>CM052438.1:22132482-22175459 GCA_028533085.1 Varecia variegata
GGGGGGGTCCATGCCCGGGGACCCTTCCTCTTCTAGCCTGTGCTGCTTCCTGCAATCTCCACACTCCCTCCCCGATCTCACAGTTCTGTGCTGAAGACCCCACCCAAACACCAGCTCCTTCAGTCAGCCAGCAAGCATTAGTGAGCACCCAATACCTGCCAGGAGCTGTCGCCCCTCAGGGGTCACAGCAGGGGATGAAGCAGAGACGCAGAGTGTGCTGGTCACACGCAGCGCGGCTGGGACCATGTGAGCAGGAGGAGAGGGGGGCGCTGCGGGCCAGGCCGGGAGGCGGTGACGTGAGGGAGGGACCCTGGCCATTACCAGTGAAGGTACTGGAGGGGCGAAGCGTGAGAGCATGGTAGAGTGGGCACCGTCCAGGCACACGTGGAGTAAGCCTGGCAGAACGTGGCCGTGGCTGGAGGGCCCGGGAGCAGGTGCCAGCAAGGGTGTCACAGGTTCTGGCCGGGAGGGCAGAGGGCAAGGCAGCCTCTGAGATGGGAAAGGCCAGGGAAGGCACCAGCCGGGGTGGCCGGAGCACCCAGAGTTCCACATCGAACGTGATTCCCAGCCCTGACGCAGCCGTCATCTCTTGCTTCCCCGCGTCCAGTTCAGTGACTCGACAGAGAGGTGCCAGTTTCCTCCTGGCCCGGCACTGCCTTGGGGCCTGCATGAAAGTCCTGTCTACCACAAATGCCCTCAATGGGACCAGGGGCCTGCGGCAGAGTCCGGCACCCCACACGGGTGTCCTCGGTGCCAGCTCCCAGGCTTGGCAGGCCGGGGGCAGGCAGCTGGGCACCCGGGGTGGGAGCCAGGGCTTTGAGCAGGACCAGCCCTGCCTGGGCCCCCTCTGCCGCGGGCAGCCCGTGGCCCCCCACCCCTCTCCCCTGTGACCTCCAGTCTCACCTCCCTGCTTCCCAGGGCCGACTAGGAAATCAGATGCAGGCCTCAAAAGCGCTTTGAAAACCCCCAATTAGTGTAAAGCTGTTACTCGATTTCATTTGCGGTGCTCCACATTTGAGATTAAATGCTTTGGCCTTTTCAGCATCCCTGTGCTGTAAACGTAACAAAACCACTTTATAGCCAGGACAGCCGAGGTCAGAGGGGCTGGTGTCTTTCCCAAGGTCAGACGTGAGTGGGAGGCAGGGAGGGAGCCAGACCGGGTCTCCCAGGCAGGGGCGGCGCCTGCTGCCTCACCCCAGTACCTGCGGGCTCCCCCGGCGTCAATCGCCGAGCCCCGAGGCTTGGAAACCTAACACTCTCCTTTCGCTGCCTGGGTAATTGGGCACGCGAAGCACAAATACTTTGTTCAAATGCTGGGAAGTGGAAAATTTTCTAGTCTGTCAGGCAAATTTTCCCTTTCTCCTTTTACATTTTTTTTTCCCCAACAGGAAAAGACTTTTCACTTGGAATCCTTCCGATGCAGATGTGTGAAGACTCTGGTAGCGACATCTCGGGGACTGAGCATCTTCTATTGATTGGAAAAACACACACAGCCCCAGCGAGTCTGCACATCACAAGTCGCATTTTTCAGGGCTTGGGCAAGCGCCACGCCAGCCACGGCGCCTCAGCGCCCCCTGTGAGCCGGAGTTGGTACTGCGCTAGGCCGGGGACGAGGGGCCCGGGCGGCTCCAGGCAGAGAGGAGAGCTGGGGCACCTGGGCAGCTCACAGCCCCCGGCAGGTGCGAAGGGGAGCAGGGCACGCCCAACCCTGCAGGTCCCTCCCTGTGTGACTTCGGCCAAATCACTTCGCCTCCCAGGCGTCCAGCTTCCCCACCATGAAACTGGGGTAAAGCCAGCATGTACCCCATGGGCCTTTGGCACTGGCCGTGTGACCTCCTGAAGCCAGGGACCTCTCAGTGCAGGGCGTTCTTGGCAGGGACAGCAGCTCACCACAGAGCTGCTTGGGGAGCAGTATCAAATAGCCACCCAGCACGAGCCTCCCAGCCTCTGGCTGATGGACACAGCCCAGCTTTGGGGCCCTCTGGGCCGGACCAGCAGGCAGGAAAGGTGTGGGCGCAGGAACAAAGGCACAGCTTGGACTCTGGGTACCAAGGACACACAGTGTCCCTGGAAGGAGTAGGTCTGGCTGCTGCTGCCTGTTGGGGCATCCGGCCTGAGCTGCAGGAACGTGGACTCCGGCTGTGCCTCCCTACCTTCTTCCCCTGGACAAGCCTCCCTGGTGCCCAGGACATCTTGCCAGCCACGTGCTACTGAAGCCAGCCATCCCCATTGTGAGCCCATCTTTGGGCCAAGTAGAGGAGCCAGACTCCTTATCCACCGCTGTGGCCTGTGAGGAAGGGCCCCTGAGAGTGGCTCCCACTGGGAGATGAGGGATCAGGGTGAGGCTGGGGCTGGGAGACCCAAGATAGTGGTTTACAGGTGGGAGGTAGAAAGGCAGGACCAGGGCAGAAGGGTGATGGGGAGAGACATGGCCATGCCTGGGGGTGGTGGGAGAAAGTCCCTGCTGTCTCTGATGGTCAGTGCCCATTCCCCACCCAGTCTCCCCATCCCATCAGCGTGTGGGATCCCCAGCTCCCAGGAGCGCCGGGGCAAGTGCAGCCGAAAGAGTGCTATGTTCAGAGTCAGCATCTCCGGCTGCAGGGTCCCCCTCGGCCCCCAGCACCCCCAACAGCTTTGGGCAAGCTGACTTCTCCCTTGAAGGCCTCAGTCTTTGGAACCATGAAATGGCCCCAATACCATGTTGGATGTAGTGACAGTGGTGATGGCCATTGTGTACTGGGCTCTGCCATGGTCCAGCATCGCCATGTCTCACTCACTCTGTCCCCCTGTGGTGTCCACAAGCCCATCTCCTGCATCGTCCCGTTTTCCCACGAGGGAGGAGGCACAGAGGCCAAGCCGCAGAGGGAGGGAGGCGGGTAGGATAATTCTCCGACTGTCCACGTCCACGTCCGTGGGAGCTCACAGACATTAGCTGTTATTATGGCTGGTGGTGTCCTTTTCCTGTCCATCCTGCAAGAAGCTAGTGAGTTCTTTATGTCCCCTAGAATGGCCTTGCAGCACGACAATGACCAAAGGCCGGCACCAGGCTCTGGTCCTCCCTGTCTGCACAGGGTCAGGAAGAGCAAGGCCTGCACCAGGGACACGGCCACCAGGCCTGGCCAGGGTGGAGGGCACCCAGTGGTCCCGTGCTGACACCTCCAGGCAAGGCTGCGGGCAGAGTGGAGCCAGGAGCCAGCAGAGGTCAGGGGCCAGCAGGGCCCGGTGGGAGGAGCTGGTTCTGCTGCTTTTGAGGAAGAGACCCTGCCCCTCTGGGCCTGGGGCACCTTGTCATTGAAGGGGCCAGAAGGAGAGGCACCCTGGGAGGAGAAAGGGACACTCCCCAGAGGCACAGGGGGCCCAGGTCTGGACCGCAGAGCAGAGCCAGTGAGGTGGCGTGGAGGCAGACGCAGGCACACAGGGTCCTGCACAGGAGAGAGCAGGAAAGGGCACAGATGAGGCTGTGGTGCCCTGGGACAAGGGACGTGAGCAATGAAACCCCGCGAGGACACTCTAAGGCAGGGCAGTTATCGAGAGCAGCTGCCCCAGCTGGCCGGCGCACATCTGGTAGGAGCAGCTGCATCCTGAAGGCCTCAAGGGCAGCCGTATGGTTGGCGGGGGCTGCTGGGGGGTGCCGGGGGGGGGGTGCTAAGCTTGATCTGGGGAGGGGAATGTTTGCGTCGGATCCCCAGGGTGTGGCTGCCTCGGAGGTGGGGGCCCACAGCATGGGGCCGCGAGGTGGCACTGACGATGTGTGGGTCCACAGGAACGGGGTGCAGTGGAGGGTCCCATGCCTGGATTCTAGCCCACTGCTGTTGTCAGTGCACAAGCCACCCTGGGCCTCAGTTCCTCACCTCTAAATGGAGGGCACAGACCACACCGCTCTCATGACCCCAGTGGTTCACTGCAGTAGTCCTGTGGGTTGGGCTGGGAAATGAAGTTGTGCCCATTTTACAGATCAGAAAACTGAGACCCAGATACAAGAGGCAACTTGACCAAGGGCTTAGCATGTCAATGGAAACACAGCAGGGCCCAGGCCGGACAGGCTGGCTTCAGCCAAAGGCTTCAGTCCCCAGTTGAAGGACTGGCAGGGAAACTGAGGCAGAGGCCTAGTTGCCTCAGATACTTGGTGCACATGGGGTGCACAGGCCTCACCCAGGTGTACACTTTCCTGTGCTTGGAACCGAGGTTGGTTCCCAGCCCGAGAAGGGAGACCACGGGGGCCTGAGCACGTTCTCCCATCTGCCCAGGATAGGGTCAGTGCCGGCCAGCAGCCGGGGATCCAGCCCCTCTGTGAGTCCAGCTGGGGGCAGGGAAAGCGGCCTGACCCTCAGACTCCGGCCCCTAGGCCAGGGCTCATCCCTCCCCGCCACCCCACATCCCTGCTTCACTGGGCCGACAGGAAGCCGGAGCTCAAGTCTCTGCTTCAGAAAACCCCAAAACAGCTCAAGGCAACAAATTGTCTTCTAAACAAGAGGGTCTGCGGCGCCAGGGCAGGCCAGTGGGGATGGCGGGTGCTGAGTGAATGTGGTTCAGGCCCCAAAAGGGCCTGCTTATTAAAAGTCATCCCTCTGCGCTCAGGCCTGAGTTAGGGAGCGCGCGCAGGGAACCTGCTGGGGCTCTTGGAAGTTAATGTGAGCGGCTCTGCCCTCTGTCTCCTCCTGCAGCAGTGGGGGGGCCACCTCCACTGCTGAGAGGACGCCATCTGGGACTGAGCTGGGGATGGGGACAGGAGCCTCACTTTGACCCAAGCCAAGATCTGTCAAGATTTCCAGTGGATCCAAGTTCCCGGAGGGTCCCCAGGGCCAGAGATCCCCACAGCTCTGCATGGCAGGGCAGGGAGGGGCCTTGGACATGGGGTCTGCGCACCCCACTGCACAGATGGGGACACAGAGGCCTGGCCCACCCCGCCCCCACCCCCAGCGGGTCCTAAGCCCCAACCTCCATTCTTTCCACTGCACACCCTGCTGCTGTCCGGGCCTCTGGGTCCCCCTTTCCCAGGAACCGCCTAGCACTCTGCTTCTCTCTGGTCTCCGGAGGGGGCCTCACGCTGCTGGGCCGGGTGGTCGGTGGAGAGCACATGCAAGGGGGTCCCACCAGGGTCCCCCCACTCCATGGCCTCCCCAGCTACCAAGACTCCCCTCGGGCTCCCTGTAGCAAAGGCCCTGCAGCTGGAGCCTCTCCACGAATCTGGGTCATGTTACCGTGAACTCCCACTTGGCCTCGAGAGGCGGCATCAGAAGAAAGAGAACAAGAGTTTTGGGGAGGAGGAAGAAGAATTTTTTATGACTTTGCCAGCAAAGGAGCAGGATGGAGACTCCTGTCTGAAAAGCCACGGTCCTCATAATAAGCAGAGATACAGAGCTTTTAAAGGATGTGTTCTCAGCTTCAGGCAATTACTGTTCAACTGCAGTTGATGATTCTGATCCTCCATCTCAGCTGAAGACAATTGGGTGACCTCCACCCAGGACCTCCCTTTCCCAGGTCAAGCTGAGCCATCTCCATTAGCACAGATAACAAAAGACTTGCCCTGCCCAAACCAACCCCTGGCCTGAGGCAGGGATACAGGTTCTCAAAAAGGAGTGAAGGATGTTTTAAAGAGACAGAAACTGTTTTTGCCCTTTTTTTTTTTTTCAGGCCATTCCCTCTGTTATAGTCAGAGGAAGAACCCACCAGGGATTAAGGACACACTGTGTGTAGGACCCTCTGCTGGGCCTTGGGGGCTTGGGGAGGCTGGGATTGGTGGGAGTGGGGGTAGGAGTGGGAGCCTTTTAGTCCAGGAAACTCAGACACAGAGAGGTGAGGAAACTTGCCCAAGGCCACACAGCTTGTTGCAAAGCCTCTGTCCCAGTGCCAGGGAAAGTGGCATGCCTGGGCCACAGCAGGGCCTAGGCCTTCCTGGGGGCCTGGAGTCCAGAGGCTGGTGTGAGTCTGGCCTCGGGGATGGGTTGGTGGCCACGGGCCTGCAGACCACGACCTCTCCCTGTCAGGCGTCCCGGTCCCGCTGCTCCCCGAGGTTTGGTCCCCGAGGTTTGGCTGGAGGCCCGGGCTCGGAGGAAGATGGCTCACACTAGACAAATGCACGTGCCTAATCATCACCATCTTTGCTATCTCATCCCCAGGGACTCGCTGCCTGGCCCCAGACACAGGTCCTTCCTCCAACAAGAGGATTCTATTTACTCAATGACACCTTTGTGAACAGCTGACGGCTAATTTATGAAGTGAGCAGGCATCGTGCCCTTCCCCCGCCCTCCTATTTAACTGTTTGTGATCCAACAGGTCACTACAACACACAGTTCCAAAGAGCTTTAATTTCCCCGCTGACATTTGGAGTGAGACGGGAGAGTCCAGGCTGTCCCCAGGCAAAACGAGGACTCCAGAATGTCAGAGCTGGAGGGCTTGCAGGTCACCTCACTTTGCAGCTGGGGAGACTGAGGCCCAGGAGCTTGCAGACAAACAGTGTTTCCAAGCAACAGTCATCGTCACAGCCTCACCTACACACCACACACGTGTGCACACACACCTGCGTGCACCCTCCAGCTATCATGAAGTGATGCCCAAGACCCAGGACCACCCTATGGTTTTGGCGAAATGTCAAAGGGTCGGTGTTTTCCTCCTCCTTGGCACAAGGCTGAGGGAAGCCTGGCCTTTGAGTCCTGGATGGTTCCCTGGCCAGCCCATGTACCTTCTGAAGGAGTGAGGTCCAGCCCAGCTCGCACCGTCACCCCAGGCTGCAGGCCAGGCAGCTTTCCTGGGCCACCTCATTACCCTCTGGGGCCCTGGGGGGCCCAGCCAGCTACTCCCAACTCCACACCTCCAGGCCCCCGGGGTCCACTTTGTGAAGTGATTTGACCCCAAGGGGGCTGGGAGACTTTGGCTCCCAGGGATGCCCTGTCCCTCTGTCATGCCAGACACCCTGCCACAGGGAATCTGCCACATCCATGGCCTCCCCAAGCCCGTACACCTGGGATCAGTTTCTCCTTTGATGGATCAGGGTCTCTGAAAGGCGAGGGGAGCCCTTCAGTGATGACATCTCTGAAGCACTGCAGAGCTACTGGTCTCACTCAGGGAGCCCTCGCTCCCTGGAGGCTGGAAGGAGGAGGAGGGGCAGTGAGAGAAGGATCTCCATGGCAACGCCTTGGAGAGCTGAGAAGGCTTCCTCTCCATTCTATCCAATTAAAGGGCTAGTTCCAGGTCCCTACTACGTACCAAGGCCTGATCTAAGAGTGCTCAGGGAGGGTGGGGTGTGGGATGAGAGAGATCCATTTTCCACCTTGAAAAGACTTCCGGTCTGCTGGGGCAAAGGAATGAGTCACCTGCTCTTTCTTGCTGTGCAGCCTCAGGCCAGTCTCTTAACCTCTCTGAGCCTCTAGCTCCCTGCCTAGCCTGGGCTGCATGTTCCATAAACACCTGTCTCTGTCTTATCTCTGGGCTGGCTCCCTTCCTCTACTCGGGGTCAGCTTTGGAGCTGCCTGAGGGTCCTCTGTTCTCTTTTCTTGTATTCCAGAGTCCTGGGAGCTGGTGACTTGTGGCTCTGGGAGCAGAGAGGCTACAGAGGAAGGAAGTTCGCTCCTCGTTCCTGTGGCCATGCATTCAACAGATACTTAGTGAGCACCTACTGTGTGCTAGGCACAGCGCTGTCTGGGAGACATTGAGGCCAGGACAGAAGTCCCTGCTTTCAGGGCTTCTGTTCCCCCGGAGTGGGCAGACCTTAGACCACGGGAGCTGTGCTGGCAGGGTTGGCGGGAAGAGCTGGCCTGGCTCAGGGCACGCACGGTGGATGGGTGCAGGGAGCCAAGGCCGGGTGGGCAGGAAGGCCCTGCTGTCAGAGCAGGGAATGGGGAACGACAGCGGGGACAGACGCCCCGGTGAGGGTGTGCAGACACAAGGAGGGCCTGGTGGCTGGAGCAGGTACACGGGGCCGAGGGGAGGGAAGGACCTTGGACTTAACACCACTGTGACTCTGGGCTTTACCCACAGGGACGCAGGAGACCATGCAGGAAGCTCCAGTGTGACACAGGCGAGGCGGCCTGGCCAGGCCGCAGAGCCCGAGAGCGTCTAGGCCTGGGGGCGTGTGAGGGCAGGACCACCAGGCTGCGCTGACGGCGGCGGTTCTGTCTGAGCACCTGGCTGAGGGGCTGCATCCGGGGCTGCGGAGTGTGTGGACACAGGAAGGGGACGGAGAACGAGCTCTGGACGAGCGTGGAGCAGCGAGGTCAGATGCCATCCTGGTCAGAGGAAGGCGTGGGGGCGGGAGGGGGTCCTGGTCAGAGGAAGGCGTGGGGGCGGGAGGGGGTCCTGGTCAGAGGATGCTGCGAGGTGGAGTGAGGCAGAGGCAGAGGGGCCTCAGGGGCTGCAGAGTGACGCAACTCCTCCCGGGGCCTCCAGTGGAGGGTTTGCCCAGGGACCTGGGCCTACGGGTTAGGAAGTGACTACAAGCGGGGTCCTCCTCACCTGGGGCACAGTTGGGTAGACGTGGCCGTCATCAGCAGTGACCACTCCCTGAGGTCCTGCCCATGCCGGGTCCTCGGGACGGGCACTGCTCTTCCCCACTCCCTGATGAGGTCACACCCTGGGGAGGACGTCTGGCCACCCCAGGGCCCCTCCCCAAGCCTCTGGATGAACCTGCGCAGCAGGAGCAGAGCACCGTGCGGGACTGGCCGTATTTCACAGCTGGCCGGAGCTTGTGAGACCCACTCTGCCCTAATGACGGAGAGGGATAAATCCCTGCCTGCTCTGTGCGGGACACATAAATCCTCCCGAGAATGGCCCCCGCTCTGCTGTGTTTAAGAAGACGGATTTGGGCTCAACGTGGAGCCCAAGACTTGAAAGACATGGAGCCTTCGGGGCCCCTCCAGGGGGGCAGGGAGACTCTGGCGGGGCATAGGGGTGTGGACTCAGCCTCAGGGGTCTGGCAGAAGGCCCATGGCCTGCCAGGGTCCAAGAAAGGCACCCTGAGAGCCAGGAAGGGTTAAATCAGGGAGCCAGAGCCCAGCTCAGACCTCCAGAGGCGGTGTTTGGGGTCTGATGAGCCCAGAATCTCTGGTGCAGCCCTGTCTGCTGTCAGATGTCATGATCCCAGGCACAGGGCAGTCATGGGCCCCCGGGGCCTTCAGGGTGACCAGTGTCTCTAATTCAGGGGACTTGGCCTTGGAGATTGCTTAAAGAAACATATGTGAGCGCCATGGGTGATCCCAGGCTAGAGACGCCAGATCAGGTCCTCGGGCGTCATGGAAACGGCTTCCTCGGCCCCATGCAGTTGCTGTGGCCAGGCTTGGCCACACAGCTCTCCTTCCTTCCGGAGCTTTGGGAGCCATGGAGTCACCTCTCTCACTGTGAAGTTCCCCGGCCCAGTCTCAGGCCCTAAACAGACCCAGCCCGTACCATCTGCACCTCCCACAGCCTCCCTGTCCTGTACCGCAGCCACTGCCACCAGCCTCTGGAGACACAGGGGTTAGGAGCCATCTGATGGGTGAAGCTGATTTCCCTGCCCAAGGTCACACGGCTCAGAAGCAGCAGGGCTGGAGTCCTTGCCCGGCTCTCAGGCCCCAGACCAGGAGGAAGGAACAGCAGCGAGCCCCTGCGCAGCTCCTCAGAGTGGGCAACGCAGGAAAGGGGTGCAGACAGGCCGGGGGCCCTGCGAATCACAGAGCTGGGGCTGGGGGTACCTATGCAGCTCATCCCCCAACTTCCTTCTACAGGGGACCTGGCTCAAGGAGGGCAGCAACGAGTGGAAGGACCTGGGGACTCACACCAGCAAGGGCCACCAGGGAACCGGCCAAGGCCCCGTCCCTGTCTGTTAGCAGTGGTGACTGTTCTCTCAATCCTGGGCTCCTCTGACACTAGCAGCAGGGTGCCGACTCTTGTCGGAGTTGAGCTCTCCCAAGATGCAATGCCCGACCCCAGCTTGCTTCTGTCCCCACAGCTCCCGATGTCCCTGTGGCTAAGCCACATCACCACACGCAGCACCACATGTGCTCGCTGTGAAGTAGGGGTCCAAGAGAGCTGGGATTGAAGGAGGCTCCAGGAGTGAGACCCCACAAGCAGGGGCCTGGGAAACCAGGGCGGGAATGCCAGCCCCTCTCCCCCTGCCCACCAGCGTGACCTGTCCGCACGATCAAACTCCATGTTTGTCCTGGGCAGCTCGGGCTCCAGAGCAGGCTGACCCGAGGCTCAGAGGACAGGGACTTTCAGGAGCTCCCGGTGGCCCACGCTGGCTCTGGGTCAATTCCGGGGGATGGTCAAAGCATTGACCATCAGTCACAGCCATGGTGGGCTCCCCAGGACAGGGTCCTGGAGGCCCCTTAAGGTTGCTGGGCTGGGTGGAGATCCAGGTAGCTCAGAAGGCAGCTCGGAGGGAGGAGGGAGCAGAGTCGGCCCAGCGCCCCAGGCAGCAGGGCCCGGACCCCAGGAGCAGAGTCCAGGGCTGCAGCCGCATGCCCCACCCACAACTGACACTCATTTTAATAACATTCTGCAACCATGTTGACGGGCCATGGAGAGCCAGGGACGTCCACACACTGTCTCAGAACTTGGAACATCCTGTCCTGAGGGGACAGTCCTGTCATCCTAATTTTACAGAGAAAGAAATGGAGGCTCGGAGAGGCTCTGCCCCTGGCCCAGATGGCATAGCTGAGAAGGACAGAGCTGCGGGAGCCAGCGTCATCCTGGGGGCACAGTCACCGCCCTCCCCAGGCTGCCCCCAGCGGGCCCCACCGTCCCCACCTCAGACACCACTGTCCCTCCCCGTGTCAGCTGCGACCGCCCTGTGCCGGGGACCCTGTGAGACTAGTCCGGCACCGTGGACGGTGGTTTCCTGGGTCTGCCCCAGCAAGTGGCCTGGCCTGGAAGGTGGCAGAGAGGAAGCGCAGGACAGGGAGAGCCTAGCAGGGGTCCCCGGCCACGCAGCAGCCCCATGTGTCCGCGTCCAGGGGGCTGTTCCACGAGCATTGTTACACTGAAGGCTCGTTTCCAAAGGACACGGGTGCTGCTCCACAGGGATCCACGAAGACCCAGTGACATTTGGGGCCCGGAGAGTAACGGGGAGCCGAGCGCCGAGGCACAATCAGGGTCTCATTAACATTTTGATTGCGGCGGCTCCCCGGGGCGCCTCGGCCTGGACGCGCCACACACGCATTCAATCTGGGAGCGAAGATTGAGCTGGGGAAGGAGCGAAGAAAAGGAGCAAAACAGACTTATTTTAATAATGCTAAAAATAACCGTGTCAATATTCCCTTCTGTTTGGGGAGCCACGGATCGTTTTTAATACACCTTCTCGGCTTTCTTCTCCACCCTGGTGGTGAGAGCCCTGGCGTGCATTCGGGACGCCGGGCTACGCGTGGGACCTGGGTGAGGGGCTTTCCCTGGCGGGGTCTCGGGACCCTCGTCTGTGCCGTGGAGACGGCACCCTTGCTCTGTGTACCTCCCAGAGAACCCCAGACACGGGAGGGGCCGGAGTCCTCAGAGCGTGAGCCTCTCATGTAACAGAGGGGAAAGTGAGGCCTGGAGAAAAGAGGGCTCAAGGTCAAGAGAAACCTGGTGTGTCTGCATCCTGGGGAAATGGAGGAAGGAGCTACTCACGTGGCCCAACAACAGCACTGACCCTCCTGGCAGCCCCACAGTGGGCTGAACGTGGGCTAGGTGACCCCGTGTGTTAGAGATGAGGAAATCAAGGCTCAGTGCTCCAGCCCAGCCCGAAGCCAGCAGGACTCGGCCCCAGCCCTCTGTACTCCCACGAAGGAGAGTTTTGGATGGGCACTGAGGTTGGTCCACCGCGGCAGCAGTGCCTGCCCAGCATGGCATGCTAGGATGAGGTCAGGTCTGAGGGGTCCCCTTCCTTCCCCACCCACCTCTCTCAGCACCATCCCTGGAGGGTCTGATGGCTGACCCAAGCCCCTAAATGCCCTCTGTATCTCCTGGCTGGATCCCGTTCTATCATGGGGTGTGGCTCTGCCCTCTCTGAACCCGGCTGGCTATAGCCACAGCCGGGTTGCCTGCTGGGACCCTGCTGGTCTCACCTGGGAAGCTGGCCCCACTGCCGGCACTCTCCAGGCTGCTCTGCCCGCCTCCCAGACACACGACCAGACTCCAGCATTTCCCGGGCACTTTCTGCTGCCCCTACGTAAGCCCCTCACCACCAGTCAGGCATCTGAGCACGGCTGCCCAAAGCAAGTGAGGGTTTACCTGGCCCCTGGGCTGGTGACACGGAACTCTGGGTTTTGAGAGCCTTGGAATAATTCTCACTGTCCTTCCAGGATGGCAACACCATGACGTCCAGGTCTCTCCACACTTCCCCTGGACTCTCTCTCCACCTTCCGAACCACTAGCTGTTCCCCCAGCACCCCTGTTTTCACCCCTACATCTCTCTGCACCGTTTTCCTTCTACCTTGTATGTTTTCCCCTCCTCTTCCTGCAAACTTCCTGTTTCATCTTCAGGACCCAGCTAAATGCCACCTCCTCCATGAGGCCTTCCCACATAGCCCCCAGGCAGAGCTGACTTCTCTCCCCCAGGTGGCTATGAGAGCCAGCCCGGCTGCCCAGACCTCCGCTGTGGCCATGGCTGCCTGCGCTGTAAGGAGAAGTCAGGTGCTCTGCCAACAGCCTACAGCGAAACTCACCCGAGCTGCTCAGTGTCTATGCTACTTTGGGGACATTAATCAACCTCTCCATGCCTCAGTTTTCTCAACTGTAAAGTGTGGCTTTTAGTAGTATCTACCTCATAGACCTGTTCAAGTGAGCTAATGTATGTGGAAGGCTTAGAACACCCAGAAAATCTAATGTGCTCAAAAAATGTCAATTACTGTGACTGTCAGCAACATCATCACCATGATTATCATCATTACCAGCACTACCATCATCACCATCACTACTGTCATTGCCAACACCATCACCACAATCACCACCATCATCACCATCATCACCATCACCACCATCCCCACCACCATCACCATCATCATCACCACCATCACCACCATCATCACCACCACCATCACCACCATCACCATCATCATCACCACCATCATCACCATCATCATTGCCAACACCAACACCATTACCACAATCACTACCATCACCACCACCATCACCACCAGCACCATCATCATTTCCAACACCACCACCATCACCACCATCACCATCATCATTTCCAACACCACCACCATCACCACCATCACCATCATCATTTCTAACACCACCACCATCACCACCAGCAGCAGCATTTTCCTGCCTGGACTTTCAAGCTCCTTGCAGGCAGAGAACATGTACAAATCGTGTTTATCTCCCAGACATGTGGCGTGGCACATGGTAGATGCCTGTAAATCTTGTTGGATGACGCGGTGCACAGGCAGGTGGGCAATGAGTAAATGAATAAGTGAAGGGGCCGGTGGATGGTGGCATGAATGAGTGGATGGACAGATGGGTGTGCGGGCACGGAGGGCTGGGAGGGACGCCTGAGTCAGTGAATGAGCGAGTGAGCTGCTGCGGGGAGCAGCAGATGGGCGCTGAGTCGGGCCTGCCCACACGCACACTGCAGATGCTGAGCGGCTTAGTAACAGCAGACACCAGTGTCCCTGCGGAGCCATGATATTAAAATCCCTGAAGGCTGCTCTGTCAATTTCCGGGGGAGAATATCTCTGGAGCCATCGGCAGCAGGAGCACGCCTCCCCCTTCCCAGGCTCTCAGCCCTGCTGGGACCATGACGCCTCCCCCCTAAGCTTCCTACCGAGGGCTGTGGGCTCCAGCTCACTGGGCTGTGTAGCCGCTTCCCACCTCAGTGCCCGGGGAGCCCAGGGCAGTCAGCGCCCTGGCTGTGGGCATGCCCCCCATGGACACCCAGGCCTCCCACCCTCCCTCCGCGCAGCCCGGTCCCTCAGACGCTGCGGCAGCCTCCTCGCAGGCCTCCACGAGCCTCCGTCCCACCCCTGAAGGCCCCACTGTTGGGGGCACCCAGAGCTCCCCATCCCTCCCCCTGAAGAAAACATGACTGAAGTCCAAGGGGACAGAACAGCCCCTGCTCCTGGTCACTCACCCAAGCCCCAGGGCCACCACACTGTTCCCACAGGTGGCCGGACCCCTTTACACACTCAGAAGTTATTAAGCCCCCCAGAAAGCGTTTGTCTGTGCAGGTTAGAGTCATCAATGTTGACAATATTAGAAATGAAATATACATTTAAAATATTAATTCATTAAAAACATCACACATTAATGCACATAACATGTTTTTATGAAAAATTACTGTATTTTCCAAAAAAAAAAAAAAAAAACGGAGGTGGCAAGTGTTACCCTGTTGCGGATCTCTGAAGTGTGTGGCGCAATGGAAGCCACTGGAGTCCCACAGCCGCTCCTGGGTCCAGCCTACTGCCATAAATTGGTACGGCTGAAGTTGATGAGGAAAAATCCCAGGACCTCGTGGGTTCCCTGCAGAGGTTCCCCAGACCACACCCTGAGAACCACTGGCGTAGGTAAACCTGACCCTGCGGCTTCCCTGCCCACAGCCCTCTGAGGAAACCCGCTGCAGCGCCGGTCTGCAGGCGGGGCTTAGGGGGAGGTGCAGGCGTGGACCAGACAGCCCGGGGTTCAGACCTTGCTCTCACCTGCTGGGGCCTTCGTAGTCCCTCCCCTTAGCCAAGCCCCAGGTCCTCGTCCCTAATATGGGAATAGGCTAATGCCTTAGAGTTTTGTGACGACTAAGTCACATAATGCAAACTCCTTGCTCAGCATCACACCTGGCTCCCAGGAGGGACTCAGAAAACAGTCTGATGACAGCACTGGTAAGCACAGAACTCCCACCATCTCCCCACAGCCCTGCCCCGCGGCACCTGCCCTTTCTTGCCCCTGCACACCTCCTCCATGCAGGCTTCCTGGACTGACTGCACTTCGTTCCTCCTCCCAGGTGGCCAAGCAAGGCCTCCTGTTCCCTAAGACTCACTCCAGTGCCACGTGCTTCCCAGAGCCCAGCCAGGCCCCTTGCCCCACCGTACCCGCCCCGTGCCTGCCCCATCTCCTCCGGACCCATGAGAGGAAGGACAATGTCGTGCCCATGAGCACCTGTGGTGGACACGGTACTCAAGCACTCCCCTCAGGGCTCAGGCAGGCCTGGGCCACACAACCTCGTGTGAGCCTCAGTGTTAGCATCTGTGAAATGCGGACAATGGCGTCTCCCTGGTGGAAGCCGAGCCCCTGTCCTTGTGGAATTGGTCTGTTGGGGGAGGCAGCCATGGAACCAAAACCCAGAGAAAAGGTGGAGGGTGACCACCCCAGGTTAGGGCTGACCCCAGGGAGGCCAGAGTGTCAGGGGATGCAGACCTGGAGGTCGAGAGCCCAGGGAGGAAAGGGAGCTGGGTGGACCCCAGGAAGGTGTCTAGATTGGCCGTAAAATGTTCTTGCAGGTGAGAGGCGTGGCTGGAGCAGAGCCGCCTCCGAGGCCTGTGGGATGAGTTGTCAGGACAGCAGGAGGGCTGCCCCTGCCCAGGCTCCAGCCCCTGCAGCCCTCAGACTCCGGGCACGGGTGTGCAATGCACATCTGTGTGCAGGGGAATCAGCTCCCCGTAGGAAAAGGTGAGACAGCAATGACAACCATTAGCACTGAGCAGATGTGCATATCGCTCACGTGTGAAGAGAATCCACACGGCGTCACTCCCCGCTTGAGGATGTGGAGCTGGGTGTCCCCGCCCGCCAGGCCTATCCCTCCAGCTGGACAGGCTGGAACCCGTTGTGCACCTCTAGGAGCCCAGTTTCCCGGCACCCCGGGCTCCGCGAGGCTGCACAGACACCCCCAGGCCAGGGCTCTCAGAGGACTGCCCAGTGCGTGCATTTATTCTCCTGATAGACTCCTTGAAGGCAGAGCAGGCGCGTCATGCGTGTGCTCGTGTGGCCTGCACAGGACACGGGCCCAGGACCAGTCAGCCTGGAGGCCTGGGCATGCAGTGGAGGGCGCTGGGCACAGTGGTCCCGTGGACGACGGCAGCTCTGGGGGCACTGCAGGGGGGACTAGAGAGGCTGCGAGGGACAGATCCTGCGTGTGTATCTGGGTATGTCTATGTGCATGTCACACACATAAACATGTCTGTGTGTGTACATGTGTCTATGTGTGCATGTCTGTGTGCCTGTGTGTCTATATGTATGTCCACACATGTCTGTGCATGTCAGTGTGTGTCTGAGTGTCCATGTGCACACGTGTCTGTGTGTACATGTCTGTGTATGTCAGGGTGTGTGTCCATTTGGTATCCATGTGTGCCCATGTGCGTCCATGTCTGTGTTCGTCACTGTGGGTGTATATGTGTGTTGTCTGTGTGTGCCATGTGCCCATGTGTGTCTGTGCATGTCTGCATGGTTGTTTGCATCTCCGTGTGTATCTGTGTAAAGGGAAAGTGACAGAGGATGGGGGTATTAGCCCAAGACAACGATCTAGAGTCTGAATTTTCTCGGGGATGGTCATGTCTCCTGAAATGTTCTGCCTCCCAGGAGATGGACCTGTGTGTTCCTTTCCTCAAAACCCCGTGTGGGATCATCGTTCCTGCTGTTGTCTCGGTCTCAGGATCATGCCATTCACTCATTCATTTATACAGAACACGAGTTTAGGACTCGCTTTTCTCCAGGCCTCTGGCTGGCACCTGCCTCCAGCTCCAGCCGGCCTCTGCCTCCTTCCTCTGTGTCCCTCCAGCCACACCTGCTGGGCCGTCCTGCCGGGAGCCTTGTCCAGCCATTGCCTTTGCAAAAAGAATGCCTAGACGTGCTCCTCCAACAAAACCCGCACTCCCCTTGAAGCAGAGCAGAAGTTTTCTCTGGCAGCTCCCCAGGGAGACTCATTTCTTCCTTCATCACCAGCTTTCATCCTCCATTTAACAAATGTTCGTCGAGCGTCTCCTGCACGCCAGGCTCTGCCACGGTGACCATGCCTGGGAGCCTCTCGGCTATCGGGGAAGAAGACCCCCCACCACCACCTGTTCCCCTGCCGCTGCTCTCTCACACTTGTGTCACTGCAGGTGATGTCTTGTCGTGGTCCCACCACTGCACTGCGGTGAACCAAAGAATCATGTTCTCAGCTAGTCTTGCAGCCAGGCCTGGCACATAGTAGGTGTTCAACAAAGCAAGGAAGGGTGGGAGGGAAGGAGGCCAGGCTGGGCTCTGTCCACGGAGACAGCGCTCCTCCAGCCGGTCGTCAGGGCCGCCTGAGCTCGCCGCAGCCCCTGAGTCAGCCAGCGTGTGGGACTGTGGGTGGCGGGCAGTGGGCTGAGACATTCTCATGCCAGGCAGGCACTTCGCTCTGTCCTGGCCGCCCGCACAGTTCTCGCTGCTGCCTCTGAAAATGTCAACTTCTTATCTCGCCAGAATTTTTCCTGACTGGGAGAATTCAATAAAGCAGCTGAGTAACACTTAAAATAATAATGAAGCTCTGTATTTCTGCAACTCCGGCTGGCTCTGGAGAGCCGGGGCTGCCTCTCCGCGATAATCAATCTTCATTTTCTCTCCGGGCCAGACAGCTCTGCTGGGCTGGGCTGGCCCCGTAGCCCTGGGGAATTGCTGGCCACCAGGAAGCCAAGGCTCCCACCTGCCGGTCCGGGCTTTCGTGAGAGGAGGGACTCCCAGCCCAGCTTCCAGGTTCCCAGGGCCCCTCCCACAGAGGCCCCGGCCTCCACGACCACTGAGCCCCGCAACCACCACCCAGCCTCACTCCACCTCCTGCTGTGCTGCCCTCTGCGCCAGCCCCTGTCCTCCCCCCCATGCCACTGCATTCCAGCCAGGAGCTCCTGTCCACCCTGCAAAGCCCAGCTCTCCCCATCCCCCGCAGCCTTTGGGCAGGCTGGACAGAGGGGCTTTGTACCCCGGGGTCCATTTGAGCAGCATAAACAGCCAGGGGTGGAGTTGCTAATTCTCCCAATTTACAGAGGGTAAAACTGAGGCCCAGGGCGAGCCCTGGACTTGCTGGCTAAGGCCAAGCCTCAAGCAGGTGCCATGCTCTGAGCACCTTGAGTGAGGCTGGGGAGATGAGGGGCTCGCTGGGGACCCCAGGGATGCCCAGGGCAGGCTCTGAGCATGGACCTGGGATTTCTGCTAAGACCCAGGGGTCTCTGCAGGCCTCCTCGTGGGTGGGACCCTGCACCGAGGGACCACTGGCCAACAGACAAGGAGAACCGGGGACCCCAAGCAGAGGGGCCTGGGCCCTGACAGAGGTCACCCTGCATCGGGTGGCCCAGGCAGGAGAGGTTTCTGGCGCTGGCTCCACGGCCCCACCCAGCCCCTCTGTGCACTTGGTCAAGTTCCACGAGCTGCAGGAGTCTCCTCATGCTAATCTGCAAAACGGGGACAAGGTGGCCTCCGCAGCAGGGGGCCGGGTCATCAGCCCAGGAGCCGTCAGCATGCGGAGCTGCTGCTCGGAGCCGCTGTTGTCTCACTCCAACCTCCAGACCCCACGCTGCATGGCTTGAATCTCCTCCAGTTTATCAACAGCCTCGTCCCATGGGGCCCTCGTTGATGCCGGCACGGTGACTCCCACACTAACGAGGACGAATTAACCTTCCCTCCTCCCTCCACAGCCCGCACGGGTCCTGTCTTTGGGGACGGACGGGGCAAGTGCAGGTCAAAAGAGTCCAGTGGGGTGGGGGAGACAAGGCCTGGAGCGGGGTCGGGGGCCCTGGGCAGGGGCTGGAGCCCCCGTCCCTCCCTGCTCCACCTGGGCAAACTCTCATCTGGAAAAGGGAAAAACCAGACCTGGCCAAACTCCTTCCCGAGGCCACTATGACATCCAAACGGGATAACAAGTGCTTAAAAATCCTTCCGAGAGGTACCAGAGCCACCTCCTGATGGGATGTGTGAGGAAATCACATCGACTGGGTTGTGATAAATAAACGTTTAAAATAAAATAACGTCTATAAATGGGCATGATGGGAAGCAATTTTGCATGTCGGCTGACAGGCTGTCCGGGCTGCTCTCGCGCTGCTATGGCAGGAAGAGTTCCCAGAGCCCATCTGCCACAGAGACACAAGTCCCTGCTGTCCTGTCCTGGCCGGTTTCAGGACGTGTTTGCAGAGCAACACCTGCCGTACACGGGGAGGCAAGGGACTCTGTGAGTGTCCCGGCCCCACGCAGTGCAGGCCGCCCTCCCCAGAGCCCCGGACCCTGCGCCCAGGCTGCCACCCTTGCCGGCCGCCCACTGCCCCTCCAGTCCGGGAGCCCTGTCTGCCTGGGCGCTGGCTGGCCCCAGGGTGGCCAGAGGGTAACTCTGTCCTCCCGCGACTGGACCTAGGGGGGCACCACCCCCAGCCGTGGGCAGACCCCCCCCTTCACCTGCTCCCCAGGTCCTAACCCAACTCCCCTCCCCTTCCTGCTGAGCTCTCCAGCCCCCAGGGGCCGCTGGGAGTGCGTAGGGGCAAGCCTCAGGCACCAGCACCCCTGATGGACCCCCGGGGGCATTTCTAGCCCCTCCTGAAGTCAGACACCGTTCCCAGCGCTTCTCGCAGGGGAGGGAGTCGTCTGTGGGCCAAGAAAGATCCCAGGTTCGGCGGGAGCTGGGGTGGCCTGTCCTGTACTTCTCTCACGGTGGCTTAAGAGGAGGTAGCGGAGCGTGGGCGGGGCGAGGAGGGGAGTGAGGAGACGGCAGAGAAGGTGGCCTGGGGTCCCAGGGCTGATGAGACCCTGGGGGGGGGCAGGAGGGCTTGTGGGAGGCAGGGGCGGAGGGGAGGCTTCCTCTGCCAAGGGCAGGCGTGAACCCCCGTCCAGTCACCCACCCTGACGCGGCTCAGGGCACCTGGAGCTGTCCCTACGCGGCAGGGCAGGCGGGACCTGCTCCCAAGGAGCCACACCACAGTTGAGGGGCAGCAGGTGTTCGTCAAATAACCCCAGGAGTAAAGCGAATAGGACATTAGCGTGTGGGCTGTGCAGGTGGAGACTGGGCAGGGCATCCCCTGAGGGGGTTGAGGACGGCTTCCCTGAGGAGTGGCAAGCTCGCTGGGCACTGAGCTGGTGGGCGGGAGGGCGTGGGGGCACCTCCCAGCAGTCAGCAACTGAGGGGGTGAGCTGAGAGCGGGGACAGGGGAGAGAGAGAGGAAGGGCAGGAGTGCGGCATGCCGCCAGGCTGGGCCCGGGATCAGCCGTGGGGCTGGCAGGGCCAGGGGGTATGCAAATTCTCACCCGGCTGCTGCCCTGGGGGCTTCTTGCAGTGGCCCAGCAGTGACAGGAAAAAGGGACAGAGTCAAAGGACATTTGGGGTTGGCACTTATCATCCCAGCCATCCCATCAAAAACAACCAACAACAACAACAACTACAAAAACACATGACTCAGAAATAATGGTGCTTGGGTGTCATCTGAAGCCACCACTGGTCCATCCATCCCCCACAGTGGACAGGAAACCCCTCCCCAGCGGCCTGCCCTGCCTCATCACTTGGCGCTAAGTGATGTTACCAGCAATGACGCACGTGGCAGTCATAGACATCAGTCACCACGGCCTGGGTCATAATTTTAAGGAATGTGTCATTTTGGAGATCGCAACTGCAAAAGGACCCCTGACAGCCTCGCTGCAGAACTGGCCTCACCCCTCCCCTCACTTCCCTGCTCCTGTGCCGACTCCTCAGCTTTCAGCTTCATTTCCTCATGAAACACCATGGTTCCTGCCACCCGTGGGCCCCCAGCCCACCCTGCTGGCACACCCGTGGGCAGGGCCGGGCCAGCACAGAGCCACACCGGCGGCTGGGGGGAGAGAAGCGGGTGGCTGCCTGCCCCGGGAAGCCGGGACCAGCCAGCACCGCCCACTGGCGTCAGCTCCATCGAGGGGACACTACAGTTGACAGGGCTCATTCACACACCACCCCTCGTGCAGTCCTAGAACACGCGAGCTGGACGGCACCGCAGTGGTCATTGAGCGCCATCCGCCAGGACGTGAAGAGGGAAACCGAAGTCTAAAGAGAGAAGGGTCTGCCCAGGTCACGCGGCAGGTGGTGGGAGGGTGGGGAGAGGACCACCCTCCACCCCCCGGCACCCGCCGCCCTCCTCGAGCCAGGCCAGCGCAAAGCCGCAGCTCTTCAGCTCTCGGGACTCTGTGGTGGCAGCGAGGGGGCTCCCTGGGGCTCACTGGACACGTGGCGGAGTTTAGTGCCCAAAGAGACCAGAGTGGTTCTCGGCTCTCGAAGCACAGCGTCGCTATTGTCATCACAATCATTGTCATTAGGTTCTGTGCCTCAAAGAACGGTGTAGCTAAGAAGGGAGTGAGGAGACCAATCCCCTGCCCGGCCGGGATCCTCATCTCCTCAGCCTGAGTGGCCCTGGGCATGGCCTTGCAAACTCTCCTCGCGACATTTTGTGCAGTCAGGGCTCGGGGGCTCCAGGACAACTCACCCGCACCCCTGTCCAGGGTCCTGCAGGGCCGCAGCTCCGCCTCCCTGACCCGAAGGCCAGCAGGCGTGACCACCAAGACACTGGACACCACGTGGCTCATTCCCACCCTGCACAGTGTGGCCAGAAGGATGGGGCTTTCTAACCCCCTGGACATGAGCAGGGGCTTTGGAGTTGTAAACTCCTGGGTTGCACTCTGACCCCTCCACTTGCAAGGTGGAGAGCCCTCTGTGCCTCAGTCTGCCCCTCTGTAGAATGGGGCGGTGGGGTGCCCGTGCCTGCGGGGATACAGCCATGGGGGCTGCATCTGAGAAGGCTCCCATGGGGCAGAGCCTGGCGCTGCACAGGCCCACCCCTCCCGCTCCTACCAGGGGAAGTATTGGAGAAGGGGCTCTAAAAATACCAGCGTGCGCGGGCTGTGTGGGCGGCTGGCTGGCTCCTCCGTCTACAGTGCGGTCTGGCCCTGTTCCAGGGGCCGGGGGCTGCCCAGGAGGGGCGCGTTCAGAGAATGACTGTCATGAGAACCACCCCCAGCCACGTCAGGCCGCGCGCAGCAGACTGTCCTGACGAAGCACAGCCCGCTCTGCCGCTGACGGGGGCTTGAGCAGGGAGTTTACTCATCGGTGCCGCAGCAGCGCTACCAGCACCCACGGAGGACAGCTCCCTAGAAGATGAGGGGTGGGGGTGGGGAGAGGGGTGGGTGACGGTGCCGTGTAGCGGGGTGCAGTTGAGCAAGGAGCCCGTCTGTAGAACGGCGGAACCAGCAGCACGTTTGCTGGGGTCCACCGGCTCCCACGTGCCTTTTCCATGGGCCTGAAACACACTCGGATGGGGTCCCCAGGGGAGAGGGCTCCAGAACGTCGGAGGCTGCTGGGGTCTGCTGGGTCCAGGCACATGCTGCACACCTACTGTGCGCTCCAGGGAGGCAAAGCCACGGAGCCCTGGAGCCAGCACTCTGTGGGGCAAGCGCAGGATGGTGGGGCAAGCACAGGGAGGGCCCCCCAGGGTAAGGGGTGCCTGGCCTGAGCCTCCAGGAGGGCCAGGAGCCATGAGCTCAGGGAGGAAGCGCCTGACAGAGGGTGCGGCGTGTGCCCCAGGCAGGGAGTGAGGGCCAGGGGTGGGCACATGAGCACCCCTGGCCGGCTGAGCACCCGCCGTGGCCCACCTTAAAGGCCAGTCTCACGCCAGTGCCCAGCTCCAGCCCAGCCCCTCCCTCCCACAAGCCACAGGGGACCATTGAGTCTCCTGGCCAGGGCCCGGGACCCAGTGAGCCCCAGCCTGAGAGGTGAGCTGGGCTGCAGTTCCCGATGCCAACTGCTGATCCGTCCTGGGCGGCGGAGGGCACCGATGGCTGGCAAGGCCTGGCGAGCCTGCCCCAGGGAATGCCGAGAAGCCCCGGGCTTGGAGGGAGCGTGTTCTAAGGTGAGGTTTAATAAGAGGGCTGGGAAGAATAAATTCTGTTACACAATTTTATTTCACAGCCGCCCCTGAGCTGAATAGCAATTGCCGACGCAGGGCTCGTGTTATAAATAGGAGAGACTCCCGGACTGGGAGGCCTGGGCGCCCCTGCCACCCCTCCCCGTGCAGGTGGGAAACGCCAGCGTTCTTTCCTTTGCCACCCTTTGTCATTTGCGGGGGTGCTGCAGAACGGGGCTCAGGGGGAGGCAGGGAGACCAGGAGCTCCGTGCCCACGGGGGCTGTCCTGGGAGGCCTCCAGGAAGCCCCCACCACGGCAGAACCCACACAGAGTGCCCCTCCCGCTCCCTCCCTCCTTCCCCAAACAGCACGGAATTCCCAGGATGCCAGGCAAGGGGTGGGGGAGGGAAGGAGGGGAGGAAGGAAGGTGGCAGGAAGAGAGGAGGAAGGGAGGGGAAAGCCTGCCCTGTCTTCAAGTTCTTTGTTAGGAAGCAAAAGGCCAACCAACCTGCCCTGGGTATGAGGAGGGTGAGGACCCCAAAGTTGTGGGAGCTGGGAACAAGGGTTGCCTCGACCTTCCTGGGGTGCCAGGAGAAGCTTCTGCATGAGCCAGATCCGAAGGTCCCGGAAGAGGGAAGAGCACCTGCTGGGCAGGGAGGGTTCTTACCCCAGAGCGGGAGGCGAGGGTGGGGCGCATCATGGAGGACCTTATTGTTCTGCCCAGGTGCAGGGGGCTGGGGACAGGCTGGAGGGGCTGAGGGACAGGCCAGTGCTGAGCCGCCCCTGGGCCCCGCCCAGACCCAGCCAGATGGCCTTCAGCCACCCCCTCTGAGTCTGCAGGTCTTCAGTTTTCAACCTCAACCAGCCCAAGACCAGGTTTCACTCCGGTGGGCTCAGATTTCCACCCTTCCCCCCACTCATCTGCTGCACATCATGTCAGATAAGCGCCAAGGGTGAGCTGGGACCCAGAAATGATTCAGAGACACCTAAAGCGATGTGTTTGTTAGGAAATGTGCTTTTGGTGAGTACGTTGAGGTAGTTTCTCCCAGTCTGTGCAAGGCAGGGGTCCCAGCTCACCAGGCTGGGCAGGCCAGCACACCTGGGAGGCCTGGGGTGGGCGCCGAGGCCAGGGCCAGGGCAGGGGCTAGAAGCTGCTTTTTGAGGGTGGGGCTCTCGTTGGCACCATTTCTTTGGTTTCTAAGCCCACCGTCAGGATGCAGGAGAACAGCCCCTCCCCACCTGCACCCCGGGCCAGCAGCGCCAGGCAGGGAGAAAGCCTGGGTGCCTGGGAGCCCAGGTGGAGTTCCGCTCTGCCTCACCACCCTGGGCACAAGGCCCTGGCCTCTTCCACCAGCTCCTGTGAGGTCTGGCCCATGACGCATGCCACTGTGTGTCCTATATGGCACTGTGCTTTCTCCAGTGAGGCAATTCTCAGGCTCCCGGTGTCCCAGGAGCCTTGGCAAGGGCAGCTCTCACCTGGAGCAGGACTCTGTCTCCTACCCCGGGCCCTGGTGCAAGATGAATGGGGCGACCCTGGCATTTCAGAACCCCTGGCAGTGACTCGGGCAGATTTCAGAGCAAGAAGTGGGAGGAGGTGATGGGTCTGCGAGCAGAAGCCCAGTGGACCAGGTGTTCACAATTAGCCGAGGTTCTGCCAACCAACGTCTGGGGTGCCCGGAGGACACAGCAGGGGCAGCCCCAGTGCCCCAGTGCGAGGAAGGAGCAGCTTGCACCAGGGAGACGGGAGGGAGACAGGTCGTTGTGCTGTTTTACAGCCTGTGGCTTTGCTGCCAGTGCAGGTAAGGAGGCTGCTCCATCATCCCGGATGCACCCCCCAAACTCCCTTCCTCCCTCTCTCCCTCCCCCTCTCTCTCTCCCTCACTTCCTCCCTGTCCTTCTCTCTCCCCCTTCCCCTCTCTCTCCATATGAGTGGTTCACCCTTCCTGAAATGGTGGGGGAAGAGCAAGCCCTCTTATCCAAAACATTAAACGCCCAGGCAGGGAATGGCCCAGTGAGATGGGACTTTCTAGCCCTAGCCCCTCCGAGCTACCCTTCTCCTTGGGGTCTGGGGCAGAACCTGGCCACCTGGCCACCATGCCTGTCCTCCTCTGTGGCACACAGAATTCTGAGATGGTCTCCTGCCTCCCTGCCCGATGACCAGGCCCCTTGTAGCCCCCACCCCAGAGGGAGCACCTGCAAATGCAGTGATGTCACGTCCCGACCTGTGCCAGCCTCCACCTTGGCACGCACACCTGTCAACCCAGGGAGTAGTCACAATCGCCCGGAGGTAGGGCTGTTACTGTCACCCTATCCCACAGCAGAGGAAACCAAGGCCCAAGGAGGTCTGTCCCTCTCTCATGGCAGATGACACCCGTGGAAGCTGCTGGTGACCCATCCCCATCTCCTCCTTGCCCCCCGCCCACCAGTGCCTGGCACAGTGCAGACTGAGTGGGTGCATATCCCACATGCCGGATAAATTAGGGCTTCACAAGCGAGGGTGTGAGGGTGCACGGAGGGCAGGGACCCGATTGGACCCCACAGGGCACAGGCGGACAGCCAGCCCTCACCCTGCCCCGAGCTTCCCGTACACGCAGCCTCTCACCGTTGGAAACATAGCAAGAGCCCCTTGAAATCCTTAAACCCAAACAAATGTTTATCTTAATAAGCAGGCAAACAATAAGATAAGCCTCTTGAGCACAGAGACTGCCCGGGGACTGACATCTTACTGCCGCTCCTGCAGCAGAGACGGAGGCGCCCGTCTGCCCGGCCAGGAGGGAAACCAGCAGAGGCGGGACCAGGCCTCAGTGCAGACCCCGAGGCAACTGCCTGGCCCACGGGTGCCTCTCGCCCTTCCCACGTGAGGCAGGTGAGCCAGATACAGGCCCTGGGTCCCCCATGCCGAGTGACTGGGTGACCACATTTGCCACCATTGTGCTTAGAGGACGTGCACCACTGTGGGGTGAGGGGATTAATGACATTAAACGCTCTCCTGCCCTGGCTTGGAAACCTGCTTGGAGAACGTGCCTTGGGCACGTCACATGCCGGAGCGTGGACATTGCAAACCTAGGAGGAGACGGCCCTGGGCAGGGTGGCCGTGAGAACTGGAAGGATTAATCATTATTCGTGTCCCGGTTTGGGTGAGAAATGACAAGGTCGCCCTGTCTGGGGCGTTGGGGGTGCCCAGAGCAGGGCCCCTTCTTGGTGCCTGTGTGAGGCGTTCAGGAGAAGCTCACGAGCGAAAGGCCTCACACAGGTGAGCGCAGCAGTGAGTCACAGACACCGTCACCTCGTGGGCATCTGCCGGCTTTGTGAATGTCAGGGAATAAGCTCCACCTAGGAGAACTGGCTCGTGTCCTCGTTTCTCGAAACTTGTGTGCAGGCCCACCCACCCATGCGGAGCAGATCTGCCCGTGGGAGAGGGTTTGGCTGGAGGCGGCGAGTTATCCCTCTGGGAAGGCAGGATCTCAGCCAAGAGTGGGGCCAGAACCCCGCACGACTTACCCTACAGTGTCCCCAAGAGCTGGGAGTTGGTGGTGGTGGGAAGTGGCAGTGTGGCCACTGTGGCCAACTGGGAAAGGACTGACTCGGTGTGGCACATGTGTAGAAGGGGACATCAGAGCCCTGTCCCACCTAAGACTCTCGACTCAGCCAGGTCCCCATGGCCGCTGCCAGGAGCCCAGCTTCCTGCAGGCCACAGGCCACGTATATGAGGCGTGACCTGACGCGTGGGCATTCTAATCCACGCTGGAGTGCACTGTGGCCTCCAGGTGGCTTTCAGAGTCTCCAGGAAACCAGTGCACACCTGGGCAGCCCCAGGACTCTCGGGGTGGCCTGAGATTGTCCCATTGACCTGTAGATAGGTCTTAGTGACCCTTGGACTTGTCAGGCGGCCCCAGATTCTGTCAGGGGGATCGGGGTCAATATGAGGCTGACCGTCACGTGGCACCCAGACATCCCCTTAGGAGCAGGAAGCATAGGGTGACCCTGTGGATCCTCACCAGAGCCGGGACATAATTAATAATTACGCTGGGAGCAGAGGGACAAAGGGGACTTCCCAGGACTCGCTAGATGGAGAAAACCAGGAACCAGAGCCCCAAATAGCTGCTGCACCGTTACTGTGAGATTCAGCGCTACTCCCAGGCTGGCGCCGGGGGAAATGCCTTTACACAAGTATTTATCAAGTTTACAGCACACATATATGGCTCAACACATGTGCGCTGGGGAAAGAGCCTGGCGTTTTCCACCCCTGGTTGTCCCTGGCGGCCAACACCTTCCTGCCTGGCGGATTTATTAGGCGCTCTCACACCTACACACCTCACCCACCCACCCACCGAGGAGGGGGCCCTGGGCTGGGAGAGCACAAAGGAAGTCATGCTCTCAGCAAGCCTGACTTGTCCTCCATTGTCATTTCTTTTTCACAACTTAAAAATCATGGAGTAATCGGGGTCATGCAGAGACAGGCAACCACAGACCATTTCTTCTGCAAAATGTGCGTCTGTCTCATGGAAGGTAACGCAGACCAAGTGAGGGGAAATTTAGAAAATAATAAAGAGTCAAAAAAATTAAGAAAGCTTTGCCTATAACCCCGCTATGCAAAGATGACCAGTTCGTATCGGGAGGCATGTCCTTTCATTATTTTTAATGTACTTTTTCCGTAGCCCTTTGTACTAGGGCGGTGATTTCTCGTCAACAGTGTTGGAGTCGTATTATATTGTATTATCGGTTAGGATCTTGCTTTTTGTCCCCTTGCAAGCATTCTCTGCACATACTTTTAGCAACATTATTTTTCAATCGCTGTAATATTCTTTCAACTGAATAAACCACAGTTTACTTAAACATTCCCCATGTTTCAAACAGTTAGGTTGTTTCTAATTATTTTGCAAAAAAATCTATTTTTTGTAGTTCGGATTACTTCCTCAGGATAGCATCCTCAGAATTAAACCTCCAGGCTAAGGGAGCATTTTCAGATGTGCGACGCACGCTGCCAAGTGTCTGCCCTTGGGGCGGCCCCTGCCTGCACCCGACACGGCTCCGAATGTGCCGTTTCCAGTTCGACAGCACACACCAGACATCAGCGCGTGCTAATGTCTGTCCCCTTATTACCAGGAGCCGGCACTTGGTTTTAATGTGCATTTCCTCTATCGCTGGTAAGGGAAGATATTTTTCCATGTTTATTCCCTAAGCATATTTATGAGTCCTGTGAATTGGGTAGCCACGTACTTTGACGAATAATCTATTTGAGGTTGCATGTGTTACTTATCACTTTTTATAAACCCTTCACACACTAAAGACATTAACCCTTAAAATGCTGTGTTTGCTGGAAATATTTTCTTCCATGTGGCGGCTGCTGTTCTTTGTTTCCTGCTTTGTGTTTACTGGCATGCAGAAGTTCCCGATGTCCATATAGTTCTATCTGGCTTCTTTCTCTTTGTGATTTCATCTATCAGTTCTTGTCTTAAAATGTCCTTCCCTTGTAAGTTTTGATATTCAGTTCTGTTTGGTTCTAGATTCGCAGATTCTGAGAGTGTGCTTTAATACCGTAATCGTGAATCTGGGATCTACCCAGGTACCTGGAGCAGGGCATAGACCAACGTCTGCTCCAGCTTGACAAGGAAGGGGCCACTTCCGAGTTCCAGGCCTGATCCTGACTTCCAGTTCCAGAATTCCAGACCAGGACGAGGGCGGGGAGCAGGTGGGAGGCGGGTGGGATGCAGGTTGGGGCTTCCAGGGTGCAGGATGCCTCCCCTGCATCTGGGACTGATTTTCCCTGGATGGCCTCTCTCCTCCAGTCATCGTTTTTTGTCTCTGCTTTAAAGCAGAGGTTCTCAATCAAGGGCAATTGTCCTCCAGGGACATTTGCCAGGTTTCAACAGTCACAACTGAGGGATGCTGCTGGCGTCTAGTGGGTAGAGGCCAGGGATGCTGTTCAGCGTCCTACAATGCGTAGGACTCAGGACAGCCCTATGCCCCCAGAACAAGGAACTTACCAGCCCAAAATGTCAATAGTGTCAAGGTTAAGAGATCCTGCTTGAAATTGATGCGTAGCTTCCCAAGCTAAATTGGCTGAAATGATGCTAAAACTAAATGAGCAGGTGCTGGTGCCTCAGAGATGACTGGTTGTCTTACAATGGCCATCCTCTCCTTTCTGGGGTAGAACATTTAGCCAGGCACACATAATCAGGAAGAAACACTACACGTCCCAACTTTCCTTGCAGCCAGGTATCGCCAGGTGACTAAAGTTCTGGGCAAGATGTAAACAGGAGGGGCAGCTTCAGAGACCCTGCTTTAAAAGTCAGTTGCCACTCACACCTCGCCTCTCCCTTCTCGTACCCTGCAATGCAGATGTGATCGTGGAGCTGCAGCACCCTTTCTGCACCGTGAAGTGGCTTTGGGAGCAGAGGCCGTGCCTGGCCAGCAAGACAAAAAGAGCTCGGTCCCTGAGGTCTTTGTGGAGCAGAGCTGCGTCTCAGTCCCGGGCAGCCACCTCCAACTACGGAAAAGGAGAAATAAGCTTCTCTCTTATTTAGGCCACTGCTATTTTGAGTCTCCGTGACTTACCACTGAATCTAACTATTGCAAATGTGACATAGGAAACGTTTGTGAAGGTTTCTGATAAAATTCCAACCTGAATTTGAGAGGATTAAATAGAATAAAATGTGCAAATTGCTTAGCTGATCATTTGGTACACAGCAGGCACTTAACAGTTACCTAGCTAAGCTGTCGTGAGCCCTACCACATGACAGGTATCACACCACACAGCTTGGACCCAGTGTCTTAACCCTCCCAGCAGCCCATGAAGGAGGTGGATCATGGCCGCTGTTACAGACGTGGCGCACAGACTACTGCACCTTCAAGGCAGAGCTGGGCCTGGTCCCTGCACTATGTCTGCTCTACCTCAGCGAACATTGGGCACTCCATAGTTTGGAAGCATCTAGGATACAGCAACTGTGGATAAAGCTCCCTTTGCCTGATGATCTTCCTTCGTCCCAACCCTGTGGGCTTTTCGTTATAGCCCAGTATGGCTGCTTCAGCTCCAACCATCTCATCTGCATTCCAGAATGCATCTACAACCCTAGGAGGGATTTTTTTTTTTTTTTTTTTTTTTTGTGGCATTTGGGTTGCCCTATGGAACCTGAGGCTGAGTGACCTGTCCAGCATCACACCACAAGTGGCAGAGCTGGGACTCAAATCCAGGTGGATTTAATATCAGAGTCTGTGTGCTTAGCGGCAAGGCCAAACTAAGTCTCAATAAGTACTGCAGAATGGAGGCAGAGAACAGAGGGAATGCCAGCTCTGGTCATGCTGTCTCTGAGCAGTAAGATTAAGTACTCGCCACACACGGCCTTGCTCAGACTCACAGCAATCCCCATTCCATAGATAAGGAAACTGATGGTCAGAGAGGTCGGGAGATCTGCCTAAGGTCACTCCACCAGGCAGTGTCAGGCTTAGAAAGAAAAGACCACGTGCACCTGGGTGCTGTTCTCCTACCCTCCCACCTGCTCACATGCCATGTGGCCACTGTATCTTCATGTCCCCAGACTGGCATGATGTTCCCTTGACCTAGAGTCCCCACTCATCACTAAGATGCTCTGATGTGCTGCTGACAGGCATGGCCTGTTGTCCTCCCCTTCACCTGCAGGCCTCCTCTCTGTCTGTGTCACCTGCCTTCTTCATCCCTGGCAGCACCAGGGACTCAGCACCAGGACGGGGGCGTAGCGCCTCTCCCCCCTTGGAACCGAAACTGCTCTGTGTGTGGTGGGCCCTCAGTCACTGCCGCGTGAGTGAGAAATGGAACACACTTCTTGCTAGCGCAGACACAGCGCCCGTTTGGTATTCGGGGAGAGGGGAGAGCCCTGAGAACAGTTGGCGGGGAAGGCTTCCTGGAGGAGGTGAGGCTTGGCTCTCCCACCTGCAGACAGGACGGACTGCAGGCAGGAGGCGCGAGGCCCTGACGCTAGGATCTGCTTTCCTTGGAGGCAACCAGATGTCCTGGGCCCCGCAGGGTGGGGCAGATGGCCGGGATAGGTGGCCCCAGTATGCAGGAGCGTGCTGTCAGCCCATGTGGGTCGTTAGCGCCTAAAGAGGGTGTAAAAGTGACTTACGAGCCGAAATCAGGTGTTCAGGCATAAACACGCCAAGGCCCATGATTGATTTGACTGGGTAAATAGCTTTTATAATTGGTATGTTTTTTATTAAATTTTAAAGGCTGCATATTTATGTGAGAGAAAATCATGCGCACGTAGAGGCCAGCATGCTGGACCGGTGTGGCACAGGCCTCGGCCACCTCCCTGCTGGCAGGGACCCAGGACCATGAACTGTGTTTCTGTTGGCCAGACTCCCACGACCCTGCAGGACTCCGGGGAGGAGAGGGGCAGGGGCTTAACTGCTTAATCAGCTCCATTCCCAGATACCGAGTGACTTTCGCCACTTCCCTCGGCCTGAAGTCCACCCAGCTTGGAGAAGAGGGAAGGCGGTGGAGGAGCGTGGAAGGGGCTCTGCCTCCCTGTGGGACAGGCCAGCTCCATCCCGTCAGCTCTGGGCATGCAGCACCTGTCCGGGACGGCACAGGGCGAGGCCACGGGTCAGCGGAGGCTGAGTGTCGGGGCCCCCAGAATGGCAGGGCTCCCACGTTGGCTCATGAGGCACCTCAGGGCCTGGCACGGCCAGCGGGTGCTCACTGGAACTGCAGGTGGAGCATGTGAGCACAGGGTGGATGGGAGCGCCAGGGGACAGAGGCCGGGTGGGTGTCTGCAGAGCAGGGGTGAGGCTCAGAGCAGGCTGCTCACTGGGACCAGCTATTCCCTGAGCGAGCTCTTGAGAAGGCCGCTCCTTGGGCCTCAGTTTCCTCATCTGCAAAGTTTTTTAACGATCCTCACTCTGCCCACTGCTCAGTACGAGAAGGCTCTGAGGTGATTGCCATCAAGTCCCCAGTCTGAGGGAGGGTCTTCTCACTCCCGTCTTCTTTAAAATCTGTTGCTGTCACCTGAGGGAAAAACCAACAGATGCTTAAAGCCCAACAACTTAAAAACAGTGCCAGGTGCAGGGGACTCGTTCTCCCTCGTAGGGGGAAGGTGTGCTCTGACCTGAGTCCCAGATGTGCAGAGGGGCTGCCTTAGCCGGGCTCGTACCACGGACGGGCCCAGCTCCCACACCCAAACAGAGCGCAGCTGATCGGGGACCCGGGTCAGGGTTCAGTATGTGACCAGGGACAGAGTTCAGTGAGTGACCAGCATCAGGGTTCAGCCTATAACCCTGTCTGGCTCATTTCCTCCCCCTGCCCCTTTGCCTCTTTGGGGGCCTTTGCAGGGTGGGGGTCCCTGGGGGGCAGGCTCCTCGGTTATCCAGTGTGTAAATGGGGCCTTAGAACTGACTGCTCTGCGAGGTGCCGGCCACCTCCCCCTGCGTGGCTGAGCCGAGGCCGGGCACCCTGGCCGGTGCTCACGCAGGGATCTGTGCGCAGTTAGGGCCTCTTCCGCCTGCCCGCTCCGGCTTCCTGCCTAAGCCTCTGCAAACTCGCCTAAGCCCGGCCTGAGCCCCTGCCGCTCACAGGAGCTTTGCAGCCCAGGAACGAGCCTCCAGGCGCTGGGCAGCTACCACCTGCCCTGTCACTGGCACAGGCTGGTGCGGAACAGGCAAGAAGCACTTGTCCTCTGTGAGCGGCTCCCAGCCCAGACGGGTGAAGTCACTTGTGTCTCATAGCCAGGCGAGCCTCCTCGCCCTTAGGTAAATATGGGCCTCACCTCCTTCCCCTGGTTCCCAGCAGGCCGGCCAGGGGGCTAGCAGGGAGGCAGGGCCTGCAGTCAGAGTGGCCCTACAGCTGCCCAGGGCTTAGGAAGGAGCCTCCTGCTTGGCCTAGAGTAGGGTTGTCACCCCGTGAGCTGTTATTGGTCACAGCTGCGTCCCCCTCTCCTGCCTCCGCTCCCTTTGCGTGGGCTTCGCTGTCCCCACGTGTGAGGTGAGGAAAGCAGCTCAGCAAAGCGAAGCCACTTGACCGACGCCACACGGATTGTGAGCAGTGGAGCCTGCTCCGAATGCAGAGGTCGTCTTCTTTGGGCAGCTATTTTCTGGGGGTCCGGGCAGAGCCAGAACCCTTTGGGGGGGCTTTGATCTCTCCCCACCAGCCCTGAAGTTCCCCCAGGAGCACAGTGCCAGGCCAGGCACCTGGGGCCTGGGAGAAGGATAGGCCAGGCTGTGGCCACTGTGGCCTGGGGTGACTCCAGCTGACATCCCTTCCTGCAGCCCAGTGTGCTGGGCACGGCCACCCCACTTCGTACAGAGGGGCCACATGCCCTGCCATCTGGGCAGCTCTTGCCCTGACCCCCACCTTGGACAGGGATTCAATTGACTTCTAAGACCCCTCCCAGGATGTCCTTGGCAAACAGCAATGGCAGTGGGTCTGCACTTTCTACACAAATGTCCTGGTCCCGTGGTCACCTGCCCCACAGGAGGTTAAGCCGACCAGGGCCACTGCACCGAGGCTCACCTGCAGAAGTTGCCCTGGGGCCCAGCCTGGGGCTCCACGTTGAGACCCGGAGGAGCTGCCGTCTGACACTCCAGGAGTGGGTAGCCAGTCCTGCCCCTCCTGGCCCACGCAGGCTCTGGGAGCTGCTGCTGGTGCCACCCTGCCCCCGGTGCTGCCTCTGTTCCCCAGGGTCTGCTCCTGGTCCCTAGGGCCTGCAGGCCACACAGCCCTCTCTCTCCTCCCATCTCAGTGTCTCCCCCTCCTCAGAGTCCTGAGCCCCTCCCCCATTGCCCTCTCCTCCATTACCCCCTCCTCCCCTCTCTTAAACTCACTTGAAAACAGTTACACTTCTATTTTGAAATAACTGGACTCAGGAAGGGGCAGAAGCAGCATAGAGGGGCCCCACGAGCACTCCGGCAGCCTCCCACAAGTCCCACCTGACCTCACGCAGGAACAGCCCCTCCACCCGCTGCGGCAATCTGCAGACCTCAGTCACCTTCGCCAGGTTTTACGTGTGTGTTTGTGTGAATGTATGTCCGTGTGTATAAGTGTGCTATGTGTGTCTGTGCATGTGTTAGTGTATGTATGTCTATGTGCGTGTGTCTACATGTCTGTATCTGCGAGTGCATGTGTGCGAGTGTGTGCCCCACGGGTCTCAGCCCGTGCACACCTCTGTGCAGCCACCCCCAGGTCTAGCTGCGGTTCAGACGGCTCCATCCCCACCAGGCTCCCGGGTGCTCCTCATGACGGCACCACCCTCCGCCCGTCCCTAACCCAGCACCCACTCATCTGTCTTCTGTCCCTGTAACTGTCATTTAGAGAGTGTTACACACATGGAATCACATGGTTTGTACCCTTTGGGGATCGGTTCTTTCCCTCACTCAGCACAACGCCCTTGGCATCGTCCTTCCCTTTCAGTGCGGAGTGGCCGTCCCGGGTCCAGGTGTGGCATGGCCTTTTGTCTCCGTGAAGGTTTCCATAGCAGTGACCTTGAAGGCAGACCACCAGCCCAGAGTTCTGGAGGGAGGGCCGTGGACACCACTGGGACCCTCCACTTTAAAGGGGTGGTGGAGGGAGGTGGCGGTGGCCTGTGCAGAGTGGGGTGGGCAGGGGCCACCTGGTGGAGACCCCTGTGGTCTTGGTGCCTCCTGGTTTTGGCCCCGCGTGATGCTGGATTGAGGACAGCTCTGGGGGAGGAGAAGCCGTGGGGAGGAGCGCAGAGGGCCGGGCTACCTGAGCAGGGGCGACCACAGAACTGGCCTGGCCTGCTTCATTGACACGCCCACCCTTGCTCCTTGGTCTCTGGACGTCCCCCGAAAGGCTGTAGCTTATACACGAGCCAGGAGTAGGTCCTGCTGTGGGACGCCAGGTTGGCCCTCGGGGAAGGCAGGAGCCCCAGGAGGGGCCTTAGACACCTGGGGCAGGAGTCCACAGGGGAGCAGGTGGGGGCTCCACTGGGCCTGGGGGTGCTGGGGGAACTGGAGTGAGACCAAAGAATAGGGCCAAGGAGGGACACTGCCGGCGGGGCTGGGCCCAGGGACAGGCCTTCAGAGGGGCCCGGCTGGGAGTCCCCAAGAACTCACTGTCCGCGCCGCGGTGCTTTCATGCCACTTTGGAAGCAGGTGTGACAAAGAGGCTGGCAGTGAGTGCAGATAACACAAATTAAAATGTGTTCCGAGGAGTGACAGGAGGCAGCGGGATGAAGCCTCCTAGAGACGAGCCGTGTGAGGACGGCTCTGTGCTCCTGTGACAAGGAGTCCTGCCACAGAGCAGGCTCTGATTACGGGAGAAAGGAATCCACGGCCCGAACAAAGCAGACGCGAGGCTCTCGCTGCCCCGCTAAAGTGGCTTTTTTATCAAGGAGCAGCTCCCAGGCTGACAAAGGCCGGAGGGAAGGGCCTGTAGCTCTTTCTCGGGGAGTCAGCCCCAGGGCCGGGGGGGGGGGGAGGGGGCCTGGGCAGGTCTCTGACAACAGTGCACCCCCAGCCCCCACCCAGGAAGGGAGCCCTTTCCCAGCCAGCCCTCTGGTCTGGCCATAGACCTCCAGTCAGACCCCGGCCTCAGTTTCCCCAGCTGCAGGATGGGGATGACAACACTGAAGGGCTCTCAAAGATGCCGTGGGGGAAGAAATGGCTCTGAGCCCCATCCCGGAGATCCTCCCAGCACTGCGGCCGGAGGCTGATACGGAGCCAGAACCGACGCACCTGCCAAGGACACAGCCTCCAGAGCAGGACAGGGCGACTCCTGCAGCCCAGAGAGCAGTGAACAGGCGGCGGCTGAGTCCTGGGGGCTGAAGGTCTGGCCCTAGGGGCTCACCCCCATCCGTGCATCCCACAGCAATTCCTCAAAGAAGAGGGTCGCAAACCCTCTCCAGGAAAGGAGACAGTCACCACTGCCACCAGCCAGCCACGGGAAGCCTGCGCCCTGGGCCCACGGAGAATCAGAGAGCCGAGGGTCCCAGGGACCCACCCCCAGGCACATACGTGGCTCCCGATCTGTTTGCTCACAGAGTCCGGCAGATACAGTCTCCCTGGTTCCGGCCCCTTTCAAATGAGATTCACTGGATTTCTCATCTTTATTTTGGCAGGGGAAAAATGTAATTTCTAATTTAAAATTTAAAATCCACCATCCTCATCAACATACACTCAGCTCAGATGGTGTTGGGGAAATTAGCTCTGTCACTCTTACACACACCAGCACGAGGCCGGCAGCAGGGACCGGCCCTCCCACCCTGGACGCTCATGGGGGCAGCACTGAGAACCCTGTGTGCTGAGGGGCATCTGAACGGAGGCGTCGGGAGAGCCTGTCCCTCACCTTCTCCTGCCCAACTTGCTGTGTGATGTCCAGCCACAAACAATCCCCTTAACTCTGCTCTGAATTAGTGCCTCGCACAGGAAATCAGACGTCCCCAAACTTTCTCTAGCTCCTCAATCCCCTCCTTCCCTCTGCCCTCATTTCATTTCCATTTATCCTTTGTTGACCTCCAAGCCCCTGTTTCCACTTCTTGGATTATCCTCTTAGCATGCATGTCTAGTTGTCAAAGTCCTAGTGCTTTCGGAAGACCAAAGGTCAGCTAGGAAGGCAAAGACATGAGAGGCCACCACGGTGAGCAGGGGGCCTACCCAGAGCAGCTGAAGTCAGTGAATCCCAGAGGACTAGGAGTTATTCCTCTGGTGGCTGAAGCTCTGGCAGCCACTCTGCACCGAGTACTGATTAGGGCACAGGTATGACAAGAGGCAGGTGGGAGTTGTGCTAACTGAAGCAGGGAACCTGCCTGAACAGAGTCTGAGGCTGACGTTGGGGTGCACTGCCCACCTTTCTGTCCTGGGGCAGTGTGGTGCTCAGGTGCAAGCAAGGATCCGATTCCAGGTGACAGTCATCCCTGACGCCCAAGGTCATGACTCATTTATTCTCTTACTCAGCAGCCTCTACCCAGTGCTTACGTTATGCAGGGATGGTGTCATCAGTTCCTGGAAGCTCTCCTGACCCCCACCCTCTCCCCACCCAAGCCCAGGAGATGTGTGTGCTCTGGAGGTACCCACACCTCACTCATGTGATGTGCCACCTTCCACCCTAAGCCACAGGTGCACAGGGCCAGAACCATGGCTTGCTCCCTGGCCACCCTGTCCCCACTGCCTGCAACAGTGATTAGCATGTAGTAATCACTTAACACTATTGAGCAATTCATTGACGAAACTGGGATATTATTTTCCATGTAAACATCAAGGGAGGTCTTCACCGTCAAACAGCCCAGGTTCAAGGCCCAGCTAAGACATGAACTCTGTGTGCCTCCGTTCCCTTCTCTACGATGGAGAAACGGACGTGACACCTCTTTCTCCCAGGGTTGTCCTGAGAAGGACGTGAAGTGACTGACATGCAGTAGCTTCACCCACAGCAAGTGTTTGTGCAGGCACGATTGCTCTTCCAGATCATTCTCCAGAAGAAGCCTTTTCGTGGCACATCATGGGGACCATGCCTTGCAAGGCACAGGTGCTCAGAGACATACAGGGGACAGAACTGTGACCCGCCCCCCCAGAGTGAGGTCGCCTAGGGTTGAGCTGGAAGGCCTGAGGTGAGCTGAGTGAGCTTGGGTCAAATTGGAGAAATTGACTGAATTAATGGCCAGGATTGGGTTAAAGTCAACAAACTGGCCTGAGCCATGACTGAAATGAATTGAAGGAGGTGAATTCAGCCAGACTGAAGAAAGGAAATCGAATTGAATGAAAGGAATCCAATAGAATGGAATTAAAATAGATTGAATTGGCTTGACTTGATTTGAATTGAGGAGTCAAAGGGAAAATTGGGCTGGGTTGATTTGGAGGCCTGGGACTGAGTTGAAAGAAGGAGCTGGGAGAATTTGAGACCAACGAGATGAATTGAATAGAACTGAAATTTTGGATCATGTGACTGCAACTTGAGTTCATTTTATCTGGGATTGGGGAGCCCAAGCCAAGGTTTTTTCCCAGCTGAAACACACTTGTCCTCTGGATCTGGTTGTTCAGAGAGCATTTATGGAGCACCTACTGCATTCTGGTGCCAGGCTAAGACCTGAGTCAGACCTGGCCCTGTCCCCAGGGCACTTGGCACAATTTCCTATGAGTGTGCTGGGTTCCTGAGGTCGGGACCACAGAGGGGAGCAAAGCCGACACGCTAGGAGGACCCCGGGGTCTGAGCCTTGAAGGAGGAGGAGTCTACCACCCGCCCTCTTTTGGTGCAATGACTTTGAGTGCGTGGCACAAATCTGGTCTTAGGGCCAGGAAGGTGCCACGTTTCTGAGGCCATAGAGATGACAGCAGGGAAATCTGTTGGGCTTTGGGCTCTGTATCCTCTCTGACCCCTAGTTTTCTCATCTGTAAAATGGGGACGAAAGTAGCTTGCTTCCTTGGAGAAGTGTTTGAAGAAGATGGGAAAGTCAGACTTTCTTTTCTGCAGTAACCTCTGCCCCCGACTGAGCTTTGGTTAATTGCTGAATCTTTCCTCTAAGCTTCTAGAGCTGGTTGCACATCTTTCTATCTCCCAGAGGCTAAGGCCCAGGCAGAGCAATTATGTTGGGCCCTCTGGACCTGCTCCTCCCACCCCCTCCGCTGCCTCTTGCTGCTTCCCCTCGGGGCCCCCTGAACACTGCCGGCAGCATAAGCCACTGGCCAAGTCTTTTCAACCTTGCGGCCATCCTGTGGTCCTCTTTCTCCTGGACTCAGTGCCACAAACACCTCCTCCAGGGAGGCCTCCCATGCTCCCAGAGAGGGCTCATGTCACCACCCTCCGCCCATGGTCCCCCTCTGCTCTGCCCACCTGCCACACCCTGCCTACTTTCTGGGCTCCTGCAGCCCCCACAGGCAGGGCGAAGGCGTTTGCATCTCCCAGCCCAGGGCAGCGTGTGGGCCCCACACCTGGGGGTGACTGGCCCATCGGCGTGAATGTTGGGCTTCCTTTCTGGGGCTTTAATCCCCAAGTTTGTTTTCATTTGAAGCTTTTCAAGGACTTTTAAAGACAATTCAGCTAAGGACACCTCTGCCTTAATAACACAATTATAATGAAAATTCACCAAACGTAGCACGTGCCATCCCAGAAAGATGAGTTTAGCTGCCTCTGAGTGTTTTTGCATTTTTTTTTCACTGTTATTTTTCCCCTACTTGTGTCAAGTTCAAGGATTTTTAGTCAATTAGTCTAAGAATACCTCGGCCTTGTTTTCATATTTCTAATAAGCATTTTGTGCACGTGGAGAACTGCTCACGCGACACCTCCTGCCAATTCCTCCCAAGCTGTCTCAGCTCCTGGTGTTGCCTGTTGTTGTTGTTGTTCTTGTTGTTGTTGTTCCTTTCTTTTTTTTTTTTTTTCTGTTTTGCTGGGAAGGGGGAGTGCAACAGTGGGGGGATGAAGCTCTGCCCTTCCCGAGGGATAAGGGATCCTTCGGCCTCACTGGGGTTTGCCAGGTGAGGCCAGCTTGCACTCTCAGAGGGAAGCAGAGGGGCCCCTCCTCTATGGGCACCGGTTAGCCATCCTGAGACGGCTCAGGGCCAAGTCCTCATATGCAAGCTCAGCTCTTCTACTTACTAGCTGTCTTACCCCAGCGGGAGCCCTTACCCTCTCTGAGCCTCTGTTTTCACATCTTTAAAATGGGGATAATAATAAGTGCTCTCATGGATGCTGTGTGGATTAAACAAGAATGATGTGCAGAAAATGCTTCATGCATAGAAAAGGCTTACTAAACAGTGACTATTACTACTACTACTAATAGATCACAAAATACTAATTGACTCATACCACACCTTTTTTAAGGTAAAACATACTCCTTAAAGAAAATTTGAAAAATCTAGAAAAATGCTAAGAAAGAAAGAAAGAAATCACTCCCAGTCCTACCACCCCCAAAGCCACTCCTGTCTTCCTGGTGCTGGTGCAGCTGGTCTTCCCTCCATGCATAAGCTTTCAGCATTTTAATAACCTCTTCTCTCTTAAAAAAGAATCTGAACTTCACATCATGTGCATTTCCATCTCTTTGCAGAACTTCTTATAAGGTCTTTATTTAATAATAAAAAAAATTAAGCCTTTGTCATATTTGCTGCAAATACACTTCCAAGGCCATATTTTTTTTGCCATTTTGTTGGTTTAATTTTGACTTGCAGAAGATATTCATTTTTATGCAGTCAAATCTGTCCATATTTTCTCTCCTGATTCCTTGTATTAGTTCTAAACTTAGGAAATCTTCCCTCTCCCCAGGCATGATGAATATTAAATTCTACTTAATTCTCACTTTTCTGTGTCCTGATTTTTTTAAATATACTTAACGGTAATCCTGATGGAAGTGGGTTCAGTGAGAGGGTGGAGGTGGGGCTGAGCTAGTCGGCCTGGCCCCATGCGGAGAGGGGGCCTCCGTCTCGCCCCAGCGCCCGCCGCCCCCTCCTCCCTGAGCAGCGGCCACAATGAGCTCAACGTGCTGGAAATTCACTTCCAGAAGGGCAAATGGGCTAAAATCCTTCAGGTGCTTAAAAGTGACCCAAGAGAAAATGACCTCAAAAATGGGCCATATTACTGCTAATTGGCACATTTGGTGAGTAACCCCCTTCCTGGCCACTCCATCTTCTGCACTGGCCTCTGTACCTTCCCTCTGTCCCAGATGTGGCTGCAGCAGGCCAGCCCCTTCTCTGTGGCCCTTGGCCGGGCCCCATGGGTCCCACCCGCCATGCTCGACCATCTTCCCAGAAAGAGCTGACTGGCTGGGCAGTGTTGACTGGGCAGTGTTGGCTGGACAGACGCTGCCCTGCGGGCTGTGGAAAATCTTCCCACCAATGCTCACAACAACCTCACAAGAGAGGCGGCACGGTCCCCACACTGCAGATGGCTAGACCAAGGCAGGAGAGCTTAACAATTTCCTCGGCCATTCAGGGTGTGAGCAGTGGTGCCCACGGCAGGCCCAGGCTGGTCGCACTCTGGCCCTAGGCCCTGCCCGTCATTCATGGTGTCTGCGGTGCTGGCCAAGCCCCAAGGAACAGTGTCCCTTTGTGGACCTGTCTCTCCCATGAGAGGTAGGCAAAGAGGCAGGAGATGAAGGCTTTGGGGTGCAGCAAGCCTGGGGGTGCTGTGATCTCAGCCCATAATAGTTGTCATGGGGGACAAGATGCAGAGTGCGCACCCCACCTGTACCCCCAGGTCCTTTCCTATCAGCCCTGCCACACTCCCAGGCCCGGAAGGTCCTGTCCAGAGTGTGGTGGGCTCAGCTGCTCAACGCTGTCCCTCACCTCTGTCCCTCCAGTGGGGCCCATGAGGGAACCAAGGCCAGAAGGACCAAAAGCTGCCCATTGTTGGGGTGACAAAGAGCTGCACAGGCAGGAGGCCTGGGAAAGAGGGGCCCCCCACCCTGAGTGTGAGGCAGCTGCCCCATATGGAGCCAGCAACTCTGCCTGTGGGGGAGCAGGAGGGGAGAGGGTGGGGCTGGCGCCGCGACCTGCCTGGAGCCCCCAGGGATGCACAGGGCAGGGAGAAGTGGCTGGAAGGTGTGCGCCCACTGCAGCTTGGGGCAGGGGCGGTGGCCCTTTAGGGCACAGCAGCCCGCTGCACAGGACACGGGGCCAAAGCCTCAGACTCCGACCAACCAGGTCGGCGGCTCCTCCAGTGGGAGAGCGGGCTAGGGAGGCGGCGGGCACTGCACGTGGCATGGGCACGTCACCCTTCACTTGGTCTAGCCCTCAGGACAGGCCGTGGCAGGGCAGCATCACCTCCACATACAGAGGGGGAAACAGAGGCCAAGGTGGTGACACCCTCCCAGCAGGTAAGAGGGTGGGGTGGGAACTGAGTCTAGCCCTGTCTAACCCCGATGCCCCGTCTGCCCTGGTCTTTCCAGGGCAGGGGCAGCGACCACAGCAGCAGGTGGGCACCGAGACCCAGCTCCCAGCCCCAGGAGTGAGGTCCTGGCATGGGAGACGGTGCTCTGGGAAGGCCCATAAATCGCCCAGCGCCGGGGGGTGGAGGGGCATGGAGTGGCGCCATTCGGCGGTGTTTGTATTCCAGCATGTTTATGGGGTTCCGAGATGCTCGCCAGGAGAGAGGGAGTATTTGGCCTGTTAATTTCCTAGTTAATCATGCAGGACAGGTGGTAATTAAGCGCTCGCCCTCCCATCGCACTGGCCAGCCCTGGGCTGGGCTGTAATTCACTCTCAATGGTGCAAGCAGGTGCCAGGAGCCTCCGCCTCGGGGCCGTGGGCAGGCGCCTTGCCGGGCGATGTCCCCTGCCTGCCGCCTGGCCTGTCTCCAGAGCTCTGTGCATGCACTGAAGGCCCTGGCGTGGTGGGGCTCCGTGTGGCCCCAGGAGGTTGTCCCATCCTGGGGGCAGCAAGGTGCCCAGCCTGCAGACCTGGTCCCACCCACCCTCTGCAGACCCTAGCCAGGCCCACCCAGAGCGCTCCGAGCGCCTCTTGTCTGTAACTCAGGGTCCTGTGTCTGCCCAGAGGGGGCTGCGAGGATGAGCGAGAGCGTGGGAGGCCGTACGAAGTCGTTAATTGTTACTGTTGAGTTCCAGGCACCTCAGGAAGAAAGACTGTTCTGCAGCCTGTGCTCTGGCCGGGAGACCTCCCCGCGCCTCCCCGTGTGAAACCCTCGTGGGTCATTGTGAGGCATAGCCGTGGTGGGGAGGGGAGGACAAGCGAGAACCCGGTGGCCATGCATGGCGCTGACTGACCGTGTGGTGACCGTCCCACGGCTCCAAGCCCGCCAGGTGGGGTCAGGGAGCAGCAGGCATCAGTGCATCACTCTCCTCTGTGCCCGGCAAGTCCTCTGGGTTTTTCCCACGGTGGACCTCGTCTAAGGCTCCCCTGGGCCCTGTCACGTGAGTGTCACCCTCTCTGTTTACGGGGAAGGGAAGTGCTAGGGGCCGTTAAGGGGTTTGCCTAGGGCACTCTGCCTGCACGGAAAAGAACCCAGGATTTAAAAACAAGCCACCTGTCTTGGTACCTTCAGGCTGCTGAGACATAGAGCCACAGCCTGGATGGCTTAAACAACAGACCCCTGTCTCCACAGTGCTGGAGGCTGGAGGTCCAAGACCAGGTGCCCGCGTGGTTGGTGGTTGCAGAGACCATCTTCCCACGGTATCCTCACGTGGTACGAGGGGCAAGGGATCACTTGGGGTCCCTTTTATGAGAACACCAGTCCCACCCGTGTGGGCTCCAGCCTCGTGACCTCATCACCTCCCAAAGGCCCAGCTCCTGAGACCATCACCTTGGGGGTTAGGACTTCAACATACGCACTTGGGGGTCACAAACATTCAGTCCATCATGCCACCAGAC
>CM052438.1:22175959-22240375 GCA_028533085.1 Varecia variegata
GAGTCTGAGTGGCCCACGACGTACACCCTGGGCGTCCCCTTCCAAGGAGTCAGAAAAGGAGACTTGGAGGACAGAGACCTGGCAGTGGCCCAGAGCAGTGGGCTTGCAGCATTTATGTGGGGCGTTGGGAGGGAGGGGGCCCTGGAAATGCAACAAAAGCAAAAACTTTACCTTTTTCTCCCTGAGTTCCAACTGCAGCTTCAGCAGATTTTTCCTTTGAATAATAAAGCTGCCTCCCTGAGCCATGATCAAACCAAAGTCGTTCCCTCCTTGGAGCCCGGAATCAAAACCAAGAGTCGCAGCCGTGAGTAAACATGTGTGCCTTTTGTCTTTGCACTTGGGCCGTTTGTGCGGCTGGCAGCCACACTCGTCCCCGCCAGCATCACCGTTGCCACAGAGTGCCCTGTCACCAGCTGCCAGCCACAGCCCCACAGGGCAGCTGTGAAGGGAGTGGGGACAAACCACGGGGCTGGGCTCAGGGCAGCGAGGGAAGTGGACCAGGCACTGGGGCGGGAAGGGCAGGAGGCTGGCTTGAGAAGGGCAATTGAACACTTAGGCTGAGGCCTGAGGAAGGGCAGGCAGCAGTGGGGGAAGGCCTGGGGAACCTGACAGGTACAAAGGCCCTGGGGCAGAGAAGAGGCTGGCAAGGCCTTCTGATCAGGTCTAGGCAGCACGACGTCCTAAAGGTGGATGTCACCATCAAGACTACATCAGCCCAACTAGGGCCAGCTCTCCCCTGCTGGGCTGCTGCAGCCTCCTGAACTCCAGCTGCACCTGCTCAGCCCACAGAACAGCCTGGGGCTTTCTTCCTGGAGTGTACCTCTGATCGTGACCCTCCTCTGCTCAAAACTCTCCCATGGCTCCCATGTACTTAGAAAAAGCCAGCTTCCCAGCACACTTTGGGGCCCTATGGCCCCAACCAGTCTCCCCAGAGTCCTCTCTCCCCACCACCCCTCCCACGTATCCCAGTCCCACTAGCCATCCTGGGTCCTGTAAAACTGCCATGCTCCTTCGTGCCTTGGGACCTTTGCCCAGCTGCAACCTCGGGCTGGATGCCCTTCCCCCTCTTTTTCTCAATTCCCCTTACTCTTCAGATCTTCATCCAAGAACACTTCCTCAGGGAAGCCCTCCCTGACTTCCCTGGTCAGATCAGACACCCCCGTCCTAAGGCTCAAATTGCCACATTCCCATTCTCCACAAGATTCGTCACAGCCACAGTTTTACATTTGTTCATGGGACTATCTGATGCATGTCTGTCTCCACACCCCCAAGCTGGGAGGTTCTCAAGGAAACAGTTGCCTCACCTTTTATTCTCTGTGGGCTTTCCAGAGCCTCATGTGGCTCTCGACACATAGTAGGCACTGTGTTTGTTGGTAAACTATTGGAAAGTATGCTCTGAGTGAATGGATGTTTTAACAAGTAAGATGAGAGTGATTCGGGTACAGTGGGGGACAGGTAAGTGGTGATGGATGAATACCAAGAGGCCTGCAGAGGGGTCCCCTAGAGGGTCCCCTAGAGAAAGAGATGCTGGGTGGCTTAGAATTTCTTCCTTGCTCTTTCCTTTATTTCCCAAGTTTTGAACAGAAAAAAAAATCTATGATCAAAAACCCACAATGACAAGTGAGAAGGAAAAAGTTCTGCCCTGATAACTTTGAACTGAGTGGCTGCTGTAAAACAAAAGGCAAAAGGAATTGTGCATAGGACTGGACTCCAGTTGATAAAGTTGTTTCCCCCAGGGTTAACATTCCGACACTTCCCCCCTTCTACTGGAATTGAACAATAAGTGGACGGAGGGCGGTAAGAGCCAGGTTTCTCACTGTAGGAGAGAGTGGTTACAGACAAGGAGGGGGAGGCTAGAAGGACGCATGTGCTGATGGATTGGAGTTGCAGACATTGGTACAAAGTCAGGCTGGATGGAGATACAGATGGATACCTGTAGAAGCAGTGGGAGATATGTATACATACATGAGTTCCTGCACACACGATATTTCCTTGCTCTGTCAGCTGAGAGGGCCTAGAGGCAGTGACACCCCAGTGGCAATGAGCACACTCAGCACCCAGATCTTGGTTTCTGAAACCATTCTCCAGTAAGAGGAAGCAGGGCTCCTTGCAGAAATGGCTGGTCCTAGGGCTGGGCAGGAAATACACAAGATGAGCCCGGAGCATCTCACAGTGCCAGGAAATGAGGAAATGCTCAAACAAAACGCGATGATGAAGCATGTCCGAGGGACCCAGAAGCCAATGGAAAGAGCTCCCTATGCCAACACAGAACCATTTTCAGCAGCAAAAATCAAGTGGTGATGAATTATAACCCTAAGTATTATATATGAAATATCTATCCTTGAGTCCATATGGATAAAAGATATGATTAAATGAATAAATTGATGGATGGATAGATACATAGAATGGCCAAATCATCTATATCAAAAACTTCCAAATAATGTGTGTAGCCACTCCACCCTGAAGGAGATGCAGCACAACTGCCCACTCTCAGTGTGGGCCGTGCACAGCGACTCTCTTCCAAAGTGTACAGGACAGAAGGGGGAGGGGAGTAACACTGCAGTGGAGAAACCCGACAGAGACTGCCGCGGCCAGGCGGTCAGGTCAACATCGACAGTGATAAGAACGCTCGGAAAGTGACAGTGAATTAATCAATGAAGTAATCGATCCCTCAGTCCCTGGAGTCAGGCTGCCTGAGTTCAAATCTGGATCTCTGTCCTTACCTGCAAGTGGCCACAGGCAGGTTTCAAAAACCTCTCTGAGCCTCAGTTTCCCCATGTGTGGTCTGAGCTGAGGACATGTTCCCACATGTAGCAGGTGCTTGTCAGACACCAGCTGCTGCTAGCGCTGTCATCAGAGTGTGGACAGGTTGTGCTCTGACCAGACCCCACACATGCATGCCTCCATGGAGCAGGGTCTGCTGGCCAGGAGGTGAGGTGACACTTCCCTCGCGAAAGATGGGAGTTCTTGCAGAGAACGTTTGGTTCAATAAAAAGAATGCAAACTTTTTCAGGTGTCAAACTGAGCTCCTCCCCTGGCTCTGTCACCAAAGGGCCATCTGAGCTTGGGTAAGCCCTTCTACCGCCGCAGGCCTTGGTTTCCTCCTCTGCAACTTGGGGTGGAGGTGACCACTCTCGAGGGCTGTGGGTGGGGCCAGAGCAAAGCCTGTCTCTGGTGATGGGGCGCAGCAAGGTCTGGGCCCTCCTCTGCCGCTTGTTCCCACTGGCGTCTCAGGGCCAGGACTGGGGGCACCAAGTCCCTGTGCCCACTTCCCTTGGGCTCACCCTGGGTCTCACCTCCTCAGTGAAGCCCACGCCAGCCCCACACAGATCTGTGTTTCCCCCCAGCGGCACAAAAAACGCCAGGGCAAGTAACCAGGTCTGATCCCCTGGCAGGGCGTGTGTGCGCCAGGAGGGCCTGGCCAGGAAGGGGTGTGCAACACACGTTTGCTCAGTCACAGAGTGAATAAACTAGTGAACAGACTCGCATGAACTGAGGGAAATGGCTTCTCTAATCTGGGCCTCAGTTTCCCCATCTGTAACACAAAGAAGGGTGTTCTGTCTCTAACACCCCTCCCATTCTATCGTTCTCAGACTCCTGGGGAACCAAGGGCTCATCCTCACCTCTGAGCAGCAATTCAGGCCCTGCTGTCCTGCAGGTCAGGACAGCAGAGGTGGACACAGGCTGAGGCTGGCGGGAGGCCCCCATCCGGCCCCTCTGAGCAAAGCTGGGCGGTGGGCTCAGCTCAGAGCCGTGATCTCAGGACGACCTGACCAGGCCCAGCACCAGCCCCTGACAAGATGGGACATCTTCCCATCACACGACACTGGGGACATGATCATCCCATCAGCCCCTCATTTAACCTATGGGACCAGAGGGAGGCGGGAAAAGGTGTCCTTCCAGGTGCCTGATGCACCACCATGACCTCACAGTGAGCTGAGCAGTGTCCACACAAAGTTTGTGTCCACCCAGAACCTCAGATGTGACCTTATTTGTAAATAAGGTCTTTGCAGATGTAATTAGTTAAAATCTCAGGGTGAAGTCATCCTGGATTTAGGGTGAGCCCTTAATCCCATGGTTGGTGTCCTCATGTGGGACAGGAGAGGAGGGTTTGGGCACAAAGACACAGAAAAGAAGGCCCGCGAAGACGGAGCAGAGGCTGGACTGATGCAGCTGCCCGCAGAGGAGCGCCAAGGACAGCCCAGCCACCAGAGCCCAGGAGCAGCAAGGAAGGCACCTCCCCAGGCCTCCAGAGGGAGTGTGGACCTGCCGGCACTTGTGGCCTCCAGAACTGAGACAGTAAATCCCTGTTGCTTTGAGCCACCCGGTTTGTGGTCATTTGTACTGGTATTCTACAAATACGTCCCTATTTGATGCTCAGAGACACCTGGGAAAGGGGAAGGACTTATTTTCCTCATTCATAGCTGAAGTGTCTGTAGCCCAGAGAGGTTAGGACATGTGTCCAGGAGCGGTCAGCTCGCTTCCTCGGGCGTGACTGAGCCTGCTCTAAGCTGGCAGCATCGGGGAGGTCAGTGCCATGTCTGGGTGATGCGGGGCTCAGGGCCACAGCGCTGGATGCAAACCCAGCTGAGACACCTACAAGCTGTGTGGCTTCAGCCCAGGCCTCTCTGGGCCCAGGGTCCTCATTTGTAAAACAGACATAGTCGCATTATCTGCTTTGCAGAGGATTAAATGGTCAACACACATGAAGCCACCTGGCACAGAGCTGTGAATGTCCGGTGTTCTCTGTTCATCGGGCCCCACCAGTCTCCAGCCCCGGGCTCAGCACTGAGCGCTCGCTGCACTGACGGTACAGCCCGCGACCCTGCTCACAGCCCCTTCGGCCTCTGCACCACCGGGGACTCGCTACTGGCAGGGCTGTCTCCCGTGTCCTGCTAGGGAAACCACTGCCCACGGACGTGGTGACTCACCTCCAGGACGCTGGGCTCATCCCGCTGGCCCACTCTGCCCGTGGCCAGGCCTTGCCTCCAGCCCTTCTGAGACTCCCGGGCTCAGCCAGGCCCCCACACCCAGCCACAACCCTCCTCAGCCACACGTTCTCGGGCCGGGCCAGAGGCCTCTGTCACCCGGTGGGGACCCAGCATTCACTGAGCCACCCTCTCGAGGCCCTGGGAAAACCAGCACCCACCTCCACACTCCCACCTGGGCTGTGTGACCTTGGGCAGAAACACCTACATTCTTCTTTTTGGTAAATGCAGGTGACTTCCCCGAGCTGCTGCCCTGCCCCTGTGACTGCCCGCATGAACACTGCACCTGTGCCTAGACCAACAGGTGCTCGAGAAACGTCATAAACAGATGCTCCCTCCCTTATGGTGAGTCGGGGGCATTCTGGAGACAGGGCCCCTGCCTTCAGCACTGAGCACAGAAGAGTCACTTAAAAATAGAAAAATAACATTTTTACGGTTATTAAAGTAATAAGCATTGACTGCAAAAAAGTATAAAATAAAAAACTAAGACGATACCTAAAGGAATGATGGAATGAAGGAAAATTGCTGGCAATCTCATCCTCTGGAGCTATTAAAATGTTGGTAAATAGGTTTTTAAGCTTCATATTCTACATTATTCTTATTCAGAGGGAGAGCGCTGGAGTGATGACGAGAGAGAGAGTTTACAAAGTGGCCCCATTTGGGACTCGCTGCCCGTGGTCGGCCTTCGCACACGGTAATGCACACCACGGACGTTTTCCACTTCAATAAACTCAGACCCCCTCGTCCTAACGGCTGCTGGGCAATCCGCTCTGTGGCTGCGCTGTCCTCTGTTGCCCCCCTCGGCCCGCAGGCACTGCGTTCATTTCCAGTTTTGCACCGGACAGTGGCTCATAATTCACAGAGCCCGGTGCACTCTGCACTCACAGCCTAGGGCTCCATCCAATTACGTGTTACGGTGCATCCCTGGACGGGAATTGCTGGGTCGGAGGGAAGGAGAGTTTTAAAATCTTCTGCGGCACAAGGCCAAGCTGCCTTCCAGGAATCTGGCGTCAAGGTCACTGCCGCCCTCCTGCCGGGGCCCTCACCGCCTGCCCTGCGCTCCCCACAGCTCTGGGCGGCCACACAGCAGACATCGCCACCTTGCAAAGTGTAGAATTGGCGGCAGGGTCCGCGTGTCTATGAGCTGTTTTCAGTCCTTTCTTGGTGATGGACTTGATCACCTTTGTCCTTTGTCCTTTTTCTTTTGGAGTTTATTTACTTAATGATATTTGGAGAGTTCACTTTGTGACAGGCAAAGGGACACACAACATTCCTGAGTCAGGATTGGCCTGGAGGTTACACTCTCAGAGGAGAAGCGAACAACACACACACAAGGATGCACTCGAATGCACACAGCATGCACACATGTATACACACACGGGTAAGCCAAGTAATTGGAGAGGGTGCAAAGTGCTATGAAGGTACTAGAGGACGGAATGTGTCATGAACCTGTTTCCCCAGACTGCAGGCTCCACGGGGCAGCCGCACACCCGCCTCCCACCCCCACCGCGTCCCCGGGCACCCGCCTGCGCGCCACATCAGGCTCGGCTCAGACTGTGGCAGTATTTAGTGGGTAAGTTGTGTGCAGGACACAGCTGGGGAGTGCAAGACGGAGACCCAGACCCTGGCCGGTTTGACGTCACAGCACCTGAGTTTGCAAGGTCGGCATCGCCACCCCAAAACCTCTGGTCTGCTGCTGACTCAGCCATGCACCTGTACATGGGACCACACTCCCACAACCTCGCCAAATACAGCCTCTCCCCGAACCAAGGCCAGGTCATTCCATAGTGACCCTTAACCCTTTATCCAGGGCCCTGGGACTAAGGCCCTGAAGCAGGGACAGGTTTAGTGACTTCAGGCATGAGGCTGCCAGAAAAGCCACTTCAAGTAGGAAATGGAGGAGGTGTCCCAGGAGCAGGACATCCAGGAGGTGGATGACGCGGCATGGGGGCCGGGGCAGGCACAGCCAATGAGGCCGGCTGTAGCTCCCCCACACAAGGGTCACCTGCACTGTGGCTCGAGGGCTTCTCCTGCCAACCCCCCGCCCTCCCCAGGAGCCCACCAGAGCGCACTTCCTCCTGGAACCTCCAGCCACCCGGCCTGGCACGGGCTCTGGGCAGGTACCCGGAGATGGCACGGTGGGAACTCGAGCCTCCAACCACCGGGCTCTGGAGCCGGCTCTGGCACTCACCGCCAAGGCCCCAGGGGGAAACATCCCCATATGAAAGGGGGTGACAATCCCCTCCCCAGGGAGTTGGGGCACATTCCATGAGCCAGCAGCATAAAGCACTCAGCACAAAAAATGGCGTGGATTCCACACACAGAGACTCCACTCGGCCCTCACCCCGGGCTTCCCTCACGAGCCTCATTGTTAACGTGAGGAAACTGAGGCACAGAGAGGCAAAGAAGCTCACCAGTAACACGGCTGCTGAGGACAGAGCGGGACTCGATCGCACGCCTGAGCCAGCGGTAGAAATCGCCAGCGGGTCTGGTGGGAGGCGCGGAGGGGGCCCCTTCAGCAGCAGCGGGAGCAACCCGGGTGCAGCCTGGGCTCTGGGGGCCGCGGACGCCTGCCTCCTCCTCCGTGCAGCAGGGCCCTCACCGCCCCGCCTCTCTGTGTCTTCCGGAGACTCAGAGGGTTAATGTTTGAGGGGACACGTGGGACACATGCCAGCTGCTGCTATTTTCTCTCCCGCCACCGCGAGCTACTTAGCAGTGAAGGGCTCCTTGGAGCGCCCGCTGTTGACAAGAGGGGAGAGAGAGGGTGAAGACATAAGTCACCGAGACGGAAGGATTCCGTGCAGAGCCGCGTGCGAGCAGCTCTCCTCGAGATTTCACAATGAAATATTCATGGGCCCCTCTGCAGGCCTCTCTGTGCGGAGCCTTCTGGCTTCCCGGGGAGCCGCCGGCATGACAAGGATACACGGCGTGGCCCTCGGCTGTAGGCGCTAGAATCTGATTTTAGAAATGTGGACAGACGAGAGGCTTCCCATCTGCCCTTTGGAGGAGCTGTGAGCAAGGGACGGCCACGTGCCGGCCATGTGCCAGCTTCGTGCATCGGTGAAGGGGACAGGACAGGAGGGTGAACTGCAGATAGCAGGCACCTACTGTGTGCCAGGCACCATGTACCCCAACAGCCCATGATGTGGTCACTAGGATTCTCACTTTGAAAATGGAGAAAGTGCAGCTCAGACATGCCTGGGAACTCACCACGTTGTCATAAATCGTTGAGCCAGGACTTGAGTCCAGGTCTGCCTGCCCTGTGGGACACAGACATCCCCTCTCCTGAGGGTCCAGATGAGGATATTGATCATGGTGCCCCACACGGCTCTGACACGGGGCCCAAGCAGAGGCTGGTGAACATGGTCCCTGGGATTTCATACACGGGCACTGAGACAGAGGGGTCTCACTGTCTTCCCAATGTGGCCGTGCAGCAGGCGGCCACTCCTCTAATGGGGTGACTCCTTGGGGCAGCTGCACTGTGCACTGTCCATGAGAAAGCCTTGTGCGAGGGAGATTTTACACTGTCTGTGCAGGGACTTTGATGTGCATTATGGGCTGAACATGTGAAACATTCCAGGGGAAAAATGAAAGAAAAGAAAATGAGCTGAAGGAAGGAGGAGTAGCTCCATCCATGTTTGGCTGCACACGTCCGGAGAAAGTGGAGGAGCCTTCACATGCACAGGCAGTGACAGGGCAGGAATGCAGGTTGAGCAGGAGTGGGGCCCTGGGGGTGAGCGTTGGCCCCCGTCCTGGACACCTGGCTCCCTTCCACCTCTGCTGGGCCTGTGTGTGCAGAGGGTAGGGCTGGCAACACATGGGGACAGGCAAGTGTGATCCCCTGTGGGAGCACAGACGGGAGTTAAGCCATTGCTCTTCAGCCCCCTCAGGGTATTGATCACCTGTTCCTGCTGGGCAAGTCTCTGGTGTCAGATAGAGTTTGAATCCTGGCTCTACCACTAACTAACTGTGCAAAGTCAGGAAAGTTATTTAACCTTTCTGAGTCTGAGTTTTCTCATATGCAAAAAATTAGGTCGTATCTTCTCCCTCATAGGGTTGTGGTGAGAAGGAAACGAAATAATGTAAATACAATGATTAGCATAGTATCAAGCACATAGTAAGTCTCAACAGATGTCTGTCATTATCATTGCTGTTGTGTTGATTTTGTTGTGATGGTGTTGCCACTGATGGTGATGATGATGATGACAGTGATGACGGTGTTGACTGACGTTGTTGATGGTGGTGACGATTGTGTTGATGGTGTTGATGGTGTTGACAATGATGATGTTGATGATGGTGATGACAAGTGTTGATGGTGATGATAGTGATGATGGTGATGATAGTGATGGTGATGATGGTATTGATGGTGATGATGGCAATGACAATTGTGATAGTGTTGATGGTGATGATGGTGATGACAGTGTTGATGGTGATAATGGTGTTGATGGTGATGATAGTGAGGGTGATTGTGATGATGGTGATGACAGCGTGATGGTGTTGTTGGTGATGATGGTGATGATAGTGATGATAGTGATGGCGATTGTGATGATGGTGATGATAGTGGTGACAACATTGTTGGTGTTGATGGTGATGATGGTGATGATAGTGATAGTAGTGATGGTGATGATGGTATTGATGGTGATGACAGTGTTGATCATGTTGATGGTGATGATGATGATGGTGATGACAGTGATGATGGTAATGATGGCTTAAGGAAAAGCACACAGTTCCTCCCAGATCCCCTGAGCTGTGGAATCTGGTTTTGAGATTAGGATGAGAACAGTGGACTGCTCTCATCAGTCTACTTTTGGTAACATCTCTGAAGTTTATGCAATTCTCTCTTCTTGTGAACCCACAGCTCCTACGCCTAAAAGGGAGATTTATCTGGGAGGTTTCTGAAGATGAGTGGCTTGCGTTGGGCTGGGCTGGGGTAGTTCAGTCAAGTTCCTCCTCACTGCAACAAGCTGGGGGGCATCAGGAAAATGGTGGCCAGTAGCTGCACCACCCACGAGAGGCCTAGTGTGGTGGAGGGTCCGGCCAGGGCCACCACTGGAGCTAGCAGGCCCCATAACTCACACCCTGTAGATAACCCATGCCCCTGAGGAGAGGGGAAGCCTGCCACTGCCACCCCCCTCAGAGTCAGGCACAGGAGGGGCCAGCTGGGGTCTGCAGATGAGCAAGCAGGTGAGCAGGTGGGAACAGGTGATGAGGCAGGAAGGCTGTCCCGTCTGGGAGAAGGACCCGGGCTGTCTCAGGACTCATCCTCACCAGCCAGGTCTTTGAGGCCTCTGCTCAGATGAGCACCCCCTTTCTCTTAGGGTGGGAGGGGCGGGGATCCCTGGCTCACCACAACTCCAAGGCATGTGTGGCCTGCTTTCTCTTGCCCTGCCCATGTGTCTCTGTCTGTGTCTCTGTCTCTCTACGCCTCTGCGCCTCTGGCTTCCCTCTTCCTCTGGAATTTCCCATCAGCATCTACATGGGAGGCGCCACTGTCCATATTCTTTACTGTTTTCTCCCCATTTCTTTCTTGCTCCTCTGGCATCTTCTCCGTGAGTGCCTCCCGTCCTGTCTCTCTTCCCTCTCCTGTCGGGGTGGTCTCTGAGAAGGCCAAGTAGGAAGCCAAGATTTTCATCCCTGCCAGACGGTGACGAAGCCCCACAGGGTGTCCATGGAAGTCATGGGAGGACCCTGGACTTTCACCCCCACCGATGCCAACAGAGGCCAAGAGCGGAACCCAGACTTCTACCCAGCTGGGCTAGACGTCTCCCTCCCCTGCCAGGGCAGAGTCAGAAGTCAGCCAAACAGGAGGCTGAGAAAGATCCAGCCTCAGAGCACAGTATCCAAATGTCCAGATTTCAGAGAAAAAGCACTCATCACACCAGGAACCAGGGATGCCTCGAACTAAATGAGAAACAGCAGTCAACAGATGCCAGAACCACAATGGCAGGGACGTAGGCATTACCTGACAGTTTAGAGCATTTGTTCATGGTAAGGTGTTTCTGTGAGCATCTACAAACACATGAGTAACAAATGAAAACAATACCAGCAGAGAAACAGAAAATTTCAGCAAAGGCATAGAAGATCTAAAGAATAACCCAACTAGGCCGGGCGCAGTGGCTCACGCCTGTAATCCTAGCACTCTGGGAGGCCGAGGTGGGTGGATCGCTTGAGGTCAGGAGTTCGAGACCAGCCTGAGCAAGAGTGAGACCCCATCTCTACTGAAAATAGAAAGGCCAGCTAAAAATATATATATATATAAAAATTAGCTGGGCATGGTGGCGCATGCCTGTAGTCCCAGCTACTCGGGAGGCTGAGGCAGGAGGATTGCTTAAGCTCAGGAGCTTGAGGTTGCCGTGAGCTAGGCTGACGCCATGGCACTCACTCTAGCCCAGGCAACAGAGCGAGACTCCATCAAAAAAAAAAAAAAAAAGAAGAACCCAACTGAAATTTTAGAAATGAAAAATACAATAGCTGAAATTTGAAAACTCAGTGATGAGCTAAACAGCAAAATCAAGGGGACAGCGGGAAGGCCCATGGACTTGAGGACAGAACAACAGGATGCACCCAACCTGAGCGCCAGAGGAAACAGCAGAGCCTCGGCACCTGCGGACTGGAGCAGAAGGTTCCTGCCACCGGGTCCTGGAAGGGGAGGAACAGGAGGGCGCAGAACGTGCACTTGAAGAAGTGATGGCTGGGAACTGCCCAAATTAGGCAAGACACAAACATACGGGTTCAAGCAGGTGAGTGAGCCTCACGTAAAGACACAGCATCGTCAAACTTCTGAAAACTAACGGAGAGAGAGAGAGTCTTGAAGGCAAGTGGAGACGGCAGTGCCTTGTCTAAAGGGGAAAGTGGTTAGGATGACTGGGAACTTCTCACCAGAAATCATGGAGGCTGAAAGGCAGTGACACAACATCTTTCAAATACTGAAAGAAAAGAACTGTCTAACAAGAATCACGTACCCAGCAAAACATCCTTCAGGAATGAAAAGGAAATCAAGACATGCTCAGGTGAAGAAAAACTGAGACTTTGTCACCAGCAGACCTACCCTGAAAGAATGGCTAAAGGAGTTTATCTAAGCAGAAAGGAAACAATGAAAGAAGAAATAACATCAGGAAGGAAGAAATAAAAACAGAAGGAGTAAAAATGTGACTAAATGCGACACATTTTCCTTCTCCTCTTAAATCTCCTAAATTATGAATATATTTGATAGTTGAAGCAAGTATTATAACACTATCTGAAGTTCTAAATTTACGTACAGAAAATACTTAAAACTATTATATTATAAATAGGGGAAGGGAAAGGGACATAAGGGAGGGAAGTTTTCTTCACTCTCCTCAAACTGATAATATGATTCACCGTAGACTGTGACAAGTTATGTTTGTATAATGTAACACCTAATCACTAAAATGCAAAGAGATATACGAAAACACTACAAATAGATCAAAAATGAAATTTTTAAAAAATATCTTTCAAGAAACCAACAGGAAGGCAGGAAAAAGAAAAGAGAGCAACAAAAAATAGAATAAACAGAAAACAAAAATCAAATGACAGTTCTGACATGTTAATAATTACATTAAATGTAAATTGTCTAAATGTACCAGTTAAAAGAAAGGATGACAGAATGGATTAAATAATATGACCCAATCATAAGCTGTCTAAAAGAAATTTGCTTTGAATATTATGATATAGGCAGGTTGAAAGTCAAAGGATGGGAAAAGATACATGCAAACATTGATTAAAAGAAATCAGGATTGCTCGTGTTAATGTCAGATGAAGCAGGCCTTGAAGAAAAAAAAAATGAGAACGAGAGAGACAGAGAGATAATATATAATAATAAGTGTCAATCCAAGAAGATGTAGCAATACTAAATGTACGTGCACAAAAAAATAGAAGTGCAAAATATATGAAGCAAGTGAGACTCTGCTTCCACCAAAATAATAATAAATACATTAATATACATTATATATTTGAAGCAAAAACTGATAGAAGTGAAAGGAGAAATAGACAAATCCATAATTACAATTGAAGACTTCAATATTCCTCTATCAATAATAGAACAACTGGACAGAAAATCAGCAAAGATATAGAAAAACTTAACAACACCATCATCAACAGGATCTAATCACCACTGAAAGAACATTCCACCCAACAATAGAATACATGTTCTTTTCAAGTGCCCGCAGAATGTATACCAAAACAGAACATGTCCTGGGCCATAAAACAAACCTCAACAAATTAAAAATAATTAACACCATAGGGTGTGTTCTCCAACACAATGAACTCCAGCTAGAAATCAACAACGGAAAGACAACAGGAGAATCTCTAAACACTTGGAAACCACTTAATGTATAAGTCAAAGAGGAAGGCTCAAGGAAATTTTTAAAACTACACCAAACCAAATAAAAATCAAAATATAACATATCCAAATTTGTGGAACACAGTTGAAGCAGTGCTTAGAGGGAATTTTATAGCACTAAATACTTACCTTAGAAAAGAGGAGACATCTCAAATCAGTAATCTAAGCTCCTACCTCAAAAACCTAGAAAAAGAAGAGTAAATAAACCCAAACAAGCAGAAGGAAGGAAAGTATAAAAATAAGAGTCAAAATCAATAAAGTTGAAAATAGAAAAGCAATAGAGAAAAATCAATAAAACAAAAAGCTAGTTATTTGGAATGATCAATAAAATTGACAAACCTCTAACACGCTCGATGAGATTGGCCTCCTCCTTGCTCCTCTCCAACTGTTTGAGAGGTAAGCCCGTCCCCAGGCAGCACGCCCAGTCTTCAGAGTCCATTATCTCACTGAGTAACTGGGAAAACTCTTGACTGTGGACAAGATATTGATGCCCCCATCAGCACTGAGGAGACTCAGGGAAGAGAGGGCTGTGTGCTTTGCTCAAGATCTCCCAGTGGTAAGAAGCAGAGGGACGATCAAAACATGGGCTGGTCCTTGGCCCCAGCCTCACTTTCAGGAGACATGGGTGTGGCTAGGACAGGGCACCATGGTCTTGCATTAATCCCATAGAGGAGCTTCTTCCTCTGCTCAGGCTGGAGCAGAACAGGATGGGACTTGACCCTGGGCAGAGACCCCCCTGGAATTGACAAGGGGAGATTTGAAGACGACTATCAAGTGATTCATCTCCCTTTGTTCATTCATCACACATTAACTAAGGTCCAAGGGGATGGGAAGTTTTGGAAGACCATGACTATGTGTAAAGACTATTATGGGTATGGGCACCAGAACTGACCGTCTGAGTTGAATCTCAGCCTTGTCCTAACTGTGTGAAATTATGTGAATTAATTTGACCTCTCTGAACTCCAAAGACCTCAGCTGTATATTGGGAATAATGGTAGGGAGGCTCTACCTCACTGGTCTGTGGTGAGGACAAAATGGAACAATCTAGGCACAGCTTTTAGCCCACTGCCTGGCAGACAATGCAACACCTGGTAAGCAGCTGTTTTTGCTGCTGCTGCTGCTGCTGCTGCTGCTATTATTGATGATGACATTGATGATGTTGATGACGTTGAACATGTTGATGATGGTGATGACGATGATGGTGATATTGGTGATGATGTTGATGATGATGACGATGGTGATGATGGTGATGTTGATGGTGATGATGGTGATGATGATAATGGTGACAATGTTAATGATGAATATGACATTGATGATGATGATGATGATGATGATTATGATACTGATGATGATGTTAGTGATGGTGATGATGATAATGTTGGTGATGATGATGATGTCGGTGATGATGTTGATGTTGATGCTGTTATTGATGATGATGCTATTTTATTCTCATGCATTTGTCCTCATTTTGCCTGGAATTTGATGCCATTCCCCATTTTAGCTATCATGTGATTGATCCTCAAGCCCATTCCACTGGTCACTGCCTCTGGGAAGCCTTCCCAGACCTCCTCCCAACCCCAGATGCCCTCTGTCTCTGGGATCCCTCAGTTCCTTGGGTAGACCTATTTGAAGCACTGATGACCTTATAGTCTCCCACAGCAATGGGCCTGAGCTCCGTGAGTGCTGGGTGCTAGGGCTGCATGCACTGTGCTCCTCATGGTGTGGGTGCTAAGGAAATCCTTGAGGACAGATCCATAAATGCAGGACCAAAGGAGCGAGCAGCTGAGTGGGTATGAGAAAGGGCTTGCTCAAAGTCATACACAAATGAGGGACTAGAATCAGCATTGCAAGTAACATGGCACAGAGGAAATTGCACTGTATGGGGCTCCACTCTAACCAGGGTTTTGATGCCCCCACTTATTAATTGTGTGGCCCTCAGCCTGTTTCTGCACCTGTAAAATTGAAACGATAATAAGACTCACCTGATAGGACAGTGGTGAGGCCAGACTTTGAAAGGGCCTGTGGAATTGCCCGGGATCCGGCGGATGCCTATGGCCATGGAGTGGCAGGGAACGTGGGAGTTAATACCACGGACCCCGGAGCCAGACGGTCTGGACTGCAGTTCTGCCAGTTGCTGGCTGCATGACCTTGGACACCCTATTTAGCATCTCCGCACTTTAGTTTCCTCATCTATAAAATAAGGATAATAGTCTCTGTCTCAGAAGTTATTGTGAGAATTAACTAGGCTAATATATGTCACAGCCTCAATGCAGTGCCTGAGTTATGGTGAGTTCTGTGAATGTGCTCACTATTGCCATCATTCAGTACATCTGGCCCTGGGCCATTCACAGACTTAGAACCATGGGGAAACTGAGGCAGAAAGCCATTATGCATAAAGGGACCTGCCCAGGTCTGGCCTGAAGGAACGTCCAACACACACGCCAGGACAGCTTCGCCCCCAGACTTATCTTCCCTCCTGCTCCTCTGTTTTTTGCATTTTCCTTTGATGAACAGTTTTAATAAAGAGGCGGATTTCCAGCTTCGCAGCACATATCCAAAGGAGGGCAGGAATATGCAAACAAAATTCTGGAAGCAGCTTATCTAAGCTTCCTCCTCTCCTTCCCCCAGAGCCTGGATGCCCCCTGAGGGGTCCAGATGCCACAGACAAGGCGTGTTGCAGAGGGGAAGACCACACACTTCCCTGACCTGGCTCAGGTCCCACTTACAGCACAGGCCTCCCACCCGCCCAGCCGCACGAGTGCCACCAGCTGGGGTCGGGGAGGGGACGAGCCCCAGGGGAAACCACTCTGCAGACGCCATTCACTCACATGACACTCAGGAAACCTCCCAGGCCACGATCCTCCCGGAGCTGCCTGGGGTGCAGGAAGCTGAGTCAACACGATGGCCAGGGCCACCCCAGGGTGGATGCACACTCTGGTTTCCAGGCTCACTGAGCCCAGATCCTGGTCTATACTGAGCCCTGATCCTGGTCACAGGCCAAGGCCTGACTCTGATCACAGACTGAACCCTGATCCCAGCTAGAAACATAAATCCTAACTCTGGGCCACCCGAAGGGCATGTGCTCAGGGTGAGGAAGGGGGCACGGAAGGCCCAACACAACCCCTATGCCACTGGCCGCAGGTCGCTGCATCCGCGTGCTGGAGCCTCGGAGCCGCTCACTGACGGAGGTGCCCGTCGCCCCCTCCTATGTTCCTGGTGTATCTGGCCCTGGCTGCTCACCAGGCCCGCCCGGGAGGGGCCGCTCCCGCTGCCCCTGCGTCTCACAGCCTGTGTCAAAAGTTCAGGAAAAGCTCTTAAAGGAAAATGCTTTTCTGCTGTTGGGCCTGAAATAGCACTCCCTTTCCCCCAGTTAATAACCAGTTGTCTGGAGAGTCAGTTCTATTTTAGAAATAAACGTCTATTAGCGCCGTTCACCTTGCGGCGGGACTCAAGGTCAGCCCTTCGCCTCTGCCCTCAGAAGGCGGCGTCTGAACGCTGGGGGCTGAGATGGAGAAGACCCTGGGGTCTCAGGGGGCTCGGCAGGCCCTGGCGCTCACCTGGGGGTGAGAGGGAAGCAGAGCGGCCAGTGGCGGGACCTGCGGTCCAGTCCAGCCCCTTCTCGGGTTGGGTTCACACACGGTCCCCTGCTGCAGCTCCCACAGGAACACCGACAGCGGTGGTAACAGTCCCACAGCGTTAGCCTGGCGGCCAGCCGTTTACAGAGCACACATTCCATCCTGCCGGGAGGGTGGCCCCAAGCCAGAGGGAACAACCACGCTGCCATCTGCCAGGCCTGGGCAAGGCGCTACCTGAGCGAGGCCATGGAGGCGAGCAGGGGCCCTAGGACTCCGCGCTGTCATGAGTCCCTTGTGCCACATGCTCGGGCCCCACAGCCAGCAGCAGGTTTGGGCCCAGAGTCTTGGGATCCCCCCAGGAAGCCTCGTCCCCTGGACCGGCTACTTGCAGGGCCCAGTGCCAAATGAAACTGGGGGGCCTTTGATTAAAAATGAAGCAAGAGCAGAGGACTAAGCCCAGTGTGCAGTCCTACACGGGGCCTGTGAGACTGCCCAGGCCACCCACTGTGAAGCCAGCCCTGCTGCCATACACCTTCTCCAAATCCCCTGCTTCCTTTCCTGCAAAGTGGTGGTGTGGACACCTGCTCTGCGGCACCTCCGTGTCACCGAGAGGGTGAGCTGAGTGAGAGACGAAGGAGCAGAGAGACCCGGCGCCCCAGGCCCCCGCTGCAGGAGGGATGAGTGTTAAGGTGGTGGCTCCTCATCTGACATTCCGGCTACTGGGACTCACTGTGTCAGCTCAGCCAGGCATCCAGGCTCTCAACCAAGGGCCAAAGAAAAGCCGAGGCCCCTGCCCACAGGGCTGGTGGTCCAGTGTGGGGGAGAGAGGACATACCCATATGACGCTCTATTTTGTCAAATTGAAAATGCCATTGATTCTGAGATGCCGTGATTTCGTGTGACACTAAGACACTGCCAGTTAAATTGTGACACCGGGCCTCGTGCCAGACCTGCACGGAGCATGAAGGGTCCTGGCTGGGTAACTACTTGCACTTCCTCTGAGGCACTCGGTGATTCCTGCCGCCTTCAGCGGGCCTGCGCCTCCGTGCTGGGCCGTCCTTTGTATGTCTGTGTTCACCCATTTGCACTGCTGTAAAGGAGCGCCTGCGGCTGGGTAATCTATAAAGAACAGAGGTGTATTTGGCTCACAGTTCTGCAGCATGTACAAGAAGCAGGCCCCAGCATCTGCTTCTGGTGAGGGCCTCGGGGAGCTTCCAATCAAGGCAGAGGTGCAGGGGGAGCAGGCGTCACACTGCGAGAGAGGGAGGAAAAGAGGGAAGAGGAGGTGCCAGGCTCCTTTAAACAGCCAGCTCTCACATGAACCAGCAGAGAGAACCCACTCATTGCCACGAGAAAGGTGCCAGGCCATTTGTGAGGGATCCACCGCCACAACCAAAACCCCTCCCACCAGGCCCCACCTCCAACACTGTGGACCAAATTTCAACACGCAGTTTGGAGGGGGACAAACATCCAAACTATACCTGCATCTTACCTTTAAGCAGAGCATTTTCCTCTATGGCACACAAAACACCTGGTTGTTGCTTTGCAAGAAAACACGGAGCTGTGGTCTTTTCCTCAAAGATGAACACTGGCTTCACAAACATCAAGGGAACCCCAGTGCTCCGCCTTTGCTTTCCTGCATGGTAAATCCCATTTTATGAAGAATCAGCGTGTCAGTTTGAAAGTAATTCTAAATAACAGCTGGACCCAACACATGCAATGTTGACAACACACGTAACTCAACTGAAGAGAAAACAATATCCACAGCTATGTATCAGTTAGCTAATGCTGCCTAACAAACCACCCACAAAGTGAAGATTGCCTAATACAATATCATTAAAGCAATGTCATTGCTCAAAACAATAGAATTTAACAATGAATTTGGGAGTCTACAGATCAGCATGTGGTTCTGGTTTTAGCAAGTCTCACCCCTGCATCTGAGGGTGACCCTGAGTTGGGTGGGCAGCACTGGGGTCCCCACTGCATTCTCTTCTGTGTTTGGGAGCCAGGCTGGCTGCCAGCCGGTCCAGAATGGTCTCTGCTGGGACAGCTTGGCGCGCCTATATGGTCTCACCCTCCAGCTTGCTACCCTGGGATTGGCCACAGGGCAGGTGCAGGGTCCTGAGAGCAGAAACCACAGAGCTCACGAAAGGTCACTTCTGCCACATTTAGTGGCAAGCTGGAGAGCTGGTTGTGCACCTCTTCTCTTTCCAACTCCAAGTTCCATGGCGACACACTGGAAGCTGGAAATCAGCTGTGGTGGGTGTTAACACCATGGAAACCATCACATGCCACAACTGAGGGGTTTGGGGCTTCTGGTGGGGAGGGGACTAGATCACTAGCACACAGCCCACCAGCCGCATTCTGCTGGTAAAACGAAGTCGCAGGCAGACCCCAATTCAGGGACGGGGAGCAGAGAGGTCCAGCTCGCCTTAGTTTGTTCAAATTTTCCCAGTTTTAGCCCTGAAAGCCCCATGTCCCCTAAATCCCCTCAGGCCCAGGAAAACAAGGAGGATTGGTCTCCTTTAGGAACAGATGCCACCTCTGAATGAGAGAAGCAGCAAAATGGTGTGTTGCAAACTTTACAGAGATGGAGGGTGAAGAATCACACGCACATTTGCAATCAATCCCGCATAAGCCACGACCAAGTTCAAGTTCACACAGGAGCAGGCCACGGCAGCTGCGTCCTGGGCCCACAGCATCTGCAAGATCCCAACACCTATAAGAGCATCTCAACCTCAGGCAAGTTAAAATGTGGAAAAGTGATTGTCTTAGAATTGGTGACATTGAGTCATTAAAATACTGTGCAATAAACTTTCAACGGGGAATGAACAGGGAGCAGGAAGTGATCAGCTCACCAGGCAGCCGGTGGGCCTGGCCGGGGAGAGGACGCCCTCCAGCCGAGCTCTGAAGAGCCGCACTCACTCCCAAGTCCCAGAACAAACAGCCACGGGCTCTTTGCTTCCTCCCTGGTCAAGTACGAACCTCAAATGGCCCTTTCAAGTCTGGCATGCCCGGACTGCGCGCTCAGCGTGGGTGGTCAGGAGAGCAACAGCCGGGTCTCTGTGACTCAGCACCCCTGTGGGTGACGGGCCAGAGGTGACTACATGTTTGGGCTTAAAAGGCTTCTTCCAGAGGGATGAAAGGGAGAGGAAGGAGGGGGGAGCAGGCAGAGGGACCTCCATGGCGGATGAGGCAACAGAGCAAATAAAGCAGAAAGCCGCCTGCTGCAGTGACGGCTCTCAGGGAGGCGGGGTGGGGGTGCGGCATTGCAGCTGAAGGACAAATGGAGATCCAGGCGCTGTTCTCAACTGGGGGTGACCCTGCCCCTACCCCACCCCAGACACTCGGGAATGTCTGGAAGCCCTGTTGGTTGACACAGCTGGGGGAGGGGTGTGACTGACACCCAGTGGGTAGAGGCCAGGATGGTGCGGCCACCCTACAGTGCATGGGATGGCCCTCAGCAACGGGCTCCCCGCCCCACACATCACTAGGCCCGGGATGAGAAAGCTTGGTGGAGGGACAGCATTCAGGCAGAGGGAAGGCAAGAGCAGAGGGTGACCTCATCTGTGCCCTGGCCCCAGCACGCTCCAGAACCCAGAGCCTGCTGACCAAGCCTGGGAGGACTGCCCAGCCCCAGGACCAGGCTCCCCCCGGAGACCCCCCAGCAGCTGAGCACGCCTCAAGCTGTTTGCTATTCTGCCGCAGGCCCCCAGCACAGCTGGCTCCCAGCCCCAGGACGGTGGCGGGGGCTACCCTAATTGCACTAATGGCTTGTAATCAGGCGTAATGGGGGTGTTTGTACACACAACCGAGTGGAGCTGCAGGTGTGGCAGGCAGGCAAATCCCGAGGGGCTCCCACAAGCTCAGCAGCAGCCAGCTGAGAGGCCAGGGGGCCTGGAGCAACGTCGGCCCGTAAGTGGTTAAAACCTTCCCTGGGCTTCCCACGGGGTAGGAAGAATGCACAGACACTTGAGGAGCGTTCTAGATCGCTTGGTTGCCCCACACTGTCTGCTATCCAGCCCCAATCCGTCAGGTTGGTGACAGGGAGAAAAGAAAGCAGACAGAGCTGCAGATCTGGTTCAACAGTCCCCAAGTCACCAGCTCCTAGGGGTAAAGCCACTGTCCCCAAGGTGCCCATTGTCTAGGGGGATCTTGGGTACTCTGAGACCACAGGGACAAAAAATACTCATAGATATTGTCACTGTAACCAACATTTATTCCAAACACTGTGTAATTGTTTGGTAGCCACAGCTCCATGTGGGCTGTTGTTATTATTATTATCCCCATTTTACAGACAAGAAAAACAGAGGCTCAAGAAGATTCTTCTCTGGCCCATGTCACACAGCTGCTTAAGGGTGCAGGCTGAGTCTGAGTCCATGCTCTGGGAAGGTGACTAACCTTGCTGAGGCAGGTGAGTGTCAGGGGAAGCTGGAAGTGGAGGTGTTGATTGAGCAGGTCTGTGAAGGATGTCTAGGAGTTTCCGAGCTGAGAGTTGAAAGGGTGTTGCAACTGGCCGGCCTGGGCATTCTTAGGAAATGCAGGTGGGATGGGAGGCGGTTGGTCAAGGGAGAGATGCACGAGGGGTCCATCTGCTCTGCAAATGTGGGGACAGGCAGCTGGCCCTGAGGGAGAGGGGCTGGACACTGCTCACCACATCTACTGGGGGTGAGCGAGGTACCCTAAGTCTCATGTCACAGAGTCAGGGCTGGCCTGGTTTCGAGCACTCGGGAAGCACAGCCTGGGAAGTGGAGCAGCTGGCTGGGGTCACCCTTGTGGCCACAGCCATTAGTTAGAGTCTGAGTGGGGAGGGCCGGGGTCTCTGCGTCCCCAGGGACCGGAGGCCCAGCTGCAAGCACCTTCTCCATGACCATTTAGAGGCTCCCTGGCCACAGAGGTCACCTGAGCTGGCTGTGCTCTCAGTCCAAGTCAGCCCCGCAGACATCCTTGGTCCGTTGCTTCAGTCAGACCCTGCCCCAGGGCCAGGGAGACAGGGACAAAAGGCAACGCTTCTCTGGAGTTCCCTCTAGAGCTGGAAGTGCAGGTGAACAAGGACTGCAACCCAGAGAGGTCAGCCCTGCGATGTCTGCGGGCCAGGGGTACAGACAACAGCTTCAGGGGACAATGACCTCAGACCCCACCTGGGGAGAGGACCCCAGGCAGAGGCCGCAGCAGGAGCTGAGCTGGAGCACAAGACAGTTTGATGTCTCTGGGCCCTTTGGTGTATCCAGGGTCCCTCTTACCATCGCCTGTAAGATGTGGGAAGGGGACACAAGGAGGGGACACAAGGAGGGGACACAGAAAGGGAGGCTGCAGGTCCCTGAGGGCTGCCCTTCCAGTGCTGCAGACCTGGAGCAGAAGGGTACACAGGCTCAGCTGCCATTCGCCCAAGGGTGGCAGGTTCGTTTGCATGTATTTAAGCACGGTGGAAGGCTGAGCAAACATCCAGGAGAAAAGCAACTAAAGAGAAGGAAGGAAGGTAACAGGGTGGAGGGAACAGGAATGGGAGCCAGAATTTCTGAACAGACACTGCCAACCTCTGTGTAATTATACAACAAAACTAAATTTTTGAAAAAAATAATTCCCTTAAAATTAAAAGCAAAATATAAGTATATATCGAGTTGATAGCATAACCACATGGAAAGGAATCATTTGACGTGAGTTTAGAACACAGTATTTTATTGTATATTCCTGAGGGTTCTACCCTAAGGACAAAAAGAAATGGAAAAAAACATTTTAACTTACACAATTTTCGGTAATCATAACTAATAATATTGGTAGTTATTCTGAAACTATATTTATATAAAGATAAAATAATAACATCATTAATGTCACTCAGTTTGGTGGGACCAAGTTTGTCAGCATGAAAGAAAGGAGATTCGAATATAAAGTCAAGAAATTAAATAAAATCCTGTAGGCCTAAGTTTGGTTTGGTAGGATCAGTACGAGTTGGTGATTTTTTTTAATCTTTCCTAGCCTGTCTAGGACAATGACCGACCCGGGAGCAAGGGGCTCCGGTGTCAGACACTGGTCTCTGAAAGCCGTTTCCACCAAAAGTGCCCAGCGCTCCCTGGTGATAGAGCAGATCCCAGGGCTCCGGTGGGGAATGTCCAAGATGCGCCTGGGGCTTCCTGTCATCCTGGAAGCAACGAGGCCACCAAAGACTCCCGAGGTTGTGTCAAAAGGACTCAGGAATCGCATTGAAGAAGTTTCCACAAGGCAAAGACAGGATGATTGAACACCAATACAGATCCTAACTGCAGTGGAGTGCAACATACCAAATAGGTTAAAACGCATTCATTCAAAATGCTGAGAAAAACCTCACCGGCAATCATTGGCACTTGTTATTTTGGAAGCTAGAAAATAAAGGGAGAGAAGTGAGTGTGTCTCATGTCTGTCCTACGGAACGGCACATCTGCATGACCGACATTGACGAGTCCACGCTTCTCTGTAAGGAGGTGATCCAGCCAGTGCACGAGGAAGGGCTGATGGAAATCCGCTCTCTCCATCCTGCGATTCCCCGACGGACGGGTGGATGTGCCAGCAGTGGCCGGAAACATCAGCAGAGCAGAGGGACAGGCGCTTCCTCACATCAAACACTGACACCCTGGGGCTGATCGGCCCGAGAACTAACCACCATTTACTGGGACACAGGTCAGAGGGACACACAGTGACACCCCAGGGGCGCAGCCAGCAGGGTCCAGGCTGGCTCTTCCACAAATCAGCTGCCAAGGACACAAGAAAGAGAGAAGAGAGATGGAGGGGACACCTGCAAACTGAGAGGGCTGAGACCCTCTCAATTATGTGTGCAGACCCAACTTTGAAAATAATTTTAATGAAAAGCCTGTAAAACAAAGCATTCACGTCATAATCAGGGAAACCTGAGCCCTGGCAGGATGTGGATGATACGAAGGAATTACTACTGTTCTTGCCTTTAGACGGGAGACTGGCGGAGCGGTTGTATATTTTAAGAGCCCCCATCTTTCAGAGATACACTCTGAAATGTTTATGGATAAAAAATGAGTAGCTCTCTATGTAGCGACATGGAAAATGTTCATAATTTATAACCTGAAGTGAATGTAGCATGCCACAGATCAATGCATTGAATGCGATCCAATTTGTTTTGTAAGGAGAGGAGCAGTGCGCTGTCTAGGAGGGGCGCGCTCAGACAAAGATCCGCAAGGACCGTGCGAGCGCGGCTCAGAGCATCTCGGAGCAGCCGCTCCGTGGGGCAGGGGACGTGAGCCTTCCCTTTCCACTTGCCGTAAAACCTTTCTCTGTGGATAAAGGTAAAATGATTTCTTCATTTTGCGGCCTCCAAGGAGTTGATGCATGTCGGTATTGATTACCAACAGCGGCCAACATCACAAAAGAGAGGCCACCAGGTGTGCCGGATGCTCCCTCTGCCCCCCGGAGTAGTCAGTCCTGCCGAACGCAGGGCTGCATCCCCCCAGCTCAGGCGCAACCACACGGCCAAAGCCACAGCGTGGACACCGTGCTGACACCCCAGGTCCTCAACAGCTGTCTCATGAGGGGGAGCAAAGAGAGATGAAAGGAAACCCAGAGATTAAGGGAGAACTTAGTGTCAAAAATGTAACACTTAGACTTTATTTGGATCTGGAATCTAATGAGCTTCAAAAAACAGTGAGACAATGGGGAAACGTGAGCACAGTTGAATATTTGATATTCGGCAATCACTGCTATTTTAGGGGTGATAATGATATTGCAGTTATGCTTTTTAAAAGACTCCTTTCTTTCACAGGCATATATTGAAATCGGTAGATTTGAAGCGAAGGCTGGGATTTGCTTCACATGGCAAGTGTCGGCGGGGCGGGAGGTCCCGGCGCGGGCAAACCAGGCTGGGCGCGTGCGGCGGTGGCGGTGGTGGGGGACGGGACGTGGGGCTGACTCCACGGCTGTCTCTGTGCTGGGCTGGGGGTCGCCATCACGATTATTATAATTATCATAATACTATCTAAACTCATCAATCGGTATTTTTAAGAGCAGGATGGTGGGCCCATTAAAGGGATGTGGGAGACCCCCATGCTGGAGGGGAAGCAGGGAGAGGCGGGGGTGAGTTTGGGGGACACTCTGCTCTGAGCCTGTGCTGCACGCTAAGGGCAGGGGGCCACGCCCACCCAACGGTGCCTGTGCGCGGGGGCACAACACTCCTGAGGTGTGGACCGGATGCGCTCAGACCCGACGCAAAGCCAGTGCTCTGTGGACAGCAACTTTAGGAAAACTCTGGCACACTCAGCCCGACTGTGGAGGGACCCCATGAGGGCAGTGGGTCTGGGGGTCCAGGCAGTAGGGCCTAGGATGGGATGGGGTGCCACGACAGGGCCTGGGTTTGCCCTGCTGCTCCAGTGCTAAAGGACACCCACCCCACCCCTGTGGACTCAGAACCCAGCCTCATGGTCAAGTGCATCCTGTGCCCCTGCAAGGAGGTGGCCAGGGCATGTTCCCGGACATCCCAGTCCTCCGACACCTGGCCCCCAAGCTAGGGAAATGTTAAATTACTTCTGTTCCCCCAACCAAAACCCCATGGGGCTGGGAGTGAGGTGGGGGACAACTTTGACTGAGATGCTCTGACCCTAGAAGTCAGACCTCGAAGGTGGGGAGGCCTGAAGTGCCTGGTCCCATGCGATGGCATCCCGGGCGGGAGAGCACCCTGGGACAGGCAGGAGTCTGAACGCCACGGTCTGCTCTGTGACTTTGGCAAGTCCCCAGGCCTCTCTGAGCCCCAGATCCTCGGTGGTCCAAGAAGTCACACTACGTACCTTCCAGGAGCTAACCAGTCAGCCAGAGCCACAACCCTGTCCCCATGGAAGGCGGTCACTCACAGGGACAGCTCTGGGGTTCTGTTCCCACTGGCAGGACTTGGTTTGGGGCTGTGTGTGGGTCTCCCGCCTCTCAGCCGGAGGTCGCCTGACCTCATCCGGCAGCATGAGCTACGGTCAGGCTGGGGTTTCATATGCGTGGAATGTTCCATAATATTTTCCACACCATTTCTGGCGTGTTTCAAGAAATTCTTGTCTTGCTCTCATCTTGTTTCCCTCCCTTCGTGCCGAAGATCATCGGTGCAGAAAAGCGAGTTTCCTTTGTTTGGGGGAGATAAAAGCCGGGTCGTGTACCTGAGATGACTCAAGATTGTTGAGAAGTCAAGTGACTGGGCCAGGAGCCAGGAGAGCTCTGAGAGTGACAGTCTCAGGGTGACCCGGGCAGGTCTGATTTCGGAAAGGGGTGGAGTGGCTGCCTGGTCTCCTGCTGGCGGCTCTGCGTTGGTTTCAACACGAGCCCCACTGTCCTGCACCCTTCCCAGGACCCGGCACTCCAGAACGCGGCGCTACAGTCCCCTGAGGTCCCCGAACCTCGCAGGGCCTCCCAGGCGTGGCCCCGGCTGCACTTTCTGCCTGGTGTGTCCACCCCAGGGAAGTCTGTGGGGTGGGCAGGTGAGCCCAGGGCTGGAGGCTGCCCCTGCAAACCATAGGAAAACCTGGCTCTGCGGCTCCCTCTGCCCCGTGCTGAGGGGCCCCAGTGCTCCTGGGAAAGCCCAGGCTTGGCCCCCTGCACCCACGGCCTCTCTCCACACCAGTTCTCTCCCTGATCAGAAAGCAGCCCACTATCGTCAAGAAAAAATGACCAAATAAACCTAGAGCACTTCACCTTCATTGCCTGCCTAAATCTTCTTCCTCTCCAGGCTTGGCCTGGTACCCCCACCTCCAGGAACCCCCTGTCCCCCTCCGCTGGGCCCTGGGGCTCACTTAGTCTCCTGCCTTCAGAGTCCATCTCTCCAGCTTCCTGCCTTTGCCCAGCAGGGAGGCCGCGTCTCCCCAGCCCGACTGTCCCTGCTGTCCCTGCCTTCCAGGCAATGGCCCACCCCTGTCCCAGCACTAGCCCCATCCCTCCTGGACCCCATGAAGCACCCTCGGTGGGGCTGGGACCTTCCCAGAGGCTGCCAGGGGCAGGTAACAGCTGGGGAGTCGCATTGACCCTGAGAGGCAGGAATCGGCAAGAGCTGGCAGATGCCCCTCCTGTGCCCTCCTCCCCAGTACCACGTTCTGACTCGGGGGTCCTCAGGGTCCTCCTCAAAGTTGATCCCCGTGAGAGAACAATGGCTGTACCTTCCCAGGTGCTGGGGGAAAGGAGGGATGTCATGTGGTTTCCACGAAGGTGAGTCTGAGACCTGAGGCCATGGTGATTTTTTCGTCTTTTAGCCTTTTTAAAATCACCTATGGAAAGGCAGACGTCCTCCAACCCAGGAAAAGGGACAGTTCAGTCACTATCACCATGAGCAAGCTGGCACAGTTGTCTGCCTTGCACTTCTGCTGGGGGTTGCTTTGAATCAGAGAGGTTTGGAGCACCTCTGGGAGACCCTGGTCCCGTCTCCCACCCACAGCAAGAATGTCCTCCCAGTCTACCTGAAAGTGCCCACGAAGCTGCTACAAAGGAGGAAGAGGAAGGGGATGAGGAGGAGGGAGAAGACAGTGATGACGATGGCGACGCTCCAGCTCCACTTTGTGGGTTGAAGCCCCTGAGATATTGCCAGTGGGATCCTGCCTGTTCCCACTGGCATTATCATTCCATTTAGCGCTGTTCGCCAGCACCGCTGTGCTCCCCGCCAGCCTGGAGGGCCGGGAGCTGCTCTGTGTCTGTGCACCGCCAGGAAGGAAGCTTTGGTTGGACTAATGATGACTTGTACTGCCAGGCGACAGTGGCCGGCCTCTGCAGCATGGCGCCCACGCCGCTGTCCTTGGTGCTAATACACGGCTCTCGCCCCTCACACATTTCTCCCTTGGCGCTTCCAACATGGTATCACCCCTTCCCCAGGCTTCCCAGCGGCGCTGCCTGCTCGCTGGCCCCCACCCCTGGGGAGAGGACAGCAGTGCCCCCTTTCCGGCTCTCCAGGCGCCTCCAGCTGGGGTGAAGTCCTTCATCGCTCTCATCCTTGTGCCAAAACACTGCCCTCTATTCAGCCCGCTCTCATGGGAAGTTTTCCAATTTGGGATTCATTCCTAAAAGGCCCCTCCAGCCCCTCTCAAGTTCTCCCTACTCCACTTCAAGTCCGCTCCTCCAGCTCGGATGACGGCCCAGCGAGGAGAGCCGAGAGGGAAGATCACTTCACCACGTCCATGGGCTCTGCAATGTCCCCAAGTGAAAGCACCCGCGGTCTCAGGGATTTTCTTTTTTAATTGAACTCCAGTCACTAGAGAGGAGTGAGCGACAGCACTTGTTCTGTGCGCTGGGCACCCAGGCCTCGGCTGACCCCAGCAAAGCCACCTGATTGCTCTTCCAAGCAGGGACTGTTGGCTCCTTCCTGCCTATGAAAAAGACAGGGCTCAGAGAGATGCAGAGACAGGTGAGTGCTCACCCAGGTACGGACAGCCAACCGAGCAGCCGTACTGCTCTGTCTGTCCGTGGGGCACTCCCACACAATGCCCAGTCTGAGCCCAGAGCCCCAGCTTCCCTCCCTGTGTCCTCGGGCAGGGCCCTCAGCACTCAGAGAACACCTCCTCCTCCCTGCTCATCCTACAGGTGGGAACAGTGTAAGCCCCGGAATTCCGGTGTGGTCCTCCTTGGGTACTCCCACCCCTGTCTGGGCCTCAGTTTCTCTGTCTGTACAATGGCTCTGTTAGGCCCTCTCTCCCCCTAAGAGCTGCTGGGAGGCCCGCTTGGGCCGTGTGTGCTTGGAGCCTAGGACCGTCCTCTGCCGCTGGCCAGGCAGCCTGGTCCACCCCGTCTCTTCCTGCAGCCTCAGGCGGCGCGGGGGCTTGGGGCGCCTGAACGGAGGTGAGGCGGTGTGGGAGGAAAACCCCCCTCCCGGGGCTTTGCAGCTGAAAGGCTGTCATGTTCTCTGTGAAGGACAAGATTTGCCGGGTTATTAAGCACACACAGACCCACAGACTGTGGCCGGGAGATAAGGAAATCTCCGTCGGACGATTCGGGGATGGAGTTTTCATCCCTTTTTTCTTTCTTTTTTTATGGTCTTTTTCTTCTCTCCTCAACTTGGGTATTTTCAAGCTTAGATGTGACTGCTCTAATCGAACCAGGAGACCAGCGGCAGGAGGCAGATTTGCTCACAGAAAATGAAAACTTTAAAAAAAAAAAAAAGTGGGGGTGGGGGTAACTTGTTCTAGAAACATGGAAGCAGCATCTCGTGGCGGGACAGAGACGACGGTCCCAGCCTCCACGTAGGGAGCTGAAAAGTCAGAGGAGAGGGGTGGCCTCGCCTTTGGAAGCCTCTAATCTGAGGAGGGAGACGGGGCTCCGCCTTCAGAAGGGCCCCAGTCTGATGGCGGAGACAGAGCCACACTCTTGGGAAATCCCAGTCTGATGAGGGTGGCCAGGCCCCGCGCTGGGCAGGAAGCTCCAACACCTCCCCAGGCGCCCCTAAGGGCCCCTCGAGCTGGGGACATGCCCCACAGGGAAACAAGGTCTTGCTGCATGGACCCACTGTGTGACCACTGTTCCCCAACATCCAGCCCCCACATACTTGCTGCTCCTACCGCGCGGGCCCCTCTCCAAGCAGGCTTCCGCATGGCAGAGGTGGACCCCTCCTCTCAGCCCTACCCAGCCTGCAGCCCCCCCAGCACACAGCCTTGTAGATAACCCCAACTTCCATGTGAAAACAGACTTGAAAGTGCACAAACACACACGTCTTGAAACATTTTCAAACATGAGCAGTGACAGCTCCCTCCCTCTCACTCTCTCTCCCCAGAAAGTTCACTATCACCAGCCTTTGGGGCCTCCTGTGTGCTGTTCCCTGCCCAGAATGCTTTTCCCTGCACTGTTCATGAGGCTGCTGGTCCCTTGTCCTCTCTTGAGTCTTGGCTTCTTTGTCTCCTCCTCCAGGCAGCCCTCCCAGACCACCCCTCCCGTGTGCTCCATCTCAGTCCATGCTTTCCCTCACCTGCTTAGAATTACAAGATGACACACTTAAGTTTGTCACTTGAGTCTGTCTGTCTCCCCTGCCAGCCAGAATATCAGCTCCACGAGGGCACAGGTTGTATCTCCTATTCCCCAGGATCTGACCCACGGTAAGTGCTTTATAAATGTGTTGAATAAATGAACGAGGCCTCTGAAGTCTCTGCCTCCATCGCCTCTCTTTAATCACACCCACCAGCTGTGAGCACAGCACAGACACCTTCCTGCTGGGCCTTCCACACTGGCCATGTCAAAGTGTCCGGGGCTGGCAGGTGGCAGGGGCCCTCCCCAAGGCGTCTGTGCCCTCCTTCAGCAGCCCCCAGCCAGTGGGTAGCCCTCACCTCTCCCCACTGAGAACCATGACCACAATATTTTGCATCCTCTCCTTAAGAGGTGGGGTCTGCTGCCCAGCCCTTGATTTGGGCTGGCTGTGGCTCGCTGGACAGACAGAATGCAGCAGAAGTGACGTGGTGCCATCTCTGGAGCCCAGGCCAAGGGCCCGGCAGTGTCCACTCCCATCCTCGTGGAGGCCAGCACCAAGCAGGCATGTTCCACTGGCCCTTGGCCCCCTTCTGAGTCCACACATGAGACCTATGGGTCTCCTGCCTAAAACCTGCACTGCGCCCACCCAGCAAGCCACAGCGGGCAGCGCTGCTGCAGGGAGGCCCAGCCGGAGGGCAGGGCTCGGATATCATGGCAAAACGCACGCACGTCGGCTCACGCAGGGCTGCAACACAGCTCAGCCACTGCCCTGAACCATGATATTTTTGGCCAGTATTTCAGAAACTCCCTGCCGCCAGCACCGGCCACAGCCTCTGTTGTCCTTCGACCGTGTGTGCTGTGGGGGATGCCTCTTCCAAACCCCTTTGCTATACGATTTCTTGACGAATCTTGGAAGCCACCGCATGCAGGCAGTGTCCTTTCTCAGAGCGCTCCTAACCCCATCTCATTCTTTAAACAAGAGCACTTTCTGTCGTCAGTGAGACAAGCCTCTCCTCTCTAACCCGGGGCAGTGTCCCCAGGCCCATGTCTTGGATTTTGTTCAGCCAAGTCCCCGCATCCCCACTGCAGCTCGGAGCTAGTAGAGGGACCTTGTACCCACATGGCCTGGGAACAGGACTGTCCCTTCATCCGTGGCCTGCAGTGTCAGGCTGCCAGGCAGGGCCTTCTGGGGGCCCAGCAGTCAGCCCTCCTGTGGCTCTGTGGGATTGTCCCAGCTGCTCTGAGTGTGCACCCCACTCTGCCCCCTGTGGGTACCGGCTGCCCCTCCCAGCTCCCCGCACAGGCTCATCTGGCCCCTCCCACTCTCACTTCCCCCGCCTACTTGCAGCACCCCCAGGCTGGGCGCTCCCCAAGCAAGGACAGCCCTCGATCAGCCTCTACCTCCTACCCTGCCCCACTGCCCACTGCCGAGAGGGCAACGCCCAGGACCCTCCCTGCTGCATGCGGTCCCCACGTCCCCACTGACAAGCACCAGGTTTCTCGTCCTCCATGAGCTGACACTTGGGGCCAAGCTCTTGCTTATGGGGAGGCATCCTGTGCCAGTAGGATATCAGCAGCCTCCCTGGCCTTGACCCCCTCAGTGCCAGCAGTGCCCCCACCCCAGTCGTGACAATAAAAATTCTCAGGACATTGGCAGACATAGCAGACATAGCCAGCTGTCCCCTGGGGGGCAAAAGTATTCCTGGATAAGGACCTTGCTCTAGGCTGTCCCCTGCCCCAACCCTGCCTTTCACCATGGGCTCAGGCCACATCAAATGACCTCTGGCTGTTTTGTACCTTAATAACTAATGACCCTCCTCCCCGACATCCAGAGACTCCTCAAAAGATGTAAATCAGATCCTGTCACCGTCTTCATAAGTCCCTGAGAGGCACAGCATCAGGATGCTTTCAGCTAAGAGTGACATGAACCCAACTCAAACTAGCTTGAGGAAAAAGGGAAGATATCAATCTGGGCCCGGTCAGGAAAGAAAATCCTCCAGGGCTTCCAAACAGAGGGGACATAACGCCAGGAGGTGTTAACACAGGGACACAAGAAGCCAACCAGGAGACACAGGGGTGGCTCAGAAATCAGCACCAGCAGCAAGCTGGCACCACAGCAGGGACACTGGTGTTTTCGGAGCCTGCAAGCCACACCACCCCACATGGCGGGGGCACCCGCAGGGACTGGGACATGGAGGTGGGGAGGGGGCATCGGCAGGCACTGGAGCCGGGGGAGCCCACCCTGCCAGCAAGCAGGCAGAGAGGAAGGGACGTGCCAGCTTCTTCCCAGTCCCCCAGTCATCCCCACTGGCCCTGTGGCTGACTCTTCAACACAGCTGAGGGGCTGGAAACCTTTCCCAGAGCCACAGTGCAGGCAGGTGGGGCAGATCCCCAGACAGGTGGCTTCCTGTGCACTCAGGTGCCCCCAAACTCCTAGACAGACCTGCAGGGCCCTAGGCTCAGAGTCTCACCTCGCTGACCACATCCCAACCACAATGCACAGCTTTCCGTTTCTGAAACGGCCCCCTTTCCTGCCCCAGGGCCTTTGCCCATGCTCTTCCAGGGCCTCAGCCACACTATCTGGGGACTTTGCCCACTCTGTCCTGGCTCCTGTCCCCTCTCTGTCCCAGGCCCATGTCCCACGCTCTTCCAGGGCCTTTGCCACACTGCTCCAGGCTCCTCTGCCATCCCCCACCCCGGGTTGCTGAAGGCCGGCTCCCCAGTCTTCACATCCCATGAAACATCACTTTTTCCGCAAGGCTTTCCCTGACCTCCAGAGGGAAAGGAGGCCGCCCTTCCCTCCCCCAGCTCCCTGTGAGGCCCGGCTCACAGCTGCAGTTTCATTGCACCTCTGTGTTTGTGGACGTGGCTCCCTTTGCCCAGCACAGCAGGCGGGTCACGAGTTGCAGCCCCGAAGGACTGGCCAAAGGCAGGAGGTACAGACGGTTCTGTGGGGCCAGAAGAGCGAGGCAGGGCCTGCGGGAAGCCTCTGGCCCAGCTTTGCGTGGAATCTCCCAGCAGGAAGAGAGCAAGCAGAAGAAAAGATGCCCATGCCCAGCGCCCCCATTGACAGCCTCAGCCAGCACCCCAAGCCCCCGCACAGGGTGAAGCCAGTGGGCATGACCACGTGTAGCCCTCTGTTTAATAAACTGAGGCTAGAACGTCCCTGTGTGAAGTGGGTGCCTTGGAACAGGTGTAGTGAGCCCCTCATCATGAGAAGCATCCAAGCCGAGGCTGCAGGAGCACATGGCATAGATATCATGAATATTCTCCAAGATTCTCTGGTTCTTGAAGGACTTTTGAGGTGCAAATGGCACAGCATGGTGTCAGGGGCAGTGGAAGGACCGGGAGACACGGGGTGTGCTTGCTCAGCCAACTCCCTCGGGGGCAAAGGGCCGAGTGCCGAATCCACGTGGCTGGAGCAGGCCGTGGCCAGGCGTGCGGACCCGTGTGGTGTGCACCTGAGACCTGCAGTGAGATCCAGCAGACAAGGGGTTGCTGCCACCCCCAGCCCCTCGGCCCCTCGGCCCCTCGGCCGGATACGGGGCAGCTCCATAAGCAGCCTCTGGCGGTGAGCAGGTGAGCAGTGCCTTCATGGCAGGAGGCTAGGGCAGAGCCCCGGCTGCAGGGAGGGAGGTAGCTGGGCCACCACTGCCACCCAGAGGCTGGCCAAGAGCCAGGCTGCCCGGCTCAGGGACAGCCCTAGAAACCATCCATCCAGCCCCACCAGGCCCTAGACGGGAGGGGGCGTGTGACTAAGCCCAGCAACTCCCTCCACTGCCCAGGGGGTCTTCACGTCAGGCCCTGAGAGGTGCACAAGGCCCCCGAGAGTCTGCGACAGTGGCAGCACAGCCTTGGCAGCCTCTGCCCAGTCCCCCCAAGCCATAGGTGCACCTGGGACCCACAGGAGGTACCCGGGGTCGCTAAGTCCTTGGGCCAGGCCTGCCCTCCCGGGGCCCCAGCAGCCTCATTCAGGAGAGGGACCCAGAGCCCAGGACACCCTCGGCCACACCAGGTCTCCCTAACTCCCCTCCACCAGTGTCCCAGGGTCCCAGGCCTGGGCGTGATTCCGTCCTCAGGCCTGGGCTTCCTGGCCTGCACCCAGCAGCCCTGCCCGCTGGGATAGCACCAGCTGCCGCCCACATGTGGCCTGTTTGTCACTTTTCCCCAAGATGAAAAATCAAGTCATAAAAACAGGCGTAAACCAGTCCCCAATGCACAGGTTGTGGGGTGACTTTCCAAGGACAGGCAGCCTGGGGGCAGGGCATGCACCCCACACAGAAGCTGGGAACCTCGCAACCCTCGACTCCCCCCACAAACCCCTCCCTGAGTCTCCCCACCCACAGCTTGAAAACTGCACCGGACACCAGGCAGGAGCCAATCCCGTCCCCCGTCTCCAGAGCGGGACCCCTGCCTTCAACACCCCTCATTTTACAGAGGAGAATGTTGAGGCCCACGGAGAGAAAGTGACAAAGTGGCCCAGCGAGAGCCAGGCTCTTCAGGCTGGCTGAGGACAGCGTCCAGCCTGCGGGGAGCAGCAGGCAGCTCCCTGGGGCCCCTGCCCAGCTCAGCCTCAGGAGAGGCTTGTCCACTCCCACCTCCGCCGTCCAGAGACATGCATCACCCAGGGCCAGGGACCATGAGTGACATCCCCCTGCAGCCTCTGCCAGCTCCAGGCCAACCTCATGCCGTCAAAGCCACCCTCTCCCTCTCCTGCAGTAGCACCTGACCTGCTTCCAGGCCTGGCGACCAGGGCTGGCACCGGGGAGTCCTCACTCCCAGCCCTGAGCCTCACCTGTCCACGTGGAGGCAGGTCATGTTCTTGCCACTTCACACAGGAGAAAACCCCCCAGGCCCCACTCCGCGGGAAGCAGGGCCCAGGAGGGCACCCTGGCTGGCAGAGCCCTGAAACCCCAACGTTACCGCCACCAGCTCAGGTCTGCTCCAGCTCGCACCACTGCACACGCTCATAACAACAGGCACTCCTCTTAGCCACGGCAGGTGTGATGTTACCATTATTATGCTAATTCTCATTCTGATTCTGTAATCATCGTGCAGAAAATGTCAGCTTTTCTCTTCCTTTCTCCCATGGACACCCTGCAGTTGGGGCGACGTCCGTGTGGTTGAAAAAATGACGGAGAGCCAGTGGTGTGGGGAAGTGTCCTGCAGTCGCTATCCGGGAGAATAGCGACACTTCGATTTTACAAAGAAAAATAATAATAACAATAACAATATGATTTCCCACCACTGACCACCAGCACCAGATGGCAGCTGTCTGGGGCCACAGAGGGGGCTGTGTCCTCAGCCAGGGAGGTCACACACACAGACAGACTCCTGCAGCACTTAAATGACAACCTGAAACCAGCCGGGCACCTGCCCAAATCTGGCCAGGGAGCTGGCATCGGCTGCCCCGTTCCAGAAGGTGTCACAGCAGGGCCACCTGGCAGTCCTTCAGCACAGGTCAACTGAGCTGCCATCCGGGGAAGGCCCCAAGCCAGAGAGGTGCTGGAGGGGGAAGGAGACTGACCCTGCCCAGAGAATGGGTGAAAGTAGGGGTGGAGGGCAGAGAGGGCAGGGGGTTCCTGCAATGTTACCAAAGTAGGGAAACTTAGAGGCCTGAGACGCCGACCCCTCCATCTTGCGATGAAGAACTGAACAGCAGAGAGGGTAAGTGACTTACCCAAGGTCACACAGTGACAGGGTGAAAATTAAGCCCAGGGCTTCCATCCACCAGTCCAGGGCTTTTGCCATGAACTTAACTCTCCTGCTGTCTGATTGCTCATAGAGAGGAAGCCTCACGTGTCACTACTGGACAGTTCACAGACATCATCCATCCACTCGCCCCAAATCCATTCATCCATCAATCCTCCATCCACACACCCACCCATCTATTCATCCCTCCATCCCCCACCCACTAACATCCATCCACGTGTACAGCTACATCTATCCTCCCACCAGCTCTTCCATCCTCCACCCTCCCACTCACCCATGTATCCATCCACCCACCATCTATGCATCCTCCTGCCCACCCGCTCATCCATCCATCTATCCATGCATCCATCCATCCATCTATCCACCATCTATCTATCTACCCCTCCATCTATCCACCCCTCCATCCATCTATCCATGCCTCCATCCATCTATCCATGCATCCACCCATCCATCTATTCACCCATCTATCTATCCATCTACCCCTCCATCCTTGCACCCCTCCATCCATCTAGCCATGCATCCATACACCCATCCACTCATCCATCTATCTACCCATCTATCTATCCATCTACCCCTCCATCCTTGCACCCCTCCATCCATCTAGCCATCCATCCATATGCCCATCCACTCATCTATATATCCACCCAACTATCTATCTACCCACCCTTCTATCCACCCACCCCTCTATCCATCTCTCCATGCATCTATCCTTCCACGCCACGATCCATCCATCCATCCATCCTCTCTCAGGCCAATCATCCAGGAACATGTGCTGAGCATACACCTGTATGTCCCTGGCTCTGTACTCAACAAGATCAATGCACAGTCCTAACTGGAAAAGGCCCCAAACCCACCGTGTTCTACTGCCTGTTAGGTACATGGAGAAGCGGGGTCTGGAGGGGGGAGAAAGTAAGAGGGACCGGAATCATTCCTCAAGGCAGTGAGGCTCCTGCCACCCTCTCTGAGCCCCTGACTCATCGCTCCCCTAGAGCCCAGGGCCTGCGCTCTCCAAACTCCACGCCGCCTATGCCCCGTGCCACCACCACTCTACCCACCAGGCTAGGGGCGTGAGTCCTGCACGTCTCCCCCACCCCAGGTTGTAGGTAAAACTAAGTAGCCCCAGACTCTGCTCCCCACACAGCTTCCAAGACCACACGCCTCAGACGGGCAGTTTCCGTGCTGTCGTCACACGCCTGCTCCTGGTGAGGTACACTGTGGGCAGCCCACATGCAGTGTCCTCATCCTGTCCCTGCCGTGACCCTCTCTGGACTTCAGTCTGTCTATCTGTGCAGTGAGACACTTCCCGGAGCCGCAAGCCATTCCTCACCTCCTCCTGACGACTCACCTGTCAGCACCTGGCAAGTCATGCCACTGGCGAACCAGGCAGCACCCCAGCCGTCCCCACCCACAGACTTGGCCACCCCAGAAACAGCCCAAATAGCACTGCCCAAGCCGGGCAGAGAGGCCCCAGCAGAGAAGCCTGGATAGGCTTCACGTGAGAAGCCCGTCCCCACCACCTTTGACCAGAGGGGCCACCAAGGGTCAGAGAAGTGACCTGACTTGCCCAAAGCCACCCAGGATGAGACATTGGCACATACCTCTAAGCAGAGCTTGTCCGCCGACTGTTCTGTCCTCTGGGTTCAGGCCCTCAGACGCAGTGCGGGCCGGGCGAGGGCTCCGCTCGCTGGCACATGCATGCCCCGCCTCCTGGCTCTGCTTCCCTCCTCTGCCTCACCCGGGAGAAGAGGCTCAACTCTTAGCATGGGGGGATCTGCCCACACAGAGCTCAGGGCCCAGCCACGGCCCCCCAGGCAGTGCCCCTGCCCTGGACGGGGGAGTAGAGGCTCCGAGAGACTGCACCCCCTCACCTAAGACCTTAGGACGGGAGGCGACTCAGCTGTATTGAACCTGGTGGATCTGTCTGCAGGCAGCACCGACCCCCCGCACCCTCCCTCCTGGAGTGCACAGGCCTTGAGTCCACAGGGCTGCTGGGGCCTTGGACGCCTTCAATGCTTATGTTCTGTCTGGATGGGTCAGAGCCCCGACCATGGTCATTCTGCACGATTCATTCATGCACTCATTCATTCATTCATTCATGCAACAAGTGTCTGTTGGGCATCTGCCCCGCCCAGTACATCCGCACTCCTGAACGCAATGGGCTATGGGGTGAGCCCCCACCCTCAGCCATGGGAGAGGCCTGCCTGACCTCTGACACCATCCCAACCTGACACCCCCATGAGCTCCTCCCAGGTCCTACACACGACTCCCAGCAGGCGCCTTCAACACCCTCCTGCCTGCGCCTGGATCCAGCCCACCCCCCATCTCAGACCACGCAAGGCCAGGCTCACAGCGGGCACTTGGCCAGTGAATGACGAGTGACACAGAAGGAGCGGAGCACTGGCGTGCAGTTGTGTCCTGTAGGGGTGCCAGGAGTGGTGCCCAGGCCGTTGGAACGTCTCCCTGGGTGACAGAAAGAGCACCCCTCCCCCAGAAAGTGCAGACAGAATGCTTTGTCCACGCCAGGATTTGCTCTGCCTCCCAGGGACAGAAAGATCAGGCCATGACCTTGGATGCCATCACCAGGGAGCTCACAGCCACATGGAGAGCAGGGGCCTTAAAGCTGGAGACAAGGTTTAGGACAGAGTAGCAGTGCAGAGCAGGGAAGAGGTCCTCGAGAATGTCACGGCCTGCTCTTGCGACCCCTGAATTCAGCAGGCCCTTGCCTGTGCACTGGTCAGCACCCCGCCTTTCCCGAGAGAACACACCCATGCCCCGCCAGGAGCCAACTCCCCACCGGGCCTGTCGGGAGGCTCTGGGGGGTGCTGGGCCGCAGAGGGGGAGGCAACGGGACATTCAGGGGAGGGAGGTGCAGGCCTCCCCGAGGAGCTGGACAGTGTCTGTGCAGCGGGAAAGGCACCCCAGCCAGGGCACTGGATCCTTTCAGGTGCGAGAGGTGTGCTCATGGCCAGGCACGGCCCAGGCACATGCACATGCAGCCCCTGGGGTGTGGCCGCCACCTGCCCAGAGGTCAGACCCAGCAGTGTCCTCTCACTGCACAGTGGAGCCATCCCCGCTGCTGCAGCCTCGGTGGCCTTGGCACCCAGCCCTCCCGTAGGCTGCCTCCTCCATATGGATGGGCCAGCCCAGCGCCCAGACCCCACGGCACTGGGACCCCAGTGTCAGAGTGGCTATGTCAGCTGGGGCCTCCAAACAGACCTTGGCAGGGCCCTGAGAGCAAAGTTGTGCAGCCAGTGGCACCAGGGAGGTTGTGTCATCACCTGAACGACAGTCATGAGGACCAAGGAGGTGATGGGAGGGGTAGAGATGTGGTAACAGTGAGGGTGGCATGGTGATGCAGTGGCAATGATAGTGACAATGACAGAGACAGTGATGGTGACAGCAATGATGACATTGTGGTGATGATGGGGTGATAGCGATGGTGACGGTGGCATTGTGAAGCTCAGGGCCCTCCAGGAGAGACAGGGGTGGTGTCAGTGGGGACAGGTGGGCACTGGGGTGCTCACAGTAGTGATTCTCCCTGATCGCAGAGGAAGGAGGCGCCCAGTGACCCTCCTACAGCCGTCAGGTGCAGGAAGCGGGAGGAGCGTCCCCTGCCTGGCCATACGGCTTCTTCCGCTGCCGCTGCAGCGCTGTGCTCCCCTCCCTGGCTCTCCTTAATCAGTTTTATTATCTAATTCACAATATCAGTATTTTAATACTTAAAGCTGATTTGAATTAGCATAACTGGCCCTAAGTGGAAATAAATTAATGTTAGTGCATATGAAGTTTCTCCAGACAATTAGAACCTGAACTAAATTAAATTAATGTCTCTAATCTTTCTTATTTTCACTTCAGAGCCTCCGTTTCCAGATGGCGTAGGGTCTCAGGTGGACGAGGCCCACTGGGAGACACACCTCGGTCAGGGAGGAAGACGGGCCAGCAAACCGCCTGCCCACAGCCCCGCAGAGACACTGGGAGAGCAGGAGACAGCGGGGAAACTGAGGCTCTGAGGGCGATACACCTGCCATCCACACCACACCCACTGCCACTGACACCACACCTGCTCCCGTCCACACCCCACCCGTTCCCATCCACACCCCACCCACTGCCATCCACACCCCACCCACTGCCATCCCGGCCCAAGAGTGCTGCCCCAGCTGCCCTGAAGTTCCGCAAACGGCCCTGTAGATAGAGATTTGCCACCCAGAGCTCCTGTCACAGCACCACACAGCTACCAGCATGGCTCTGCTGTCTTCACCAGGGGACAGGCACGCCAGCCGGGCACCACCCTCTGTCACAGAGCATGTTCCCTGCGGCATCTCCACGAGCACGCTGGCGCTCCCCCACCACACCACCAGCATCCAGGGGGACTCGAGGCTCATTTCCCTGCCAGCTGCTTTGTTTTATCTTTATTTTGAGTATGTGGTTCAAGCCATCTTTTCAGAAATCCTGTCTCTCTGTCCCAAGTGCCAAAAATCAGATCACGGCCACACACGCCCCAGGTTTGTTCAGCCAACAGCAAGGAGTCGCTGAGCCTGGCTGAGGGTCTGCTCGTGCGACCTGGGAGTTACTCTTTAATTAACTGACTTATCTAATATCAGACCCAGCTCCTGCATGAGGACAGCTGGGAGCCTGGGGAGCCCTGGGCAGCCTCTGCACACTCGTGTCCAGGGAGGCTCAGGACAGACGCTCGACCTCTCCACCACCTGCAGACTTAGTGAACACTGTCCTTGCTCGGAGGGGAGGGGACATCGGGCTAAGCAGGGGCCTGAATAGAAACTGCTGCTTGCCCAGGCTTAGAACCAGTGGTTCCGCTCTGCCCCTCACTTGCTGGTGACCTTGAGCCCGTCACTTCGCCCCTTCGCCTCAGGGTCCCAGGAGCCATATGGGGTGCTGCCTCGGGCCCTGGAGCTGCAAGGACTCACATCAATGTGCATAAAGCACCTTGAAGCCAGAAGGTTCCCAGCAAATGCCAAGTTCTTCCCCTCGCAGTGAGAAGAGCCTGCTGCGTATGTCAATGTCGGCGCCAACGCAATCAAGATGCAGGTGTCCAAGGGCACCCAGCCTCGGCCCAGCGCCCAGGGGAGCCCTGTTTTTATGTTCGGTGACTTAACAACTGTTGCTTAAGTGCCCATCCTGTGCCAGCTGCACCCTGGGGATGGGGTGGTGAGACCCAGTAAGGTCACCGGTAAGGTCCCCAGTAGGCTCACGGGGCGGGGCTGTCGGAGGGGAGCTGTGTTCATGAGAGAAACCACAGCACAGGCATCAGGATGAGCGTGGTGCCACACCCCACGCGAGCACCCACATAGGAGCAAGGGGTGAGCCTGCCCGGAGGCCTGGTGGACACCCCAAGGGGGTGACACACAACACAGGTTTTGAATTATGAGAAGAGAGCTCAGCAAACAGCAAACTGGGTTTGGCGGGAAGGGTGGAGGGAGAAGGTGGTGGAAGGCGACCCAGAGGTGCCTCCTCGGCACAAACCACAGCAGGGGACATACAGCAAGCACTCGGCTTGGGTGGTCGGAGGAATAAATCAATCAGGTTCAGGGTCATTTGCAGCTTGGACAATTTAGACGGTGTCAAATCATTTTCACAGCAGTCATCTCACTGAGCCCCACACCTCGCACCTGCCCCGGCATTAATCCTGCCAAGTGAGCAGGCGTGGCCGTCCCGGCTGCAGGGGAGGAAAGCAGTCAGCACACAGGGTCAGTAGCCTGCTGAAGACCATCGGCCACACAGCAGAGCCAGGCTTGAGGCCACGACATCTCTATCCTTCCCGTGACCACCTGGGGCTTCGTGTGGTTCCAGGAGACAGAGCCCAACTCAAAAAGCACCCAAGTGCTGCCAGTGTGGGTGTGGGCTTAGGTGTGGCTGGGTCCAGGGGTCCAAGGTGCGTCAGAACCACGCACCTTTTCGTGCACTTCTGCGTGGCAACAGCACAGGCCCGGGAGCTCCAGCCCACACTCCCCAGGCAGGGCCCACTCCTGTGTGAGTCAGGGCAGATGACATCACGCTGCAGTAACAAACAGCACCTCCAAATCTCAGGAGTCTAAAGCAACAGAGCTTTGTTTCTCCTGACCCTAAGTGCCCACAGAGGGTCCTTAGGGGGTGCAGGGGTCTCTCCTCACTGTGATCACGCAGGAACCCAAGCTGACAGAGTCGCCCAGCTGCAATGCTGCTGTCTGCCACACCTGGGGAGAAAGGAGCGAGCCTGGGAGCCCTGTGCCTGGGAGGGGAGATGCAGGAAGTTCCTCTGTGCAGCCCTGGAGACCACCAAGAAGGACACTTTCCAGGCATCTGTCCATTTTGTGAGGGTTATGTGAAATATATTAATACGTGGGTACCCACGTAACTGGGCACTCATAAACCACAATAGGTGCGTTACACGGAGAGGGAAGGGGAGAGCAGGCTGCTGCTGCCAAGCCCTCCGTATGGTGGACCCCACTCGGGGTCTCTTGGGGCCCTATTGTGAGGCCCTCTGTCTTGGGGAGGAAGGAGAGGCACAGAGCCATCGCGGTGTCAGTGCCCGTAGTGCAGTCCCTGAGCTTGCGGAAAAGGCCCCCAAACAGAAGTTCTACATCTTCCCCCTGCTCCCTGATGGGTGGTCCCACACACCCCCAGGGCCATGCATCCCACTTCAAAGATCACTGCTCCATGGGGGGTGGGGTCCCATCACACCCACTGGGGGAGCCAGGCCGTGAGTCCAGGGACTCACCCCAGAGTGAGTGGCCATCTGCAGCCATTCCCTGGAGGCCATTCCTGGTGGGTCCACAAGCCCCCTGCCCAGCTGCCTGGTCAGTACCTCTTAATCTAATTAAACAGGAGCCCAGGAAGCAGGGCACAGTGGGCAGCTGAGCCGCCAGGCAGCCCCAGGCCTGGGCAGGGACTTGCAAACACCTTATAATGCTTTTCTCACTGAGCTTTCACTGCACCTGCCGCTTCAGGGGATGAGGGGAGGTTGGGGGCGGGGGGCAGGATCTCACAGAACGAGGCTGCAGGTATCACAAATGCGGTGCGAATGAAACCTGCCTGTGACCAGCCTTTCTTGGGGACGTAGTGGGTATTTGGGAGACTGCAGGAAGCCCAGAGAGGACTTCCAGCCCGGCTCCTTCTAACAGAAACTGCAGCCTCAGCCTTGGAGGGGGAGGGCGTCTGCCCGAAGCCCCTCGGTCCCAGGCGTCACACCCAGGCTAGACAGCACCTGATTCCGAGGAAGGCACCCCCACTTCATCTGCCCTAAATCAACCTCTAAAATTCTGCCACTACAGCAGCATTTTGGAGCTTGATGCAAACTTTGGGACCCTTAACTGGCTTGATTAAAATACAACCACCCCTCCAAGGATGAGGCCTGGGACACGGGCTTAGCAAAGCAAACTGATGCTCCGCCTCCTACAGAGCACGGCTTGGGGGCTCCAGCACCAAGTGCATAGGAAAGGAAGAATCCCTGGATTCCTTAGACATGGAAACCAAGTCCTGCGAGCGGCAGCCTCTGACCTGCGATCACACAGCTAAGGAGGGACACATCGGTCCCCTCCGACCATGCACACGGCTCCACCGCTAACACTAGCAAGTGTCGGAAGCAGCCCCTGCTGAGGGGAGACTGGGAGACAGACTCCTGTGACGCCAAGAGAGCAAGTCTGCTCGTTCCAACGGACAAAAAGGAGTCAACACATGGTCAAGTGGCCAGAACCAGTGACAAAATGCATCTGAGGTTCTGTGATTCCCAGAAGAACGTGGAGTAATGGCTCAGACAAATCAGATGGAAAATCCATTCATTTGTTCAGCCACAAAGATTTTGAGGTCTTGTTATGAACCATCCCTGTGGGGGATATTCATGAAATAGACACCCAGACCCCCGCCAAGGAACTGCAGACCAGCCGTGAAGACACACTTGCCACGTGTGGGCGCCCAGCTCCCGGCGCCCCCGAGCTCCACATCCTCCTCCCCAGCCCCCCACACCCCGCGGTCCTGCCCTGGCACAGGGGGCAGGGAGGGAAAGCCCCTCTTCCTAGGTCCCCAAACAGGCAAGAACCAGGCTTGCCATATTTATCAAATGAAATTATAAGAATTTGAAATTTTGAATTTCAGATAAATAACTCTTTTTAGTATAAGTATACCCCAAAGGCTGGATGGGCTCTACTCACGTTTGTTGATTATCTCAAATTGTAATTGCACTGGAGACAGGGAACTACGGGAGGTGGAGGAGAAGCCTCGAAAACCAGCTCCAGCCGAGACGGCCACGAAAATGGCCCCAGGTTACCCTCGCTGCTCACTACACCTGCGTGTGACGCAGCAGCTACTGTAGGAAGCTCCCCCCAGCACAGGACAGTTGACAAAGGCCATTGCAACTCCGGGAACTCACCCCGTATGGTTTAAAAAGGGGAGGAACTCCCCACCCCTTTCCCTGAAATCTTATGAATAGTCCTCCACCTGTTTAACATAACGTTAAATAGAAGGTGTAACGTAAGACCCCTGAAACTCACAGGTGCTGCTCTCTCTGCTGCTCTGAGAGCTGCTGCTCTCTCTGCGGGCAGCCTCCCTTTGTTTCTTTTCTTACTTCAGTAAACTTGCTTTTGCCTTCCTCCGTCTGCTCGCCCTTGAATTCTTTCCTGTACAAAGCCAAGAACCCCCTGGGCCTCAGGCCATACTCCGGCTTTGGGGTCTACTTTCCTGTGTCAGACTGAGCCTTCTGTGTGTTCCCTGGCAGCCCCAGCAGGAGCACTGGGCTGACTGTGGCCAGTGCCAGGTCACCCCTGCATCGCTGAGCATCCAAGGCCCTGCAGCAGGGCGAACTGTCCCTTCCACCCCCGCCCCCCTGACGCTGACCAGGCAAGACTGCCTTGTCCTGTGGCCAGAGACGTCTTCCTCCTCGCCCAGCCTCAGCTTCCTTGCCACCTTCCTCCCTCACAAGTGCCAGGAGACCATCACAGAAGGCCACAGGAGGTGCGCACATACTATCTGCTGGGTTGAGTGGAGGAAGAGTCAGATGCCACAAGCAGCAGGCCAGGTGCAGGGGAGGCCATGCCTGGCTCCTGGGCACAGCCAGCTGCTCCATCCTCAGGCAGCCCCGAGCCCCACCACCACCATGGCACCTGGCCCACCGTGAGGAGCCGGACCAGAAGGAGTGGGGAGGGTAGGCGGGGTCAGTCTCCTGCATCTCAGACACCAGCTCCGGCCCCCCACCTCTCCCCACCCCACCTCACAGTTGCCTCCTGGCTCCACGACCCCCATCCCTGCTGGGACTCCGAGGAAGAGGCCGGGGGTCTCCGGCTCAGACAGGTGGGGAGGGCCAGGGAGCCCAGCCACGGTGGGGTGGAGGCCAGGCCATGGGCTGGCTGCAGTGCAGAGACACACCCACGAGGAGCTATCTCTGGGTGCCCAGATGCGGCAGAGCCTTCGGCAGTGTCCAAGCTACTGTGGGACCCCTCGGGCCACGCTCCAGCTCTCTGGGCCTGGCCGGCACTGGGCAGGGGCTGACAGCCCCCATGCTCTCCCCCGCACCCCACCCTCCACCCTGAGACATCGGCTGACAGCACCACTGCCTGCTCAGCCTTCAACGACGCCCCCACGCCCACGCCTTCCCTGTGACAGCAGAGCCCACATCCCTCCCATCTGGGCCGTGGGGCCACCTGCCAGCTCGGATGCTGACGTACCTGCCCAGAAGCAGAAACCACTCAGTACCTCGAGCTACCCACCAACGCCATTTGCTCTGTTTTTAATAGATGTCGGGCCTCCCACCACCAACGAGAAAATCTCATGTTCTGAGCAGCAGGGGTCTGGCAGCCTGGTCTATTTTGCCTCAGAATTGAAAGCAACTGGAGAAGGAAGCAGGGATAGCGGGGGCCGAAGAGTGGAAGAGGAGTGGGGAGAAACCCCTGGAATGTGGGCACCAGGCCAGCGTGGGCAGGCGCGAGCTCCTGTGGCTAGGAATGGCCGTCGGGGCTCAAAGCAGCCAATTCAGAAACTCGGCTCCTGAAGTCCAAGTCGGACAGCACCACGCTCTGCACTTGCGGATTAAGAAGAGGACAGACGCTCTGAAGGCACAGGGCCGGCAGCGTGTGACGCCGAGAGTGTGTGGGTCCCTACTGTGCGCCAGCGTGCACGGGGTGCAGAATAAGAGAAAGCCTCGATCTGGGACCCCATGGGCTTCAAGGCCGACTGCCCGGGAGAGCCCGGGGAGACGTGGACACGTGGGGGCCAGTGTCCAGGGACCCCTTACAGAACTGAGTGTCCTGCTCAGGGAATGGGGCTCAGAGGGAGAGGACTGTGATGGTGAACACCAAGTCACCACCCTGCGACACTTTAGGCTAAGAAGGGACTCCCGCCAATTTTCTGGTGGTGCGTCCTCATGCGGAGACGGAGTAGCAGTTCTAGGCAGCAAGTGGTTTTTCCAGCATCCTGCACTTGGCCCCCCTTTGACCACCCTCTGAGCTGAGACTCAAGGTTCCCTGCCAGTGCCATGAACACGTGTCCATCTGCCTCTGGAACGCCCCCACCCAGATGTCCTACAAGCATCCCAAGCTCAGCACATCCAAACCCAAACCCATTAGTTTCTACTGCTGTGAGACAAATCACCCAATATCTAGTGGCTTAAAACACCCGCTATTAACTCAGTCCTTTCTTGTCACGTGGGTTCGGCTGAGTTCTCTGCTCAGGGTCGCACCAGTGGAAGTCCAGGTGTGGCCGGCTGCACTCTTATCTTCAGGCCCTGGAGAGGAACCTTCGCCCAGCCTCACTCGGGTGTCGGGAGAGTCGGGTCCTTGCGGTTGTAGGACTGATGCCCGTTTCCTGGCTGGTGTCAGCAGAGACTGTTCTCTGCTCCAGGGCCACCCCTGCTCCTTCTTGCATGGCTCCTCTGCCTGCAAGTCAGCACCAGAGTGTCAGGTCCTCCTCGGGCTTCAATCTCTGTCTTCCTCTCCTGCTGCCCTCCAGAGAGCCCTCTGCAGTTGGGGGTTCTCAGATCACATGGGCCCCAGATAGCCCCGGCTCCTGAGCAGGGCTCTGTCTCCCTCAGCACCTGCCACCCTTTGGCTGCACGACCTCAGGCATGTCCTTCACCTCTCTGTGCCTCAGTTCCCTCCCCACAAAGGGATGTGATCACCATTCCTAACTCATAGGCTATTGTGAGAAAGAGAAAGGATCGGTGTGGACGTGTTTAGTGCAGTGCCAATAAATACCGCCTGTTTTTAAAAGTCACCACAGACAGCGGTCAGCATGTCCCTCCCACCCCTCCGCACCACCTCACACGCATGCCTATGTGGGTGCACACGAGTATACAGGTACACATGCACGCAGTGCACACACACAAGTGCACACATGCAGGTGCACACACGCATGTGCCTCCCTCCTTCCTGCTCCCACCCTCCTAAGCCGCCCTGGCCTGCCCCAGCCCAGCCCCAACAGCCCCAGCTGGCGGATGCAGCAACCCCCCTATGGAGCAAGTTTTTCCTGCTCCACCTCCCCCCATGGGCCCTCTGCATGCCCTGGCATTCGGGGGGCTCACTCTGAGAGCACCCAGTCATGGCTCATTTGCTGCCTCTGTGCAGCGGATCCCAGCCCTGGGCCTCCCCCTCTTTAGCCAGGTTGGTTCTGCCTGACGGGCAGCAGCTGGGTCCCCTCCCGGAGGCAGGACCCTGACACAAAGAGTGTGCCCCACACACACACAGCTCCCCACAGCCCTGGCCGTCCCTGCCCTCCAGCACCTGTTCCTGTCAGTCACTGGACATGGGGACTAGCCCTAGTGTCCCCATGGCACCCCCAGGTGCCCAGGGGAGAAACCCTCCTCAACTCCTCTCCTCCAGTCCACCGGGAGCCCATCCTCAGGCAGGGCACGGCCCCGGGGCGACGGTGGTGGCTCCACAGCAGAAACCAGCCCTGGAGCACACTGACGCCTCCGGCAGCAACAGGAGGCCGGAACCAGGCCCCGTGGGCGTCTCCGGGGACACGGAGCAACAGCCGGCACTGGCAGTGACAACGTGGATCCTGGCCTCCACCACGCCTACAGACTGGATTCCTCGAAGGCCGAGTGAGACCCATTCCGGCTGCTATGACAGCAACCACAGCCTGGTGACCTAAAAACAACAGAAATTTATTTCTCACCACTTTGGAGGCTGGAAGTCCAAGATTAAGGCTCCAGTAGAACTGGTGTCTGCTGAGGGCCACTTTCTGATTTGCAGATGACACCTTCTCACTGTGTCCTCACACGGGGATGGGGTCTCTTCGCATCAACACGTGAATACTGGGACACAGACCCTCAGACCAGCACCAGGCCACCGCCACCAAGGACCTCACTCTCACCACGCCCTGCCCTCAGCAGCAGCCCGGGGCACCGGCAGGACCGATGGAAAAGGAAGCCCGGCCTCAGAGAGCCCAGCGACTGGCCCACACGAGGGCAGGAGGTGGCCGGGACCTGAATTCCATACTGGAATTTCTCCTTTCTAGGTCGTGTTCCCCATGGCCTGGGTTTCCCTACAATGCCAGGGCCCCCCCAGACACCGGCCAATGGGCAAGATCAGGGAGGAAGAGACCAGCAGAGTCCCCTGGGCCCTGGGTGGCCATGGGCAGAGGAACCTTGAGCTTGGCCCGAGGTCTACACAGGTGACTCTGGGCTCTGCTCCACAGTGTCGTTCTCTGCCCAGCAATGGAGAAAGGGGAACAAAACCCACAGCCAAATGATGAAGCAGCCGTGAGCAATTGTCTCGGGGACTATTGTTAGACCAAAAGCCTAGATGGGCGGAGAGGGTATAGGCACAGTCTGGAGGGGCAACGGCATCTAAGCCAACTGGGGGAGCGAGGTCCTGAGTATTTTGTTTTTAGGTGAGTTTATGGAGAGCCATGTCCATTTCCACTGAAATCCTGAGCTGGGACACCTTCGCCTAGGATTCTATTTTAAACCGTCAAAAGCACTATTTCAGTGCAGAAATCGATAAAATGCACCCAAAAAAACGGAAAAGGAGCCTACAGAGAAAATCATCTCCCTGCCTTTCACTAAACGCTATTTTTTTTTAACCCTCAAGAGCTGCAGCTTTAAGCTTAATTCTGGGGTGGAAGCCAGTCTATTTTGATACTTTTACGGCACAGCAGCGCCCGCTGTCCTGTCCCAAACTGCACAACCAGGTGGGCAAACCGAAGCCCGGCAGGACCCGGCAGCTGCCACCCAGGCCCTTCCAGGAACAGGGCTCTCAGCACCTGGAGGTCGCTGCTCTCAGAGTCGGGCCCTCTGGTTTGGGGGCACGATGGGTTCAAAGTCCACCAGGAAGATACACACGGTGCAAGGAAACGAGACACCGAAATCCTCACTCCCCCAGCCGGGCAACAGCGAACCTGCGGAGGGAAGGAGTGTCACACAGCTCAGGTGCCACTGAAGCTGGCACAGGAGTCACAGGGCCAGGGCAGACGGGGAAGGGAGGGCAGACACAGAGCAGAGCCCAGGGAGGCCCAGGCTGGCCCCGACACGCCAGCACCATGTCTGCAGCTTGCCGGGATGCGGGGGTGGGGGGGCAGGAACATACATCACCTTCTAGAGCCCTGGCTCGGGCTGAAGGTCCTCACGTCCTGTCAAACTCCTCCTTTCTCCTTTGTCTTCCCCGAGGCCTGGGAGCTTCGCAAAGGTGTCCCGAACCTCAGGGCCTATCGCGGTTGTTGGGACAAGAGAGCTCAGGCCGGCTGGGCAGCAGGCAGATGTGATAACTGGACAACCCCGGGATGAGGGAGAAGCCTGAGGACAGCACAGGCGGCTCAGGAAGCAGCAGAGACCTGGAGGGACACCCAGGCTCAGGGCCTGCCCCGCCACTGCCTGCTGGGGATTTAGGCAGGTGCCTCTCCCCTCGCCAAGCCACAGCCTCCTTGGCAGAAGTGGAAGGTGGACCAAACCTGCTCATAGGCCCCTCCTGTTTTCCAAGATCCGTTCATGTGCTGGGTGGCTGCAGACCTGGGCGGGCGTCCGGCCAGCACCCACAGGGCTCCCACCTCTCTGCACTTCCACTCCCTCGGAGCACAACCCCCAGGGCTGGGACACAGTCGAGCCCAGCTCGGAGCCTCTTGAACCTGAAGCTCACCTGGGCTTGCACACGAGGGAGGGCCTAAGGCCCGCCTACCCCTCTTAAAGACAAGCATCACCTCCAGTGTGGAAGTGAACATAATCCTGCATGCCCTTCTAGAAGCTTCCAAAGCCTCCACTGAGGTCAATTCTGCCCAGTTCTTGCCCAGCAGAAAGTGGATAAATATTAAAATTAAGATGCATCCAGAAACCATCAGGTGTGGCTTTGCCCGTCCCCCTACCCTGCAGGGGCAGGTGGGAACTGGGGGGGCCTGGCCAGAGCTGGCTCCCAGCCAGGCAGGAACCACGTGAGCCTCCCCGCCTCACAGAGTGTCGGGAGCAGCACAGAGACGCAGATTCTAGAAGCCTGGTGCTCCAGAACCTGTAATCTCAGATGTCTGTCTACCCAGAGGCGGCTAGAGGCAGCAAGCACTGTGACTACCATAACAAAAGGACACAGAAAAGCCAGCTTTACGGAGGCTGGCGCAGCAGCCTGCTCTGTGGTCAGCTCCAGTGAAGCTGTGCCCCCGCAGACCCCTGGCACAGATGACTACTCCATGGCGTAGGCACGCAGCCCACCAGGCTGCAGGGTAAGAGGCGGAGAGGGTTTGAACACAGCGCCGGCCGACGTTGCGCTCCTGGGCCAGCCCTGGTCACCTCCAGGGCGTCCCCATGTCAGGGAGGCCTCCTGACCACCTGGAGACCGCCTGGCACTCCCTATCCTTGCCTGGCTCTGGCCGCTGACGTGGGCATCCTGCGCCTACCCCCACTTTGTCTGACCTCCCCCCTAGGATGTAGCACCAGAGGGCGAGGCTGGCCACAACCACCTGCCCAGGGTCCCCTGAGGGCAGGCCAGGCCAGCCTAGGGAAGGGCCACCTGTGGCCCAGGAGCCCAAAGTTTATCCACCATCTCGCTCAGGTGCCCCAAGGAACACACAGCAAGAGCCAGGTGCCTCTGCCTGTCCTCTCTCCAGAGCCTCTGACGGCCTTTCTGGGGGGTGTGAGGTCCCCACCACCACCTACGCTCACCTGGCCCTGACGCCAGGGTACCGGCAAAGGTCACGGGGCATTGAGATCCAAGCAGCCCCAGCCTGTCTTCTGAGCCCATTTCCTGCTGCCCGTGGGGACGGTGCCACTCGGGAAAGACCCTGAGCCTCACTCAGCAGGGACCTGCCCTGGGGCCCCACAGGATTGTCACCCCAACAGGATGCCAGGGCCCTCCGCACCCAGAGGACAGCCGCGCATACACAGCAGCAAGGTCACGCCCCTCTCTCTCAGCATGTTCCCCCAGGGTCTCGGACAGGAGAGGCCAGTGCTCTTCTGGGCGGGATGGAACTTTCTGTAGGGCCACGTGGTGGCCCTGGCATGGTAAGGACCACAGTCCCCAGCGCTGTGCATGCGGATGGCTTGCCTTCAGCTTCTTGGGAACAAGACGGGGACCAAATAGTACAAACAACAATCTGTTCCGTCTCGCCAGCCCTCAGAGCAGCATTACGGGAAGACGCGATGAGGCTCATGTCGTAACGGGCAGCCGTGGTTCTGAGAGGGTAAGGGACGTGCGGTGGTCGCGCGGAGCTGGGATTTGCACACCGGGTTTCTCTTCTCCAGCAGCCCCCGCCCCGCTCGCCAGGACCCAGCCCACACTCTCTGACCCCACCTGCGCCCTGTCCCGTCACTCTCGGAGCTTAGCAGGGGCCTCTCCTGCCCGACCCTCTGCCCGTGCGGGGTCCCCACTCAGTGTCAGGAGGCCAGTCACCCGGCCCTCGTGCCCACCTCACCACTCACGCCACGGAAGGGAAACAGCAGTGCAATCGAGATCTGTCTCCTCTTGTGGGGGGCTGGATGGTAGCCCCAAAAAAGATATGTCCACACCCTAGCCCCTGGAACCTGTGAAAAAGCATTTGGGAAAGCTGCCTTTGCAGATGTAATTCATCTCGGGATCTCGAGATGAAAGATCGTCCTGGACCAATGACAAGCGTTCTTGTAACAGAGGGAATGGCCTGGAAAAAACAGCAGAGATATTTTGTCTCTTTAAAACATCCTCCACTCCTTTTTGAGAACCAAAACCTGCAACCCTGCCTCAGGCCAGGGGTCGGAAGGGGCAGGGTAAGTCTTTTGTGACCTGTGCAACGGGAGATGGCCCAGCCGCACCTGGGAAAGGGAGGGCCCAGGTGGAGGTCCCGGGATTGTCTGAGCGGAGATGGACAATCAGAATCAACTGTGGTTGAACAGTAATTGCCTGAAGCTGAGAACCCAGCCTTTAAATAAATGCTCTGTATTTCTGCGAATGTTCAGGAAGTTTGGAATTTGAGACGGAAAGGTCTACCAGTTTTCCTCCTTTGCCAGCAAAGTAATAAAACGCCTCTTTCCTTCCCCTTCAAACCACTTGTCCTCATTCTTCTGATTCGGCCTCACGGACAAGTGCCGAGTTTTAGGTAACATCTTCATCTATGAGACGGAGGCAGAAGGAGATTTGAGCCACCTCCTCTAACCATCCCAACACCCTGCGTGACCTTCATCCTGGGGGAGGAAAAAACTGAAGCTCAGAGAGGTTCACATACTTGCCCAAGGACACACAGCTCATAGGGAAATAACTGAGATTTGAATCCAGGCCTGGTGGCCCTAAAGCCCCCTCTCTTTCCATAATACCTGCTACCTCCCCAAAACACTAAACTCCAAATATTGATAGCAGCTGGCTCCTATTGGCCTGAACCGGACCTCAACAGAGACCACCACCCCCAACTACACTGGAGAACATGCCTCCTCAAGGAGGGGGAATTGGTTACGGCCCTGGCCCCAGGAGGGCAGGCCCAGCCCCGGCCCGAGAGGAGGTGAGTTGAGAATCCTGAGACTCTGCCGACCGCCAGCGTGTGATCTAGAGAAATCCCCCACCCTCAACATCAGAGGAGAAGGTTGTAACCCCTCTAGCCCCGTCACCAGCTCACATGGACACGTGTTTCCTGGGGGTCTGCTGTGTGCAGGGCTCCGCGGGGGGCCACACATGCTCCAATGGCCCCTAGAGCTGGCCAAGGACCCCGTCACTCCTTCACACCTCTTTTCCTTCCTCCAGCAAATGCGTGCTGAGGACCTACTAAGTGCTGGACATTGCAACAGTGCTGGGACCTCGAGGACAGTCATACCAGGAAGGCTCAGGGCTTTACTCACTGAAGGCAGGTAGGGGCGGGAGACAAGAGGGCACAACGGGACCAAGAGAGCGACTGTCCATTGCCACCAGGGGGAGGTGAGGGAGGTGGGAAGATGGAGATAATCCCCCCACTTCACACCTGGGATGCTGAGAGCCTGCAGCTGCCCAGCTGTGCTGGTTAGGAAGTGGCAGGGCTAGATCCTAACCCATCTCCCGCGTGTCCCCTGAGACTCCAACCCCCACCTGCTTGGGGCTGGGGCTAGGGCTTGTGTCATAGGCCAACCCTTTCAGGAGCTAACTGTCACTGTGAGGAGGCAGCTGGTCACTCCCAAGCCATTGTTCAGAATGGAAGTGTGTGGGCAAGACTCTGTCCCTGAAGTCCCTCAGCTGGGCCCACTACAGCTTCCTGCCACACCCTGTCACGGACTAACCCAGCAGGGCGAGAGCCCCCAAACTGCCCTCTGGCTGCCCCAAGCCCCATCCAGGACCCCCTAGGCCTGGAGGTCTATAAGATAATACTCTGTATTCCAAAATTACCTCCACCGTTAGCATCATGGGAATTGTCCTTCACTTATTCCTGGGTGTTGAGAAAGCAATCTGATTAAACCACGGTGTAATATACATGGGGACACAGCCTATTTATGGGTGACAACATGCCAAGGTAACCACCTCCTCCAGGAAGCCTCCCTGACCAGCCTCCAGGGTGCGCTTCATTTTGCACCACCTCCCACATCACTCCTTTCCATCTAACAACAGAGAGGTGTCCAGAATCCACCAGCACATTCCAGGCACGGGGTCCAGCTGGGTCAGGTTGGAGAGGTAGATGACAGATAGACAATGCAATGTAGAATGGTAGCAGTGAGCACTACAATGGTCGAGGAATCAGAGGCCCAAAGAGGGTGAGCGAGCTGCCCAGAGCCACACAGCCCTGAAGGAGTAGAGCAGAACTGCCCACCCCTGTGGCCTGTGGAAGGCTGGCCACAGCTGCCAGAGCCTGGCTGCAGCAGGGCCAGGACTCAGTCTCCCCCCCCAGACCCCAGGATAGGCAGCCCCGCTCCCTCACGCCAGTCGGCCCCACCTCCACCCAGGACACCCAGCACAGCTCGGGCTTTCTCATCTCAGCCCTTGGGCTCCATGCGCAGCCAAGCCCCCGGGCCACCCTGTCACCAGCCCACAGAACAATAGCATTCCCTGCTCAGTCAGGTGTGCTGTCCTGTTTATTCCCGCATGTATTTATTTGATATTAATGTCCGTTCCCTAGCAGCCAACACTCTCATTGGGCTCCTCCACGTTCAAAGGGAATTGCCGGCTGGCGGAGAACAAGATAAGATATGTAAGGCCTGACATGCTGTGACCTTTCTTTTTTCTCCGAAAACCACTTGCTTAAGAAAAATCTCAGCCGTCATAAATCACCATCACTCAGGAGCACGTGGGCCCGCAGTGGAAGCTCAGGAGCATTTATCATGGTTTCGGGGACTTGACAGCCTGTTCACTCTCAGATTTACAAATTGCAGCCCCTTCCCCTCTGCCACCACCCTTCCTACAACAGAGAAAATTTCCTCTTCTGGGATCCCCTTCCCAGATCCAGCCTCTAGGTAACACCGCCTATTTCAAGGCAGCCTCAGACATCACCTCCTCCAGGAAGCCCTTCCTGACCCCCTAAGGCTGAGTTTGTTCATGAGAGAAATTGGCAGGTGTTGCCAACAAGGTCATGGCAAGACTACCTAAAGATAGCGTTCATTTTTCCAGGATTTGAGCACAAAGGGGCTCCCTCTCCCTTTGACTCGGGTCAGCATCCTATAGCCTGTGCAGAGAATCCAGCCCACTGTTTTTATAAATAAAGTTTTATTGAAACAGTCAAGCCTACTCATTTCTGCACTGTGACTGCTTTGGCACCACAATGGCAGAATTGAGTAGTTACAACAGAGACTGTGTCATGACCCACAAACCTAAAATATTTACTTTCTGGGCCTTTAGAGAAAAGGTTTGCCAACCCCTGCCTTTGACCTTGACCACCACCCCATGTGACTGATCTTCTTTCCCATTTGCTGGTGCAGAGTGAGGTTCAGAGATGGCCGGACTCTCCGGGGGCCACACAGCAGCAGGTCCTGGAGGCGGGAGGCTGGATCCAGGCTGCTCCCCTAGGCCAGGCCACACTGATCCCAACAGCCCTCCTGGGGTGTCTGCACATGTGACCTTGAAGGCTGACCTCACCCAGAGAAGGGCAGCCGGAGCCAGGACATCCGAGCAAGGGGCAGCGTGATCATCCCAGCGGGTCCCTCCACGGCTCAGCGAGCCCAGCTCAGCCTGCAGCCTGGTGTTCCAGCCCCAGGAGCGGCTCACAGAGGCCTCTGCAGTTCATCCTCTGATGCCCATTCCTCCCGGGGAAAGGCTTTCTCAGCCCTGAGCGGCAGACCGTGGGGGAGCAGCCTCTTCCTCCAGCAGCCAGGCCTCACCACGGGGTGCCCAAGGAGCCCAAGAGAAGCCAAAGGAAGATTCTAGAAAACAAGCTCCAGGCTCAGAGAGCAGGAACTGGCCAAACGCCGCCCAGGCGACACCCGGGCTGCAGAGTTCCCTCCTTGCTAGCCACGCTCCTTCCATCTGCCCAACGGGCCACTCTCCACCAGAGATCAGAGGGGCTTTCCGAGCCCTCGAGTCTGAGCACCGACAGCCCCTCTATCACATTTGGAACAAACCCCTCCCTCACCACGGCCTGCGCAGGCACAGCCAGGCGCTGTGCCATAACACAGAGCCCAGATCTCAGCAGGCTGGACACGCAGAGCCCTCTGACATCACCACCTGCTCGTGGCCCTCTGCCCGGGAGAGGGGAGGTGGTGAGGCGAGCACCAAGCCCAGACCTGCCCACCCAGCACAGACTCCTGCCCGCAAGGGCTCTGTCCGTCCAGACACTCAGGGAGCCTACTCGTCCCTGTCTTCCGTTTGCTGGAACATCTTCCCGCAGAGAAGGCTTTCTGAGCCCCGTACCCACGCAGCCCGCACCCGGAATCGTGCCTGGCGCCCGTGGTGCTCACTAACTGCTTGTGGACTGGAGGGACAGGTGGGGGGGGGTCTCCGTTCAGCGGAGGGTCTTCTGCCAGGGCTGCCCTGTCACCAGCAGGTGGAACAGGATGCCATCCGCAGCCAAGTACAGCTGTTAGGACAAAAGCCTCTGAAAGCCTGTGCCTCCCGCATTGACAGACAGGAAGCCACTGCCGCAACCACGTTTCCTGTTGGGGTGTGCAGGGCGTCCAGAGAGGCCCCCTTCCCACGCAGGCCGGCCCTCGTGCATGCTTTACCCCAGCATAGGAGACCCAGCCCTGGCCTATGGGAGCCCACAGTCTGCACAGGCATCTGACACAAGGGCAGGGACTGTGCGTGCAGTCACACACGCCTTCATTCAGTGAGCACCTGCTGTGTGCAGCTCCAGAAGAGAGAGGTGGGCAGTCCAGGTCCCTGTGAAGCCGCTGTCTGGTAAGGAGGCAGGGATCAAACTGCCGCCATGAGGATGCTGTAGAGAGAGCAGGCACTGTAAGTGTCTCTGATAGGGGTCTGACCCAGCCAGGCAGGGGCCGGAGCCCAGTGCTAGAGAGGGAGAGGGGGCGGGAACAGCATGCCGGCCAGTGGGAACAGAGCATGCAAAGGGAGGAAACAGGCTGCAGCCGAAACTGGGGATGCTGAGTGGCAGAGCATGAAGCAGGCTTGCAGAATAATGTGAAAGAATTTTGTCTTTATTCTAAGAGCAAAGAGAAGCCCCTGGAATGTCTGGGTTTTGGGAGGTGTTTTTTGGTAAGGCACGGGTGTGGTACGATCAGCTTCACAATGTGAAATGTGGGAGCTATTTCAGGGTGAAACTGACAAGACAAGGTGGTGGGTGGGGTGACGGGGTACAGACTCCAGACTCAACCCCCCGTGGAAGGAGGGCCCTCCCCAAGCGCGGGAGTGGGGGAGGAGTAGATCAGGAGGGCAGATTTGACTCGAATTAAAAGACCCAACTCTCTTTCCCTCAGGGGGTCCAGGTGGGGGCCTGCCAGGACAGGAGGCTCCCCCAGATCCCAGCCTTGGGCCCAGGAATCACCTCCTCCCGGACCCACTGGCGACCCCTGGGAAGTCCTGAGACCTGTGAGGGGCCCGGCCAGGTGAGGAGATGCTGACACCCCATCCCAACCCCTTCCTGATGCTCCACGGGGGCCCAGGTCCTCAGCAAAGTTCCTTCGGGGGCCAGGACCACAGCAGGAATTTTGCCCAGATCTATTTGTTGGAATTTTCTTAAGTGCCTGGAGCTGGGGCCTTTATGAAATCTACATGCATATTCATGCAAATAATATGCAAATCGTACCACCCCCAGATCAGCTGCAGGAAAGTGTGGCTGCCTCCTCCTCTTCCCCAGAGGGTCAGCTCCACCCAAGCAGCTGTGAGATGTCGGGCCAGGAGTAACCTTGTCATCTGCCCCCACACATGTCCAGATGGGGAAAACACAGCCAGAGGGAGGGACGGACTTGGCTACGGTCACCCTGTGTGTCCAGGCGGAGCTGGGCAGGAAGCCCCCAGGCCAGGGCACCTTCCAGACCCCAGCTGCCTCCCTCTGCTGAGAGAAAAGGAAGGAGGCTCCTCAGCCTGGCAGGGAGCCAAGCAAACAGAGTCTAGAATTCTCTCAACTGGAAGGAGGCGCCTCTCCAGGGGCTCCCAGATGCCTGTGATAAGAAACAGTGGTATCTGCTCTTGAGTCTACTCCCAGGGGACACAGCTAACAATACCCTCCCCAAATCAAAGCCAGCTCCTAAAATAAAGCATCTGCCAGCCCCTGCACAGATTAAGTGTCACTGCAAAGAAGCAGAGGAGTAACGACTCTTCCTAGGAGGTTGGGGCTGTGGAGGTGGGGGCTGGTGGGCAGAGCACCCCTCGCCACCAGATAACCATCCGAACGCCCCCCCAGGGCCCCTGCTGCGATGTTGCTGTGTATGTGATGTGATGTGGGTGCCCAGATACTTTGAGCCTCTTCCCCACAACCCAGCAGATCTTAGCATCCATCCCCATCGCTCAGAAGAGGAAACTGAGGCTCAGTCAAGGCTTCCCAGGCAGCAGGTGCAACGGCTGAAACTAGAACCAGGTCTCCCAGCTTTGAGTTCTACGGGGGGTCGTCCAGGGGACTCAGATCTGCATCTCTGAGATTCCACAGGGGCCTGTGTGCTGGGGGTCAGGGCCTTGGCCCCCTCCACGCTGCAGCCTGAAGGCCCCATGAGCTGCAGACACTCAGGCTTACAGGATGTGACCCCAAGAGGTGGTTCCCACCGACTGGGTGCCCTGAGCACTCTGAGCCTGCACCGTGCAGGGCCCAAGGAATCTCTTCCAGGGAGCAGAGGCTGAGAGCAGGACTTGCCGTGGGACATGAGGCCACACCCTGGCTCTGCCACTTGCAACGCAGTATCCTCATCTGCCCAGTGTGTCAGAGCAGTGCTCACCCATGAGGATTCAGTGAGATCTGGGGTCTGGACACCAGTACCCCAAAGAACTGCTCATGAATGCAGCCAAGTGTTTAGGCCAGTGTGCAGCAGGCAGGAAGGCTCCAAAATGCCAGCTCTGGTGGCCAATAGCACTTACAGATGAGAAAACTGAGGTTCAGCAAAAGCTAACAGCTCCCCTTCTCCAGGCCCCTTCAGGCTACCCACACAGAAGTCCACCACATTTCCCCAGGGCTTCCTCAGTGGCCTCCAGACTCCTCTAGGGACAAAAGGAAACTGAGGAGGCAGGCCCAGGTCAGGCCAGACCAGGCTGAGACCCTGGAGCTTAGCACAGCAGAAGGACAATAGCAGGAGACCTCAGGCCTGGGACTGCTCTGGACACTCAGCTTACCACTCACCTGTGTGACCAATGACCCAAAATATAGCAGGAAGAAGGTACTTAGGAAGACAACCATGCACTGTGCTCATGAATTGGTGAAGTGGGCAGGGCTCTGCAAGGATGGCTCATTTGTGCTCCATGTAGCATCAGCTGGAACAGCTCAACTGGGGAACAGGAAGGATCCATTTTCCAGAGGGCTCACTCACGTGGCTGAAAGTGGCAGCAGCCCAGGCAGGGCTGTGGACCTGGGGCCTCAGTTCTTCTCCAGGTGGAACTCCCCATGGGTTGCTTGAGCTTCCTCACAGCATGGAAGCTGGATTCCAAGAGCAAGCATCCACCAAGAACCAGGCAGAAGCTTACCACCTTTTATGACCTATCCTCAGAGGTCACCTAGCATCATCTCTGCCCTAGTCCCAAGGCTACTGGTATACAGGAAGTGGGGACAGAGACCCCACCTCTTACTGGGAGGAATGACAAAGCCACATTGTACAGACAGCACATGGGGTGGGAAAGATGGTCACAGCCATATTTGGAAGTTCATGGAAAGTACTCATGAGAGCTCACTGGCCCTGTTGTCATTTGATGATCCCTTATAAACCCAGGGACCCCCACGCTCCCTGTCATGGGCACCCTAACATGTCACCTTTGTCCAACATACCACAAGCCTCACCAACACCCCCCATTGCCCCATCACCCCCACATCTGGTCTGGCAGCATATAATGTCGGCTCCTCCATCAAGACATGCCCAGGTCCCAACCAAGGCTCACTGTCCCCAAGGCCACCCTGCACTCAGGGCACCACCACTCCAGTGGGCTCTTGCTGCAGCCTCCACCCAGTGTCCCTGTGCCACCTCACCTTCTACAGCCCACCCTCCACATGGCAGCCAGGGGGTCCTATTAAAGCCCACGTCACATCCTGCCCCTCTCTGCATGGCTCCTGTCCTCACTCAGAGGAAAAGCCACAGCACACCTGCCCCATCACCCCACTCTGGCCATGCTGGGCTCCTCACTGCTCCTGCCTCGGCCCCTGCACCACATCCCTCTGCCTGGAATGTTCCTCCGGGCTCCACACAACTCCCTCCTGCACCTCCCCCCACCTTCTCCGATCCCCTGCCCCAGGAAGCCTGCCCAGACCCCACTTCAACCTGGGACGTGACCCTATATTGCTCTCAACTTTGCGTTTCTCCCACTTCTCCTGGCTTGCTCTAGAAGGCCTTGGTCATGGTGTTTGTGTGTATAGTCTCCCACATGCACACACCCCCCAGAGCGTGAGCTCTACATGGGCAAGGTGTTCTACCTGTGCAGGGGCCTCGGGGTCCACCGATGACGCACCCAGGGCCCTGTTGGTTCCACCATCTTGCCTGTGCACACGCTGGGCCCTCGGAGCAAATTCCCTCGTGGCAAAGTCCTGCCAGATGCCTGGGCCGGGGCAAGGTGTTGCCCTTTGTGCGCTCACTCCACCCTGGGCGTGCCCTGCCCAGCCTGCACCTGGCAGGAACTGTCTGGACCGGCTGGGGTCTCCCTACAGCACCGGGGGTCCTTGAGGCCCAGGCCTGGCCCACAGGGCCCTCAGTCAGGACCTGGGAGCAGCCCCACCCTGTCTGGCCACACGGCCCTGGCACGGGCTGCTGTGACCTCCACGCCCCTCCCGTGCCCACCCAGGGGCGCTGAGCTGTGGGGCCTCAGCAAGCCAGGTCTGCCCACAGGAACACGAGACAGGGCGGCAGCAGAGATGGCACAGCCTGTGCTGCACTTGCCCTGCCCCACTCAGGCAGCCCCACAGCAGCCCCCACACCTGCTACAGGCAACTGCAGCCATCGCAGGTCCCTGGTCCCTGATCCACCACCTGGGGCTGCAGGGAACATGAATCAGGATGTTTGGGGTTTCAGAAAAGCAATGTGGGGCCATATATCACATAACACCCCTGTGGGGCTGGGAGCTCCCGGCAACACAGACCCTGATAGTTCTGCAGCAAAATCCATTACTATTCCAACTGGGCCAGATAAATACAGACCCCAATGCGTCAGCTGAGGCCCAGTGTACCCCACACCAAGTACAAGCACACTTTGATCGCACATGGCAGATGCGGGGCTGTGGACCTGCGTGCGTACATTGCAGAAGAGGAGACAGAGGGTCAGAGATGCCTAGTGATCTGCCCAGGGTCACACAGACTGCAGGAGAGAGAGCCAGCGCACGCTGCTCACGCTCACTGGCCCCGTCCAGTCTGCCTCCCAGTAGGGACAGAGGGGGAGGCACAGGCCTCACAGATAGACAAGGCCTGGCCCTGCATGGGCAGTGGCGCAGCCTCCAGAGGGTGATTGCCCTTCTGAGCCTCCGTGAAATGGGAAGAGCAGCCTGCAGGGGACCCCTGGGAGGGGGAGCAGACAGCCCTGCTGGGCGTTATCAGGAGGAGGGCGAGATGCCCAGTGGCACGCCCCAGCTCCTCTCTGGGCACTCGGTGCACCTCTCCAGAGCCCCCCAGGCTCAGGGCCTGCCCCTTCTGTGCCACAGCTGCCAGGCCCCAGCTGTGTCGTGGGACCCAGACCACGCATGTGCTGGAGGGGTTGCTGGGCAGTGCCTTCCTCGCCCTCCCTCCTTCCCCCACAGCCCCGGCTTCCAGACACTTCTCCGCAGGACGTGGAGAATCACTGAGTCATGGGCGATAATAACGTAATAGTTCACCCGGATCATGGAGTAAAATAATGGGATCGCAGAGACGCGCCACATGATCTCGACAGAAGCTGAGCCGCCCAGAATAGAATCGCTATTCCACGTAAGTACAATATAACCACGGAGTTGAGTCATAAAACCACAGAACAGGCCAGAGGAGGGGGGACCCACAAGGGACCCCAGGGATGGCTCAGTGGACACCCCTCGATTTCTGGATGAAGAGACGTGCAGTGAGCCGCCCAAATGCAGAGAGTCATCGTTCCCCAGCTTCCCGGAAACAGTCGGTGCTGGGGTTTGGGAATCTCCGAGAGACGGCCCGCCTGCCATGAGCCAGGTTCGGTTCCAACAAGCCACCTCCGGGCGGCCGTGGAGACCCAGCCTCAGCCCAGAGCAGGAAGATGGGGCCAAGGTGTGGACCATTTCCTCGGGCGGCCCAGGCCCTGTCTGGGACTACCCCTGCGGCACAAACACGTGGGCAAGGGCAGGTGAGGCCTGGGGTCCTCGGGAAGCTGAAGCCACCAGGCAAGAGTCTGATCTCGGACGCCGGAGCTCATGAGGCCTCGGGAGCTTGTGCAGGAGTTTGTTGAATGAATAAATGAATGACCAGGATATAGACTGTGAAAACAAGAAGCCCATCTGTCTTGTCTACCTTTGTGCCATGCCCAGAGCAGCGTTGGAGCTTAAACGGCAATTCTGGAATACCCGGTGAAGAATCACAGCTAACGCTTTTTTTTAATTGAGACAAAATTCACATCACGTAAAACGAGCCATTTTAAAGCACTTGATTTGGTGACATTTTATACGTTCATGGTGTTGTTCAACCACCACCTCTTATTTGGTTCCCATTTTCATCACCCCAAAAGGAGACCCTGTCCCCATCAGCAGTCAGCCCACACCCGCACCCAGCCCCTGTCACCGTGGTTTACCTGGGCTGCACGTCGCACGCACCTGGAATGAGAGGTTTTTGTGTCTGGCTTATTTTGCTTTAGCGAACCCTCCTCCCCAGCATTCACCACGTGCCAGGTGCTGCTCTCCGGCTGCTAACAGCTGTCCCCTCCCCTGTGGTGGAGAACTGTCCCCAAGACAGCACTGCAGGCTGCTCTTTTTATCTCCATTTTAGAGTCAAGGAAACCACGACACAGGGAGGCTGAGAGACTTGCCTGAGACGTGGCAGCAAGGACGGCAGAGGCAGGACGCGAACCTGCCCCACCTGGCTCTGGGGTCTGTGCCCTGACCCGCCACGCTGCCCTGCCTCTAGGAGGTGGGCGTGCTCTGCGACCTGCAGAATGATCAGGGAGGTCTTCCTGGAGGAGGTGAGGCCAGGCTGAGTCTGGAATAGCAGCTTGTTTCTTCAGCAAACGTGCGTCAAGCACCTACTGTGTGCTGGTGTTTGGTGGGCAAGTGTGTGGCACACGGACCTCACTCATGCCCCATTGATGCCCCCCATCCTGTAATCCCAGCAAAACGGGGGCCCTAGGGCACATCTGACCCACAGAAAGCTGGGGTGCTCTGCAGGGATTTTACCCCGGCCACTGCTAGGGCTGCCTCATCCTCCCAGCAGGGACTGTCCCTGGCCGCTGCAGTCTGTTGGGGCTCAGTGAAGACGACACTCCCTCACTGCCACCTGTCTTAGTTCCTCCAGGCTGTTGTTAACAAAATACCGCAGACTAGGGGGCTGATAAACAACAGAAATTTCTTTCTCACAGTTCTGGAGACTGCGAGTCCGAGATCGGGGTGCTGGCAGGGTTGGGTGAGGGTGAGGGCCTCTTCCAAGTTGCAGATGTGGACTCACTGGGTCCTCACGTGGGACAAGGCAGAGCTCTGGGATTCCTTTAATAAGGACATTAATCCCATCATGAGGGCTCCACCCTCAGGACCTTGTCACCTCCCACGGGCCCACCCCTCACACCACCACCTTGGAGGTTACGGTGTCAAGATATGAATTCGCAGGGGCACAAACCATAGTGCCACTTAAAGCCACCAGCTGCCAAGTCTGCTCCCCACCTCTGGGAGCCGGGTGGCCTGTGCCATGCGGTGGCCAACAGAACGCAGCAGGAGAGGCGGCCCAAGCCCAGGCCCCAGGGACGTGCTGCCTCCCTGGCACTCGGCCCGCCTGCTGGGGATTGCGAGCCCCGAGCCCCTGCAGCAGAGCCTCCCCTGCCCCAGACGTGAGAGGGCCCAGCCAGGTCAGCGAGGCCACGCCCAGACGCACGAGCCCAGGGGATCAGCAGAGCTGGGCCCACCCTGGACGTAGTAAAGGCTTGTTGTTTGGGGCGCTAAGCTGCGGGGACACATGGCTATGCAGTGCAGCTTGTTCAGGGCGACACCTAGCATGGTAACCCAGAAAGGGGCGTGCCGGCTGCAGCCAGCAGGGCCCCTCCCTGCTCTCTGTTCCCTCAGAAATGCTCCCAGTGGCCTTCTCCAGGCAGGCAGTCTTTGATGTCTCTTTTTTCTTTCTTTCTTTTTTTCTCTGTTGCAAGATAAGATCAAGGAAAGGTCTCAGAAACAAAACGCAACATTTTTCTTCCATGACAGATCCTGTATTGAAGGGCTCAGCAGCAAGCCCGCGCTGGGACATCCCCACAATTAGGCTCCGCGAGGCTCCCTGCTTGTCCTGGGAGTCCCTGCCCCTCCGGGTCAGCACCCCGCTGCTGGGATTGGAGGCGACAGCCCTGGCATGGCCAACCAGGGTGGGAGGGTCCGAGTTCGGAACGGCGCCTGGGAGCGCAGGCCCACACGGGCTGGGCCACAGGACACCACTCCTTGGCCCACAGCCCACCCAGGGAGGTGAGGGGACTGGACACCACTGAGTCCATCCACACAGCACAGACAGGTAAACCGAGAGCCGGAAGGGGCAGTTCTCCCACATCTCCCAGAGCTGGGAAGGGAGCCAGGATTGCAGTTCCAGCCCACACCCCCACTCCCCGTACCCAGCGTGGCCCACAGAGGAGGAGGGAGGCCGCAGGACAGGGCTGGCTCTTGGGAGCCTGCGACCCTGCTCCCTGCTGCAGCAGGCGTCTCTGGGCACAGGCCCCTTCCCCTCCCGAGGCTGCAACTGCCACATCCTGGAGCAGCAGGCTGGGTGGACAGGATGGTGCCCAGGTCACTTGCAGGACTGAGTTCAGGGCTGTGAACTTTGAGGCAGGCAGTAGGAAGGGGCTGTGGTCCCGGGGAGTCAGGCAGAA
>CM052438.1:22240875-22258886 GCA_028533085.1 Varecia variegata
TTTGAATTGATTAAAGTTTATGACCAGTGCCAGACCCGTAATAATCACACAGCGGTTCCTCTCTCCTCCCCACCCCCAGCCCTGCCCGCATACCCTGCCTTTCCCTCGGGCCCTGAGCAGGCCACTGTGTACCTGCTCTCACCAAAGTGTCCCTGGAAGTCCATAAAACCCAGGCTGAGAGGGTAGTGTACCCACAGAGTATGTCACTGCCAATGTCTACACCGCCAGCTACCAGAGGAGCTTGGGCCGGGCTGGCCACCCACGTTGGCCCACAGCGTGCACCCAGGTTGGGGAAGGGGCTATGCTGAGCCCTTCTGCCCTGACTGTGAGCCCTGGGTCTCAGGGGCACCCCCACCCCACCGGGAGCCCACAGGGCCCTCAGCCCCTGCCCTGAGACACGGCCCACAGGCAGCCTGCCCAGCCCCTGCCCCCAAGCACAAAGGAGGCCAGGTCCCCTGGGCCACCTGGACAGGGCATGGCCACAGTGGTGCTCAATCCCAAAGCTCTCGTTCCACGGCCCCACCGGGTGTCACAGCCCCGGTGGGCACACAAGTGTGAGCTCTGTGCAGCGGGTGGCATGCTGTGGAGAGGGTGGGGTCTGCGAGCAGGACAACGCTGGCGTCTCTACCAGGACAAACCTGGCTGAACAGACAACACCTTCCCCAAATCCCCCAGTGGCTGGGATGGGGCTGTATTATTTTGTTTCCAGGCCACCAGCCTTGCCCCGACCTGGGCCACACCCAGCAGGTGGGACAAATAAACTCCCAGCTGCCCAGGGGTCAGGTGGGCCTCGGCGGGCTCTGGGTCCCCCCCACCACCCCCTGTCATCTCTCCCTCCACAACCACATCAGGGCTTTGGATTTTCCAGCTCAAATGACTCTCATTACCCGCTGGCCCAAGTGTCTTCTTCACAGGGGAGAGGGAACGTGACCGGCCCAGGGTCACCACGAGGCCATGACCAGATGGCCCAGCAGCGGCCTGGCCCCAGGACTGGCTTCCTCCCAGCACATGGCCACCCCTTTACTTTAGGAGGTTTCACTCCCAGCTACAAACACACACAGCATGGACCGAAGGGGCCAACTGGGGTCAGGACAGACTCTCGGGAGAGCTGGAGCCACAGGGTCCAATGTGCATCTCTCCAGGGGGCTGGACCGGCGAGCGGCCCACCCAGCTCTGCCCTTGGCTGCAGCACCCACCGAGGGCACTCGGCCTTAGCTGCCTGTAGAGGGGGATACGGGGGACCTTCCAAGGCGAGGCACCCACAGCCAGCTGTGACAGGTACAGGGAACCCTGGACACCTGGTCACTCCTCCCTCAGCCACCCCCTGGCCACCAGGCTTCAGGCCACCCTACCCAGGGCCAGGGCCCCTCCACATCCCCCGAGCTGCCTGCCCTGGGAGCCCTCTCCCCTCCTGCCTTTGTCCTACCTGGGCATTTCAGGTGGCTCCACCCCGGGTTGAGGCCTTGCTGTCCCAGCCCACATCTGCACTGTCCCTTTCCAAGGGTCTCCTGGCCCCCGTGGTGGCACCATGGCCATCAGTGCAGGGCAGGGGATGTGTGGCTTTGGGGGAGTTACGCAGCCCCTCTGAGTGGCTGCTTCACCTGACAGACAGAGGAACAGCATCACCTTCCCAAGGCGGCAGTCCCCAAACTCCCGTCTCACAAAGCACGGAATCCCAGCAGATGCTACTGTAGAAAGATTCCAGGTCGCGAAGATCTCCGAAAACACAGCAGCCTTGTGACGCGAAGAGTCCCAGTGGACACAAGCACATCAAAGCATCACAGCGGAGACACCTGTTCAACTGCCTCTAATACCATGACCCCCAGACTGCACGGCACCCACGAGCCCCCCAGGGGCCCAGCAGAGCGAGGACCCCCCAGGGACCTGACCGGACTCTGGATGACATGAGACAGGCCTGTCGGGTCCAGAACACTGGCCCAGGGGGGAGCCACACCCATGGGTCCAGCACGAGACGGCCCTGGTCACGTGGGCTGCAGGCTGCAGAGAAAGTGCTCTTACATCGAGGTCTCACCTGGTGCCCCCCACAGGCAGGGAGCCCTGGGCCCTTTCTCAGGGAAGGAGCTGGCCAAGGCCACCCCTCAGGGTCTGCACAGCACAGGCGGCGTTCTCCCAGGCTTTCTGCACCCTCCCTCGCCCACCCCCACCAGCCCCTCCCGGAACCAGCATTCGGCTCGTTTCCCCACGGCCTCCCCAGACCAGGACTGCCCTCCCTGACCCTGCCGCCCCCACGATGCAGCCGGAGTCCCTGGCTTTGTGGGCTCCCCGATCTCCAAGGAGGAACACAAGGAGAGTCATGCCTCCCAGAGGTGACTGAGAGGACACGCTGGTCCCCAGGGCTCTGCCCCAGAACAGGAGAGAATTACAGCTGCTGTTTTATTAGGGCACATAAACACCCTGCGTGTCTGACGCCCCTGCTACCGCCGCACTGCCGCGGAGAGGGCAGGCCGTACGTCTCTCCGTCTCCCCACGGGTCCCCCTCGAGCCTAGTACGCCCTAGCCTTTATCCAATCGGGCCTGGCCTCTGAGACGGGCTCCTCCCAGCAGGTCTGCGTGGAGCCAACCCCGTCCACGCAGCCAGCCTCAAGGACTGGCCCAGCTGAAGGGCAGCGGGCCTGTGCCCAGGAGGAGGAAAAGGCAGGACACTTATGGTCCCTCCTGGGGACCACACCCTCCTGCCCAGCTCCATCCTGGGCCACCACCTCCAACCAGCCATTCCCGAGCACCGTGGTGAGCGGGCAGGTGCCAGGCACTTTCTCAGGGAGGAGAGATCTCGCGGAGGGGGCTGTTAGTGCCCAATTCCTAGTGGAGGAAGACAAGGTCGCACAGACAGAAAGGGGGGAATTATTTGCATGATAGGAGTGCTGGGAGAAACCAGCGAGAGTCCATGTAGGAACCCCTCAGCACCGCGAGAGCACATGTATGACAAGCAGTGTGGTCACCCCGTGCCCAGCCCACGCTCAGCACGTTGCACACTCAGTCTCGCTTTTATCAGCATTTACCTCGTCTCATCTTCAGTCCGGGGAGTCAGGCACTGCCACCCCCACGTGGGCCCAGGGCAGGCCTGATTCCTCAGCCGGGCACCAGGCACCCAGACTGACCTGCACCCCTGCCGTGAGTAAGGGGCTGGCCAAGTTTGGGGAGGAGGTGACCTGGGGTGCAGAAGACTTCGGGGTCTCTCTTGGAGGCTGTAACAAGGAGTCAAACACACCCCAGAGTGTCCCGTTGGAGACGTGGAGGCTGACATTTGTCTGCCCACACGGGGGAAGCCTTGCCCTGGGTCTGCCCCCGTGCCAAGTGCAAAAGTGCAGAGAGACGTTGGGGAGCTCCAGGTGGCAGCCACTGGAGTGCACCCATCACGGGAGTCAAGAAATCCCTCTCCAAGGAGTCCCCGGGGTGACCCTGAGAGGTGGCCCATGTCTCAGCCAAGGAAGTGACCCAACAGTCACTGCCCATTCAGGCCCCTGAGCCAGGGGTGCCTGGCAGGCTTCTTCCCTGGCCCCAGCGTGGCGGTGCCTCAGGGAGTCTGCTACCCCGGTGGGCTTGGGTGTGCTGTCCCCCTCACACCTCCCTGTACTCATCCCACAGGACGCTGGCCGCCCAGCGTCCCACACCTCCAAGCTGCCTTCACGCCGGCCCCTGTCCCACGCTGCCTCTAGCATCAGTTTCCATCTCCGGAGGCTGCCCGGGCTTGGCCAGGGCCAATTCTCGCATCCTTTTGGTGCTGCCCACGAGCATCTCTCCTTTCAAGGAAGCTGAGAAGTGGCCAGTGTCTGTCCCTGGCTGCCCCACGCGTGAGAGGTGGTGGCCTCCGGCAGTTGGTACACGGATTCTAGACACGGGCCATGGCGACAGCCATCTTCAGAATCTCTGGACCTCACACCTGGGGCCGGATCCTCTTTACAGTGTCGAAGGGGACAAGACAGAACACAGGACGGTGGAACGGTGGGGCTTCCATCTCTCTCCAGGCGACGTGCTGTGAGAGTGGCCCTGCGCCTGCCACGTCTCTGGGGCAGATCGATGCCACTTGGAGACAGTATCCGAGCCTGTTGTTTGATCTCAGGAAGGTTCTGCAGCAAAAGGCTGGAGAGGTCATGTTCGCTTTCAAAGCCCCAAAGGAGAGGCTGTGACAACAGCTGTTAAGAGAAGGAGTGACACCAACACCAAGCCTGACCTTGGTGCCCGGGCCCAGAGCAGGCCTGGGGAGAGGGCCGAGTGCCCCCAGCACAGCCAACTCCACGCTGGCAGTTTTTCGTATTTTAAGCACTTTGTGAACTAATTTTAAACTCATAACAAACACACAGATCCTCCAATTTATAGATGGGAAAACTGAGGCTCAGAGAGGTTAAGTAGCTGGCCTGAGGTCACACAGTGGGGAGTGGAGCTGGGGCCTGAATCCAAGCCCCAGGCTCCCAGGCTTGTGGTCTTGTCCCACTGCTGAGGACAAACACCAGTGACCGGCCACTCAGCAGCTTCCCGCTGACAGAGCCGGAGCTGAAGGAACCTCACACTTCCTCAAAGACAGCCCCCAGGTCAGACCTCCTAGCCGGTCTTCCCCAGTCAAGAGACATTTCATCTGCCTTCGAGGGCCAGAGCGTCCCAGGCCTGAGGCCCGCGGGGACTCTGTCTCCAGTGGGAACACAAGGAATCTCAGTTCATGAGGTGACTTGGTTTTGGACAGTCTGGCGCAGTGCTAGGTGGGTGGAATCAGCCCCTGCACAGCCCCAGCTCCGTGGGGTGCCATGTGCCCGCGTGAGCATGCGTGTGTACAGTGGGGAAATGCAAGAATTAACCACATCGGCACACCTTGGGCCTCTCATTAATCGTGTAGGGATTATTAATAGTTGTTTCTGTGTTTCCCATACGTGGCTGTCATTTCAGTCATTAGGAACAACATCAATCATGATGCCAGACATGTTTCCCTGTGGGAGCCCAGCTTGGGGACACCAGATAGCACCCCCTCTAGACCCCATGGCAGCCCTGGCATTGGGCTGTGCCCTGGGTCCCCCTTAGAGGGAGGGAAGGGCGGGGAGGAGCTTTGCCCATTGCTGAGTGCGCAAGTCCTGTGTCTGGGTCACTCCACCAGGGCTCCCCCGGTACCGCCTGATGCCACGTGTGCCTGTGCACGTGTGCACACGTGTGAGTATGCGTGTGTGCATGCACATAAGTATGTGTCAGAGCACGCAGACAGGGCAGCTTCGTGCATGTACGGCCTGTGCAGTCGCAGAGGGCCTAAGCTCCCCAGGGCCCACTGCTTGGTTTAGCGCTCTGCTGTTGCTGTCATGAAATTATTAACAATTTTTTAACAAGGGACCTTGCATTTTCATTTTGCAGTGAGCCCCCCAAATTCCCTAGCTGGTCCTGACCCTGGGTGGCTACAGTCAGGGGATCCGAGATCAAATCCCACCCACCCTCCGGCAGCATGGCTCACAGGGCACCAGCCTCTCCCACCTGTCTCTTTGCCGGTGAAATAGGTGGGGCTTGTGCACAGGACCAACCAAGATGGAGCCCCTGACACTCTGCCAGGCCCGGCTGGCCGCAGGCTTCAGAATCAATGCCATCCCCTGCCTGCCACCCCCTCGCCTGCCCACTGGGCCCCGTGCTCAGGCCCGGCTCCGTCAGCGTGCCAGGAGAGAGCAGTGTGTCCGGGAATAACAGATAACGCCATTAGGGAGGCAGAGCAGCTCCATCCTTCCCGGGGAGAGAAATGAGGCTGTCAGGTGGCGGGGGCCCTGGGCCTCCGGGCCGTGATTAACGGGATCTGGCGGCCCACACGCCTCGGCAGAAGGTGCCAGGAGATGATTGCTTACAAAATGTACCAATTACCTCCGCGCCTTCCCGCCCGCCCCCGCCGCCAGGCAAATAAACACATCAGCTGCCAGCCTGCTCCAGCCCAGGCTTGGAGAGGGCCCAGCGGCCAATGCGCACAGTGGGAGGGGCTGAGAAGGCCACGTCAGAGGGTGCAGGAGGACCGTCCTGTCACCGTGAGCCTTGGCAGCCAATGGGACAGTCAGCTGGTACAGGAGGTGGAGTCTTGTCTCGGCCCAGGGAAATGTTTAATGTTAAGCAGTCGTATGGGAAAAGGCCAAAGTTGCCTCCAAAACCCTCACAGAAAGGGCGATCCTCCCCCAGGCCGAGAGGGGGTGCATCCTTTGTGCTCATGTGACTGGCAACTGAGGGCCGCTTGGGGCTTCCTCCCAGCCCTCCAGAAGCACTGGCTGTGTCCCGCAGGAAAAGCATGTGTGTCTGTATGTGCAAATGCATGTGTGTATTTGGGTCCCCATGTGTATGTGTGTTGCGTGTGCATCTGGGTCCATGTATGTGTTCACGTGTGTGCACACATGTGCACAAACATGCTTTCTGCACCACCAGTCCAGACCAGCATGGGTGGGCAAAGGGAGGTGCTGGTGAAATCAGGGGCCTCCAGGGGGAGGGGACCTGGCCTTCATCCAGAAGGTGACCAGGCCCAGACTAGGAGACTGGGAGCCTCAGTGGTGAGGGCAGCCAGTGGCCGTCCGGGGGCTCCCAGGAGCAGGGACCAGAGGGTGGCTTGGCTCAGGCCAAGGGGGGATTTCTCACAGGCCCACGACACACATGGGGTGGGGGCTATCTGCAAAGTGGTGAGCCTCCTGGCCCTGGGGGTGTGCGAGCAGGTTACCTCCCCCTCCCAAGGAGTCATTTAGGCCACTGAGAGGGTCGTCCCTCCGGGGGACTGGCCAGGGCAGTGGAGGAAGCCGAGGGGGGAGAAGAGCAAAGGGGACGGGGCGAGAATCACGCACGTGCACTTCACTGCGTCCGACGCTGGCACCTGCTCAGGCCAACCTGGACCCTGCAGGGCCAGGGCACTGGCTCCCTTTGATGGACATGGAGAGAGACTCTTTCAGGTTGATGCCAGTTCCGGCCCCACCGCTGCGAGGTGGCTGTGACCGTGGGCTGGGCAGGCACTTCTCTGAGCCGCAGCTTCCTCGCCTAGAAAATGCAGACACAACTGCAGCCTGTATCCTGGTCCCTTCTCACTGGAAGGACAATCACAGCCCACCATGGGCCACACCCGACATGAGCATGAACTTCAGGGACCACACAGGTGTCGTCACGGCTCCTGTGTCATGGGCTGTCCACTCGAGCCCCTCCTCTTCCCCTGCCCCCATCCTGGCTCCCTCCTTGGCGGGAGGGCGCTGCCCGTTCAGACTCTGGAGAGCGACTCGCCCTCAGCACGAACCCATCATGTGGCCCGCGCCCAGTGAAGCCTCCCTCTGTCCCCCCCAGCTCAGCCATTCCATTCTGTCTCTGTCCCACTCGAAGATGCGCCTGCCCCATCCCCAGACCCACATGGTGCACCCCACACCCTCGGCTGCACTTTCAGTACCTGGCAGAGCTGCATAGAGGTACCAGCAGGCCCCACGAGGACGGGGTGGCCAGACGGCCACTCACCAGGGATGGCCTTTCACTGCCCATTGACCACACCGGCCACCAACACCATCACAGACACCCACAGCTGCCTCAGGTCGTTACCAGCTACAGCTCATGTTCCAGGTGTGGGGTTGGGAAGATCGATTCTGCAGACGCCGTCACCCGATCTCCCAAACCTGGTGACTTGTGTCCTACAGGCACCTGCTCCCGGGAAGTTCGTCCCTCCAGATGCCACCTCGTTTGCTGGTGCTTGAGTTCCTCCACCTCCGGGCCAGGCAGGGGTGCACGCCACAGCTTTCACCGCCAACGCCAGACAGGAAACACCCGCGAGGGCGAGGCGGGGGCTTTGGGAGGGAGGGTCCTGGGGGGGGTCCTGGCCCACCTGCCCCCACCCTGAGTGAGGCTGGTGAGCCGCCTGTCCTCTCCAAGCCTGTTTCTACTGCGTGGAAATGGGCATAGTACACCTGGCTGTTGGTGCCTGTGTCTGTCGTGGGGCTTGGCTGTGAGAGTACAGGGCGTGACCTCCCACCACCTCTCCCCCCAGCCAAGTCCTGACAACCCTGGGGGCCTCCACCCAGGGGCTGCCACTCTCAGGAAGGCCTCCCTGAATGCCCTGCTGTGGCCATGTTTCCCTCCCACAACTTCCGTCTGCCCAAAGCTCTCAGCACACAGGGGCCACGGCCTGGGAAAGAGCCAGGCCCTTCACCCCAGCCCTCGTCATGCAGTGAGGGCGGGGCGAGTCCTCGGTCTCCTCATCTGGAGGACAGGGACGGTCATAGGAAGAGCTTGCACTCACTGCCTGCTTATGCCCCACACAAGCCTGGGGCCGGCTCTTCCTCCTTCTAGCCTCGTGCCAACCCTGTGGAGAGGGTACTGTTATCACCACGTTTTATAGATGGAGAAACCACAGCTCAGAGAGGTCCAGCAATCTGCCTCAGGCCACACAGCCAGACAGTGGAGGAGCCAGGGTTCTATTCCTCAGGTCTGCTTGGCCTTGGTGAGCTGTCAGTGTGAGCACCACGCAGCTGTGGGAAGGTTAGGTAGACACAGACACCCGTTAAAGACAAACCACTGGGCTAATGGCAGCTGCCATGCCTCTCTGGCTCCCAAACCAGACTGTGGCTGTCTGAGTGTGGGACAGGGTCTCCCCCTCAGTGCCCCAGCCCCAACCCTGGTCCCAGCACAGGGCCCAGAAGCGAGAGGCATTATCAATAAGTCTCGCCCACCGTCCAGAGAAGGGGAAGGGAGTGTGCGTCATCCCAGCCACAGCCCACAGGAAGGGGACAAGCAATGTTTGTGGAGCATCCGCTAACTGTGAGTCCGTCACCCAATTCATGCCTTACCGAACCCTCACAATCCTGTGCGGCAGAAATCGACACCCTGTGATAGTTAATTTTATGAGTCAACCTGACTGGGCCAAGGATGCCCCGATGGCTGGTGAAGCACGATTCCTGGGTGTGCCTATGAGGGAGTTGCAGGAATAAATTAGCATTCGGGTCAGTAGGCTGAGGAAGGAAGGTCACACTCACCAACGTGTGTGGGCACCATCCGGTCCACTGAGGAACCAGACAATGACAGGGCAGAGGAAGCCTGAATTCACTCTCCCTCTTGCCCAGGACACTGGCAGCCCTGCTTCTCAGCCTTCGGACTGGCACAGAACCACCCCACAGGCCTTGCTGGGCCTCCAGCCTGCAGATGACAGACGGTGGGACTTCTCAGCCCCATAGTGCAGTCAGCCAGTCCCTCATAATAAAGCTCGGCCCATCTACTGATCGATCCGCCCAACCGTCTCCTGCCGCTTCTGCTCCCGGGAGCGCCCTGACTAATGCACACCCGTGACAGGCAGGGAAGCCGAGGTCAGCGACAGTGGCAGGGTGCTGAGCCGTGGGCCATGCACAGACCAGCTGAGATCACCGCACAGGCTGGCACGACACGCGGCAGGGCCGGGGCACCGTGGGCAGGCATGCGGGAGCACCGCTCTCGGGCTTTATCTCCCTCCAGCAGCTTGCGACTCTGCCCTGGCAGGCCCAGCTCCCGCCTCCCCCGGCGAGACCCAGCGCGGGCACCTCTGATGCTGTTCCAGAGGTAGAAGTGCATTTACAGCAAGGAGAGGCAGCGGCCCATGAGTCCTGGAGATGGGACATTTATCTTGTTTGACTGTTCTTGGAATGTCAACAATAAATGCCAGGATGAACGATGAATAAAAATATTCCCAGAAATAACGGGGGAGTAGCTCTCCCCAGACAGACACGTGAACATGGGGGAAGGGGACTCGGAGAAGCAGGAGCGTGGGCCGGGGCAGTTCTCAGCCCCAGCACCCAGTAGCAGAAAAGCCCCGTCCCTGTCCAGGTCAGAGGATGCCAAGGATGGGACAAGAGGAGTCATATGTAGGAAGCTGGTTTGGGGTGGTAAGGAGTGGCTGTGGGAAGCCCCTCCAGCACCCTCTGACCTGATCACCGGGCCTGTGTCCCACCCACATGCAAGCCACACATGCCACTGAACCAACCGCCGTGCTACCACAGCTGACAGAGCCAGTGGATAACCCGTGGCTTCCTCGCCCCTCGGGCAGTGACCACCCTGCCCTGGCTCCCCTGGGGTCTCCAATAGCTTCTCAGACCAGCGGCTGCCTGGACTACACACGTGTCACAGGTCGCCCCTCCCCCACATCGGCCCTGTACTGGGTTGCACACTGCCCCCCAAAAGGTCACAGCACCCAGACCCTGTGAATGATGTGAATTTATTTGGAAATAGGGTCTTTGCGGGTGCCATTAAGTTAAGATGAGGTCGTGCTGGATTAGGGTGGGCCCTAACCCAATATGATGGGTGTCCTTATAAGAAAAAGGAATTTGAACACAGACACAGAGGGAGGACAGCCATGTGACGATGAAAGCAAATTAGAGCTACACAGACACAACCAAGGACGCCTGGAGCCACCAGCTGCTGGAAGCGGCAGGAAGGAGCCTCCCCCAGGGCCTTGGGAGGGAGCTGGCATCTTGATCTCAGACTTGCAGCCTCCAGACTGGGAGAGAATGGAAGTCTGTTGTTCTGAGCCCCCGGCTGTGGCACCCGGAAGACCCACACCCCTGCCACTCGCTTGCACTCCGCGCCCAGCCAGCCTCAGGGGAGCTCAAATTAAGACAAGACCTCAACAGCATTCCTCCTGTGCCCACCCGAACTCTGACCCCTGAAGCCACCACCTGCAGGGCCTCAGCAGCCAGCCTGTTATGGGAGGACCCAGAGGCAGTCAGATCCAGTCGGGTCGATGACCCAGGACAAGCTGTAGCTGGCGCTTCCCCGTCTGCCTCGGGTTCTGCCCCCTCCCAGCCGGCCCGGCTCTCCCGCTGCTCTCGCAAAGCAGGTGAATTTTCGTAAACGCCTGTCTGATCAAGCCACTTGCCTGCCCAGAGCCGTCGAGGCCCCACTGCTCGGGTACCACAGTCCCTTCATTTAACGCCCTTCAGCAAAAACCCACGCCCCATTCTAGTAGTTTCCTCTAGCACAGCTCCTATGCCATGGACACGACTGCAATGTCAGGGACAGGCTTCCAACAGGATGGACGCACCTCCAAGGTGAGGAACACATCTCCAACATAGTGGACACACTTCCAACAGTATGGACATGACTTCAAGGCAATAGACACACCTCCAAGGCCGTAGACATACCTCCAACATGTTGGACATGATTCCAATGTGATGGGCACTCCTCCAGTGTGAGGGACATGCTTCCAAGGCAAAGGACATGCCTCTGATGCCATGGACACTCCTCGGCTTCTGCCCAGACAGGAGCTTCTCTCTTCACCCACCCCCACCATGGTCGCATTTTCCTCCTCCATTTCTCCCTCCAAACCCCTGACTTCCCTCTCCACCTCTCTTCTGAGGACCCAGGAGGTCTGAGGGTGGCCACACCTCTGCCAGGTACTGTCTGAGCAGGCAAGTGCACAGCCCCCCACCCCCCAGGGAGAGCTGACCACGGTGGAGACCGGGTAGTGAGGGCCACCACCCTTCCTCCAAGTGCATCCGCCATGTGTTTTCTCTCTCTCTCCCATCCCCTTCCCCACTCCTTCTCTCTGTCTCCTAAATTTAAAGGCAAAATAACACTAAAAAGTAAAGGAAATAGCTGTGAGCTAAGTTGTGGTTGGTCGTCCACTGAAAGCTGAAAGTCGTGCTGGGCAGTCTGCCCAAGCCGGCAGAGCATTGAGCCGGACCGGGACTGGGGTCTTCCCTGCAGTGGGGAGACGAGGTGGCCTGGTTCTGTCTGCGGACCTGCCCGACCCCAGCGCAGTGCTTGGTGCTTGGGGTCTGGAGAGTGGATAATGCAATCCCATCCTTGCCAGAGGCCCCCAGCTCCCCTAATCCTGGCCCCTTAGCCCCCTTCCCCACTCCTCCCTCCTCCTCCTGCAGCCTCAGCACGCTCAGGCCAGGTGCCTATGTCTGCCTTTCCAGAAGATACCAGATGCCATTTGCTGAGTGCTGAGCAAGAGCTAAGGCTTCAAATTATTCACCTATGTGTAATCACCACAACAACTGATGAGCTTGGAGTCTAATATTTTTAATCCTCATTTTTCAGCTGAGGAATCTGAGCCTTGGGACATTAAATGAGGCATCCAGTTTACAGCCAGGACTGGTCAGAGCAGGTTCTGAATCTAGGCTCTTTCTGCCCCCAAAGTTTTTTCTCTTAGCCACTTCCCCAGAGGGAGTATAATGTCACCATTGTAAGGCTTATCCAAGCAGTAATTTTGCTGAATAGTGCTGGGGGGGAAACAGATGTGTCAGTTAGCCACTGTGGGTAACAACCATCCCAAAACTAAGCAACTTAAAGCAATAACCATTTCTTTGTCCACTCTTCTGTGAGTTGGTCATTTGAACAGGGCTCAGCTGGACGGTTCATCCACTCCACAGGCTATAGTCTGGGCTCATGCAGGCCTTTCCAGTCTGCCAGTCTCACTCACATGTCTAGCACTTGGCTGGCTGTGGGCGGGAGCCGTGGTGGTAGCTGGGGCTTATGTTGTTGATTGTCCAGCATGCTAGCCTGGGCTCATGCATGTGGTGATAGTCGCTGGGTGTCCAAAAGGGGCAAGACAGGGCAAGTCCCAACGCTCAAGCACTTATCACGCCTCACATTTGCTACTGTCCCATTGATCAAAGCAAGCCAAAGGACCAAGCCCAGATTACAGGGGTGGGAAAATGATGGAGAAGTAGCCAGGTCACACGGCAGAGGGCCAAGGATACAAGGAGAGGAGGAATTTTGTAGCTATTTTTGAAGTCTATCACAATAGAGAAGGCAGCAATCAGCCTTACCCAGGGAACTCTGGGAAGGCTTCCAAGACATGGGGACATTTGGATTGAGTAGGCCTAAAGGAAGAGAAGCAGTGGCATTTACTGTCTTAGCAGGAAGGCAGAGAATGAATTCAGTCTCTGATTTCAAACCCCATACAAAATAAAGTCACATAGCAACAAAGATTGCTATTCGCATTAGAATTGTGAGGTGCACAAGCTGAGCGAGTATACATGGCAGTCCTGTACAACATCACCAAGACTCTGTGATGGCACCAAACATATGTCCTGTGTGCTAATTTTGTATCTAGCCCTGAGAAAGAAACGATAAGTCTCCTCCATTTTCACCCAGCCCAGGTACCAAATCGAAGCCTTCCTGACTGCATGGTCATCAGACTGCTCTCCCCCCAGACAGATGGTTCTTTGTCCCCCACTGGGATCGCTCACACTCCAGCAAATTGACATTTGCCATTAAGACGCACACAGAGGGCCCAGCTCCAGCACTCAGTCTTACCTGCATCATTAGAAAGATCCCCTTGGGGTACTGGATGGGTCGGCCCTCTGGCTCCCTGCACCCCAGGCAGTCAGTGGCCACCTGCAAAGAGCCGGTGACTGTCCCTCCGGATGTCTCTCCTGGCATCATCCTGCCTTCCCTTATCACGGCAGATGCAGACACTGGGCTGGGTGACCTCCTGGCCTCCCTCTCGCTCCAGCCCAGCCAGGCTTGCTCAGGACATCAGGTTCCTAAGGCCAACAGCTCCAGTGGCCCATGCTGTGATGTACAGCTCCACTGCCCACGGCCAGAACCCAGGCCCTCAGGCCTCTGCCATCCCACCTGCTGGAGGCCTCCGTGGCTATAGTCAGGGTCAGGGGAGAGCCTGTACCTGGAGTCAAAGTCACAGAACCTCAGAGCAGAAAGGACCTGGGCAAAGTCGAGGCAGCCTGGCCCCCATGACACATGGTGAGACTGGGGACCAGGACGGAGGGGCTTTGCTCAGAGCACAGAGACAGGTAGCAGAGCTGAGCTGCAGAGTCCCTTCTCTAAGCTGCCTAATAACTCTAAGATGTTTCCTCAGGGCCGCCTGCTCCAGGAAGCCCTCCCTGGTCTGTCCATCCATTCTCAGTGCCCACTGGTGACCTTACCTGAGGGACCAGATGGTACCTGACACTTGCATGTTCAGCCCGACAGCCCAACCTGCCTGGGGCCCACCCTCGGCCTGGGCAGGGCCCTCTTCCCTCTCTAATATCAGTGTCTAAATCTGTAAAATGGGTAGATAGCCCCCCTGCTGGCCCCACTGGCTGATACAAGGACCTGGTAAAGTGAGATGGATGCAAAAGCCCTTCGTGAACTGGAAAAGGCAGCTTAGGCGACTGGTACAGTGACGGTGAGGACAATGAGGAAGAGTATGATGAAGATGGCTCCGAAAGGTCACACCTGGGGGACAGAGTGGGTTGCACTGCCATGGTACAACACATCAAAGTGTGCTGACCCCACACCTTGGCTCACAGTCCCTGAGCCTAGGATGCTGCCCAACACTCCATGTCCTATATCCACACACTCCCAAGGCCTGGCGGGCACTGCTCTGGCACAGAGCCTTCCAGAATATGCCTTGCCTGACACCCTCAAGGCCCTGTGGCATGGCGGGTCACACCGTGTTGACGTCCCCTCCACCTTGGAGCATCTGTTTGCATGGGTTAGCCCCACGGTGAGTGCCTGGGAGTGGGTACATGTCCCCTTTGTCTACACACACATGCACGTGCCTGTACATGTGCACATATGTGTGCTCACGCAGGGATGCACACCTATGCACACTCACTCCCACATGCCCATACGCATACACACACACACACTCATTCAAACTCACTTGCACACACACCAGGTCACACCATTAGAATGAAATCAGCCTCCACTGATGTCCCCGAGGAGGGGCTGGGGACCGGCAGGAAACATAACCGCAGGGCTCACCATCGCTCCCCTCCGGCTGGAGTCATGAGCAAGCATTTGCAATGGAAGCTGGGGCCACCTGCCCTTCCAGGCTGCCCAGAGCAAGAGGACAGAGGGACTCTTAGGGAGTGCCCTGCAAGCATTTGTCAAGTGACTGAATGACTCAGTCTCCTCAAGGGCTGCCACTGAGATCACCCTGCTCCACCCTCTGTTCAGACGGGCCTGGCCAGGGCCATGTGCCCTCCCCATGCACAGTCCCACCAGCAGAGCACCACTGTGCCAGGCCAGCCACAGCTCTGGTGTCCCCTCTGTCCCGAGGCCCTGGTCAGCTCTTGGCACCCTGGAGAAGTGATGACAACATAGGTTGAGCATCCCACATCCAGAAACCCAAAATTCAAAATGCTCCAAAATCCAAAATTTTTTGAGCACCAACATGACGCTCAAAGGAATGATCACTGGAGAGTTTCCAACTTGGGATTTTTGGATTTGGGATGTTCAACCAGTAAGTATAATGCAAATATTCCAAAATCTGAAAAAATCTGAAACACTTCTCTTCGCAAGCATTTTGGATAAGGGATACTCAACCTACAGGGACAATCGCAGGTAATAAAGCTCAGCAGAATAGCTTGTATGTCCAGACAGTGTTGCGTTTTGACTCACTCAGTTCTTCTGATGGTTGTAATTGAGGCCATCGGTGCCCAGGACCAAACGCTGTCCTGGGTCACACTGGCAGTGCCCTTCTGCAAGGACCCAAGACCCTAGGCCCTAGGGAAAGGCCTCAAGTGCTGGGTAGCAGCCCTCAACCAGGGCTACTCAGAAGTCATGACTGAGGTGATCACTTCCCCACCCTCGGGACAGGACACCCCTGGGCCGCGTGTCCCACATCCCAGGTCACCAGCCCAGCTGAGCTCCAGGTGTCACCGCGTAACTGGCTTGATAACGGCCCCACTGCTGCTGCCTGGGAGGCCCCACACAGCCCAAAACAAACCACTTGCACTCGATTCCTTGCCTCAGAATCTGCTTCTAAGGGAACCAACCAAAGACAATGACTCCCTCAGGTGTCCTTTTGCAGATAGGGAAATCGAGCCATGAAGTGGCAGAGTGGCAGAGGTCTCGCAGCCAGGAAGCAGGGATGCTGGATCTGAGCCTGCCAGGATTGACTCTGCCCCACGCTCCGCACCTTGACCACAAGGCTTGAGGCCCACACTAATCAGCACACCTGCCAGATCCGTCTCTCTCCAACCTCGCAAGGCCGTGGCTAAAATTCAAGTCATCCATCAATTCATGCATTTGTTGATGCTTTTGTGTATTTATTTGACACACACTAAGTGCCACTTTGCAAGGGCCAGGGGCACTGAGCTCACAGTATGTGGCCTTCACAGTGGCAGAATCCACCTCCGCAGCCCTGTCCAAGCTCAGCATGTCCCAAGGAGCCATCTATGTCCTGGTTCCTGAGAGTGCACACAGGTGTTTAGAGAGGGAGGGATGTGAGGGTCCAAAAAGTTTGGTTTAAAAAATGTTGAACGTACTCAGTGAGATACCTCTTCACACCCGCAAGATGGCTAGAACCAAACAGACAGACAATGGCACAGACAAGTGTTGACAAGGAAGTCACTGCTGATGGGACTGTCACATGGTGCCAGCACTATGGAAAACTGGCAGGTCCTCAAACAGCTAAACGCAGAGCCACCAAGTGACCCAGCAATTCCACTCCCGGGCATAATAAAAAACCTATGTCACACAAAACCTTGTACACAAATGTTCATAGCAGCTTTATCCCTAAGAGCCAAAGGGTACAAACCACCCAAATGTCCATCAGCTGGTGAACAAACAAGAGGTGGTACATCCAGACCACGGAATAGTATTTCATCATAAAAGGGAGTGAAGCACCGACACGTGGTAGGCATGGGTGAACCTTGAAAACATTACGCCAGCTGAAAGAAATCAGACCAAAAAAAAAATGTGAACTAAAATAAAATCTTAAGCCCCCCAGCAGACCCAGTGGACCCCCTCTTGACCAAGGGGACCCTTCAAGCTGAGTTGCTGGCCATGAGAAGGGCGGTCAGACGTGCAGTGCCATGCCCGCTCTCTTTTGGGAGACAGTCTTTGTTACAATAAGACGCTAAATCATTAACAGGCCTAGGGCCATGCAAGGCGAAGCTTAACCACACCTGCAGGCCATCCATTTACTTAGCAGATCACTGGAGTTCCGGTAAATGTCCGGTGGCTTGATTAGCAGACATCCTTACTCTAAGTTAAAAGATTCCAAGCCTTTAGACGAAGCTTCATTTCTTTAACCAATTACAAATCAAAGGATCTTTAACCCACCTGTAACAACCCCCACAGATGCCCTGGCTTTGGGGGCCAAACCAATGTACACTTTTCATGTATTGATTTATGACCTTACATGTAATACCCGTCTCCTTGAAATGTATACAAACAACCTGCAACCCAGCTGCCTCGGGCACACTGTCTCAGGACGTCTCCAGACCATGTATGTGTCCCGGGTTGGTCACACACATTTGGCTCAGAATAAACCTCTTTAAATTATTTTAGAGTTTGGGTTCTACTTATGTGAACATGTCCAGAACAAGCAAATCCACAGCAATGAGAAGTATTAATAGAGTTGGGGTTGCCAGGGGCTCGGGGAAAGGGGGGAGGCCAAAGGCGCAGGGTTTCTTCCTGGGGTGATAAAAATGTAAATTGATGGTGGTGATGCTTGCACGACTCTGGGCATACACTATTAATAAAAACCAGTGAATTGCATTCTAAATCAGTGAACTGTATGGCATGTGAATTGTATCTCAATAATTTTTTTTTAATGTTAAACAGCTTTCTTCAAAGTTAACCAGTTCTCTCCAGAGTTCACTGGTTTTCCTCTCGGGAGGTTCTCAGGGAGCCTTTGCTATTCTGGCTTTGCTCTGACTCTCTGAGGGCTGCAGAAGTTTCCAAGTCCCTCTCACAATTGGACCTCGATACCCGACAACCCAGAATAAGTGACGGAGGTGGTGACTATCTCCATCAGTGGAGATTTATTAAGCCGAAGGTTGAGGATGCATCCGGGAAAACACAAACCACAGACAAGTCTGTGACTGTTTTTCTGAAGCGGGATTTGGGAGCTCGGTTTTCAAAGGGGATAGGGCATACAGAAGGGAAAAAGGGGAGGGGTGGGCTGTGAGACGGATGCTTACCTTACGTTCTTGTGAGGCCCAGGACATCTGCATTGTACGTGAGATAAAGCAAATGTTAGAGGCAAAACGGGAGTGAAGGAAGCATCAATTATGTGGATGTCTCTGGGTAAGTGGAAGAATGATCTTGTCTTGTCTCTGCTCTGCACCTGGGAACATAAACTTATAATCACATTA
>CM052438.1:22258986-22293491 GCA_028533085.1 Varecia variegata
TATGTGGATGTCTCTGGGTAAGTGGAAGAATGATCTTGTCTTGTCTCTGCTCTGCACCTGGGAAGATAAACTTGTAACCACATTATTAGTGTGGAATTGAACAGACATTAGTTTTAGGAGCTGGGCTTAGCCTGCAGATGCAGAGTTACAACTTGCATGTCCTTGTTGGTGGGAGGCCAGCGAGGAATTTCCTTATGAATGATCTGTGGGGCAAGCCTTGTAGACGCGTGAGGACTTTTCCCTTCCCGCCGGGGCTCTGGCTGAGGGGTGGTGTTAGGAACAATCTTCATGTGGAAGGGGGTGCCATGTGACGGGGCCTCCAGGTTCGACCTTCCCTTTTGTGTAAGGAGTTGGGGGTGGTCCTGAGATGTTGATTTCCTTTACACCCCTTTCTTGAGCAGTACTCTGTGCTTCCGGAAGTTCTGGAAGAGCCCTGTTTGAAGCAGGACAATCAGCGGGCCCTGGCACCCCCCACCCTGTACACCTTCCTGGGAGTCAGAGCAGAAGAACAGTGACCTTGGCCTCGGGAGGCAGGTCAGGTCACTGTGCAAACAGGAAGCGCCACATCAATGCTGGCAGCTGTGACTTGAAAGGAAAAGAACCGGAAGGCAGCAAGTCACGCGGAGGAGCGGTGGCGGCTGTCTCCGAGCAGTGCGACACCGGTGGTTTTCACCTTCGTCTCCTTGGCTCACAAGTCATCTAACCTTCCCACACGGACAGGTAACAGCAGCCTGACTTCAGAAGCAGAACAGAAAGAGGATGAGGTGGTCCGTGGCTTTAAGGTTTCTATTTCAAGATCCTGCTCCCACCAGGCCGTGGGTGCCAGGCCATGGGTGCCGTGGGAGCAGCAGGACTGGGGCAGGAGCGAGGCCCCCTGGGGTGCGGGCTGCAGCCCCTGAAGAGGACACATCCTCGGCCGGGTGGGGCGGGCAGGCGGGAAGGAGAAGGGCCAAGGCGGGGGACATTTCCTGGCTGAGCCTTTTCATTTCTGTCCCTTTCACGGCTGATTTCCGCCTCAATTTGGGTAATTACTCTCTACTCAGCATCGCTTCTTCCCTTCATTCAAGGAGGGGAAAAAACACACCACAATCTCTCTGGGGGGAGGAAAGTCTTTCAGACCCTGCACAGCTGTTCTCTGCCTGGGGAGGGATAGTTCTCCAAAGTTACACTGTCCTTCGTCCCCTGAAAGAGCCCGAACTTTCTCGAGGAAGTTGTCATGGCTGGAAATCCGGCAGGCCCAGGGGCTTTAACAGGTCCCAGACTCTGAGCACAAAGTGGCGTTTGACCTCAGACTCACCGGAGGCAGGTGGCAGGGGGGCCACAGTCAGCATCTCCCCTTGCAGGAGGTGAAGAGACGGGTCACAGAGGAGATGTGCTGAGCCCAGCAGCAGTCAAGCCTGGCGCGCTGCCCTACCCCGCCCTGAGGCTCAGGGGACAGAGGGCGCCGCCCCACTTCACAGGGGTGGACACGAGGCCCGAGAGCCATGCCTGGTGCTGGGCAGGGCAGAGACGGAGCTCAGGGTCCTGCACGGGGGAGTTTGGCCAACAGTTACCAGGCGCTCGGGTGTGGAGACAGACTGGGGACACAGTGTGGAATGAGACACCGCCCCCCCCAGGAGCTTACAGTCTGGCAAGGAAAGGAACAGACAGAAATAACAGCCACGCAGCTGGAGCACGTGTATCGGACAGAGCAAAGTGCTCGGAAGACAGAGGGAGAGGCCTCTCCCAGCCACCATCCTCGAGGACGTTTCCTGGAGAAGGCGGCTTTCAGAAGGGTCCCCAGGATGGGCCAGGGTCTCAAGGGCAGATACCATGGAGGGCTGTCAGGTGGAAGGAACGGCAAAGGCAGAGGTATGGAGGTGGAAAACTTCCAGTGACATCAAGGGAGGAGGCTGGCTGACCCGGGCACTGGAGGTGGGATGCTGATGGGGGCCCTGCACAGGGCTCCCTGTGCTGCCCTGCCCAACGCTCCCATGTTTCCGCAAGACTGTCGTCCTCACCGGGTGGAAGCTCCATGGGGCAGTGCATTGGTCTCCCAGCTGCTGGGACAAATGACCACAGCAGACCTTGGTTTTCTCCCAGTTCTGGAGGCCAGGAGTGTGAAGTCGGGGTGTCGGCAGGGTGGTTCCTTCTGGAGGCTGTGAGGAAGGGTCTGCACCACTCCTCCTGCCCAGCTCTTGGGGGTATCATCAATCCTTGGCTCTTCTTGGCCTGTGGGAACATCACTCCAATCTCTGCCTCCGCGCCATGCGGGCCTCTCCCTGTGTCTCTATGTCTGTCTTCACACGGCATTCTCCTTTCTCTGTGTCTGTGTCTGAGCTCACCTCTTCTTACAAGGACACCAGTCCCCTTGGATTAGGATCCACCCTACTCCAGGGTGACCTCATCTTAACTACTCACATCTGCAAAGACCCTATTTCCAGGTAAGTTCACATTCACAGTTCCAGGGTTGGGCTGCAACGCATATTTCAGAGGGCCACAGTCCAACCCACGACTGTCAGGGAGCTTGTCCACATCGCTCGGTGGCTCGCACAGGCAGCCACATGGAGGGCTCACCACCAGGCGTCTGTTGATTGAATAATGGACCAACTCCACCGCTCCCACTTCAGGAGACCCGTGTGCAGGAGTTGATCGAGGCAGCTGGCAGCCGGTTGGAGATTCGGAGCCTTCATTCCACAGGAGCAAAGAGACACGCTGACCGCGGTGCTGCCCACACCCCTGGGGGATGACTGCTCCCTGGCAGGCTGGGCCTCCCGCCTCTCTTCACCTCCGGGGCTCCTCCCCTCGGAGGACACTCCAGGCACAGCTCCTCCAGGGAAGGGACAGAGGCTCACCATGTCACCAAACAGACTCAAACTTCCTGAAAAAACCTGCGGATGCCAGAACAGTTCGTTTCATTTATTAATCCGCCAGGAACTGCTCAAGATCTTAATGCGATATTTAGAATCTATTTAACTGAGTAACAAAAACACCCAGCGCCAGAAACGGTAAATAATTGTCACATCCGTCGGGCCTTTCATGTGTGACTATGTTCGTCCTTCCTCCAAGCGGCTCCAGAGCAATTTTCGACTTTTTCTCCCTCCATTTGGAACAAGTCCTCGGCTCATCAAAGAAAGCGCCAGCCGTGGGTTTGGGGGGGCGCCAAAGAGGGACCCCTGCAAGTCTGTGATTAGAATGTAAGAGGGAGGATCAAGGTAATTAATTTTTTTAACTTAAATTTTTTTTTTTTTACTTTCCCCATCAGCTCCCGCAAAGCCGTGTGAATTATATCTGCTTATGTAAATAAAGCTAACGGGTGATAACATTAATTAGCAGCATAAAACTTTTGCTCATCCGGCTGGAGATAGCAGGTAGTTGGGGGAGAGGATTAATTTCTATTTTAATTAGAAATTTACATTTTTGGCAGCTTGGCCTCCAGCAGTGAACAATGTCAGGCGGTGCCCAGTGACAGATTCCAGATCTTTCTAAACGTGCTGGCTTCTGAAAGGGCATTGGAGACGTCTGCCCCCAAAGGGGCATCCCAGCCAGCGTGGAGCCAGCTGATTAAAAACCAGTGATGGATGAGAAATGTCCTTCATGCAGCCGGCTGGGCCTGCGTGGGGCTCCCTGCCCACGTCCAATCTCCAGCGGAAGGGAGTCCCCAGGGTCCGAGCTGTCCTGGGTAGGATGGGAGGGCAGAGGTGAGGCTGCCCATCCCCTGCACCCTACAGTGAATGGGCACAGTGAAGGAGGAAGTTGCAGGAGTGGGGTCCCCAGGCCCAGCCCACCACTGGGAAGGCCTTCGTCTCTGATGAACCAGTGTGGGCTGGAGGCCCTGCGTTCCCAGGGGCCTCCTTACCAAGACGCACCTGGCCAGCCCCAGCCAGGTGCAGCAAATGGGACCCCAGGTGATCCTGGTGCTCTCTGCGGCTTGAGAACCCCTGGTCTGGAGTGTGTGGGACCTGGGCATGCTGTACCTACACACACATGTGCTGTGCACATGTGAAGGGGGAACCGTGGTTCCTATAGGACAGGCGTGTCTGTGTAATGCACATGGCAAGCATGTGGAAGGTTTGTGTGCTCTCTGGGTTGTGCACGTGTAGCACTGGGCATGACGGGAACGGGCAGTGGGCATGGAGTTTGCGAGCATGTGTGCGTTGTGGGGTGTCCATGTGTCATGGGGTGTGTGTGGTTATGGTTATGGTTGATTTGATGCTACAGCAATGGAGAGGACTAAATGGAGGGTCACAACCAGATGTAGAGAAAAGTTAAATAGCAAAAGAATCTCTGCTGCCCTGCAGTGAGATATGAACAGACAGGTCCCCAAACCTGGAGGAGGAGGGTGTTATGGGCCAGGTGGTGTCCCCAAAAATCCCTATATGGAAGCCCAGACCTCCAGGACCTCAGAGTGTGACTGTGTTCAGAGACGGGGCCTTTAAAGCGGCAGCTGGGGTGAAGTGAGTCCCTATGGGTGGCCTGATCCAGTCCACCTGGTGTCCTCGTGAGAGACGAGCAGGACACAGACATGCCCGGAGGGCGGCCATGTGAGGACACAAGAAGACAGCGTCTACGCACCAAGGAGAGAGGCCTCGGGAGAAACCAGCCCTGTGACACCCTGAGCTGGGACTTCCCGCCTGCAGACCGCAAGACAATAAATCTCTGTTGTTCCGCAGAGGCACCGCAGGGCAGGAAGCAGAGGTCCCAGTGTGGGTTTGCTGCTGGCCAACATCCATGTGGCTTGGCTGGACTCAGAGACATGGGCGTCTCTGCTCTAAGTCACAAGGTCTCTGTGGACAAAGTGAGGCAGGGCGTGCTGGGCCCAGACGAGGGGCCAACCCTGGGACGCAGGGCACTTCCTTCTTGGTCGGGCCCCGGGGGGGGGGGTCTATCCTCCCATGGACGCTAATGAAGCTCCGACTGCTCCAGCCACCCCAAGAGCCAGGGCCACGGAGACGGTGCCCCAGGCAGCCCCTGGCTCGGACATTACCCTCAGCACGGTCATCGAGGGACAGAGCATGCCGGAGACTGACCTGGGCACACTGTGGATCTTTTGTGTGAGTGTGTGCATATGGACATGTGTGTGTGCTGCATGTGTGTGCACACGTGTCTGAGTGGGTATGTGGGGGCACATGCCTGGATGCCTGTGTGTGTAGATGCATGTGAGTTTTATGTACGTATGTACATGTTGCATTGTACTTGCACCTGTCTGTGCATTCCTGTGTGTGTGTCTGTCAGTGTGCATGGTGTGCCTGTGTGTGTGAGGGGTACAAGCTTGGGGCCCAGTCACCCAGGGTTCACACCCCTCTCTGTACTCCCCCAGAGCCAGGTGACCTTGGGCAGACGACACAGTCCCTCTGGCCCTCTCTTCCCTCACCCAGAACATAGGGGCGAGGACGTCCACCTTGCAAGACAGAGATGAGGAGCGTGGCCCCTCGTACGTGCCTGGCTCGTGAGAGAAACCTGGGACACGTGAGGTCCCCCAACTCCCCCACTCAGGGCTCTCGCACACGGCTCTTCTCAGGCACAGGGATGATCCTGACCCCTTCTGCTGGGCACAGCCCGAGCCCGGTCTCAAAGAAACTGCCCCACCCCGCACCATGCAACCCTGGCAACCCTCTCTCAACTCCCACGGCCCCTACAACGTGAAGCCCACCACCCACTACCCAGCTGGGAACAGACTGCTCCTAAGGCACCCATGGGACCATGTCACAGCCTGCTCTGTCACCTTCAGTGGCTCCCACTGCAGAGACAAGAGAGCGGGCGTCAGCTCAGGATGTGAAGCTTGGGGGAGGCCACCTGGAGCCGCGGGTGGAGGGTGACCGACAGGCTCCTACGTCTGGCTGGGGGGAGCAGTGCTGTGGTGATGGGAGCCGGCGTGGGGCAGAGGGTGCCATCAGCTGGCAACACCCAAAATTCTCAGCCCTTCGTGAGGCGCCAGGCTCGTGGCACTCGGTAGTCGCCTGCCCCTGCCCTGGGCCAGGTGCTGTGGTGGGAAGCCCTTCCTGGGGAGCCCGGTCTGCGGGGAGATGGCCAAGGGACAAGTTAGGGACCCCCGCAACGGTGGAGGAGGCAGAGGTGGCCGGGAACTCTGAGAAGTGTCCTGCTTCCGGGCCTGGGGCCGTGGCCTGTCCAGCTGTCCCTGCAGCACCCATGCAGAGCCACCCTGTGCCTGCACCTGACAGGATGTGTTGCCTCTCCCCACTGGGTGGGCCTCAGTTTCCCCCTCTGTGCAGTGCCCCCACCCCCGCTCTGACCTGCCAGCCCTTCCGGGATTCACCATTCTGGGCGTAAGGGTGAGGGTCGTGCTGGCCCATCCAGCCGAGGACACGCAGGGCTTAAACCCAGCAATTCCCGAACCCCTTCTGCCCTGGCAGCTTTCCAGCACTGACCTCCTGTGTGGAAACCTGTTTCCGGGTGGCTCCCGGGGGAACGAGGGTACCCAAAGCCAGGCTGGTGAGGGAGACGCTCCAAAGTCACCTGAGACCACGGACCAGCCCGGCCCAGCCCAGAGCTGCTGGCAGGAGGTCCTGGGGAGAGGAGGGAGGTCTGGGTGGGCTTCATGGGCAAGGACAATGGTGGCAGAGGACGCTCCCCACGAAGCTCCCTGTGGGGACTCGAGCCTCTTCCGATGGAAAGCTAAGAGGACACGATCTTCTCATTCCCCCTTGACCCCACTCTGCTCCAGGGGGAGGCGGGGCCGAGCTCTCATTGCTCAAGGAGACCCTCTCCCTCATCAGAAGCTCCTCTTGTCCCTGCCCCCCGCCGGGCAGCTCCAGCTGCTCCTCGACAGCTCAGCCTGGAGCGTGTGGCCGTCCCCCGCTGCCAGCTTCTCTCCCACTGTCTGTCCCAGTCAGGGCCAAAGAGGAGGCCGAGTGGAGCTGCAGCAGGAGGAAGGGGATGGATTGGGAGGAGGACTTCTCAGGCCCCCAGGGAGCCCCGGGAAGCAGGGGAGGGAGTGGGACAGCACCCCCAGCCCAGAGCAGGTCTGAAACCCTGCTCAGGTCGCACAGAGGCGGATTCTCATCTCTAACCCCTGGCCCGGAGGGAGCGGGGACCCCGGCCCACAAGTGACCGCCTCACAGGCAGGCGCACAGGGGCTGGGAAGGGAGTGCAGGTGGCCCCTGCCCCTCCTCTGGCTGCCCAGGGACAGCACTAGGGGAGCAGCCCGAGGCCATGGCCAAGCCCAGGTGGGAGGCAGGCCTGCCGCAGCGCTGGACATCCCCCGTGGAGCCGCCGGCTTCACTCCACCGCCCCTGATCACTGCATGGCTGATGCCCCCCAGCTCGCCAGGCCCCAGCTGGACCTGAGACAAGGGTCACTCGCTTCTGGGTCCCTGGACCCCAGAACTGGGCCCAGTCCCAGGTGGGTGCCCAGGAGATGTCAGATCCTAAGAATAATAACAGCCTACACGGGGCACCTGTGTGGGTCAGGCCCTGTCCTGAGGCCTTTAGAGCCATGGCCTCACTTAATCCTCCCAACCACCCACCAAGGTGGGGCGACTCACACACCATTTCACAGATGAGGACACTGAGGCCCAGAGGGACTCGTTAATGGCAACAGACCGGGCCAGCTGTGCTGAGACACAGCAGGAGGTCTCTGCTCACTGCGCTGTCCTCCAGGCATCCTGGGAGCGGGAGGGACCCGGGCTAAGGACCGGGACTAGCCTTCGTGGGCCGCAGGGCTCATGGGGGTGGCTTCCACTGTCAGCCTGCGTGCGCAGGCTCCAAAGGGCCCTGGTGAGCTGCCCGGGGCACCCAGTGGGCCAGGCCGATTGGAGGTGAGAGCTCAGCACCTAGCGCAGTAACTGATGAATGAGTGAATGAACGAATGAGTCTGCCCCCTCCCTTGGCATCAGGCAGACCAACCCTGGCTCTGTCCCTTCCTCTGTGTGACCAGGCTGTCACCAGACCTGTCTCCCTGGGCTTTCTTCCCTGGGGGAGGACAGTAGCACCTGCCTGGCAGGCCCTTTCGGAGTGACCTTGAGGACAGGTGGGCAGCACTGGGCACATACCCCCGTCTGCCCGTCTGCACTCAGGAGCAGCAAGAGGGACCCCAAGTGCAACACCTCCGGCAGACAGCCCCCGCCCCTCCCGCCGCCCCCTCTCAAGGCAGCATATGTTCCCGCAGGGGCAGATCTGGCGCTGAGCTGCTATTTTTGTGCAGCGTGTTCAGCTTTTGAGAGCAAACGTTTCAGCAGCTCTGGCACCCAGAGACCAGCCAGCCCCTGTCCCAGCCCAACAGGAGAAGAAAGGGGAGTGGCCCAAATGCATCTCAGAACCCCAGGAGCTACAGGCTGTGGAGGCTGTCCAGGCTTGGGTGGCCCCACTAAGAGGGCAGTGAGGTTCCAAGGTCAAGGAAGGGACTAGCACAGTAACCCAGTGACCTCATGCAAGCTCCCTTCAAGCCCATGTCCTGGGCCACCTGGCCCCCACCCCACAGCATTCCAGAGCCCCATGTGTCCTGGGCCTAGGGGATGGGAGGAGCAGAAGGAAGAGCAGCCCACCCCTCAATGAGTCTGGGGTCAGGCCACCCACGGGACAGGAAAGAGCAGCCCCGTCCTCCCTGGCTTGGCCAAATTTGCATGTTGTACAGGAGGGGCTGGAAGTGGCTCCAATTGTGGGAAGATCTGGGGTCCACGGGGTTCCCCCAGGCACAGTCTTAGGGAAAGGCACTGCTAAGCCCTTGCTCAGGAAAAGAGGTGGGAGCAGCTCCCACCTGCAGCCACTGGTGCCCGCCCTGCACCCACCTTCCCCATTCCCCTTGCGGCCAGTCCTCCTCCACCTGTAGGTGCCCCATGGGACAGAGGTGGCCAACCTCTCCCCTGCTGTGTGGCCCACCCAGGCCCACCCAGAACTGCCCCCCCTCCTAGCCCCCACCCCTGCCCACCCAGTTCCAGTCCTGCCTCCATCGAACCAGGCTCCCAGTCAGCTGAGAGTGGCAATAAGAACACAGTTTCCATGACAACGGCCAGTAAGCCAGCTCCAACGGGGGGTCACCCTAAGAAATTGGCTCTGCAAAGCCCTGAGCTGCAGACTGGGGTGGGGGTGCAGCCACCTGGGCGGGAGGACCCACCGGTGGGGCCTGCGGAGGGCCGTGGGGGACGGGGTCTAGTTGCCCCAGGGCGTGGAAAGGCCTGGCTGGAATCCTTGTGAGTAACCTGGGCAGCCCTGGACAGATCCGTTCCCCCAGAACTTCAGTTTGCCCCTCTCAAAAACAGACATATCGGGACATATTTCATAAGGTTTTCAGGAAGATTATCATTCCCAGAAATACTGGTGCCATTTTTAGAACCTCTATAAACGCCGGGAACTTTATGAACGCTCTGTGGTCTTCCGAGGAGACCTGCAAAGAAGTTGTAACGACCCCGTCTCCCAGGGGACAGAGGAGTCCCGGGGAGGTGAGGAACTCAGAGTGGGTGCTGACCACGGTCCTCCCGGACACTGTGGCTGTGCCCAGGGCGCACTCTCGTTCCTGGCCGGCCAGTCCTTGGTCATCCCCAGGACTAGGGCTCGGGAGGACAAGTGCACAGTCGCAGGGCCAGGGCTCAGGCCACGTGCAAGACCATGCCCCAGGGCAGTGGTTCTCCCGTAAGAAAGTGGCCAGTTGGGCTTGTAACTCAAGGCAAGGGCACCAGTGCTTCCCTCAGGACCACCCTGGCGTGCGGAGGGCGGCAGCATAGTGCTTCCGGGGAGCCGGCTCCAGGCGGGAGTGCTCCAGGTCAGGATTTAGTAAACAGTGTTTTCCGTGCTTCCTCAAAGACAATCATAAGTGAAGCTGGGTGTGGTGGTGCGCGCCTGTGGTCCCAGCTATTCTGGAGGCTGAGAGAGGAGGATCACTTGAGCCCAGGAGTTCGAGGCCAGCCTGGGCAACACAGCAAGATCCCCATCTCCAAAATAATAATAATAATAATAAAAGATAGTTATAAGCAAAGCTGACTGCTGTGGGGTTTTGGTAGGGTTTTTTTGACAAGTGTGTGAAGAATGCAATGCCTACCTTCAAGCAGAGTTGGGTGTCCCCGCTTTGATCTGTGCTTACGAGATGGTAACTTCACCTGCCATCGATTGCTTTGGCACCATCAGTGCAAATGTTGACATAGTGGGAGACTAACAACATCTGAGTATCATTATGGAAACAGTTTTGACCTTGAAAGTATCTTCGAGGGCCAAGCTCAGATGCCCTCGGGGCCCTGCCCACTCTCCTCTAGCCAGCAGCACATCAGAAACACTTAAACCCCGGCTGTGTGGCAGGGTCTTTCCCTGTCCCGCCCGGGGCCATCTGGCTCTCTGCACCGCTCCATCCTGAGGCTGACTTGCTGGACTCCTAGAGTGCCACCTTAACAGGGAGCCTGCCCCTCCTGGCCCTCCAGCCCTGGGATGTCACTGGCAGCAGTGCTGAGGCTGAGGCGTGAGAGGCAGGAGGGCAGCTGGCCCTGAGTGAGTGGCCGTCCCCACTACCATGATGACTTTTGCACATTTCTCGTGTCTTTGTTTATTCATTCTGATACTTAAAAATATGCATTATGGGATCATCAAATGCCGGGCACTGAGGATAAAGGAGGCGCTCCAAAACCCATGCAAAGTGCCGGGCATGTGGCTAGCCGCCTCGAGCCAATGATGGAGGTGTGGGTGCTACTATTCCTGTGGGTACTGAACAGAAGGAGAGGCAGCTGTCCCAGAGCACACACAGCCTGGTGTGACAGGGACACACACAAAGCAGACGGTCAGAGATTGCTGTGGCAAGTGCTGTCAGGGAGTCCTGTGAGGGACCCAGAGGGACACGGAGCCTACCCTGCCGGTGGCCAGAGACATGACAGCCCCTGCTGGCATCTGAGCCGGGACCCGAGAATCGATAGGCATTATCAGGTGGGGACGAGCAGGAAGGGTGCTCCTGGCAGAGGGAAGAGCAACAGCGAAGGGCTGGAGGAAGGAGAGAGCAGGGCACATTCGTACAACCCGAAACCATCCCAGGGAACGTAAGGCGCCCAGAGGGCGGCCGGGCATCTCCATCCATGAGACCCCACACCTTAGATCTCAGACTCTGGAGGTAGACTCTAACAACACGCTGGGAGAATGGCTAAGCAAGACACTCGCTCACACAACCATTGACAAACACGGATTGGCCACCAGGCACCAACCACTCCAGTTGGAAGAAAAACTCCCTGGAGGAAGAAGGGACACTCATGAACATTCTGGGAGCTGAGGGGGGACCTCAGGGGCCTGGTTAGCAATGTCAGCTTTGGGAGCCATTGAGCAAAGGAGGCCCACGGCAACATCATCGTTCTCTAGGCGGGCTCTTGGCTGTGAAATTAGAAACACCCACTGACAGGCCAGGGCGGACCAAGAGAGGCCAGCAGCCTGGGAGTCAGGGGACCTGTCTTCCTGTCCCAGCTCTGAGGGCTGTGCCTGCCACTTAGCACGGCCCAACCCCTTCTGGCCTCCACCTCCTCTCTGTGCAGCGACAGGTTTGGACACGCAGGCTGTGCACTCTGAGGCAGCAAGGGAGGAAGCCCGGGGACACCCGTGGGGTTCCAGGCCCTTGAGTCCCTGCTCAAAAATCAGCATCTCTGTTTGAAAAACGTAAATAGAGGATTTATTAAAGAGTTAATCATGTTTATTACTGTAGCTTATCTTTGGGCAAAAACTCATAAATATGACATTAAAATATACAATTAGCATAATATTTTCATTATTGCCACAAAATGAAAGTAACAGATTGCAACCATAAAGACAATCATCCTGAATGCCCAGTCATTGCCCTGTCCCCGGCACTGATGAGCCTCCGGACAACAGGGGTAAGCCAGTGGCATTTGTACGCCCCTCCTGGGTACTTGGCCTGCTGGGGGTGGTGGCACCCAATCACCAGCCCCCATAGGACTGCCAATCACAGCAGCCGGTTGGCCCAACAGCAGCTGATTGGTCCAGGGTACAAGCACATGACCCAACATGGACCAATCAGGGACCTTCCCTGGGAGTCTTTTGAACAAGATCTAGAGAAACATTTAACTTTTTCTGGTGGAGGAGCTGTGGGAAGCTGACCACTGCCCAAAGATGAGCCCTGGCTGAAGGGGAAGAGAATGGCCACAATGAACACAGAGAGGCAGAGAGGAAGAGGAAGCCAGCTGGGCCTGTGTCTCGGCTTCACCTCCTCCCTGGAATGAGGCGGGTGAGGCTGGAGGCTGGCCTGGAGCGGAGGCAGGACAGACTCCATCATCATTCTCTCTGAATGCATCTCTCTGTGCCCAGGAGGGAGAGTCCCTCTCATCTGGGCTTCCCCAACACCTGCACCCCCTACAGGGGCCTGGGGCATCCTTCCATTGTCTGTCTGCAGACTCCAGAGCCAGAAAGACTGCCACACACCAGCCATGTGACCCTGGGGACGTTACTGCACCTCCCAGAGCCACCACTTTATCACCTGCGAAAGGAAGAGAGCAGACGATGTCTGCCAGGAGTCCTTGGAGGGCTCAGAAACAGGCCTGTGCAGGCTACCAGAACAGATGCCTGACGATAGTCACAGGACTCTCCCCAGTGCTGCAACCAGAACACAGGTCCCTGAGGGGACCTCACCGGGAAGTGGGCAGGATGTTGTGGACTGAATGTGGGAAGGGGCATCTCCATGTCACACTTGGTGACTGGGAAGCCGGGGATCATGTCTAAGCTACCAGCAAATGAGCCCAGCCCAGCATCTCCTTCCCTGAGGCCCACACCATTATCCCAGGGCCCACAGGGTCTTCCCTGCAGGCTCAGATCCACCATGCTTTCCTCCTATTGGAGGCACCAATAAAGGGAGTTGAGGTCTTCAGTGCACATGCAAGGGTTCAGTCTGTGAACACGATCAAGGCTCAGTTCATGGCTGGGATCAGGGCTCCGATCATGATTGGGAATTGGGTTAAGTTTGTAACTAAGGTCTCAATTGGTGCCCAGGATCATGGCTCAGTCTATGACCAGGATCAGGGGTCAGTCTGTGACCAGGATCAGTGGTCAGTATGTGACTGGGATCAGGGCACAGTGTGTGACCAGGGCCAGAGCTCAGACTATGACCAGGTATAGGGGCTCAGTACATAACCAGGATCACGCTCAGTGTTTAACCAGGGTCAGGGCTCAGCCTGTAACTGGAAAGTGAGGATTAGCAAGGAAAGAGCCATCCCGCACCCTGGCCAACTCCAGTATCTGCGTGTGCCATCAGAGGGGAGATCCACAGAAACTGGCTGTCGCTCCTGACGGCAAACCACACTTGTTTTGCCTGATTTTTTTCCCCTTCCCCTACCCTCAGCCCAGCCAGGCAGCATGGGAAGGTGTAATTAAAAATCAGGTTTGTTAACACGAACACGACGTACATAATATTTAAAACATCCAAGCGCCTTTAACTCGCTACCAACGTGCATTTGCTCATTAAGCAGGAATTTTTTTTATGGCAGCAACACTGCAAATAGCTCTTATTAAAATGCTCAAAACACCATCTGGTCCTTAGCTTAGACTCCTAAGTGCTGCGGAGGTGGCCCAGCAGGCCTGGAGACCTGGAGTTCCCAGCGGGGCGGCAAGACTGGGTTTCTCACCTGGCCCCCCTGAGCACCCTGGGGTCCTGGCCTGCACCATCACACTCTCACCCCACTGCACCCTCATGGCACCCCCATTTTACAGATGAGGAAATGGAGGCAGGAGGCAGGAGACACGTGCTGGGAGTCTAGCGGCTGATAAGAGGGGTCTTTCTGACTCCAGGCCCAGGCTCTGTCCGGGGAGGACCTGGGAGGTGGTGAGGAGGAAGGACCTGGGGCAGGAAGGTGGTCACTGCCTGATGCAGGGCGTTCACCAAAAGACACCATCCCTGGGACTCACAGGTGGGGCAGTAGCCCACTCCCCATATGGCTTTGAAGGGACTATACCGTAGACAGGACAACCACCCCCATGGCACACTCCAGATGAGGTGGACGGCACAGCCCCCTAAGGCACCCCTGCAGGCTAGGCTGGGTAGGTGCCCTGGTTGGGTGGCAGGAGTTTTTGTGCTCTTGCCACGTCTGCTGGCTCTCAGGACTCCAGAACTGCTGGGGTGGGGCCGTGTTGCCAACAGGGATGACGGAGTTCCCGCACGCACACAGCTCTGCTCCCCACATGGGGCCCTGGGCCAGAGGAGAGGGGGCAGGCTAGTGTTGGGCCCACACAGGCCATGCAGGGTTCTCCCATGGGCCCCCTCACCCTCTCACCAGCTCCCTCTGCCCTCTCTGCCCACCCTCACCCACTCCCGGCTGCCCTCAGTGGCTGGGCAGGCTCCCTGTCTTAGGCCCTGTGCCAGGACAGACAGGAGAGACCCCCACTCACCCTCAGGGGTTTACAACCCCAGGGCAGGTGAAGCTGGCTGGCCTACGTGGAACGCAGGCACCCACACACCCTGACACCCTTGGGAGTATCACCAGTCAATGAGGATGCATGTCCAACTGAGCTAAGAACGCACTTCAGGATCCTTCTCAACACACGACCACAGGAGGCCACACCCACCACCAGCACTGGTGCATGAAGCCTGTCTGCACCCCAGTGGCATGGGGTGGAGTCAGCACTGAGGGCAGGAGGTCAGGGCCAGCTCAGCCTAGTTCTAGAAGCTGTCTCACCTCACCAAAGCTTGGTGACCACAGAGCATTCTCCTTCTGGCCCTGTGCACCCAGGCCTCAGAAACCCAGCCCCGTTGGGAACAGAGAATAGAGAGGCAGTCACACAGAGTGCCACAGCCCTGGGGACAAGCCCTGAGGGACCCCAAGCCTAGGGTGTGGGGAGAATCTGGGGGGGCTTCCTGAAGGAGGTGTGCAGTGTGAGGATGCTGGTCAGAGCCTATCCGAGCCATAGAAAGGTGGAGAGGAGGGAGAGTGGGGAGGTGCTCAGGCTTCCGGGGAAGGGAAGGGAGCAGGAGACTCCCCAGTGTCTGGCTGCACAGATGGCAGGGCCATCTTGAGACAGGCCCAGCAGGTGAAACCAGTTCAGGGAGGATTGCAAGTCGGATTTTGCCTTTCAGCCATTTGTGGGGCTTGGAGGTGTGTGCCCGGGAAGGGGGAGCCAGGGTTTTGGAAGGGAAGCTGGGCCACAGCACGGGGCAGGGGAGTGTGACGGAGACAGGCAGGGCCTCAAACAGTGTGTCCCAACTTCTGCACCTCCAAGTGGGCCTTGTGGACACAGATCAGAACTTAAAGCCAGAAAACCCAGGCCACGCCTCTCAGCCTCAGTTTCTTCCTCAGTAAAATGGGCATAAAATGACAGAGCTCAGAGTTGCTGTGACAGAGGAGGTAGGGGGGGATGTGGCTTCCAGAACTACAAAAACCTTTGTATTATTTATGTACAAAGAAACACACTGGGCACAGGCACCCAGAGACACACACACACATGCACACTTACATGGATGTATGTGCACACACATGCATACACATGCACCTACACAGACACATGTATGCACACACTAGCAAGTGGTGTGCACACATATGCATATATACACAGGTGCACACATGTACACATGTGCAAGTGCATGCATGCATGTACACTGATACCAGCAAACACATGCACACATGCATGCACATATATCAGTGCATTGCCACATGTGCACATGTATGACATGGACACACATGCACAGAGTACTCAGAGCTCCACACATTCAGCCATTGTTCTCACGTCTCACATGTGTGGCTTCAGTTAGTATTAGCAGACATCAGACACGACACCCTGATTGTAAGAAAACAACCACCACATATTCCAGTTAATAAACTGATTTATGACATATGCCGATAAAAGTGAAAGCATGGAAAGTGTTAAAAATGAACAACATGCAGAAACTTCCCACTACATCCCCCTCCATCTGTGCTTGGGTCCCCTGAGGGGAGCCCACGGGACGAAGCCCACGGATTGGAAAAAGGACTTCCTGAAAACCTGGGGTTGTACAGCCGCCCACCCTGGAGACACGAGCACAGATACGAGCCTGGCACACAGGCTCAGAGCAGGGCCTGAGGACTTGGCAAGCGTGGGGCGTCCTTCGCCTAGCCCCTTCCGGGCGATAAGTGGCAGTTTTTAGAAAGTGTCAACTTATTCCCAGCTGTTGTTGCCAAAAAAAGGAAGAAAGAAAAAAAACTTCATGGTTTCAAGGAAACTCACAACAACTTCAGAAAAGCGTGTGAACATGATGGATGCACTCACTCCCCGGAATATGCAGCAGAGGCCAGAGGCCTCCAATTTGTCACATGCATTTTGGAGCCACTGGAAGTGGGCCGGGGAGCTGGGGACCTCTTCCGGGTCTGGCATTGTTCCTCCCCAGGCGACGCCGGGCTTCCTAAAAGGAACCATCTTTTATTTCTCTTTATTCCCAGGAATAATGGCTCTTGACATAAACGACTCCCGCTAGCAATTAGCCGTGATTAATGTAGAAGCCGCTGCAGAAGTGGAGGAAGTTCTGCCGAGAGGGTGGGCGACAATTGCATATTCATGGATTTGGAACAAACAAGGGCTTAATGGAGAGGGAGGGGGAGCTCCCTAGGACTTTCTTCAAATCCCTCGGCGGCCTGGGATTGGACAAAGGGCGTGGGGTGGCCGGTGACTGGTGGCAGGGCTGGGGTCAGACAGAGGGCTGAGGCCCACCACGGGGGTGGCTCCCTGCCTGCATGCACGCAGGCACCTTGAGCATCCAGGCCCAAGCCCGCGATGCGTGGGGACACCCAGTCAGTCCTGCAGTCTAAGCCAGGCCCTGCCCTGAGCACAAACACACACCCTCTCCTTCAATCCACACGATGGTCCTCTGAGGGGGGCACCTGTCACTCTATTTCATAGATAGGGGACTGGGGCTCTAGAGGTTGGGGGGCTTGGCCAGGCCACAGGGCAGTCATTAGGAGCACAGACATTGAAACCAGAAACCTGCTGTGTCAATCTCTGCATGTCTCAGTTTCCCCAGGTGGGAAATGGAATGACAGGACCCACCTGGTCTGCGGCAGGGATATTCTCATGCGTGCCCCAACCCAGCATCGCCTGGGGCCCACATGAGACCCAGAGTATGCTCGAATGTCCCCATCCTCCTCGGTGGGACAGGGCAGGGCCTGCTGTGTGCCACCCCTCCCCACCTCCACCTCTCCCCGAGATTCCTGTTCCTCTCCCAAGGCTCCTCGAGAAGACGCCCGGGCTGTCAGCTCCCCTTCCTTGTTGAATTTCAGGGCTCGTTAGTGCTCGGTAATTAAAGGGCCTGGGAAGTGCTCATCACCCCAGCAACAGCCCAGCCATTTGGGCCTGAAATGGGCGGCGGTGACTCCTGCCAGGGACAGCCCCTCCAAAGAGAAGAGCCCACCCGGGCCAAGCGTCAGCAGGCCCATGTCCCAGATGAGAAGCCCAATGGCCTGCCAAGACACGGGCTCCAAGTGTCCCTCTCCCAGGGTCCTCTGTGCCCACTGAATCCCCAACACGCCCGTTTACCTTCACGCCTGCCCTGGGGCCCTCAGGCTCTACCATCCCACGGCTCGGTGCTGACCTTGGCACCCTGACTCCTCTCCTTCCTGGAGCTCACATCCAACCCTCAGGAAACCCCACTGGCTCCACCTTCCAGAGGACCCCTGGATCCAGCCCCTTCCCCACCGTCCCTGACACCCCCACCCCACCCCAGGACAGCCAGCGTGGCCCTGAGTGCCCCCGGCCTCTGCCCCCACCCTAGCTCCAGCCCACAGCAGCACGTGACCTTCTAGATCAGCGTCTCTCCACCCGGCTTTCCTCGTCCCTGCCCCCACCACCTAGAGCCTTTTTAGACATGTTTTCCGAGTTCGCCCCTCATGGAATTTTAGCACTGCAGGGAACCACGTGTCTGTCGCATGCTGTGTATGCATCTATGCTGCACACGCGCGAACAGTAAGACTTCTTTGCCTCCCCAGGAACCAAACGTTCCCCTTGGGGGTGAGACCCCCCCTTAGGAATGCGTGTGCTAATGTGTTAACGAGATCATGTCACTTCTCAGCTCTAAACCCACCCGTGGGACAAGCCTGAGTCCCCTCAACCAGGTCTGGGCCCCTGGAGCCTCCCTGTGGCCCTACAGTAAAGAGCCCCCGTACCCCACGGCCTGCCTGACCCCTCGAAGACCTGTCTCCAGAGATGGCACGTGCACCCTTGTGCCCTGCACCCGGTTGGGGGAAGGCAGGAGCCCCGGGCCTCACTCCTGCTGGGTCCCAGGGGAGAGAACCGAGTCTGAAAGGCAGCAGGTACAAGGTGACTATGTGCAGAGGAAAAGGCTTCCTCCCGCAAGCAGAGGGACAGGAGGAAAGTGAGCCTCGCTAATGCGTCCTCCGTATGGCTGAGGGATATGTGTTTGCACCCTGCCCATCCCATTTTACAGATGAGGAAACTGAGGCACAGAGAAGGAAGCCACTCACCCTAAGCCACACAGCCACGCCTGTAGATCTAAGCAGACACCTAGGTCTGCAGCCCAGGCACCGACCTGAGCGGTAGCACAGGGCCCATGCCCAGAAGTGCCCAGCTGGGTTTAATGCGTTGCCACCACCCTGCAGAATGTCACTAGCTTTTCCACAAGGCCCTTGCCTTTCATTCTTCACTGAGTGTGCACAGGACACCTGCCGGAGCCTGGACCAGTAGGAGAGGAGAGGTTATGCTGAGGAGGAAACACCCCCAGCTCGCAGGGGCCAGTGTGATGACAGAGGCCCCCACCAGCCAGCCCCGGGACTCAGACAGGGGGCTCAGGGGGGTTCTCACTGACAGTAAATGCTTTGGCCCAGAAATGGCCAATGTCATGATGCCCACCACAGTCGGCCAGTGCTGGCCACCTGCTGACCGCACCCAACTCCAGGGCCAGGAGGAGCAGGGCCCCCAGAAGTGCCAGGAGCCAGGACAGAAAGCACTTGGCCAACTACACTGGTGACCACTCAGAGCTCATCTGCCACCTCACGCCAGACCCCAGGCTCCGGGCCTTGACCTTGGCCCTGAGGTCTTCACAGGGCAGCTGCCGCCAGCCTCCGCCACCTCCCAGCCGTCATTGTCATTCCAGCCCTGCAAGCCTCCGCCAAGGCTAAACGCTAAACGTGAGCTTTATCTAAAGGGGAGGGACAGAAAGTGGTCCTCGCAGCAACTCAATTAATCCTCCATCGGAAATTCCAACACAATCAATTTGGGGCGCTGACTGACATCCTAACACAGTAATTAGGAACAACTTTCAACTCTGAGCTTCCTTTGAAGATTGTAATTGCAATTAATTAAACATCCTCTCCGCTCCTCTGAGTCCATTCCTAGAAAACTGGAGCAGGGGCAGGAGAGGGGGGTGCCCAACCCCTGTTCCTGGCAGCCCAGGAATCAAAAGGGACACCTGTCTCCTTTAAACATCGAAGGGCGTGAAATCTCGGGGGGCAGCTGGGAGGTGGAAAGAACCCAGCCTCAAGAGTCACAGCCTGCACCCCAGACTCCTGCCCTCCCTCCAGAACTCTGCCTGCACCCAGAATGACGGTGCCCCAGGACACCCACCTGCTCAGCAAGGTCATATCCCAGGGTCACATGGGCACATTCAGAAAATGTTAACTGAGACCTACACAGCCAATGCGGGTCTAGGAGCGGGTCAGCAGTGCATGGAACAGGTCAAAGCCCTGCTCTGGCGGGGCTGCAGCTCCCCTGTGACTCCGGCTCCCGGTCAAGGCTAGGCTGAGCCAGAGAAACGGTGGGCAGCCTCAGCCCCGTGGAGGAAGCAGGACCCTGGAAGGTAGCCCTGACCTCTGGACAGAGCAGGGGTGGCCAGCCCTGGGTAAAGACAAGGGGACAATAATAGCCACTGTTTACAGGATGCAGTGTGGGCAGGTGTCCCAGCTCGGCATACCGGCTCCAGCTTGTGATGCAGTTTTACAGGTGAGGACTGCACCTCAGACAGGTCAAGAGGCTTGTCCAAGGCCACACAGCTGCTAAGAGAAGGAACGATCAAGCTCCTAACTCCAGAACTCTCGGAGCCCAAGAGCAGGCTGGTCGGGGAAACCAAGGGCCCCCTTAGCACCTTAGCCCCTGAGGAGGTAGCTGGGGCAGCCTGCACATGGGGGCGGGAGCGAGGACCATCATGGGCAAGCAGCTGCCCTCTCTCTGTCGGGGTCTCCCTGTGCCAGGCTGAACCCAGGAGCCCATCCCCACAATATCTCTCATAGTCCCCGCGACAGCCCCAGGGGGCTCTGTTACTGTGGCCTCCATCACAGCCGGGAGGACCCTGGGCCCTAAAAGAAGCAGTGATGGCTGAGGTTGCTGAGTCAACAGGCAGAGGCCCCAGTATTCACGCCAAGTCCTGTCCCCCCAAAGCCTTCACTGTAGCCACTGCCCACCTCACTGGGCCCCAGGGCCCCCCAAGGAAACAGCCATAGTATTTCAGCATAGACCATGGGCTTTGTTCAGAAAAGATGGCAGAGCCTCCTGGCAGTCAGTGGGAGGAAGGTGGGGGTGAAGTGCTACAAATCAGGACCAGGATCGCTGACTTTAGAAAGAAAGTGTTTCCCCTTAATTTCCAAAAATAATTTGAAGCATCATTCTTACAATTATAGTCCAGGCATCATAAGACTTGAAAGCCCGACCGCTGGAGGAGGCAACAGAGCCAGAGAGGAGGGGCAAACTAACTTGAAAATGCCTGAGGGAAGTTAGAAGAACTGGGCACAAATGTTCTTTGAGGCTCCCAGCACCCACAGCAAAAAGGGTAACGTGAGGACTACCTGGCTTTCCCTGTGTGGTAAAGGGGGTGGAGGAAACTGAGTCCCAGGAGGGATCGCCCAGGCTCCCATCCAAGGGGCAATGAGCAGTGTGTCTTGATACCCCCTTACCCTCTGCCTGTGGGCTCCTTGAGGCGGGAGGTGTCTTCCTTCCATGAAAGCCCAGGCTCGGCACTCAACATGGCGCAGCACAAATGCTGAGAAAACAAATCAGATTTTCAACTGTGCTTTACACAAAAGACAGAGACCCCACCCTGTGGCCGTTTCTGACTGTGCCTCTCCTCAGGAACCGAGTGTCTACCTGGAGGGAAGGCACGAGATTTAGCAGAAGTCAGCCCTGGAGCCAAACCCAGACCTAAGCCAGTCAACGCGTGTCACTCCCTGGGCCACGGGGACTGTTCAGAAGTGGGCACGTGACCAAGCAGGACCAAGGGGTCATTAGGGGAAGCTCCCGGGGCTCGCAGGACATCCTGCTGCTCCAGGTTTTTGTTTCCAATCTGTCATAGACCTGTATTTTTGTGAGCTACTTTAAAAATAAATTTCTAGAAAAATGAAGTAAAAAAAATAAAAAGTATAAACCCCAAATTTTTATTATTATACTCTACAGTCACAAAATTGCTCTATCAAAGTGTTATAGAAGTTTCTAAGTGGTTACTCTCAGTTGCTGCTGTTTCGGGGAGGCGTGTGCTCAGCCCCCACAGGGCAAGCTGAACTGCCAAACGGTTGACGTCCCTGGGAGGCCCTGGCCCAGTGAAGGCAGGGGTCAGTGATTAATCCCTGGGTCTTTGTCCCTCGAGTGGGATGGCTTCCAGGCACGAGGCACGCTCCACGCTGCCTGCCAGGGGTCCCCAGTGGGACTGACGTCCAGTTGCCCATAGGGTAACTTGCTTTACACCCCCCCATTATCAGCGCCCTCATTTTCCTACCCGTGTTCCCACCTCCCAATAAACCACCTCACCCAAATCATGTTTAGGGACTGCTTCTGGGGAACCCAAACAACTCATATGCAACACAGGATACATAATACATAATGTTATTGTGCTGTTGTCCTGCCGGGAGTCAAATGCATGAATATGATTACAACGTAGCTATTTGTGCATCTCTCTAAAAAATTGAGGAGACAGGTCCACAGGTGGAAGGAGCCTGGGCAGGGGCTGGCGGCCTCCACGGGGGCCTGTGGCAGCAGAAGAAAGAAGTGGAGGCCTCTCTTCCACAGCCCCGAGGCTGCCTCCTGCTCCAGAGATGAGCGTTCCCTTGCAACTAGGTCTGGAAGGGTTTGGAAAAACCTTTTCTCCCCACAACTAGGAAGCTATAAATAACTCCTAGATTAGAAAAGGGGAAAGCTCTGACTCCATCTGCACTGAAGTGGGGATGTGGCCTCCCCTTGCACACCTAAAACCCAAACTCCCCACGCAAGAGGACGGCTGATCCTTTGGACTGAGCACTTTTCCCTAAAGGCCACTTGAATCCCTGCTTGATGTCCTGCAGGTCAGAGGAGGAAGCCACCAGGGTCATGCTGTCACTGCTCTGCCCTGCCACCAGCAGGCCCACAGCGGAGACAGGACTGGGGTTTGTCACTTGCAGAGGGAGACGCACCCAGGGTGGAGGCTGGGTCACTGGTGGCCATTCAGGGTTTAGCCCCACGTAGGGAAGCAGGAGGCATCCCTGCTCCCCAGAGCTGGGGAAGGGGGGGCCGCAGGTCTGAGACTGTGCCTTGTGCTGACACCTCCTTGCCGTCCCTCTCCCCACCCATACTCTGTTCCCTCTGTTCTGCTGCCCCCTCTCCTCTCTGTGCCCCCTCCGGGTGCCCCTCTGTCATGGAAGATGCGAGAAAGCTGCTGACCTTGGAGTCAGCACACAGGAAACTAAAGCCGAGCTGCCCGGTGGAGGAGTCCAGCCTTGGTGTTCTGACCTGCCCACCACAGGGCTGTGGCCAGGGTCCCAGAGAGTAGGCAGGGAAGGTGGAGGGCCTGGCCCAACGCACCTTACGGAAGGCTCTTCCTGCTGACAGCTGCCCTGTGGCCTGGCCAGCTTGTCTCCATGGCCATTCCGATTGCTCTCTGTCATTCACTGAACATTTGAGCCACATGTGGCTGTCCTGGTCCCCCTGCTGCCCGGGTCTGGCCTGGTGACGGAGCTGGGGTCCGAGCCCAGCCCCTGGTTGCCCCCCACCTCTTCTGCACCGGGTCCAGCGGAGGCCTGTGCAGATGCCTGTCCCAGGGCGCAGCAAAGCACCTCAGCCGGCTGGAGAAGCAAAGGAAGACTTTATTCCCTCTCAGGGCGCCAAGGTCTAGGCCAGCCTGGGCGCGCTGGCCTCGGGCCCTACGGGCCCCGGGAAGGCGCCGGCGGCGGCAGGGCCGGGCGCCAGCAGGACCAGGCCGGCTGGCTGGCCAGTGCCCGCGCTGGCATAGCTCAGCGCCAGGCGCTCCAGCCGCCGCTTGCGCAGGGCCGCCTGTGCCGTGGCGTGCAGTGGCCGCAGCAGCGCGGGGGGCGATGCGCCGGGGCCCCGCAGCAAGAAGTCGAAGCCCGCGCGGTCGCGGGGGTCATAGAAGAGCGGCCCGCGGGCCGGGTCAGGCCCCGGCGGCCAGGCGAAGGGGAAGGGCAGCGTGAAGTCCTCGGTGAGCACGCGGATGGCGAAGTCGTCCTCCTTCCCCAGCGCGCGGTAGGCGCGCCCGATGCCGCGGAAGTGCGCCTCCCAGAGCTGTGTGTCCCCGCCGTAGATGTCCGGGAACCGGGGCTCGGGGACGGCGGGACCTGCCGGCCGATGGGGGCCATGAGCTCCACGCGGACGGGCGGGTCAGGGACCACCCTGCGCTGGGCAAGCTGCCCACCCGGACACCGGGCAGAGAGGCAGGCGGGCGCAGAAGTGAGAGACTCTGGATGAGCCTGGAAAGGCAAACCCTACAGCTGGGGGAGGTAAGGGCCCCACCGTGGCAAAGGGGCGGTGGGATCTGCATTTGTGCCGGAACAGAACCAGCCATGAAGGGCAGAAAGTCCTGAGGTGAGGAAGGGTGTGTATCCCTAAGTATTAATATTAATTGGGCAGAAAGTTCCCTGTTGGGGAGATGACTGCATAGTTTGGCTGACCACCAGCAAGCTCCGGCGTGGTGTTCCTGCTGCAGATAGTGGCATTGGGGACAGGAGGTGAAGCAGTCACCCTCAGTTGGGAGTTTATCCTGGTGCTGTGCAGAGACTGGACTGTGGGCCCAGCCCAGAGGTCAGGTCGGATCCAGGCGAGGGTGAAGATGAGGATGGGGAACGCTCGGCTGGGAGAGACTGAGGGGCAAATGGCCAGGCCCTGCAGACCAAGGTGGAGAGCAGCCTGGGGCCACCGCCTGGCTCCGCCTTGGACACAGCTGCCCCTGGGGTCCAGGGGAGAAGCCACACCAAGAGGGCGAGGAATCAGGCTGGAAGGGAGTTTGGTTTCGGTTCAGTCACGGCACCCTGGAAGACTGTCTGTGGTCCCCAGAAGGAGCCCAGACTGCTGGTCCCTGGCCACACCGTGCCTGGGCCACTGTGCCCAACTCCAGGCCCTTGATTCAGGAGAGACACCTTCAACGTTTCTGTCATTCGCTCATTCATTCATTCAGCAGCTGCACTTAGCTCTGGGATACTGACACGGGTGAAGCAGCTATGGGCCATCCCTGAGCGCAAAGTTCAGGGAGGAAGATAGACCTACGGTGGACGCAGGACAAAGACCGGGCAGCTCCCTGGGGATGGGCAGGACCGGAGGCCGGGGTGGGAATGGATGAACCTGTACAGGGCTCAGAACATGAGTTCTCCGGCCCCTAGGAGAGGACAACACTCAGTCTGTCTTGCTGGTGAGGATACGACCCAGGAAGTCAGACACAGGCCCTGGACTGGGCGATCGCTTTCCATTGTGCCACAGCCCCTGGCTCAAGAGCCTCTTGGTCATGACTCTCTCTCCTTCACACAGACATTCATTGAGCACCTACTGTGTGCCATGCAGGCACTGGACTTGGCATCGCTACAGCCATGAGCGACACAGACTTGGGGGTCCTTCCCTCCACCTGTGAGGGCCTGGGCTACTCTTTTACCTTGCAGGAGCCTCCGTTTTCCCTTCTAGAAATCGAGAACAACCAAGCCTGTTCTGCTGCCCTCACAGATGAGATGGCCTTGACCAACCTGTTCTATCACCGGAGAGCACTTTCCCAAGTCAGCACCTCGGACAGCGCCAAAACAGTGCCTGGTGCCTCCGACCCAGATGGGGGTCGGAGTGGCCCCCACTGAGGCTGTGTGCGGTCCTGGCAAGGCCTGCTGGGCCAGCTCAGGGCCTGTCACTCTCAGCACCAAGCACGCACCTGGGAAGCTGCATCTGGAGCATCTGACCCAGATGGGGCAGGGGTGGTGCCTCCATCTGCTCAGCCTGCCCTGTCCACCTCGCCACCTCCTCCCTGCAGGCCTCTGGGGTGAGCAGCTGCAGGCACAGGGCTGTCCTGGTGTCCCAGCCACTGGCCTGGCCTCCCCCTCAGTACTAGCCCGGGGTGGGCAGCCAAGGGAAGGGCCATGGGGTGTTGCTCTGGCAGAAGTAAGGAAAAGCTCGGAAGAAGAGGGGAGCTGTGGATGGCCCCCCCAGGAGAGGAGTGCCGTTATGGGACTTGCATTTCACCAGGCGGGTTTGGCGTGGTCTTGCCAACAGGTGGAGGGATAGGGCAGCAGCCAGGAGGCCACCAAGGGGAGGTGCCTCGGCCAGGGCAGGGCTGAGAATGCTCAGACTCTGAAGATAGAACCAGCAGGCTCTGCTAATGAGGGTGTGGACAGGGGCATGGGAAAGAGGGAAGACATGGAGGTTTGTGGCCTGAGCCACCAAAGGGAGGAAATGTCCTTTCCTGAGACAGGTCAGCTGGGAGAGTGGCAGACTGGGCTGGGGTCGAGACTCACTCTCCAGATGGGCACAGGGCGGGGATGCAGGAATGGCTCTGAGTCTGGAGTGGGTGGGGGTCCTGGCTGGAAAAGAGATGGCATTTAAAGCCACAACACTGGATGACATCACTAAGGGCATGAGAAAGAAAGAGGAGAGGCCCAGACAGAGCTCGGGGCCCTCTGGACTCACCAGCCGGGGAGAGGAGGCGGAGCAGGCAGTGTTGCCGGGGCAAGCCGGGGCACGGGGCTCCTGGAGGCCAGGTGTGGGGGTGGGGACTCTGAGTCATGTGCTGCCGACAGTCACGCCAAATGGAGCCTGAGAACTAACCTCAGACTTGCCAGCGCAGAGGTCACTGGTGACCTTGACCAGAGCTGCTTTAGCGAGGCGTGAGGACAGTGGGTTCAGGAGGAAGTGGGAGGGGAGGATTTGGTGGCAGCAAGGACACATAACCTGTGTGCGGCTTTGCTGTGAACAGGGGCAGAGAAAGAGGGCGGCCGCTGCGAGGGAAGCAGGGCGAGGAGACAGGACAAACAACAGCGTGCTTTTGTGTGGACAGGGTGATAGTGACAGAGGACGTGTCGTAGTGCAGGAGAGAGGCTGGGGCTTGCCAGAGTGACCGTGTGAGTAGGAAGGAGGGACTGGGACAGTGGATGGTGGCCTTGGCTGGAACAGGGGCAGACAGAGTCTGAGGCACAAGTGCAGGTGGGTGGGTGTCTGTGGCGGCATCCTCCGATGGCTTCGGTTCCTCCAGGAAAGAGGGAGCAAAGCCACAGCTGAGAGTGAGGACAGAGAGGAGGGTGCGGGCTTCGAGGGAGAGAAGGTGCGAGGCTGCTGCTAGGAGAGGAGCAGCTGGACAGACGGGAACTGCAGTGGGGGCCGCCCTGCCGCGGCGGAGGGCTGAGGTTGGGAACTCAAAGTGCAAGCAGCTCGGGCCAGCTGCACGGTGTGGCGAGATGGGCGAGTGGGGACTTGCAGACTGGCACAAGAGAACAGGAGAGGGCCGGGGAGGGGTGTGAGGGGTGGTGACCATGGCAGAGCTGTGGGCAGGGGTGGGAGGAGGTGGCAGAGGTGGAGGACACTACAGACTTCGACCCCCTAAGGGCCTCCAGAGGGCAGCAGCCAGGGAGGGGCTGCACTTCGGATGCTGAGCAGGCCAAGGGACTGAGGGGTCTGTGGGGAGGACAAGGTCCTTGGAGGGGAGGAGTCAGAGACAGGAGACAGAGGACCGGACCACGGACCACAGCGAGCGAAGAAGTCACGAAGGTGAAGAGGGGGAGCTGGAGAGAGGGTCGTGAGCAGGCACGGGGTCGTCCGGGGCAGTGACTGCAGTAGGGGCGGGTGGGGGGATGGCTGCCCCTCCAGAGAGCCAGAGCTGGGTTTCAGCTGGGGCAGGGACATGATCTGGAAGGGACTCTAAGGAGTGAGGAGTCCAGGGGCTTCAGGAAGAGAACCAGCCTCCTGCCCTGGGAGAGCTGTGGGGCAGAGGCCCTGGGGGAGCAGGAAGGAGAAGGGCCTTTAGGGGGTGTGTTCGATGCCCCCATCCTGGCCCAGACCTGCCGACACCCTCCTGCTGTGACCTTTCCAGAAGAGGGCATGAGATGAGAACCCCAAATGCCACTTGCCCCCTTTTTCCTCTGTCCCTCTTGCCCACATGTGTCTCACCTGGAGTGGCTACAGAAGGAGGGGGCAGACCTGCCAGACCAGTGTCCCCAGAACAGGGGGCAGCCATCTCAGTGGCCGGGGTCAGGCTTCTGTTTACCTGGCTGCCAGGAGATTGGGGGAGGGGCCTACTGGGAGGACAGAACCTTGCATTTAAAGGGGTCCCACTCTGAATGGGGTTACGGCTGGCGGGCTCAGTGGCCTCATGCACTGACCTCTCGTGGGCGGCCCTGCAGGCCCTCCCGGCACCCTGCACCTCACCTGTCCCTGCAGATGCTCCCTTCAGGCCAGCCTCCCCTCCGACCCTCTCACTGCACCCAGCAGGGCTGATGAGGCTAAACTCTGGTTACATCTGCTCACTGCCCCTGCACAGAGCCATCGGACCTGGCACTCAGGCCTCCAGGCCAGCCCCACCAACCCTCTCTTCCTTCTGCCTTGCTCAGGCTGGCTGGTGGCATCTCACCGGCCTGCCCTTCCCAGCCTCGGCATCCTGCAGGTATTCCCAAGGTCCATGGGTCCCAGGTCAGCAGCCGCCACCTTCAGCAACTCTGGCAGTCCCTGTGACATGGGTCACACCCAGCCCTTGGCCACAAAGAGCCCGTGGGGGTTGGGTTCCTCCAAAGCAGACCCTCTGCCTTCTCGCCCCCTCAAGGACAGGCCCACCCGGCCTGGCAGTGGGGATAAAATCCTTCTCTCCCAAATGAGCCACACTCCATTTCCTTCCACTACCTTCAGCAAAGCTGGGGTGCAGGAGGGGTCCCAGCAGAAGCTGGGGTCTGAGCAGGACACTCACTTACTCTGAGCTTGCCTCCCCCTAAGCCTCAGTTTCCCCATTTGTAAAACAGGATGGAAGACAGCCTGCCTGAGGTTAAACTTGAAGATAACGGTACCTTTGAGAATGGTGCAATGCAACAAAGCAGGTATTCAACCTAGTCGTGAAGGGTTCCTCCAGCCTCGAGGGCTGGCTTCCTGGCCACCCCTGACAGGCTCTCTGTGGTTGAAGAGCCTCGGGTCTCACGGGAAGTGGGACTGGGGAAGCCTTCCCAGCCCTGCTCTGAAGTGTAAAAGTGTGCTATACGCTCACCAGTGTGAAACAGCATGAAATACAGAATTCCCCTGCAGTCCCCAAGCCACAGCGTGGGGCCCGCACAGCTCCCCCCATTCGCTGTCCTGTGGGGCCCTTCCTCCCCGACAATGACTATGACAACGTCACTATACTGGCATGCTCCGTGGCACCGTGCCCGGGAGCATGGAGTGTTTCTGAGGTCTGCCCAGCCACGAGGTCTGGGCCCTCTGCTTCCTCGGCCCGGGCCCCACCCACCATGGCAGGAGCGCAGCCCGCCCCTTGGACCCCACAGTCAGCGGTGGGCAGGGCAGGGGCCTGCATTTCACGTGTGGTTTCCATCTTCCTGTGCTCCAGCCACACGGGCCACCCAACACCAACTCTCAGGGCGGGCAGCCGATCAACCCCCAGCTCGGCCTGGTGAGCCGCAACAAATTGCCACAGACTTGGTGGTTTAAAATAGTGTCACTGGGCCAAAATCCAGGTGTCAGCAGAGCCACACTCCTTCCAGAGGTCCTGGGTGGCAGGGGATCCTTCCTTGCCTCCTTCAGCGTCTGGTGGCTGCCCGTGTCCCTCGGCAGGTGGCCACATCCCTCTAATCTCTGCTCCGTGGTCACATGGCCTCCTCCTCTTCTGTCTGTAGTCAGACCTTCCTCTTGTAAGGACACGTGTGATTGCACTTGGGGACCCCCTGGATAATCTGGAATAATATCTCATCTAAAGATCCTTCATTTAATCACGGGTACAAAGTCCTTTTTTGCCATAAAAGATAACAATTATAGGTTCTAAGGAGTAAAACACAGACATCTTTGGGGGCCATTATTCATCCTACTACAGAGACCCTAAAGCAATGATTTGAGGGAAAGAGTTTTTTTGAGAAGTGACCCCAGGCCTCTAGAGGAAGTGATATTGAAGGGTATGCTGTGTGAAGGGAGGGAAAGAGGGTCTGGGGAAACAGCATGTGCAAAGGTCCTGTGGCAGGAAAAAGCACAAGCCCCTGAGAAATAAGAAACAGCCCCGAAGGCCCTGTGGCTGGTGGACAGTGAGCTGAGAGGAGGGGAGAGGGCACCAAGAGAATGGGAGACCTGCAGAGGCCAGAGCTCTGCTCCTGCCAGGGGTCACAGCCTGACATCGCTTCCTCCTGCACTGTGACGTCACCTCCTTCTCCCCCACTACACAATTCCCTCTGCCTGCCTCCTCCAGCAGGACAAGTGGAGGCCCCTGCCTCCCTGAAGGGCAGAGACCTGCAGGCCAGGAGTCAGGCGTGCCTGCCCAGGAAGGAGGGGCACTCGGGCCGTCTGGACCCGCCCAGCCCAGTTGACCTCCCCTCCTGGGGCTGCCACCACCAGGAGTTATTTTTAAACTCTCATTTTCAGAACACAGAGGAGAAAACCTCTTTCTTTTGCTTTTGCCTTCCTCCCCCTCATTTTTCTGTGAGAGATTAGGAGGGGGTGGGAAGGAGGATGGGAGCCCTGGGAGACGAGGAGTGGGCAGCGCCTGCATGGGCACCCAGGGTCTATGCTGACTCGGGTGGCCCCCCACCATGTGGGCCCCTCCCTGGATGGCCTCTGTAGAGGGACAGGACTGACCTGGGGCCAGGGCGGGCACCGGTCAAGAGGAGGCTCTGTCTGTCCCTCCTGCACACATGAGGACAGAGGCTGGGAGAGGACAGTGACTCCCCGAGCCCGGAAGTGCTGGAGCCAGATTTAGAGCCCAGAGCCCCTGCTCAGGCCACAGTGGAGAGGAGGGGGCCCGCGTGAGGCCCTGGAGCCCGGGCTGGGATCCCAGCTCTGCACTCCACGGGGCTGGGTGTGCGCCATGGCTGTTGCTTTTGTTTTTCTGTGGTGGGAACACTTCACATGAAATCTACCCACTTAACAAGTTTTTAAGTGCACAATATAATATTTTTAACTCTAGGTACGAGGCTGTAGAGCAGATCTCTGGAACTTATTCTTCTGGCACAACTGAAACTTTATACACGCTGAACAGCAACTCCCCATCCCCCAGTCCCTGCAGCCACGCTTCCACTCTCTGCTCCTGCGGGTGTGGCGATTTTAGATTCCACATGTAAGTGGAATCATGCGCCATTTGTCTGTGTGGCTTATTTCACATAGCATAAAGTCCTCCAGGGTCATTCCCGTGGTCAAATAAGGCCGGCTTCCTTTTTTTGTAAAGACTGAATAATATTCCACTGTGTTTATGTACCACATTTTCTTTATTCGTTCACCTGACCACAGACACTTAGGCTGTTTCCATATCTTGGCTACTGTGAATACAACTGCAATGAACACGGAAGTGCAGACACCTCTTGGAGATCCCGACTGCATTTTCTCTGGATCCATCCCCAGTAGTGGGATTGCTGGATCATATGGTAGTTCTGTTTTTAGATCGTCGAGGAACCTCTATAATGTTTTCTCTATCTGCTGTGCCACTTCCATCCCTACCAACAGCGCCAGGGTTCCCTTTCCCCCACATCCTGGCCAAGGCTCGTTACCTCGTTTTGGTTTTCTTTAATAGCCATTCGTACAGGTGTGCACGAGGGCATCTCTCATTATGGTTTTGATTTGTATTTCCCTGATGATTGGTGATGCTGGGCACCTCTTCATGTACCTATTAACTATTTGTCTGTCTTCTCTAGAGAAACGTCTGTTCAAATCCTTCGACCACTTTTGGATTGAGTTATTTGGTTTTGTGTTATTGAGTGACAGCAGCTCCCTATATATTTTGGATATTAACCCCTCATCAGATACAGGATTTGCAAATATTTTCTCCCATCCCATAGGCTGCCTTTTGGTCTTGTTCCTTTGCTATGCAGAAGCATTTTGGTTTGATGTAGTCCCACTTGTCTATTTTTGCTTGTTTCGCCTGTGCTTTTGGCTTCATATCCAAAACATCGTTGCCAAGACCGATGTCAAGCAGCTTCCCCTACATTTTCTTCTAGGAGTTTTATAGTTTCAGGTCTTACGTTTAAGTCTTCCGTGGGGGTGTCAGCAGGTCAAACAGGGCCATCGTGCCCCTGGGAGGGGTCTTCCGGGGGTGAGACCTTGTGGCAGGCAGCAGCCAGAGGAGCTGGCGGTAGGACCCACCTGGAGGAGGGGCAAAGGTGCCCACTGGCCCCTCCTGTCACCTCCAGTCAAACCACAGCCTCCACCATCCTCCCTCCCAGGCAGGCCCAGCACGTTGAACCAACCACAGCAGGAATATATGCTATGGGAGGCTTCACAGAGGAGGTGGCCTGGGCTGGGTCTCCAGGGGCAAATAGGAAAGTGCAAGGGGTCTCTTTAGGAAAGTGGGGGATGGGGCACATTCCAGGAGGAAGGCCTTGCACAAACCAAGCTTCAGAGGGCAACCTTGCGGGAGCCCGGTAACCGGAGGAGTCTGGAGGGGCAGAAAGAAGGGGCGGGGGTGGGGGCAGGGGCTGCCCTGCCCTAGGTCAGGCCCCTCCTCTCTGTGTGGCCCCCAGCAAGAGGGGACCAGCTGGAGCTCTCGCACAGCCTCTGCTCGCGATGGGTAGTGTCCACCCCCCAGGGCCACCCAGGGCCTGAGGCGGTGGGATGACACCCCTGCCGCCCGCCCCTGGCTGGAGGGGACGCGGGCTGAGCAGCACACCCGCCAGCCCCGCCCGCGCCGGCCCTGCCTGGGCCCACAGCGCCACCTGCCGGCTGAGAGGGGGCCCCGCCGAGACCGGGGAGGGGGCGGCGAGGCAGAGGTGGGAGGCAGACACTGAGGCCAGTGGGGAGGAAGGAGCCTGCAGGACCCCACCAAGACTGGTTCCCCGGAAGGGGCTGCCAATGGTCCAGGGACCTCATCCCCACCCTGGACTTGGGTCCGGGGAGCCTGAGTTTGAAACCTGTTTCCACCACTGACTGCTGTGTGACCATTGGCCCGTTCCTGGCCCTCTCTGAGCTTCATCCCAATCCCAGGGTAGTGAGCACACCTGGCTCCCAGGCTGCTGTGAGATGGAGGTGGCTGCCAGGTGGGAAGCCTGCATCCAGCAGGGGTGGATGTGCTGCCTGGTTCCTGGGGGTCGGGGGTCATGGAGCAGAGAGGTGTGCAGCACGACCCAGCCAGGGCACTGCCACCCTGACGTCCACCATTTCCAAATGCAGTGAGGAGTAGGGGGCCTGTGCAGGGTCAGATCCCAGGTCTCAGTAAGTGTTCCTGGCCTGTGTCCCCTGGTGTGCTCCCTTGGGGTGCTCAGATCCCTCCTCTCCATACAGCCCTGCCCCCCGAACACTGCAGAGACAGAACGCTCACCACCTCAGGCTGCCCAGGACCTGCCGAAAGGTTCCCCTTACCTTCAGATGTGTTCTCTTAGGGAAAGTCTGCCCCACCATAACCCAGCATGCGGCAGTCTAAGACGTTCTGGGAGTCAGGAAGGCCCACAAGGTCTTGGGAAGGTCTGCAGCTGGGGCCTGTGAAAGATTCATCCTCTGGGCACTCAGCCTCCCACCGTCCCTCCCGCCTCTCCTCCTGCCTCCTACCTGGAGTCCTAAGGGGTGTGGCAGCCCTACAGGACCCCACTTCTCACCCCAAGGCCTCACTCTCCACTCCGATGCCACATTCCCAGGGGAGGCGACATGACCAGTAAACAGTTCTGGACCAGAGTCTGCCGGTTGCTGTGGTGTAAATACTGCCACCACAGCTGATTTCAAGCCACCAGTGAGATGTCACAGAATGCAGAGCTGGGAAGAGTTGTTCTGTGACCACCATCACGTGGTCTTCCCACCACACAGGTGCAGTAGATCTGAATCCTCTCAAAGGCATAGATCATGGTAAAAGACAGCCAAATAATTAGGAAGTGATGTGTTTGCGGTATTTATTACCTCTGTTTTGAACGTAATCTATTTAACTGTAAGTTTCTATGGCCGTATGTCAAACCTCCTGAAAATTTAGGAATCCGTCAGCAAGGCTGTTTGGGCTGCTTCAGCAGCCACTGGCCAGCACCGCCTAGCCAAGTGGCGGCCAGGGCATGGGCTGGAGGTGTGGGAGACAGCTCTCGGCGAACCCAGGGGTCTCCAGCAGCCAGCCAGGCACTCCCACACGCCTGCTCTGGCCGCTTTGCGGTCGGGCTGCCCAGAGACCCTCCTTCATGATGGGTTTATGGACTCAGTTTTTAACAATCCCCTTCATGGTGCAGGGAGGATAGAAGAACGTGAGTTAGGGGGTTCCAGGCTTGGGCTACTGTTACAATACCGTAGACTAGGTGGTTTTTAAACAAGAGAAATTTATTTCTCACCGTTCTGGATACTGGAAGTCCAAGGTGAAGGTGCTGGCAGATTTGGTGTCTGGTGAGGGCCTCCCTCCTGGTTCTTAGCCGCCTTTTTGCTGTGTCCACACACTGTGGAAACTGCCACATTTTCCCCAGCAAGAAGTGTGTATTAGTTATCTATTGCTGTGTAACAAGTGACCCCAAACCTTAGCAGCTTAAAACACCATTGAGCATCTCGGTTTCTTGGGTCAGGAATCCAGGCGTGGCTCAGTGGAGCCCTCTGCCTCAGTCTCTCCCGAGGCTGCAGTCGGAGTGTTGGCTGGGGCTGGGCTCATGAGGCTCAGCTTCCAAGCTCCTTCTCGTGGTTTCTCTCGGGCTGGGGAACTGAGGGCCTCGTTTCTTCGCTGGCTATTGGCCAAAAGCCACCCGCAGTCCCTTGCCACTTGCGACATGGCAGCTTGTTTCATCAATGGTGCATGCACGTGGGCAATAAAGTAAGGATGCCATCAGTATGGAAGTCATTTCTGTAACGTCATCTCAGGAGTGACACCTGCCGTGGTTTATTTACGAGAAGCGAAGCGAGTCACCAGGCCCGGCCCACACTTGAGGGGAGGAGATGGCCCAGGGGTGGGGCCGGAATCATGAGGCCCTGTGCCTTCCCATCGGCAGGGCGGGCCTCCTGCACCACTGCAGGGTGCTGTCAGGTGGTGGAAGGGAGGAGACACCTGTGCTGGCACCGTGTAGGATGAACCGCACCTGAGACACGCAGGCCAGGGCAGGGCGGGTGCTGGGGCACCTGGGCCTCCTTCCTCGTGGGAACTGCTGTCTTAATGCTGCTCCCACCAAAGCCCTGGCCACGCAGCCAAGGAGACAGGCAGGTTTATCCTGGTTCCGTTGCACCTCACCAGCACCTCGTCTGGAACAGTGCAAGGGAAATGCTGTCACAGCTTGCACCCCACCTCACTCCCCACGCTGGGCCCCCAGCCTCCAAGAACCTAGGTGGGCTCCACACGGCTCCTGCACAGGACTC
>CM052438.1:22293991-22332751 GCA_028533085.1 Varecia variegata
GGTGTTCCCCAGGTGCCTAGAACATGTCCCACCCATGGTAGGTACTTGGGAAGTGGGAACTGAGAGTGAACCAGCAGAAAGGTCTGGAAGTGGGTGTAGCAGAAGTGTTACTGCATGGGACGTTGATGGGAGCTGGGAACCCTGGTTCAGGCCACACCCCCAAAAGGAAGGACACCTTCTCTTTCAGCCCCATATGTCCCCACAGCCCCACAGTCTGAGGGAATCCTTCCTGTAGGAGGAGGGAAGGAGGGAGGGGGAGGGGCATAGACCAGCTTGAAGGCGCCCTACATCCCTCCTTGCTTCTTCCCAGCCCCCCACTCCCGCAGCACCTGCCCTCCCCTCAGAGACCCCGCAGGGATGTCTGGGTGGCCAAGGCAGCCTCATGTGTGGTCCTGAGGGCCTGGCTCATCCAAGTCAGTGCAAGCGCTGGAGCTGGGGTGCCAGACCCTGAGCCCTGCCACGTCTGTCCCACGGCACTTGCTGGGAAGCCAGGCCTCACGAGCCCACAGTGTCCCAAGGCCTTAGACCACAGCTTCCTCTCAGGGCTCAGCCAGTCCAGTGACCAGAAAGGTGGACAAACAGAAGGAGGTTGCTGGACCTGATCCAAACCCATGCTGCCCTCAGTGTCACCTGCACTCGAACCATGAACACACAAATGCACCCAGATGTGTACACCCAGGATCCCTTTTCCATTTCAGAATCTCCTCCCATGTCTCCACATCCATGAATGACACATCTTACACAAAGGGACCTCAGGACTCTGACCGCAAGGACAGAGAGTTGCACCCCACCACCATCCTGGTCCACAAGTCGCAGAGCAGCCAGGCAGCACTGGTGCCCCAGGAGCACAAGATGTTCATGGAGGAAGCCTACAACTCAGGTGAGGCTCACCAGCCCTGGGACTCAGGGAAGGGCAGGGTGGCTCCCAGAGGGAGTCAGGTTCCAGCAGTTCCCACCATGTCCTTCCACCCAAAGCAGTCCTGGAGGGTGATGGGTAGAAGGAGTCCCGTCTCCAGGACCTTGAGGATGTCAAGGAGTGTAGACATACTGAAGCTTTCAGCAGAGAGCCCAGCACACCTGCCTTGGCCTCTTCCTGCCTCCTGGGGCACCTTCCAAAGCCAAAAAATGCCCCATCTCATACCCCACCCTCCCTCTCCTCCCACACCCTCTCACACTCAGAACCTCAGCTTACGCCTGGCCTCCTCCCTGGAATGCTTTTCCCTCATCCAGACATCATTGAATGTTGGATAACTGGATGGAGGGATGGAGGGATTAATTTATGAATAGATGGGTGGATAGACGGACAGACAGACGAATGGATGGAAGGATGGATGGATGGATGGATGAATTTATATATGGATTAATAGTGGGTAGATGGATGAATTTATGAGTGGATGGATGGAAAGATGCATACATTTATGAATATATGGATGTTTGGATGGATGAGTAGATAAATGGCAAGATAGACAAAAAAGGGGATGGATAAATGAGTTGAGGGGCAGATACATCAATGAATGTGTGGGTGTATGGACAGATGGGTACATGGATAGGTGGATGATGGGTGAATGAATAAATGGATGGATGGATGAAAAAGCAGTTGGGTCAGTGAGTGGACGGAATGTGACCAGGTGAGTGAGGATATGCAGACTTGCACATACTCCTGCTCCCTATCCACACCCCAAAAGGGCTCGCTGGACAGTCAAGAGGTCCAGGGCTTCCCATGTGTCCAGTTGTGCAGTCCTCACTTCAGATCACTCCTTCCCATTCCCAGACCTGCCTACCCAACCCTGCAGCTACAATGTGACCCTCCATGGCCCACCCACCCTACACCCTTCTTGCCACCTGCAGCCATCTGCTTCAAGATGCTCCGGGACATGAGTGGTTCTGATCCCTTCCACCTGAAGTACGTCTTCAAGAAGATCAAGAACATGGCTCACATGTCCCCCAACCTGGTGTTGGAGACCATCCACGACTACTTCATAGAAAACCCAGAGGTGGGGGCTGCATGGGCCACTGGGGACAAGTGTGGGGAGCAGAGGGGAGGGTTGGACCCCAAGGTGGGCTCAAATCCTGATCCTACATAGAATAGCTAAATAATTTGGGGCAAGTTTCAATTTCCTTGTATATCGAATGGGCTGCATAGGGAAGAACAGTAGACCAACATGTGTTGACCACCCTCAGAATGAGGTCGATATTATGATCCTTACAGATGAGGAAATGAAGGCTTAGGGACAGGAAGTGATTTGCCTAAATTCACAGAACCATTAAGTGGCAGAGATGGATGGCGGGATGGAGGGAAGGATAACAGACAGTGAGGGGAAGATCTAAGCATGAATGAATGAATGACCTGACTTTGAAGGTGGAATATCTTTAAATCCCATGGCAATTCCCTGAGGATAGGGACAAATTTTTATTCCTCTCTCTCTGCATCACCTGGTTTGGGACTTGCACATAGTAAGTATTCACTAAACGGTCACTGGGGGAATGGCCAAAATCAGCCACCTCTGACCCTTTCCCTTTGGCCTCTGCGCGCACCAGTCCCCGTCATCTCCTGCACGATCAGACCAACCTGGCCCTGCACCTCCGTCTGCTCTGCCATTCACAGATCTCCACCCGGCACAAGTTCCGGCTGTTTCAGGCCCTGGAAATCGTCATTAGATCCAGTGACGTCCTGGACGAGAGCTGGGAGAAAATCTTCATGAAGCTGGCCCTGGAGAACATGACCAAGTCCACGGTGGGCCTCCCCTCCCCAGCAAACGGGCCAGTCCTGCAAGGGCTTTGGGAATGTAGGCAGCTGTCCCAGGATCCAAGCGATGCTGGTGTGCCCAGCCTCGGGAAGGCCGGCTGCGAGTCTAACGCATTCCTAGGCTGTGACTCAGCCCCCAGCTCCCAAAGGAGATTGACAGGCCTGGACTGGAACAGCCCTGCCCTGCCCCAGGTGTGCAGTCCAGGCCGCCGCCCAGGCCGGCCCACAGTCTCCACTGGTTGCAGCTCCAGGAGGTTGGGGACCGGTGGCTTTCATTCAGACAGATTAGGCCAAGGCAGCCCCAGGGTGGACTACTCAAAACCCACCTGTCAATCACCAAGGCCCATCGTGGATCCACGCCCTGACACCCCTCGAAGAGTGACTAGGCACCCTTTAACCCTCTGTATTGTGCCGGGTCTTAATTTATGAGCGATGACATGGATGGGCAAATGCCATTCGAAAGGTTTTTAACACTCACGCTGCAACCAAAAGGCACAGCACGCCACACAGGGCCACAAAAACCTGTCCCCTGCAGGGATCAGGAAGCAGACAGGAACTATCTGGACTGTGCCTTTGGGACTATGGTGGCAGGAAATAACTAAGTGGAGACGTCCCCTGGGGACTAAGGGGACACTGGCAGGTCAGGGTCCATGGCTGGGGAATTGCAATGTGACTTTCACACACCTGCGAGCAAGTGAACTACTTTGGGTGTCCATCTGGCCCTGTGACTCAGCAGCCTTACGGAGAGGTTAGCAGGAATAAGAGATGTCAAGTAGCCAGTAGAGTCTGAAAACGTGGCTAATGCACTCTCCAAACAGGTGTCTGTGGCACCCATTCACAGACGGAGAGACCGAGGCCCAGAGCCCAGATGGTGGAGCAGGTGGACAGGCTCCTGGGCTCCCCAGAGAAGCCTGTGAGGCCACCCTAGGTGTGAAGGACAGAGAGAAATGGGGAACAAGGGCCATATCCACCTCATTTCTTTTTCTTTTTAAATTATATTTATTTGCTTATTTATTTAACTCACCATTGTGGCATCTATAGGGCATATTTATTAGCAAGCGTGTGGCATCTGGTACAGGTTACAGATCTGTGATAACAGAGAGCTGGGAGTGGGGGCTGCAGGACAGTCGCAGGGTCGTGGTCTGGCTTCAGCCTCGCTGGGGGTGGCCGAGACCCGTCCTGGGCCGTGTGGGGCTGGGCAGGAGCCTGCAGGGAGCTGGTCCGGGCTGTTCTGTGTTTTCTGCTTCTAATCTTGCCACAGCCCAGTGCAGCTCCCCAGGGCAGCGCAGGCGCTTCTGCAGGTGCCACAAGCTGGCGGGACACAGGGACAGTGGTCACTTCGCCACCAGGTCAAGACCTGCAAAGCATACAATGGTTCCCCCACCCCGGGCTGGGGCTCAGTGGAATCCTGGGATCTGCCCCGCCCTGGACTCCCAGCGCCAGTCAAGGGACCCTTCCCGATTCGCTGCCCAAGCTGCAGACATGCAGCCCCGGCAGCTGCTGGAGGAGGGCTGCGTGGGGAGCAAAACCGTGAGCCGCGCGTTTCCGGACGTCTCTATTCTGTCTCCCAGCCATGTCAGCATCCCTCTGTCTTCTCTTCTGGGCTCTGAGACTCTCCAGGGAGACTCTGACCCAGGGCCCAGCCTGGAGGTCAGGGTCCTGTCCAGCAGCAGTGCTGTGGGGGGCCTGGCCTGGGGAGTGACTGTGCCCCGAGCTTGTGGGCCTGGGGCACAGACCCTGTGCAGAGACCCTCACCCACCCTCCCCAGAGAGCAAGCCTGCAGAGTCTTGCTGGGGTGCCAGGGGGTGGACCCCTCCAGGTGTGTGGGGTAGGGGCCATCTAGGGACATAGCTACCTCAAAAAACACTTGACCCTTATTTTTATCCCCTCCACTGCCACCTCAGTTCCAGGGTTTGGGGAGACACGAGATCCAACTTCTATCCAAACCACGGGGGATGGCACAGCATGGGTGGGGCTGTCTGCTTCCAGCTTCCAGATGTGGTTGCTGTTGTCCTTTGTAAAAAACCTCCTAAATATAGTTTTAGATGAGCTTTTGGGGGTTGGAGGTTTTTTTAATATTTTTTTGCGGGGGAAGAGCAAAATCAGTTTCAATCCACCATCTTAACAAGAAGCCCTCATGGCCATACTACCAATAAATTATAGGCCAGGTGCATGGCTCACGCCTGTAATCCTAGCACTCTGGGAGGCTGAGGTGGGAAGATCGCTTGAGAGCAGGAGTTTGAGACCAGCCTGAGCCAGAGTGAGACCCCGTCTTTACCAAAAATAGAAAATTCAGCCAGGCATGGTGGCGTGTGCCTATAATCCCAGCTACTCGGGAGGCTGAGGCAGGAGGATTGCCTGAGCCTAGGAGTCTGAGGCTGCAGTGAGCTGTGATGACACCACTGCACTTCAGCCTGGGCAACAGAGTGGGACTCTGTCTCAAAAAATCAATAAATAAATTATAAATGACTTATCAATTTGATATGATGATTCAAACTGCATGGCAGTTTGGGGACGTGAGCAGGAAGGGACCTCAGGCACCTCCACTTTCAGATGCCACCAAGGGCACTCAGACCCCTGTTGTGCCTGCCTTACACCAACAGCCACGAAGTCCCCTCACAGCTCCCACTAGGACAGGGAAAAGAGAGGAATTCAAACTTGGAGCGTGATCTAAAGAAATACCAACACACTTGCTGAGAAAGTACCAGGCCTGGCACAGAGTCAGGCTCCAGGGCAAGTGGTTCCTTTCCCACAACGATGCTCCCCACAGACAGTGGTGGGCCTGGCCAGGGTCAGGGACGGGGACCGGGCCAGCTGGGCTCTGCCCTTGACCAGCTGACACTTCCTCTATGGTCGGGAACACAGCCTCTGGTTCTGAGACCAGGGCAATAAAATAATTAAAGATGTGACGCTGTCCTGAGATGGTGGAAGCTCCGGAAGAGGGGAGGGGTGTGGACTAGAAGCTTCAGGATGGGTGTCCTGAGCCCAGGCCTAAAATGTGGGGGCTCTAAAATGGCCTAAGATTTGGACAAACAGGGAGTGGAAATGGGGTTCCCGGCAGGGGCACAGCATGAGCAGAGGCTCAGAAGCAGGAGGAGGAATGTTCTGGAACCATAACAGGACCAGGAATGTCTCGGGCTCCCTCAGCCTCAGTTTCCTATCAAAAAAGGGTTGCTAATAACTGCCCTGCCTATTGGGCCAGACCAGCCCGTGGACCCACCAGGCCCACTGGACAAGCCGGCTCTTACTTTCTCCTCCCTGTCCCTGCCGCCCCTGCCCAGGAGCTGGAAGACACATTCCAGGACGCAGCCGGCAACGTGCTGGTGGCCATCTGCAAGCACTCGTGGCGGGCCGTGACCCAGCATCTGGAGGCAGAGCTGCTGACGGGCGTCTTCCCGCACCGCAGCCTGCTCTACGTGATGGGCGTCCTGTCCTCTGACGGTAAGTCGCTCTCGGTGGGGGGGGTGGGGCGCGTCACAGAGAGGGGTCCAGGAGGTGACGCTGAGGCCCCAGAGCCCAGGCAGGGCTGCCAATCTGTCAGCCGTGTGATGGCAAAGCAGGGTGGAGCCGCTGGCAATGGGCTGCTGCCCTGAGGACCCCACCATTGGGGTGGGGACTCATGATGAGGGACAAGAAAGAATTCTCTATACAAAGATTAGGATAGAAAGAAGCAAAAGGTTTATTTTACCTTCTCTGAGAGAGAGAAAGAGAGAGAGAGAGAGAAGGGAAAGAGGCCGGGAGGGTGGCTCATGCCTGTAATCCTAGCACTCTGGGAGGCCGAGGCAGGAGGATCGCTTGAGCTCAGGAGTTCAGGAGAGAAGGGAAAGAAAAAGAGCTAGATATAGGGAAAAAAAAGAAAGGGAACGTGCCAGCCAGGAGGATAAGAGGTTTGGGGTTTTTATTAGGGAGTAAAGGGGAAAAAAAGTAAAAAAGTGATTGCTGCCAGCTGACAGCAAAAACAGCTGTGAAACGGCTGTGTCTGTTTCTTTCATTATGTTTTTTCTCTTCTCCATGAGGCCGGTTATCAAAGTCCTCGAAATGTGGTTCTGGCGAGAGCTGAGATGGGGCTCGCACCCCTGCTGTCTGCTTACGGCTCTTCTAGGCTATTGAAAAATCTTTCAGAAACAACAAGTTAGGCCACAGGCAATTAGTCTTACGAGGGGCTGTTGTGTGATGTGATCTTTCCCTTCAAAGGGGCAATTCTGTGCTGTGGGTTGGTTCCTCTTCCTTCCTGTTAGACAGTTTATTATCCAGGCCATCCTATCACCCACAGCCCACCACCCTTGGCCGCCCGGGCACTCTCGGGACCTCCCAGGAAAGGACCACACCAGGCCCAGTGGTGCCACCCTGTCTGACGGCTCACACACCTGCTGTCAGTAGTTCAACAACTGGGCCTGGACAGAACCAGATGATCTAGGAGGGTCCAGGAGGTGGCCCAGGGCACCTCCACGCGCCACTGCTGCATCTGTCCTGTCCCTCAGCCACACAAGGCAGGCAGCACTCCTCCCCCAGACAACGAGGAGACCCCTCTCAGAGAGGTGGCATGATGGGCCAGGGCCACCCAGCGCCACGTGGCAGCCTGCAGCACCCGGAGCCTACTTCACAATAGCTGCTGCCTCGGAGCTGTGGGAAGGGCTGCACTGGACAGTGGGGGCCTCGAGGACCCGAGAGGGGGAACACAGAGGAGGGTGAGGGCTCAGCTGGTGCAGGACAGCAAACACTGATTGAGCCCCTGCCACGTGCCAGGCCCTCAGCCACAGGGGCTCATAGTCCAGGGAGGGAGGCAAGCACCAATTTTTATTCATTCACTCACTTATTCATTCACAAGCATGTGCTGCTGTGCTTACTATTGCCCAGCCGGGGAGGTGCTGGGTTGCCATGGGGACAGCTGGGGGAGCCCAGAGAGGAGAGTGACTGGCTGTCCTGGGGGCCTTCAGGGAGGGCTTCCTGGAGGAGGTGGCCAGCACAGGCCTCATCTGGAGGGATGCATAGCAATGTGAGGAGGGAAGTTCGCTCCACCAAGGGCCTTCAGGAAGAGTTGGTCAGCAGCCAGCAAGGGGCTGGGCAGTGGAGGAAGCAGGTGTGGCAGGTCCTGTGACCTGCAGGGAGGCCCAGGCTGGCAGGGGAGGCCTCCCCGGCTGGGCTCGGGAGCCTGGACTGTAAGGCCTGGGACAAAGCAGGACCCAGCTTGACTTGGCTCTGAGTCCCCTGCCCTGATATGGCCAGGCTGGGTAGAGGTCCCTCTGCACCTGGGATGACCTCTGAGATGCCAGGATCATCCCCAAAGCACCCCCTCCCTCTGAGGTGGGAGTTCCAAAGCCCCCAAAAGGCTTCCCAGTCTCACCATGTCTCCCACCCCAAGCTTTATTTTCCAGCTCTTGAGGGGACCCCAGCGTATCCCAAGGGGTCATGTTTGGAGGGGCCCTCCCACTCACCACTGGGGAGCCCCAGGCCCAGAGAGGGAACATAGCCCACCCAGGGTCACACAGCAAGGGCAGCAGGGCCACGACTCCAGCCCAGCTCTGGTCGCCGCACCCAAGCCGGGCTCACATCCCTCCAGCTCACTTCCCCCATGAGCGGGACAGGCAGAGGCAGGACAGTTTCGGCCCGACTCCGGCAGTGTGTCTAAGGGTGGGCAGGAGGGACGATGACTCCAGCCGTGTGTCTAAGAGTGGGCAGGTGGGGAGATGGGGCCCGAGATCCAGCCCTGGCTGTGGACGTCAGACCTGCCCCTGTAACCCACCCCTCTCGCCCCCAGAGGAGCTATTCAACAAGGAAGACAAGGCGAGCTGGGAAGAGCTGCTGACCCAGGTATGGGGAGCCCAGACATCAGCCAGGGGTCGGGGGAGCAAACCAACATGGACGGGCGCCTGCTGCAGTGGGGGGAGGAGGGGAGAGGGCAGGGAGGGAAGGAACAGGGAGGGAGGGAGACGGGGAAAGCGAGGGAGTGGGGAGGGATGGAGGGTCCCCACCGTACAGATGAGCAGAAAGACGAGCTTGGGGAGACGACATGACTTGGCCAGCAGGGCTGGTCACTGGGGCAGGTGGGATTTGAACCTGGGTCTCTAGAGGCCTGGCACAGAGCAGGTGTCCAGCACACACGGGACCTTCCCTTCTGTACTGTGAGCCGGACCTACAACCGGGGCCCCAGAGAGGATGCAGAGGCCCAGGCTGAGACCAGGGGAGGAAGGAAGCAGGTCGGGTGGACTGAGGATGCCACGGCCAAGAAGCAGGGTCAGCGCAGGCCCATCTCTGCGCACACCAGGGAAAGGGCCTGCCTGGCTGACAGAAGGGACACAGGGCCCTGGCAGACCTGGGTCCGAGTCCATCGCAGCCGTGCGCCCTGGGGTGACCTACTTTGCCTCATTGTACCTTGGTTTTCTCACCTGTCAAAGGGGAGTGAAAGGAGTTCACTCAAACGGTGGTTGTGAAGATCACAGGAAATAGCCCATGTGAAGTGTTTGGCACGGTGCCCGGTACGCAGGAAGCCTTCGCTGCATGTTAGTTGCTGCCATCACGTAGCGATGGCTGTAGCAGGAGCAGCAGCAGGACGGTGGTAATCGAATGGTGCCTGGCAGCAGCAGCCACAGCAACACAAGTAATTGATAGAGTAAGACAAAAAATTACTGCAGATATAGAAAACTGGAACAGTACAATTAACCAAATCGATCTAATAAAATGCAAATAGAACATTCACCAAGATAGACCATATGCTGGGCCATATATCATGTTTCAATAAATTTAAAAGGACTGAAACCAAACAGAGTACATTCTCTGACCAAAACATAAATTAGAGTTCAATATTAGATATATCTGGAAAAACTCCAAATGCTGGGAAATCAAACGTCACACTTCTAAATAACCCATGGGTCAAAAAAGAAATCACAAGAAAAATTAGAAAATATTTTGAACTGAAGGATAATGAAAACACAACACACAAAAATTTGTGGGATACAACAGAGAGCAATGCTAAGAAGGAAATTTTGATGCCTATATTAGAAAAAAAGAAAGATAAAATCAATTATCTAAACCTCCATATTAAGAGATTATCCCAAAAAAGAGCAAATTAAACCCAAAGTAAGTAGAAGGAAGTAAACAACAAAAACTAGAGCAGAAATCAAAGAAATTTTTAAAAAGGACAAACAATAGAGAATGGATAAAATCAAAGCAGGTTCATCAAAAATTCAGCAAATTGATAAACCCCTCCCTAGACTGATCAAGAAGACAGAAAACACAAAATGCCAACTTCAGAAAGGAATAAGGAACAACACCACAAATCCTTTAGACTCCAAGCCCAGACACTTCACTGATGAATTCTATCAAAAATTTAAGGAAGCGGCCGGGCGCGGTGGCTCACGCCTGTAATCCTAGCACTTGGGAGGCTGAGGCGGGTGGATTGTTTGAGCTCAGGAGTTCGACACCAACCTGAGCAAGAGCGAGACCCCGTCTCTACTAAAAATAGAAAGAAATTATCTGGCCAACTAAAAATACATACAGAAAAAATTATCCGGGCATGGTGGCGCATGCCTGTAGTCCCAGCTACTCGGGAGGCTGAGGCAGGAGGATCGCTTGAGCCCAGGAGTTTGAGGTTGCTATGAGCTAGGCTGACGCTACGGCACTCACTCTAGCCCGGGCAACAGAGTGAGACTCTGTCTCAAAAAAAAAAAAAAAAAATTTAAGGAAGCGTGGCACGTGCCTGTAGTCCCAGCTACTTGGGAGGCTGAGGCAGGAGGATGGCTAGAGCCCAGGAGTTGGAGGTTGCAGTGAGCTGTGGTGATGCCGCTGCACTCTACAGAGCAAGACTCTGTCTCTAAAAAGAAAAACGAAAACAAAGTTAAGGAAGAAATAATGCCAATTCTACACAAATTCCTTTAAGAAAATAAAAGAAGAAGAAACACTTCCCAAATCATACACGAGCCCAGCACAACCCTGATAACAAAACCAAAGATGTTACCAAAAAAAAGGCAAACTAAAGACCAATATCTTTCATGAAGATAAACTCAAAAATCTTTTAAGCAAAATATCAGCAAATTGAATAAAAGGATAATACATCATGATCAAGTAGCGTTTATCCCAGGAACTCCAGGTCAGTTTAACATCTGAAAAGCAGTAAGTGCAATTCAACACAATAACAGAATAAAGTAGAAATATTTTGATCATTTTTATGAAAAATTATGTAGAAAAAGCATGTGACAGAATTCAAACCTATTCATGATAAAGGCTCTCAACAAACTAGGAGTAGGAGGAAACGGCCTCAGCTTGACAAAGCGCATCTAGCCCTGCAGCTGACACACTCAGTGATCAAAGACTGAACACTCTGCTGCTGAGATCAGGGATCAGGCAAAGATGTCCAATCTCTGCACGGCCAGTCAGCATCGCACTGATGCTTCTAGCCAATGCAATCAGGTGAGGAAAAGGAGAAGAAGAAAAAAGACATGCACATTGCAACCACAAAAGTAAAAGTTTTTTTGCAGACAATATGACTGCATACATGGAAAATCTTATAGACTCTTAAAAATACTAGCGCTAATAATTACTAATAATGAAATTTAGCAAGCTCTCAAGATATAAGATCAATATACAAAATTCAATTGAATTTCTATATACTAGTGACAAACAATTGGAAAATGAAAATTTTCTAAAAAATGACAGCAATAAATATATGGGAGATGCAAAGATAAATGTAACAAAATATGTGCAATATCTTTACCAAGCAGTGTAAAGGGAAATTAAAGAAAACCTTAAAAATAGAAGCAATAAGATGTTTGTGAATAAGAAGATTCAATAATGGTAAGATGTCAATTCTCCCAAAATTGATTTGTAGATTGAATGCAATGCCAATCAAAATCTCAGAAGACTTTATAGTAGAATTTATAACCTATAGATTAAAATTTTATATAGAAATTTTAAAGAACTTAGAATAGCCAAAACAATTGTGAAAAAGAACAAAGTTATAAGAATTCTACTACTTGATTTCAAGGTAGGGCTACAGTAAACAGGACAGTGAGGCGTTGGCATAGGTTAAACAAAGCAGTGGAACAGAATAGAAAATCCAATATAAAACCACACTTATATAGTCAATTGATTTTTTTAAGGTGCCAAAGTAATTCAATGGGGAAAGGAAAGTCTTTTGAATAAATGGTCCTGGAAAATTTGCATATATATAAGAAAAAAATGAACTTCAATGCCTAGCTCAAACCATTCACAAAAATTAATTAGAGATGAAACCAAGTCCTAAATGTAAAAGCTAAAACTAAAAAGCATCTAGAAGAAAGCACAGGAGAAAATCTTGCCAACTGTGGGGTAGTTATTTCTCAGGACTCAGAAAGCAATCAGCATAAAAAAAAAATGGGTGAGTTGGATTTCATCAAAATTAAAGCATCTGCTCATCAACTGATATCATTAGAAAATGAAATTAGAAAGCTGCAGACGTGGAGAAGGTATCCAAAATAGATGTATCTGACAAGGCACTGCATTCAAAATAAATAAGGGACTTGTACAACCCAGTAAGAAAAAGACAAATAGTTCAATTTTTAAAATGATCAAAATATTCACAAAAGAAGATAGTGAAGACCAATAAGCAAATCCAAAAATGATCAACATCTTTAGTCCTCAGGGAAATACCTATTGAAACCACAGTGAGCCACCACTGCATACCCACTGAGAGAGTGCATATGAAAAATGACAACACCAAACGTTGGCAAGGATGTGGAGCAGCCTGAATGCTGCTGGTAGGGCGGTTCAATGGTGCAACCTCTTTGGAAAATTGACATTTTCTTCTAAAGCTAACATATGACCTAGCAATTCCACATTTAGGTATTTTCCCCAAGAGATGTCCAAACATACATGCACAAAATGACCTATATACATGCAAAAGTGTTCATAGCAGCCTTATTCATCATAGCCTCAGACTGGAAATGACACGCAGCAAACACAGGAACGCGTGCCCTCCCCCGGAGATCTAAAATCAATCATCTAGGCAACCACCTCAGAAAACTAGAGAAAGAGCAAGTTAAACCTAAGGCAAGCAAAAGAAATAAAAGTTAAAACAGAAAACAAGGATGAACTTCTGATACATTCAACAACATGGATGAATCTCAAACACATTGCGCTGAGGAAAAAAACACCAGACAAAGTCACATTCTGCATAATTCCCGTTATATGCAACTCCAGAAATGACAAAACTAATCTATAGTGAAATAAATCGAAACAGTTTTGTGGTGAAGGAGATTAAGAAGGAGCGTGAGAGTGCTTCCCAGGGTGGTAGCAATTACTCTACATTTTGATGGGGTGTGAATTGCAGGGGTTTAACATTTGTTAAAATTCATGAGCTGCACAGTAAAGATCTGTGCATTTCACTATAGTTAAGTGCACCTCAATTTTCAAAATATTTAAAACAATTAAAAATTTGGGGAAGAGATGTGTTACAAAATTCAGAATAGTTTAGATTTTTTTAAAGCAATATGGTGCCCACCCTGTATATTCCATGAACATCCTTAGCAGGGTCTAGGGCAGCTGCAGAATCAACTATGTTAATATCTCTGCTACAGAAACATACAAAAAGTATTCACACTAAGTCCCATAAATCGTGTCATGTCACCTTGGGTCAGCTTTTGCCAGCCAATGAGGTTGCTGTAAAGCTGTGGGGAAAAAATGTTTAATTTTCTGAGTTTGGGAATTTGGATTTCAGACAAGCAGCTGGGGTGCTGGTGCATACAGCAGTGAACAAGCATAGTCAAGGTTTGGGGGAGGAGACAGGAGTTCCTGGCACTTTTGGGGAAACTCAAAGTATCCTGGTCCTGTAGGACTACAGGTGGGGGGCCACCCAGGTCCTGCTGCACCCCAGCATCCTGTGAATGGGCCAGGAGCGGGGCAGACACGCTCACCTAGGTTCTGCCATAAGTGAGGAGCAATTTCGATTTAGGAACCAAGGACTCAAGGCCGGTGGGGGGGTGCTCTAAAGGGTGGTCTTACGCCCAACCAGGCATGCCTTGTGCTCACAGCAAATTTTTAGTATTTCTTTAGGATAAATTTCTAGAAATGGAGTTGCTTGGGGAAATGTGTGCATATTTTAAACTTTAATTGATATTGACGTTGCCTTTTAATTGCTATTGTGAATGCCTTCAAAAAAAATGTAGATCCAATCACCCTCCCACCAAAGGCCGCTTCCCTGCTGATATTCAGTGTTTTACCTTTTGCCCATCTTGGCCAAAATGATGCATACATAACCTTAATTTCCACTCCTTAAATAGTAGCAAGTTCGAGTTGATAGTATCCTCATTACGGGTGTCCTTTCATCATTTTAAAATGAATTGTTTGTGTTTGTCTTATGGATTTATAAAGCGTTCCTTGTATTATCACTGATATTAACCCTCGGCAAGAGGTGACAGCAAAAAACAAAACTTTGCTAAATCTTTCCATTTAATTTATAGCAGTTTTGCTGAAAAAACTTTTTAAAATGTTTATCTTCGCATTTATCAAACCTTTCTTTTAAGATTTAGGGTTTGGGATCATACTTAGAAGGGGTGTCCTCCACCCCAAAAGCATTTTGAGATCAAAAATCTTGGCATTGTCGAATCGTGGCATCTGGGGATGTTGGAAACAGAGAAATCTTATAATCATTATAAAATCATGTGATGGTAGGAACAGAACTCTCAAGACCTTATATTTTGAAGGAACAGTTCATTCATTCATTGATTGAAAAAAAATCAATGTAGTATTAATATCTGCCATGTGCCAAGCACTGTGCCGGGTGCTGGGGATACAGCCGCGAATGAACCAAAGTCCTGCCTCCCGGTGCCCACCTGCAGAGGGCCACTTGCTATGTCTGTCCCCTGCTTACTGCTGGGGACACAGTCAGGACTGGACTCTGCAGCCTCCCAGGCTCTGGGCTTTCCAGGCTCACCTGGAACGTCTCCAGGGAGGAAATCTTGAGGAATGAGTTCCCCGTCCCTGACAGCCAACAAATAAGAGAGCTGGGTCCTGGAGACTCAGAAGAGGGAAGGGACGATCGGGCGATGGAGTGAGGGTTCGGAGAGGCCAGGGTGGACCCCGCCCTCAGGTGGAGGAAGGGCCAGCTCCACCCCGCCCCCCTCTGCTAACAGATAGCTGTCAAGTCGGTCCCGTTCCTGAACACAGACATGTGGTCCAAGGAGCTGCTCTGGGCACTCACCAAGCCCAGCCGGACCCAGCAGGAACTGCCCCCAGAAAAGGTAGGACCCCCGTCTCTCCTGAGGCAGCCCCTGCCTGCCCCACACACAGGCTCAGGGGGCTCTGTCCAGAGCATGCACAGGGCCCTGGAAAGGAACTGGTGCACCCCAGAGAAGCAGGGGGCTTGAAGCCGCACCCTGCTGCACCACCAGGCAGAGGCTTGGACAGTCCCAGAGCAGGGTGGTGAGGGTGTCTGCAGGGGACAGGAAGGCCAAGTGAGCAGGGCCAGGCTGCTCAGAGGAGCCCATCGGAGGCAGGTCAAGTTCGGGACAGAGTGCGAACCCTCCCACAGGCCTTCCTGTTCACCTACTACGGGCTGATCCTTCAAGCTGAAGGGAAGAGTGCCACGGTCAAGACACACCTGCGAGCCCTCCTAGAAACGTCCCACCAGTGGCCCAAGCAGAGGGAGGTGAGGACCCAGGCTCCATCCTGTCCCCACAACTACCTGACCCTGGCCACAGGCTTAGCCTGATGGCTGGTCACACACTGAGCCCTAAACCTGATCACAGACTGAGCCTTCTCCCTGCTGATGCCCTGATCCTGCCCCTGGCCATACACTGAACCCTGATCCTGGCCACCCACTGAGCCCCAATCTGGGTCATAACCTGGGTCCTGCCCCTGGTCACAGCCTGACTCCTGGCCTTGGTCATACACTGAACCTTGACCCTGACCACACAGGCTAACCTCTGACCCTAGTCACAGCCTGAGCCCTGACCCTGGACACAGACTAATCCCTGATCTCACCCACAACTTGGGTCCTCTTCCTTCATGCCACATGCATCTCCTCATTCCTAGCCCTGGCACAGGTCTGCCCGGAGCTGGCGGCAAGGGACGACGGGCCTCCAGGCATCCGCCTCTGCCTCCTGCCTCCCCTCAGCCCCCACCAGTCCCCATGAGAGGCCCACGGGCTGGGCTCGGAGTTGCATGTCCTAAAGGCTGTGGGTGGGGGTGGATGCCCTGTGATCCTGGATGAGTCCCCAGCCCCCGTCTGGGCCTCAATTTTCACACCTGCCAGGTGAGTGGCCAGGCCCAGTCCTGTGACCCCAGGGTCCCCTCATCAGTGGCCCTGGTCCCCTGCTCACACAGGGCATCGCTCTCACCATGGGGCTGGCTGCAGTCCAACACCTGGATGATGTCTGGGCCATCCTGGAGCAGTTTGGCCGGAGCGCACCCATCAAGTGGAGCCTCCACACCTTCTCCCAGAAGGTACGGGCCCGGGGACCTCAGGGACCTTGCCAGGGGGCTCGGACAGCAGGACGCCCACCCTCCGTGAAGGCTCAAGCCTCCAAGCTGGGACTTCTAGGGCAAGGTCAGGAGTGTGGCTTCCAGTCCCACCTCTAACCCACCTGCAGTGCAGCCCCTCTGTGCCTCAGTTTCTTTCTCCTGGGTTATAATTCCTCCCTCCCTGGCCTTTTGGGGAGTGCCTGGCACATAGCGGGGCTCAGCAAGGACAAGCCTAGCCATACCTGTGATGGTGCTGTACCCTTTGGCACTGACCTCTCTAAAACCTGAGACACGGGTCAGAGAGTAGCCTCGTGCCCCGATACAGACAGACAGCAGCACACCGACCCCTCTGCACTGCACCGATAACTCCTGCTGGGGGAAACAGTGCCTGAGACTGCACCTCGGGGAGCCCCAAGGACAAGTGAGGGGAAGATGGCCACCCACGCCACCCCCGGGTCTGCTCATAGCTGACCCCTGACAACTCAGCTGGGGCCAGAGACCTCAAGGTCCCGCAGCCAGCAAGTGGCAGACCCTCAGAGGGCGCCTAGTCACCAGTGAGCTACAGTAGCCCTTAGGTGACTTCAGGGTGGGGGGATGGACCCACCCGGACATTCCCCCTCACTCTCTGGGTCTCACCCAGAACCAAAGCTCCACTTGCCCATTTCTCTGGGTCAGGCATGACCCTCCCAGGTCCCCAGCAGCCCAAGCGGAGGGCTGCATGCCAGACACCGCCCCGTCCCGCAGGAAGGGGGGAAGTGGGTGATGGATGGGCCCTGGGCTCCTGGGGAAGGGGCTACCTCAAGGAGGGGAGGGTGAGGGCCTGGACGCCGGCCAGTTCCAGCAGAGCCAAGTGCCCTGCATACACCCAAGTGGCCCTAACAAGTCCCATCCAACCCCCAAAGAGCCAATTCCATTTCCCCGTTTTCCTGCTGAGGTCAGTGGGGGCCCACACCCCCAACCCCTCAGGACACCCTGCCTCCAGTGCCCTACCAGGGCCCGGGACCTCTGCTCACCGCTCCCAGAGGAGGGGTCTGTGAGGCCCTGACACTCCTTGTCTGCCCCCCACCCCCTGCGGCCAGAACTTGGAGGACCTGCGGTGGAAATGGGCCAGCAGCACCATCCTCCTCGCGTACGGCCAGGTGGCGGCCAGGGCCAGGGCCCACATCCTCCCTTGGGTGGACAACATCTTGTCGCGGATGATCTTCTACTTCCAGTACAGCTCCTGGGTATGGGCCCGGGGCTGCCCTCTGGAGGGTCCCAGCATCCTATCACGTCCCCCAGGACTGAGTCTGGACTGCAGCCCCACAGGTCCAGCAGCGCACCAGAGTCGGGGCCCCCTGGGCCTCCCAAGGCCTCGGAGCCACCCCGCCTCCCGCCGGTTTCCTGGCTGCCCCCTTCCCTGCTGTCCACTGAAGTTCTCTGGGCATTTAGGGTGTCCACCACCCCCCAACATCTCCTCTTGGAGCAAACCATGGGTTTTCCCTTTTCGGGCAGGGGGCGGTGGGTATGGATAGGCTGGGGTGACTCTGTCATGCCGTGTTGTGACAAGCCCCTGGCTCCACACTCTGCTCCAGGGGCCTCCAACCCGGGTCGCTATGAGGGCCCCACAGGGCTGCTTCTGCCCCAGGGTGGCCACAACACAGCCCCGGGTCGCAGCTGCCGTGGCACTGGGGCTCGGGGCTCCCACATCTCGAGAGACTTTCAGGCACTCTCCTAGTGTTTAGACATTTCCACTTATTCACATTTTTAAACAAAACCATGCACACCCGCCCCCAACAAAAGCCCCTCACATGTGGGCCCCCACTGGCGCTCTCTGCTGCACACCCTTTCAGCATTGTCCCTGCTGCCCTCGGGTCACGGCCCCATGCCCTCACTTTCTCCTGCGCACCCCCACGCTCTAGTCCCTGACACTGTCCCCCCTGCCCCGGCCCACCTCTTGCCAGGACGAGACCCTGAAGCAGAGCTTCCTCGCCGCCGTCCTGATGCTCATGGCGGCCATCAGCCGGGGCGAGGGCGCCCACAGCTACGAGTTCTCCCAGGTCCCCGAGCTGCTGCAGTGTCTGATGGTGCGTGCCAGGCCCGGGCAGGGGAGGGTGGGGACGGCACTTCCCTCAGACCCCCGCAGGAGAGGGTGGGGGCATGGATTCCTAGAGCATGCCCAAGCCCCTGACAGGCTTTTGCACCTGGGGCACGTGCATGTCCCCCATGTCACTTTATTCTTACAGGGACCCTGAGCTGGCTATGTCCACCTCACAGGGGGTGCAGCTGAGGTCAGAAAGGCCAGTGCCACCCATTGTGCACATGCTGACCTCATTGAGGGCCCAAACTGGTTACTAGAGCTGTGGTGCTAGAGGCACCACAGGTCCCCCAGGGTGGTGGAGGAAACACAGGCATGACTGTGCAGTTAGTTACAATAACCATAACAACCATGCTAATAAAAACATTTCCTGACTCCTGCGGGGACCCAGACGCTGCTCTGCACGCCTTGCTTCCTGCATAACACGTGTGCAACAAGGCCGTGTTATTTATGAGCAGTCGAGGCTCAGAGCAGTTTGGAGACCTGCCTGAGGCCATGCAGCTGCTATGGGGTAACTGGGATTTAGACCAGACCCATCTGACTGCAGTGGCTTTGCCCTGTCCTCTAGGCAGGGCCGGTTCACAGAGGCCCCCCTGGTGGATGAGGGGCTGGAGCAAAATGCTGTGGTTTCTGGGGCTGCCTGGCACCGAGGTCTTCGGGCGGATGATACCTGGTGTCATACGTGGGATGGGCCGGGCCTGAGTGCTCAGCCATCCCCTGGGACTTGCAGGTTCTGATGGAGAAGGAGCCCCAGGACACTCTGTGCACGCAGAGTCGCCAGCAGACCCTGCACATCATCTGCAGCCTCTGGTAGGCCCCAGCCCCGCGCAGGGCCCTCCAGCGCGTCACCAGCAGCCTCTCTGCTCGGGCTTGGTGCTGGCCGGACAGCGAGGTGGGGGAGGCAGAAGTTGAGATGTGCCCCAAGCCGCAAGAAGGATGGCATGGCCATCCACGTGATGGGGCACAGCTGGGGCTGGGCTGAGGTTGGGGCGCTCCTTAGACATCAGGTGAGAAGCACCGGGCAGCTGGTGCCGTGAGCCTGGAGTTCAGGGGCAAAGCCCAGACTGGAGACCCAAGGTTGGGGTCATCGGCACCAAGGAGTTATTTAAGGCCAGGGACTGAAAGGAGAAGTGGGCCAGGAGCTCACCGCGGGGGCGGGGCGAGGCAGGGGAGGGGGTGCGTGCAGCATCCCCCGTGCACGCCAGAAGGCTGGGAGTCTGCGGGGCAAAGGCAGGCACTGCCCAGGGATCGCGGGCTGGTTTCACAGGCCCCTCCCCAGCCCCCAGCCCCTAGGCTCACCACCCTCTGTCTTCCCGACAGTAAGCTGAGGCCACCCCTGGACTTGGAAAAGAAATCGCAGCTGCTCTCCACCTGCTTCCGCAGCGTGTTTGCTCTGCCGCCGCTCGACACGCTGGAGAAACACTCCTGCCTCTTTCTGGAGCCGCCCAACATCGAGGTGCGGCCCCTGGCACCTGCACCCTGAGCCAAGAGAGGCCTCTTTAGCAGGGCCCTGAGCTCTGCCTGCTGCTCACGGCTTGGGAGGGCAGGGTGCGGGGCAGGGTCCCTGCCATCACCCCACACCCCAGGCTGGGGGACCCTGGGCAGTTTCTTAGCTGCTCTGAGCACCTGCGTGTTTGCCCACCTGTGACAGCGATGATGCCAATAGAACTGATGGCATCGAACACCAGGCGGCTGAAACGAGCCACTGGGAGCAGTGCCTGAGGGGGACGGGTGCTCTGTACGTGGCAGTACGTGTGGCCTCCCTCCCTCTGCCGACCTGAGAGCGTGTTGTGCTGCTCAGCCCTGCAGGTCTCCTCCAACATGCTACATGGCAGACCAGGCTGGAGCTTTCCTCCAAGCTCCTCAGCAGCCCAAGGGAAGCAGAGAGGAGGGGGGATACCTCTAAGGGATGAGTTCCCCAATCTCATAGGGGTCCAAGAGACCCAACTCAGCCACGAAGTCCTTGCAATGCCTGGGGCAAGTCACCTTCCCTGAGGGTGGCTCAGTCTCACCACGCAGCTACTCAAGCTGGTCATCCCCAACCCAGGCCTCATCCAGCCCACCCTGACCCCTGGGAGGCTGGAGGAAGGGGCGCTGGGACTGCTGTCAGTGCCCCTCACCAGACGCCCACATTGTCACCACCAGGAGGCATGCATGGCTCGCAGGGTACAGTCTCTGCACCCAGCCTCTGAGTGCCTGTTGCAAAGGGCAGAGCAGCTGGTGTTAACTGAGCACCCACTATGTGCCAGCCCCTCTAGATACTTTACATCACCTTCCCAGTAGTGACCCAAGGGTGAGGAAACTGGCTCAGGAAAATGAAGCTGTCTGGTGGGAGAGTCAGGATTTGAACCCCACGCCTGCCTCCCAGGCTGGGTCCAAACTAGAACTGAACAGATAAGCACTTCCGATGGCGGGGGGAGAGAGAGAGGTCCCCTGGGCCCAGGACAACGCCACAGCCACAGCCCTCCAGAAGGGTGGTATCTGCCCCCACCCCAACCCTATAGAAGCCCAGACTGGCCCATGACCAACCAACACAGTGACACTGCAGCTAGCTCACCCAGAGAGCGCCAATGGTGCCAGGGGTTCCCGCGCTGGGAGCTGGGAGCCCGGGGCCGGGGCTCCTGCCCACTCCCACCCACTGCTTGCCTCCACCCCGCAGGTGGGGCTGACTTCATGCTCTTCTCAGGTGAGGGAAGTGGCTCAGAGAGGGGTAGCAAGTTCCCAGGGCACCCAGACAGGGAGTGGCCCGAGCCCCAGGGCTCTGCTCCAGGTGGGGCGCCGGTGGGAGGGTAGACGGGGATATTTCTGAGGTCCCCTCCCTCCCTGAACACACGTGGCAAGGCAACCAGTAAAGATTGGGGACCTGGGGTGCAAAACCAGCAACCAGAGCCGGCTGCATCACTCGCAGGGCCCGGTGCAAATTACAATGCCATCCCTTGTTTAAAACTTGCTAAGTATTTCCAGATGGTGACAGCAGAGCATTAACCCAGTACAGGGCCCTTCTGAGTCCAGGGCCCTGAGGGACTGCCCTGGTCACCTGCCCTTGAAGCCAGCCCTGCTGGGAATGAACTCGCCTGGGCCACTGAGCAATCTGTGCCCCTCAGTGGTCCTGCACGCCTCCCTGCCCAGTGTCCACGTCTGCCTAATAGGGCACGTGATGGCTGCTTTGTGCAGGGGGTGAGCTCCGATGGGGGGCAGCCTTGGTGTGAAGGCAGTAGGCACCATTCAGGCCCTGTGGCAGCCCCTGGCCCTCAGTCCACCCTGGGCTTGGCATTGCCTCAGCCACCCCTCACCTCTGCACAGTCCCTGTTCAACAAGACCGCGGAGGCGCTGGACCACATGCTGCAGAGCTTCATCACACTGAACCCCACGCACAAGGAGCTGCACTTCCTCCTGTCGGTGAGGCTGCAGGGTGCCAGGTGGGGTGGGGGCAGGGCCCAAGGAGGGGAGGCTGGTTCTGCAGGAAGGTCAGAGGTCAAAGCCAGCGGGACTTCACCGTGGAGCCCTGAGTGAGGCATCCTGGGCAGAGACGGGAAGGGGAGGGCCCCCTGGGCAGAGGCAGGCCAGGGCAAGGTGAGCAGCACGGATGAGGCCAGCGGGAGAGTGGAGGGGGCTCCAAATGCTGGAGAGGGGAGGGCGCAGGGGGGAGCGGGGCTTCAGGGGGTTGGGGGGACCAGGGCAAGAGCTGGTCAGCAGGGGCCGGATCTCGGCAGGCTTGGGGGCCTCGTCAAGCAGCTGGGTGGGAGTGAGGCGGGGTTCCCAACCTGGGGTGCCCAGATGGAAGTCGGGGGGCGAGAACACAGACAGAGTAAACTCCATCTGCAGGTCCCTCTCCTTGAGCCGCAAGGTAGCATGTCCGTCCCCTGGGAATGCCAGACACAGACCACAGCTGTACCAGGAGTGGCAGGGGATGCCACCAGTGATGTCACAGATGTTTTTCTGGGACATCACCGGTTTACAGAATTTCCAAATACTGTACATCTTTATCCCACTTCAGAATCAAAACTCTAATCCTATATCGCCTTTAAAAAGAGGCTCAGATTTGGCTTAATGCTATTCAACATAGCTGTTTCAAGATGCCTTTGTATTCTGTTGTAATGCTATGCACATATTTTGTGCATGGAAAAGCACTATTCTAGAAGGGGGTGCATGGCACAGAACAGGTTAAGAACCAGGAGCCTCAAAGGGCTTTGAGCAGGAGGGGATGTGTCAGCTACAAAAGGAGAAAATGAGGACTCCTCCTGGGGCAGTACTGCCTGGGTGCAGACGGATTGGCAGAAGGACAGGGAAACCCAGGGGACAGAGCCTGATGGAGGGTGGAGCCCAGGTGGGTAGGTGGGGCCTGCACCAATGGGTGTGGCCTGGCTGATGGTGGGCGAGGCCTGGCCATCTAAGGCCGGGTGCCAGTTCCTGCTGCAGCACCAGCCCCTGGAAACCCACTCCCTGCCCCTGCCCCTGCCCGCCCCGCAGCACATGTACATCTGGCTGGCATCGGAGAAGGCGCACGAGCGGCAGCGGGCTGTAAGCAGCTGCACCAGCCTCCTCAAATTCCTGAGGCACAACCTCCACCTGGATGTGAGTACCCAGCTCGGCACCTCACACCCACACCCCTGCACTGGCTGGGCCCCATGCCCTGGAGCCCAGGGGCTGACCAGAGCCGCCCTCTGCCCAGAGCCTGCCGGGGCTCGTGGGGTTCAAGGCCCCTGGGCACCTGCCTCCAGGACAGGGTGGGTCCCTGAGTCCCCTGCAGCCCCCTCTGGGCTCAGGCTGGCAGACGCCCAGGTAGTCTCCCTCTTTCCACATGGGGAAAGAGGCTGGGGGCAGAGGGGAGGACCGGCTCAAGGCCTCACAGCTGGCCCTGACCATGACCCAGGAAGCTGGGCTCTTATCCACACACCTTGAGGCCTCAGGCAGGTGTTTCTCCTGTTGGAGCCTCAGGCTCTCAGCTCTCACCTGTAAAATGGACGGAAATGACTTCTCCTTAGAGGGCTGCGGCGGGAGCCAGAGGAGGTAGAGGCTGTGCGAGGGCTCCTCGGCTGTGAGGCCTGCACCAGAATGGGGTCCCGCGGCTACTGCATGGAGCCACCGCCATGCCCCCACCCACCCATACCCCAGGGTGGGCCCCCCCATTGCATGGTCCCCACTAACCCCAATCTGTGGCCTTTGGGTTGGGTGAACATCAGCAGGTGCGGAGAGTCAGTGTTTATCAGCCCAGACCAGCATCAACTCCTTAGGGAGAGTCGAGGAGACAACGAAGTGGGTTCCTCACCCTGCTGCCCAGCCGGCTGCCTGGTCCAATGGAGGCAGGAGGCAGAGTGCGAGGGAGGTGTAGGGAGGAGGAGGAGGAGGAGGAAGAGGAGGAGGAGGAGGAGGAGGAGGACCCCTCTGGATAGGCTCAGAGTGGCTTCAATTCACTCAAAGTCCATTTCCACACCACTTGCCCGGATAAGGCAAGCGAAGTAGTTGCCTTGGGAGCAAAATTCCTGGGGGCACCAAAAAATCCATAATCAAGATAAATCATATTTTAATGTGATCTTTTTAAAAATCAAATCAGCAAATGATGGTCTAGGGATAGGCCACTTGTATTTGTAAATAAAGTTTTATTGGCACCAGGGCCAGAATTAGGGTAAGGCCAGCGGGGTCATTGCAAGTGCGGGGTCAGGTCCTGTCTTTGCTAAACATGTTCAGACTTTGTTCATCCTGGAGATTTTTGCATTTCTTTTGATTTTTCTAAATATTGCATTAAAATATTATTTCCCTTGATTTCTGAGGTTTTGGCAACCCCTTATATTTTGCCCAGACCCCTGTCCCGCCCCTGCCACACAGTTGAGGTGATGGCTTCTGACGTAGCCGGGCTGGGGTGAGCGCATGGCAGGTGGGGACTCTGTGGGGGGCTTTACTGTCAGTGGCTCCCTGCTCTCTCACCACAGCCAAAGGAGAACTTCAAGCGGATTGGGCAGCTGGTGGGCATGCTGGGGATCCTCTGCCAGGACCCGGACAGGGCCACCCAGCGCGCCAGCCTGGAAGGGATGGGCCATCTCTACAAGCTCCTGATGTGCCACAAAGGTGAGCCTCCCCGGCCCCCATGGCACACCCATCTCCCCCCACAGGCAGCCTCAGGAAGACCTACACCAGCACCCCCAGACTCAAGCTTGCCCCAAATCTGTCCACAAACACAACCCTGATCTGAACCATAACCCTACAATGGCCTCACCCTGAGCCCCGTCCCCAAACTGGGGCACAGGCCTGACCCTGATTCAAATGACCCTACCCTAACTCTGCCCTGCCCCAACCTAGACCCCAAGCCCACTGTTGCCCGGCTCTCACCCCACCCTGCCCCTGGCCAGCAGGAGAAGCCCCACAGGTAGAATCGCAGATCCCCAAGAAGCTCTCCCAACCCAGCGAGGATGAAGGCCCCCTCTGGGGCAGTGGAGACCAGAGGGCCACTCCTCCACCCTCCCAGGAGACGGCGTTCCCAAAGGAGAAAGACCGCATCTTCCAGCTAGGCAGCTCCCAAGTCATCAAGGTCAAAGCCCTTAGAGTCGTGGGCAGGGCCAGGTGGGGGGCGTGGCCAGAGCACACCCCTGGCATCTGGGGCTGGGGGATAAACTCGCCCACTCTCTCCTGTGTTGTCGAAGTGGAGCCAGCACATGTTGGATGCCTGCCATCCTCCAGGGGCTTCACAGACATTACCACACCCCTTCCTCAACTCTTCCAACCTTCCCTGGACTGTTCCCATCTCCCGTTGCAGCCCCCACCTCGTGTTGTGATTTGGATTGTATTATCTTCTGAACACGAGGCTCAGGGTGAGGGGGATGTGGGGCGGTGCTTCATGGAGCCTCCTCAGAGTCACCTCTGAGATGATGACCTTTGTCTGCCATGGTCAGTGTTGAACGCTGGCTAACAAAGACCCCTGTACTCGGCTCTCAGTCCCTGCTAGACCTTGAGCGCTCCAGGCTGGAGGTGGGGTCTCACTGCTGCCTGGTGGTAGAGCTGGCCTTCAATAAACACCCATGAAACTGAGCCAAATTGAACCAAATGATGAAGAAGTGGCAGCACATGGCTAGTCAGTGCCCCTGTGGCACTTGGTCCAGTCCCAGCTGACTCCAGAACCCCTGCTCTTGGCAGCTGTAGTGAGCTGTCAGAGTGCTGAGGCCCATCTGGAGAAGTGTAGTGCGGAAAATCTAAAGCCCTGGGGCCAAGACAGCCATTGTCTCTGCCCAGCAGGGGAGCACTTGGCCTGGCTGCAGTTTCTGTCAAAGAGCCAGGGCAGAGGCAGGGCAGGGCGGGAAGGGCGTCACTGGCTGCCAGCTCCGTGGGATCAGCAGTGAAGGACCTCAGAGCACCTGGGTCCTCAGGGGGTCTCAGTAACTAGGAGCATAGAGTCCAGGACCTGGGAAGGGGCAGCCTGCTCTAGCCTGTGTGGCCCCTCCACACAGATTATGGGTGTCCAGTTTGGGCTTTCCCTGGGCAGATGGGGGTAATGAGAGGGGAGAGGATTAGAGGGTCTGCTAATCATGGGATGGCAGATGTGGGAAGGGTTGGGTTGCAGAACACTTTGGCCTGGTTCTGGTCCCAAGGTTGTCCCTGACTCTTCGTGTGGTCTTAGATACACTACACCTTCATCATCATCACTGCTATCACTACCATCATCACCACCACCACCATCACCACCACCACCATCACCACCACCACCACCACCACCACCACCACCATCATCACCACCACCAACATCACCACCACCACCACCACCACCACCACCACCACCACCATCACCATCACCACCACCATCACCACCACCATCACCACCACCACCACCATCACCACCACCATCACCACCACCACCACCACCACCACCATCATCACCACCACCAACATCACCACCACCACCACCACCACACAACCATCACTGCCACCATCATCACCAACAATAGCCCCTTCACCATTACCACACCATCGCCATGATTACACCATCATCACCACACCATTACTATGACCCTAAACCATCCTCCCCATCATCACTGCCACCTCCATTTCATATTTATTCATGCCCTTGATTAAAGTAAGACACCTCAAAAATCTTTTTCAATCCTGAGATTGTAGTATTCTGGGATTCCAAGAGTCTAACTACCATTCCAAGTTGAATTTCTTCATAAACATTCTAAATGCTAAAATTCTAACTAGAAGTTTAACATTCTAGCAAACAATTTTAAATTTAATCTTATAACAGATGTTCTAACTGATTTATAATAGCCTAATATTCAAAACCCAAACTTGTTACAAACTACAAAGATCCCATTAAAATTACTTTAACATTCTAACCAACATACTAATAACCTAACATTCTCACATTGTACCAAATTTTAGAATTATAAGATTCAAATAAATATCTGTATATCCATTATTTAACACTTATTTTTATATTCTAATATACATAGAAACATCCTAACAGACTTTCAAACATTGCAACAAATAACCTAATATGCAAAGAAGCATTTTACAATCCTAACATCCTTGCAAAGTCATAATTTTCTATCGGGCTTCCCTCTTATCTCTCTGGCATCAGCATCCTAACTTCTCCTGATTGGAAGATGCTGAATCCGCCCTGTCCAATAGGACTTTCCAGGAGGATGGATGTGTTCTAACTCTATGGTATCCAAGGTAGACACTACCCACATGGAGCTTTGAGCACTTGAAATATGGCTAGTACCACTGAGGAACTGAGTTTTTAGTGTTATTTAATTAAATGTAAATTTAAATAGCTACATGTGGATGGTGGCAGCAATGCTCACAATCTTTCCAGAAGGTTCCCACCTGTGCAGCAGTGATCTGGCCCAGGACCTCCCTCCAGGAGGCTGCAGTCTAAGGCTGTGAGTCAGGAATCAGAACCACCACCTTGCATTTCCCCGAGAGCCCCTTTATTACCGCTGAGCAGCTCATGGTCTGGCAGTGAGACGGCCCCTCTCTGGACCTTGAGAGCTGCTCCTGGGGTGCAGAGCAGAGTCAGCATCCTGGAGTGGCCCTGCTGTAGGTACAGGGGCCCTGGGTCCCAGACCCAGCCTTGCCCACCACCTCCACACTGCTCCATGGCCAAGGGCAGCTCGTGCACTTTCTGGGCTTGGGGTTGGTATAGGTGACCTTGAAGATCCTTCACAGCTATGAAGTTCACTTTCTCTTTGATTAAAATGCTCATAAGGAGGACAGGGGCTGGCAGTTGGGGAGCACCGCTGGTTGAGGCTGGCATATGAGGAAGCCCTATGAGGGGAGAGGAGGAGGTTGGCTGGGCCACCTGGGTCCCAGGACAAGCTCCGGGTCTGAGTGAGGAAAAGAGCCCTGGGCCATGGTTGGCTCCGAGATACGTGGAAATGGTAGGCTGAAAATCACTGGACATGTGCTTGGGGACCCGGAGAGTGCTTGGAAGGCTGGATGTGCCAGAGACGTGGGAGCTGGGGCAGAGGAGAAGCGGTGACACAGAAGTGGGGGAGGCAGGTGCCGGCACAGGGGCCCAGAGTGACGGCTCTGCCCACCCCACTGCTGCAGGAGATCACACAGCATCTCACAGTAGTGGAGCTGAATGACCTCCTCTGGACGACCATCAACAGCCTGGGCTCCAGCACCCCCTTCCGCGTGCAGGCGGCGGCCGAGATGCTACTTGCTGTGGTCCAGGAGCATGGCGCCAAGCTGCAGACCGTGAGGGCGCTGGGGTACCCGCGAAGGGCCGTGCTGGGGCAGAGGGTGGGCCCAGCAGTCAGCCTCTGGGGGCTCAGGGCCTTGGGCATGAGGTGGGGGACACAGGTCCCACCTAGGCAACAACCAGTCTGAGGGATTCGAATGAATGAATGAGGGAGGGCCCACGCAAGTCCCCCGAGTCCTGGGTGGTGACTGCGGTGTCATGGGGCACACACACCTCAGTCCAGCAGCTGCTGCAGGCCCTGATGTGGGGGTGGGGTGGGGAGGAAGGGAGGACATAGACCAGACCCTCATGGAGGTGCCATCTGATGGGGGTGGCAGACACAGGAAGGCTCCGACAGGACAGCACAGCAGATGCAAAGGCCAAGGGGGGACCCGGGGCTGGGCAGGGTGTGCCCCAGCACGAGGCTGCCTGATGCCAGTCTGCAGACAGGTAAGCTCTGCAGGGATACTGCACCGGGGTCGGGATAAGCCAGACAGGCACACAGAAGGCAGAGGGCTCTCGGGGCACAGGAGTGGTGGGTGCAAAGGAACGACATTCAGGGGGGCCGTGTCTGAACCTTCCAGTGACTGGGCAGTTGGGACAGAGTGTGAGGACCTTGAATCCCATGCAAGCTGTGGGGACCTGCCTCCCTCAAACCAGGACACCCGTTAGACCAGGCGTCCAGGGCAGGCAGTGCCTCCCCTGTTAGACTGCCTGGGACAGGACCATAACTCAAGGGGCTTCATGCTCATCAGGGCAAGAAAGACCCCCCACCGTTAGGGCTCCCAGGGCAGGCCGGGCCTTCCCTCAGACCACCCCCTCCCCACACAGGTGGCCAACATGGGCCGGGCCATCCACCTCCGCCTTTGTTCTGTGCGCATCCCCCAAGCCAAGGAAAACACCCTGCGTGCCATCACCCTGCTGGCCCGGAGCCACACCCCCGAGCTGGTGGCGACCTTCCTGGACTTCTCCATGCCCCTGGACAGGTACCCGGCCCCACCCTGCCCCTCTGCCCCCTCCATCCTCTGCCAAGCAGGGTTCGGGACCTCTGCCCTCTGGCTGCCTAGGACTGGGTGCAGGGAGGGAACCCACACCTGCTCGAGTACCTCGCACTTCCTGGGGTGGGCGCTGGGGAGGCACTGCTTACCATTGTCCTATCCGTACTCCCCATGAATCACCCTGCCCCAGCCTCGACCACCCGGTCACCTGATAGAGAAGGGGCCCAGGACCCGGGTGCTCCCAGCAAGACCCCAGCCAACACCAAAGCCTCGCCACCCATCAGCAAAGACCCCTCTGTCTCATCCTCATCCTCCAGCATTCTCTTCTTCCTGCTCCTCTGAGGACCCCTACAACCCCCAGAGGCCACGACCGTCCTCTCAGGCAGGGCTGGCTTCTCTCCCACAGCCCTGGGAACCCTGGGCCAAGAGGTGGGCTAGGGTCCTCGGCGCTCCTCACGGCCCTGGCTCCCCAAAATCCTAGCTCTGAATCCTAGATCCTCTGTCTATGCCACCTGCCACCCATCCACCACACACCCGCCCTGGGTCGCCCCTCACTCCTTGAAGAGGTAGCTCTTGGTCAGGGACACCCTCTCGCTCAGTCCACCATCTGGACTCTTGGGGATCTTGCCATCCTTCGCTCCTGACTTCTCTGAGCCTGGATCTCCTCTCTCCCAGCCACCTTGTCCTCCCTCCTCCCCAGCTGCCACTCCCACAGCCATGCCCTCTGTGTGGTCATCACGAGCTTCCAGCATCTCCGTGCCACCTCCAGCCACCTCCCAGCTCCCAGCTCACTCCCGCCCCATGGCCCTGCAGCCCACTGCCCTGCCCACCTCTCCCCTCCCCCACCTGTCCTCACCCACCTCCCTCCTCCACCCTGCGCACACCGCAGGTCCCTGGCCCCCAGCTGCCACACTTGCCTCCAATTTCACTAAAATGCAGGAGCCACAGGATGTGGGCTCGCACAAGCTTCTGGTGCCCAAGCATTGTTTCCAGGAAGATTTCCAATTTCCACGTGGAGGTGCCCTTTTGTTTCTGTTAGTAATTTCTAGTGTTATTGCATTGTCATCAGAGAGTGTTGTCTGGAATACTTCTACTTTATGGAATTTACTGATCTTCTAAACACGTTTTGTGACTATCCCATGGGCACTTGAGAAGAAGGTATGTTTTCTATTACCAGGTGTAGAGTTTGGTATCCAGGCGTACCTCAGAGATATCGCAGGTTTGGTTCCAGACCACCGCAGTACAGCAAGTCACACAAATGTGTTGGTTCCCCAGTGCATATAAAAGTTATGTTTACACTATACTGTAGTCTATTAAGTGTACAATAACATTACATCTGAAAAAACAATGTACATACCTTAATTTTAAAAATATTTTCCTGCTAGAAAACTCTACTGATCACCTGATCATCTTTAGCAAGTTGTAATCTTTTTGCTGGTGGGGGTTCTGACCTCGATGGTGATGGCTGCTGACTGATCAGGGTGGTGGTTGCTAAAGGTTGGGGTAGCTGTGGCAATTTCTTAAAATAGGACAACAGTGAAGTTTGCCACATCAATCAATTCTTCATTTCACTGAAGATTTCTCTGTAGCATGTGATGATGTTTGATAGCATTTTACTCACAGTGGAACTTCTTTCAAAATCGGAGTCAGTCCTCTCAAACTCTGCCCCTGCTTTATCGACTAAGTTTATGGAATATCCTAAATGTCATTTCAAAAGTGTTCACAGCATCTTCACCAGGAGTAGCTTCCATCTCAAGAAACCACTTTCTTTGCTCAAACGTAAGAAGCAACTCCTCATCCACTCAAGTTTGATCATGAGATTGCAGCAATTCAGTCACATCTTTAGGCTCCACTTCTAGTTCTAGTTCTCTGGCTATTTCTACCATATCTGCAGTTAATTCCTCCACTGAAGGCTTGAACCCCTCAAAGTCACCCAAGAGGGTTGGAATCAACTTCTTCCAAATTCCTGTTAATGTTGATATGTTGACCCCCTCTCATGAATCGTGTATGTTGTTAATGGCATCTAGAATGGTGAATCCTTTCCAGAAGGTTTTCAGTATAATTTGCCCAGGTCATCAGACGAATCACCATCTGTGGCAGCTGTAGCCTTATGAAATGACTCCTTGATCCGTGGGCTGCAGAATGGATGTTGTGTTAGGCATGAAAACAACATAATCTCCTTGTACATCTCCATCAGAGCTCTGGGGTGAGCAGATACACTGTCAATAAGCAGTAATAATTGAAAGGAATCTTTATTTCTAAGTAGTGGGTCTCATCAGTGGGCTTAAAATACTTAGGAAACCATGCTGTAAACAGATGTGCTGTCACCCAGGCTTTGTTGTTCCATTTCTGTAGCACGGGCAGAGTAGATTTAGCATCATTCTTAATGGCACTAGGATTTTTGGAATGGTAGATGAGCATTGGCTTCAACTTAAAGTCAGCGGCTGCATTAGCCCCTATAACAAGAGAGTCTGTGCTTTGAAGCTTTGAAGCCAGGCACTGATTTCTCCTCTCTAGCTATGAAAGTCCTGGATGGCATTTTCTCCCAACAGAAGGAAGAACATTGAATATCTGTTCTGTAATGCAGCCACCTTCACCAGTGATCTTAGCTAGATCTTCTGGATAACTCACTGCAGCTTCCACATCAGCACTTGCTGTTTCACTTTGCACCTGTATGTCACCGAGACGGCTTCTTTCCTTAAATTGTTGGTACCAACCTCTGCTAGCTTGGGACTCTTCTGCAGCTTCCTCACCTCTCTCACCCTTCAAAGAATTAAAAAGAGTTAGGGTCGTTCTCTGGATTTATTAAGAGAATGTTGTGGCTGGTTTGATCTTCTACCCAGACCACTAAAATTTTCTCCGTGTCAGCAATAAGGCTGTTTTCACTTTCTTATTGTTCATGTGTAGCACTTTTAATTTCCTTCAAGAACTCTCCCTTAGCATTCACACTTGGCCAACTGTTTGGCCCAACAGGCCCCGTTTTGGCCTATCTCACCTTTTGACAGGCCTTCTTCACCGAGCTTCATTATTTCTAGTTTTTTATTTAAAGTGAGAGACAGATGACTCTTTCTTTCACTTGAACACTTAGAGGCCATTGTAGGCTTATTAATTGGCCTAATTTCCATATTGTTGTGTCTCAGGGAATAGTGGGATGGGAGGACAGGGAGAGAGACAGCAACAGGGGAATGGCCAGCGTGTGGAGCAGTCAGAACACATTTATTGGTTAAGTTTGGCATCTTATATGGGAGCGGTTCATGGTGCCCCAAAACAACTGCAGTAGTGACATCAAATGTCACTGATCACAGACCACCATACCAGATATAATAATCTTGAAAAAGTTTGAAATATTGTAAACATGGCCAAAATGTGACACAGAGACACGAAGTGAGCTCACACTGTTGGAAAAATGGTGCCAATAGACTTGCTCAGCGCAGGGTTGCCACAAACCTTCAGTTTGCAAAGAAGCACATCTGCAAAAGGCAATGAAGTCAAGCATGATACAATGAGGTGTACCTGTGTGTCCATAGGTTTCCTTATTGTGGTGTTTGGGTTTTCTACATCCTTAATTAATTTTTCTGTCCTCTTGATCTGTCTTGTACGGAGTGTTTGTTAAAGTCTCACTAAAGAAACATTACTGTGTTTCTACCCATGTATCCTTCCAACTCTTATAGTTTTATTTCGTAAAGATAGTTGCCCTGTTATTTGGTGCGTCCAATAAGTATTCTACTTTCTCTATGAATTGTGACTTTTAGCATTAAGAGGTACCCTGCTTTGACACACTTAATGTTTTGAGGACTTGGATTCTACTATGTTATCAGGATCACTACTCCTGCTTTTTAATTTTTCCATTTGTCTAGTATGCACATGTCCATCTCTTTGTTTTAACCTTTTGGAATCCCTTTGTTTTAGGTGTGCCTCTTGTATACAGCATTTACTTTGTCTTGATTTGTGCCAAATTGAAAATCTATTTTTTAAATAGGTGAGTTAAGGCCATTGATATTTATTGATATGGTTGAGGATTTTTTTCTTTATCTTTAAAATCTAATCATTTTATTACAAAATGTCTCAGAGTTAATCATTCTGGGTTAATTTTCCCAGGTGCCCGATACATCCTTTGGTTATATAGATTTAGGTCTTTTTGTTATTGTTAATTCAGAAAAGTTTTCTTGTTTATAGTTTTAAATATTAATTCTGTTCCATTGATGTTTTTCTTCCTCAGGGACTCTAATAATACAAATACTCTTCCTTCCTTGCCTATCTTCCCTCTCCACTACTCTCTGACACGTTTTCCTTCTTTCAATTTTGTAGAGACAGTCTCACTCTGTTGCCCTGGCTGGAGTGTCATAGCTCACTGCAGCCTCCAACTCCTGAGCTCAAGCGATCCTCCTGCCTCAGCCTCCTGAGTAGCTGGGACTACAGGTGCACACCACCATGGCCAGCTCATTTTTATTATTTTTTGTAGAGAGACAGGGTCTCCTTATGTTACCCAGGCTGGTCTTGAACTCCTGATCTCAAGTGCTCCTCCCACCTCAGCCTCCCAAAGCTCTGGGATTACAGGCATGAGCCACCGTTCCTGGTATCTTTTTACTAGTTTCCTAAAGTCACATTCATTCTCTTAGTTGTTTTTCTTCCTTTCCTAAATGCCTCTTATTAAATTTTCACTTGAGTCTTATCTTTCTTGAACACCTTGTAATTTTTCCTCATTTCTGAGATAATTTTTTCAGCTCTTTCATTTCTTTCCTGAATTCAATCAACTGTCTTTTCAGTTCTTATTGGAGTTTTTTATCCTTTTTTCAATTTATAATTTGGGGTGGTTTTTCATATCTTTAAATGCTTATTTGAGTATATTTAGCTGCATTTGGAATAAATGTTGTCTCAGGGTTTTTCCTGCATCACAATTGTTTTTCAGGGGGAGTTTCCTCACTTTGTGTGTGTTGGTTTTTGTTTTCTGATTTTTTGCAATAACTCTATGGATATGTTAATTTCGTTCCGTTCGTATTTGTGCTCTTGGAGCGTTTTATAGGATTTCAAGTTCAATGGCACCCTCTTCTGTCAATATATCAAAGTCCAGATAATTTAATAGACTTTCGGTTTTGGTGGTTTGGTTCTCTTTTCTATTGCAGGGCCCTAAATATTTCCCTCTTACCTCTTTCCCTTTTACCACTCAATTTCCAAAGGATACTTTTCCTTTGTTTTTTGCCCTTTTCTCTCCCAAAAGCTGTGCACTTTGAAGACCACCCTTCAAATTGGACATGCTTTTAAGTCCATTCTCTAGTTGGTGCTCTGAACTACTTGGACCTTTTATTATTATTTTTTTTTTTTTTTTTTTTTTTAGTGTTTTTAAGACAGGTTGGACTTAGTCTTCCTGAAGGTGGTTTGTATCAACTTTGAGTCCTGTCACCAGCTGCTCTCTTCTCTCCCCCCGACAGTGTCTCTCAGTCTGCTTCCACTGCCCCACAGCCGTGCGGTGGAGCGGGCGGGGGTAGGGGTGTGAGAGATCGCAGGCTGCCATGGGCATTCTTTCACTTTTTGCTTATGGTAATTTTGAAGTTTGGGCATTCTCTGTATTTATGCTGAGGTCATAGTTTTAGTGTAGTTTTACGTTTTCCTTCTTCTTGTTCTGTGTTGTTTTTCAAGGAAATTTTGGAAGGTGGAAATCTAGGTGACAGGCGTCATCTCCAGCTACCTAGAAGTTTATAGTTGTTTTAATTGTATCAGAATTTATTTCTTGTTTCCTCAATTCTAAGGAGCACATTTTTCACATCTTGACACTTATGAAATAGAAGTGCATTTTACACTGACGATGCCTTACACCTGAATTTGTACAGGCTCCCGAGCGGTCATCTGGGGGCACTGCCAGCACGACACCACTTTCAAAGTAAAAGTCTCTGCTTGAGATTTTCGGGCCACACTGCGGGTGCGAATTCAAACATCAAAACAGGTTTGCAGTTCAGATTCCTGGGAAATCCCCCCCTCCCATCCAGTGCGCCGATTGAAGCAAAGGTTTTCTTGCTTTTTCTTTCTACAGAGCAGAGTTCTATTTGTTTGTTTTCGTCGCCCTTAAATTGTACATGCTGCCCTTTGGACCCCAGCTCTGTGTAGGGGTCTCCTGTTAGCCTCCCATCTTGGCCAATTTTTCTTTCTTAGAGGCACATGCAATAATGGTGAGGTTTATCCTAAAAGTAGAAACAGAGTTGTACAATATGTACTCTTCCAATATCCTTCTGTTGTCCTGCTTCTTTTCCCTCCCACATTGCATATTTACGACTCATCCTAACATGTTGCAGTTGATTCATTTTTGTTGCTATGTAGTATTCCATTTTGTGAGTGCCAGTTATTCTTTCTCTGTGGGTGGACATATGGGCTGTTTCCTGTTTGGTACTGTGATCGGCGATGCTGCTGTGAACTTGCTTATACACATGCCGTGCTGCACACAGGCACTCGGTTTCCACAGTGTGTGCACGGGGATAGAAATGTCTGGACTATAAAGCTATGCGGACATCCAATGTCAATATACAATGGAAATGTCTTCCAAAGAACTTGCCCTGATTCACACTCCCAGCAGTACTTTTTTGAGAGTTGCTGTTGCTCCACATTTTCACCAACACTTAGCATCAACTTTTTAGCCAATCATCAACATTTTAGCCAATCTGGTGGTGCTATCAATCATACTGTGGGACTTATTTTCACATTCATGATTAAATAATGAAGAAGTTGAACATCTTTTCATTTCTTTTTGGCGATTTGGTACCTTCTTTGGTGATGTGCCTGTTCAAATATCCTAGGCTGCATGGGATATTCTACTGCATTGTCTCCCACCACTGGTTTCCATGCCCAGCTCACTCCATCTAAGGTCCACCATTCCTTTGCTTTCCTTTTTTATTTTATTTGCTTTCCTTTGTTAGTACTGCATGGTATGCCTCTTTCCATACTTTTGCTATTTCTACATTCTTTTGTTTTAGACATATCTTCTGTAAACAATATTTAGTTGAGTTTTGTATAGCCTGCCAATCTTTGTCTTTAATTGGAGCACTTATTCCATTTACATGTAATATAATGGTTAACATGTTTGGGATTGGATTTATCATCTTTACTCTTTCCAAAAAAATTAAAAAATAACCTTCAAAATTTTCAATTGAATTAACACACTGCCAATTTTAATGCCCTTGCTGTTTAATTCTGTATTTTTTCATCTCACAAGTATATATTCATTTAGAATTGCCCACATATCACTACTTTGTTCTTCATTCCTTTTTAAGGTCAACCCTCCTGCCTGAGACCATTTTCCTCTAGTTTGGGTCTGCTGTTAGCAAATGCTCTCAGCTTTCATCAGAAAATTTCTTTATTTCACTCTCAATGACGAAAGACATCTTCACTGAGTGTCGAATCCTAGGTTGGCATTTGTTTTCTTTCAGCATCCCGAGATAACATTTCACTGTCTTCCGGCTTCCTTTGCTGCTGTTGGGAAGTCAGCTGTCACTCTGTCGCTCTTTCAAAGGCACGATGTTTTATTCTGTGACTGGTTTTACAGTATTCTCTTTCATTTTTTCGGTTTGGGGGATTTGTTTGTTGTTTTGTTTTGTTTCTTTGTCTGACGTGTCACTGTGCTGTGTCTAGGAAAGGATTTTTGTTGTTGTTTATCCTGTCTTGAATTCCTATGCTGGAATGTTCTGATTCTGGAAAAATCCCAGCCAGCCATTATCTCTCCAAATAGTGCTTCTCCAGCATTCTCTATCACCTTCCTTCTAGGGCACTTATTAGACATGTTAGATATCTCACTATATTGTCTATTATATTAATACTATCAGAGTCCTACAAGAACGAAGATAACACTCAAACTGGCTAAGGTGAGAAAAGTTTACTAAAAGAACGACTTGCCAAGGGTAAAGTTTAATGTGCCTGATAGGGCAGGTCCAGTCCCTTGGAAATAGTATAATGAACAATGCTGAGTCATTACCACCTTCTAGACATGAAGGGGCAGGCAGTGGGAGTCCCTCCAGAACTGAGAGGGGATGTCTTTATGGAGAGGCCACCTGACCGATGGACACAGCAATCCTTTGGCCACCAGCAGGGAGGGAGCCTGGGGTATATAATAAATACCCTGACTTCACTCCACTCCCACCTTCTGACCTTCTGCCAATGTTTGCCATTAGCCAAATCAACTGGAAGCCAGAGATCAAGGGAACCTCTTGATGCAGTCTGTACAGGTCCTGCAACACAGGGCAGGACAAGGAATGACAGACACTAGATCTGAAGGGGCAAACAGAAGATATCCAGCACAATTTCTTACCTCTCTTATGTGTTCCCATATTTGTGTCCTCAGGGCTGAATTCTGGATAATTTCTCTTGACCTATCTTCCAGTTCACTAATTTTCCATCAACCGTGTCTAATATGATATTAAATTTTTTCATTGAATTTTTTAAATTTCAGATTTGGTATTTTTCGTTTCTAAAATTTCTTTTGTTCTTTTTCTAATCTGTATCACTTGTGGATTACTATTCCCTGGAGACATTTTTAAGCTTATATTTCATTTCCTTATTCCCGGTCAAATAGTTGTTTTATAGTTCATGTCTGATCATTCTAATATCTGAGTTGTCATCAGGTACATATTGTCTGTTGTTCTTGCTGTATGTCGCCTATGGAATCTTGCTTCTTTGCATGTCTGATTATATTTGTCTATGTACTGGATGTTGTTTGGGGAGAAAAAGTAGGAATAATTTGAGGCCTATAATGAAGATATTTTCCTCCACAGGGAATTCGTGTTTGCCTCTGCCAACCACCTAAGGACACTTCAGCCCAAGACTACCTTAAGCCAAATCCAAACCTGCGATTCCCTGGATGCCCCCAGGCGATTCAAACCTGGCTGAAATTCACCTGGGCTTTTTCACATCCACTCCAGCATCCCCCTGGGAGTGGTAGAGGGTCTCCTATTAGATTAACTACCTTGTGCAGTCTCTGAGCTTCCATGTCTATCCCTTCATCCCACAAGGCTGTCAAAACAACGGATCCAATTTTCCAGGATTGTCAAATGCCCTCAAGGCATCAGTAGTTTTCCTGCCCCCTACCTCTCAGGGTCATCATATTCCCCACACAATGGCCTTTCTCCAGCCTTCTCAGTGGAGGAGCCAATGCAGGTAACTTAGTGCACCATTACTGGAAGACAGGAGTCTTCCCATTTCTTTACTTTTTAACAGATTTGTTGAAATACAATTCACATACTATACAATTTTCCCATTTAAATCATATAATTCAATGATTTTAGTATATTACATTATTAATTTTGTATTTGTCGTAAAATATATATAACATAAAACTTGCCATTTCAACCATTTTAAGTGCACAATTCAGTGGCATTAATTATATTTGCAATTGTTGCACAACTATCACCACTATCTAATTTTAAAACTTTTCATCACTCCAAGCAGAAACTCGGTAACCATTAAACAATAACTCCCCATGCTCCCCTCTCCACAGCCCCTGGTCACCTCTAATTTACTTTTGTCCTTATGAATTTGCCTATTCCAGATATTTCATGTAAGTGGAACCATGCAATATTGGTCCTTTTGGGTCTGGATTCTTTCCCTTGGCATAATGTTTCCAAGGTTCATCGTGCCATAGCATGTCTCAGAACTTCATTCCTTTTTACGGTTGTATAATATTCCATTGTATGTCTACACAACATTTTGTTTATCCATTTATCTGTTGATGGACACCTGGGTTGTTTCCACCTTTTGGCCGTTGTGAATAACACTGCTGTCAACATTGGCATACGAGTGTATGTTAGAGTCCCTTCTCTCAATTATTTTGGGTGTACACCTAGGAGTGAGGTTG
>CM052438.1:22333251-22353983 GCA_028533085.1 Varecia variegata
GGCAGGAGAAGAAAGGACAGGGGTTGAGGGGGGCCTTGGGGCTGAGGAGGGGTAGGGGTGGGGCTGAGCCCCCCAAGGAGATGGGGAGCCCCCACCCACTGGCCAGCTGCTCCTCCGTCTGTTACACAGGTTATACCATCTGCCACCACCCCCAGGCTGTGTCCCAGATGGTGAACAACGTTGACTCCAACCTGCTGCTCCGCAGTAAGCAGCCCCCTGCCCTGCAAAACCCTCCCAACCCAGCTCTAGGGCTCTAAAACCCATTCCGCAGATGGCAAGACTGAGGCCCCAGAGGAGGAGGGGCGTCTCCAGCCCCTCCTCAGGCCCCATCAGGGCACCTGGGAGAGGGCTCACACCACTCCACAGCTGTTGGGGGCTCTGATAAAATGAGGGGCCGGAAATGGGCAGGGACGTCGAGGGAAGGGAGTTGTCCCAGGCTTGGAGTTGGAGAAGGTGGGGTCAGGGCAACACCCTGCCCACTTCCCACCTCCCACCTCCCACCCAGGCCAGGCTGGGGTCCCCTAACTGGTCCCTCCTCTCCCGGAGCTTTTGAAGATCTCAAGAAAGACCCAGAGCCTGGCATCCGGGAATTCGCCACCAGGCAGCTCTCCATCCTTCCAGAGGTGTCGGCCAGACCCCAGCAGTGACCTCCAGCCGTCCTCCCCCACCCTCTCCTCCTCCCCCTCAACCTGGTCGGTCAGCCCTGCCCCATCTGCCCACACAGAGTTTGCTTGCATAACATTTTTCCATTTAAAAGAAAGATCTAGATTCAACAAAGAAGCGTTACACCTGTCAGCTCCCTGCCCACCAACCCGTGGGCCCCTCTGCTGTGACCAAGCTAAGCCCCAGGAGGCACTGGCAGGACTCGGGGACAGGGGTAGGGTCAGGTCCAGGGACAGGGGTAGGGTCAGGCCCAGGGACAGAGATGGGATCAACTTGGTCGGCATGACCTGAGCCCAGCCGAGGCCTGTGGTGTCTGGGCTGGCAGGCGCTGCAGGGCCAGCCTCCGCCCCGGAGCATTCCCCAAGGCGCTCACTCGGTCTGCAGTTCGTCTCCAGCTTGGGGAGCCACCACGACTGAGGGGCTAGCAGTGGGGAAGGGCACCCTCAGCCCGGGGACCCCACTGTCTCCCTCTACCCCTCTGTCCTGCTTAGTCCAGTCAGGGCTGGCAGCAAGACCTTCCCAGGGAGCCTGGCCCACCCTGTGTGGCCTGAGGCAGGGGTCTTGGCTCTCTGAGCCTCAGCTGTTCCATCTTTAAGACCCCTTAGAAGTCTGAATCCAGAGGAGGCTCCCCCCAACTCCCAGAGAGCCATCTGGGGACCTGTCCAACCTTCAGCCAGGTCCTTCCCCCTCAGCCTGGGTTTTCCCACATATGAAATGGGCAGATGGGCCCTTCCCTGGCCTGTGGGCCCAGGGAGCACCTGGAGAGACCGTCCCCACAGAGCTCTTCCTGGGGCCTCACCCCGAGCTGTGTCTTTCTCCAGACCCCAGCCAGGCCAGCCAGCGCCCCTCCAGCAGGACAGCCCAGAGAGCCCACCCCGCCCTTCCCTCCCTCGGCCGCACTGACCCTCATCCACACCTTGGCTGGGGCAGCTCCTTCCCCGGGAAGCCCTCCCCGACCTCCCACACTGCTCACCCCCAAGGCCCAGCTCCCACGTCCCCCACCCCAGCCCCTCCTCAACTCCCCCTCCCTCTCAAGAGTGGACCACTAGCCTGTGAGCCCCTCGGGGCAGGGCTGCACTGCACAAACCTTGGATGATGGATTGAAAAATACAGCGACCTTCACCGAACACAGAGTTACTGAGTTCCAGACGTGTTTGAGGAAAGGAGAAAATGACCGTGGGTGGAGCTGGGAGCCCCTCTGCACAGAAACCGAGGCGGCAGGTCTGGGCCAGTCTCACCCATCGTCCGTCTGAGGCGGGGCCGCCTGAGAAGGGGCTTCCGGGAGGTTTTGCCTTTTTTACATTCACCCATCCTGTCCACCGACCTCCTCGGGCACCCGCCACCGGCCCCTCCTCACTTGAAGCCCCTGGCTGGAGGCTGGGGCAGCAGCAGGTGCCAGAGCTGTGTCCCAGGCAGGGGTGCGGTCTGCCCCGGGAGTCGGCTTGCTGGTTCCACCTGCTTACCGGGCGCCTCTGAGCAGTGGCCGGCTGGCCTGTCCTCCGGCTTATCCTCCCTTCTGGAAAAGTCTCTCTTAGCAAGAGCATGGAGCTGGGGGGCTCAGGCTCGATGAATTCCTGGAGCCGACACTGACTTGGAGATGGGGAACAGCCCAATTCCTACCGGGCAGGGCTGCTGCAGGGTGAGCAGCCTCTCAGGGCCTGGTGGACAGTACGTGTCCCATCAGTGGCACCAGTGCTATCAGCAGTCCAATGCCAGGCCAGGGATAGAGGGACAGAGCCTGTGTCCCTTGGGGCCACCCTCCCGGGACCCCAGGAAGGCGCAGCCCACCTGGCCACCCCAGGCCCCTACTACGAGAGTGGACAGGACGGCCCTGGTGGTGGGCAGCTGGTTTGTGGGGAACAAGCCCCTGACAAGGCGTCGCCTTGCCACCAGGGCACGAGGCTCACCCTGGCCCGTTTCCTCACCAGGAAAAAGGGGAAATTATTTCTGGGGGGGATGGGTGAGAGGCCCTACCCTAGGGCAGGTATAGGGGGGATGGAGGGTGGGCAGCCAGGTGGGGGGCAGCCTGGGCCCCTGTTCTGGGACTGAGGCACCTCACTGGCGTCTGAGGCGCAGTGACTCAGAGAAGGGGCCAGTAAGTCCTCTGAGTGGTGTCCCCAGGTGGTGACAGTGCCTGGGGGAGGGGCCAGGGGTAGAGACCACTCGCCAGCCTCCACACAGCCAGCTGGGCCAGCCCTGGGCCACCCTCCTCGCAGGTGTGGCCCCACCCTCCTTGCACCTCTTTTCTCAGCCCACGGTGGGGCCCAGTCCCCCAGAAAGAAACCTGCACACACAGGCATATGAGCTTCATGGTCCATGGCCTCAGGCAGGCCCCCTCCCCAGGGCCTCCGAGCACACTCAGACCCAGCCCCAGGGGACCCCATGTGCCCTCCCTCCCCTGCGGTTCCTCCCCGGGCTGATGGGATGGTGCATCCCTCCACCCTGAGCCGCAGCGCCCAAAATCCCACCACCACCGGCTCCCTTCTGTGAGCCTCTGAGGCTGAGATGAGGCCACCCCACTGGATACAAGGCCCTGAAGACGTATCCAGCGAGCCTCACCTTCTAATGCCCCAACCCCCAAAACCAAACCGTGACGTCCCAGCAGCCTCTAAGTCAGGGGTGTGGGGCCCAGCAGGGCCACCAGGGGGGCGCCCAAGAGCAGGGACAGCAGGTTCAGGGACAGCAGCCTCCCCCGGCCCCAAGGCTGCTGTCCACCCCACCCACACCCGCACCCCACTCCACACACTGGCACGGCTCCTTTTTTATTGCCTTAGAGGGTCCGGAACACCCAACTGCCCAGGATCTGGTAACAAGGTGCCTAGAACAGGTCCAGGTGAGGGGCCGCGGAGGAGGGGCTGGGCCCAGTGGTTAAAAACATACCCCCACCCCGCAATAAACAGGCCAGAGAGGGGACCTGCCGGGGTGGCATCGAGGATGCTGGCGGGAGGCCAGGGAAGAGGGGGCCCAACTGGGCTCAGACACGCAGGACCAGGGGGCAGAGACAGACGTGGGAGGGGCAGGTGGGAGAGACCGGCAAGGGGGCACACACAGGGCCAGTGGGCCGGTCGGACTCCACAAGTGCCAGGCTACAAGGAAGGGAAGGCCAGATGGGGGCCGGCCAAGGCACAGAGCCCCTAGGGGTGGGCCGGGGCAGGGCGGGGCCACCACAAGCCCCAGGCCTGGCCAAGGTCCTGAGCTACATGACGCAGCATTTGGTCTTGTGCGTGTGTGGGTCTTTGAACCGCAGTCTCTGTTTAGGCCGGTATTTCTCCAGGTAGGTGAGCTGTTTGCTGTTGATGGCTCCGCGACGCTTCCTGGGAAGATGGGGACAGGGATGGGGTCATCTGGCCCCAGCTGGCCAACCTCGACTTCCCCAGGAGCTTGAGGCATGGAGTGCACAGGGGGGAGCAGGTCCTTGTGGCCAGCAGAGCCCCTCCAGCCTTGGGGCCTTTGCCCAGTTGTTCCCACTGCCGGAGTCCCCTTCCCTGCGGTCACTGGTCACCTGCAGCTCACCCGTTTGGTTCCAAACTCACTTAGGTGTCATCTCCTCCAGGCTGACTTCCCCGGGCTCCACAGCTAGGTACAACCCACCCCAGGCCATGAAGTCTAAGAGGGCCCCAAGGGTGGGGCCTGGGCACTTCCACCATCAGGGGATGGGCGGGGGCTGCGAGCAAGGCAGGGCTATGCACAGAACTCAGGAGCCAGAGTCCTGCCTTGACCCTCCCAGCTCTGCCACCCTGGCCAAGTCCCACTCCCTCCCTGAGCCTCAGGTTCCTCATCTGTGAAAAGGGATTGTGGTGGAGGGACACAACAGGACCAAAGGACCGACAGTAAGCACGGAGCCTGGCACAGGGCAGTGGGACCAGTGGGGTCATTGTGGCAGTGAGCTGCTTCCAGCTCCAAGACAGCAGGAACCTGGCCTGTGAGGTCACACTGTTCCTGCCACCTCACCTTCACACATGTACCTGGCCGGGGAGACAGGAGACGCTTCCTGGAGGAGGTGACACTGCAGAGGAGCCTGAGACACCCTGAGGTGACAGGGCAAGTGTGGGCCTAGCACTTCTGAAGGCTCATCCATCCCCACCTACCCGTGACCTCAGGTGTGACCACGGGCTCTGGCCTCAGCTGGGTCCCTGCGCAGAGCCCCTACTAACCATGTCAGGCACACAATGTGGGCAAGAAACAATCACTGTTGTGAGGCACCAGGGCTTGTGCCTGCCTGTTTCTGCTGCATGGCCCAGCCTGCCCTGACCGATGCAGCCTGGAGCAGAGGGAGCCACGCAGCAGAAGCCACGGAAGCTTAGCAAGGCATGGGGCAGGGACAGCCACGGTGAAGACCTGGCAGCCAGCCCTCCCCAGAGCCACACCAAGGTGCACTGGGAGAAAGAGTGAGAGTGTGTTCACATCTGTGCTTGTGTGTGCATGTGTGTGCTGGCATGTCTGAATGCACATATACATGTGCACAACTGAATGTACATGTGTGTGCACCACCTGTGTGTGCATGTGTGCCTGTGTCCATGCATTCGTGTGTGCACACAGCCACCTGTGTGTGTGCATGTGTCCGTGGGTGAGTGCGTCTGTGTGTGTACATGGGCTCCCCCAGGAGACCTGAGCGCCTGCAGGCACGCCCTCTCACGTGGACACACAGGGCGGGCCGGCGTGGCTGGTAACAAGCTGCTTCAGGAATGAAGAGATGGCTGTGCCCGGCCAAGGCCATCTCAGGAGCAGCACAAGAGCATGTGTGTTACACATACGTGCACGTGCATGCAGCAGCTGGGCTGGGGCGGGCCTCAGGTGTGCAGCGTCAATGTGCCTGCGGAGGTGGCCCTGCTTTGCCTGCCTGACTCCCCCCAGGACTCCTTTTCCTGGGAGCAGTGGGCAGAGGGGAGCCCTCCCCAGGGAGGCCACCCAGCCACGCAGAGGGGAGAGCGGGCCTGGAACCTCTAGGGGGTAGGGCGGGAGCAGCGGGACTCGGGGGCAGCTCCAAGAGACACCAGCCCGCGTCCTCGCCCTGCGGTGGGTACGGCGCTGTGGGGGTGTTCAGAGTCTTGGTTTACACCGAGGGGCTGGGCTGGATGGCTTCCACAGGTCCTTCCTCCTTGAACAGCGAAGCGAGTTCCACCGCCACGGCGGGATGGCGGGGGCCTCAGATGCTCGTGTCGGTGAGGGCAGGAAGGACGCGCTGGGCCAACGGCCCTCTGCGGCGGTTAGCAGAGCAGCACCCGCTGTAGTGCTGTCACCACGGCTGCCGTCCTCTGCCTCCTGGCTGTTCAAAGACGCTTTGGGGCTGCCTGTTTCTGCAGCTCAGCCCAGCCTGTCCTGACCGATGCAGCCTCGGCTGCAGGCACCACACGGCAGAAGCCACGGGGTGCTGGAGGGGTGTGCGGCGAGCAGAGGCCCTGGGCACCGGGACCTCTCACCTGCACGCGGGGATCACAGCCCGCCCTCCCCCACCAGGCACTCACTGTCGGATGAACTGGATGGCGTCTTCGTACTTCATCCCGCTCTCGATGAGGGCCAGCGCCACGAGTACCGGAGCCCTGGGGACAGACAGTAAGGCCGGGGTCATCTGAGCCCACATGCCGGCCCCCTGACAGGCCACCTGTGGAAGACGCAAGGCATGGGGGCCGAGGGGGCCCACTGCCCTAAGCTCCCCAGTGAGGGCACTGGCTTGGAGCCAAGTCGGGCTGCCTGGGCCCAAATCCCAGATCCCTCCTGTCCCTACTGTGCAACTTCCAGTGGTTCGGGCAACCTCTCTGTGCCTTGGGCCCCTCACATGTAAAATTTGTTGGCAGGATGGGCAAGCAAGGGAGCACAGGTAAAGCACTAAGCTTGGGTCTGGCCTGAGGTAAGAGCTTGAAACACACTGCCATCAACCCTGCTGGCTGGTCCTCCCTCTGCAAATGGGGAGTGGGGTCCCACTGCCTGGGTCATTTCAATCAAATCCAGGCTGCCGTTCCTCCTGCTACAGGAGTCCAAGGCCCCGGGAGTGTCCTTGTGTCTTGGGAGGTGGAGCAGCAGCTCCTTTCCTGCACAAGGTACAGGGACAGTTTGAACCACAGCAGGAGGGGGCTGGGTTAGACCTGGGGAAGGACTTCCTCCTGTGAGGCTGTTAAAGGACCTGTCTGGGAGCCATTATGCATGGGCTTCTGGGAAGGTCACAGGGACGTGCGCTCCGGACCCACATCCAAAAGCGAGAAGGTCAGACCACCAGGTACTCGGGCTCAAGCTGAGCTCACAGCAGCAGCGCCTGACGTGGCGAGCCCACCCCACAGCTCACCGACCCAGCCCCGCCACGCAGTGCACGGCCACGCAGCTGCCAGGGTCCTCGCAGAACTTGGACTTCAGCAGGCTCAGCCAGTCCTCCACGACCTTGCCAGGAGGGGGCGCCCCGTCGTCAAACGGCCAGTCCTGCAGAGGGAAGCAGCCCGTGAGGACCCCGACCTGGAGGTGGCCAGGAGAGTTGGCCCGGGGGCTCAGCCTGGCTGGGACGGGACAGGGTGCTCCGAGAGAGGCAGTGGATGCCAGCAGCCCGCTAGGGTGGAGGCACGGTTTGGCCATGAGTACTCCACCATGAGTGCCCCAGACTCCGATTCCTGCTCACTTCAGCTGTCCTTTCCTCCAGGAAGCCTTCCTGGACCACCCTGCCCCTTTCTGAGTAGCGCCTCCTCTGCAGCCTATGAGCCCTGCTACCTCCACCCCCATCACCCCGAGCTTTGGTTCTGGGGTCGCAATCCCTCCGCCTGCGTGCCCGTGGCAGCCTGAGAGGTTTGAGGTCAGCAGGCCCAAGGGGTCTTGTCCCCCACAGCGGCACACGAGATGGCTGACACACGCTTGTCTGCGTCCCCAACCCCCAAACGCAGCCACACAGCTCAGGCACCAGGAGGAATGAAGAAAGGGCAGTAGAGTGAGGCCGTATTTCTGGGAGCAGGACTAGTCAATGAAGCCTACGCCCTTCCAGTCAGGTGTCCTGGGAGCAGGGGGTTAATTTGGTTCTGGAAAATGAGCTGCACTTCCCACGGGCCCCCACCGCCCCGGAGAGACAGGTGAGGCGAGCCTGAGTCTCCGTGGGGAGGGCTCAGCCGAGGGTGCGCCGCAGTGGGGACAGAGGCCCTTCCGCCTTGGTGAGGCAGTTCACGCAGGGCCAGGGACTGCTCCACAACTGGCACCGTGTGCTGCCAGGGGTGAACCCACAAGGGCCCACTGAGGCTGAAAGGCAGCCCTCGGGGTCACCTCATCCCCTCTCCGGCCTCCAGGCAGGGCAACTCCTGGAGGCAGCCTGTCTGCTCGGCTGCCCAAAGTCTAACCCAAATCCTCCTGCTGCAGTGCGGGGAGGGAGGGTCACTGACGTGCCCTGTGCCAAGAGGTGCTTACACGCCATCGCCTCCGTGCCTTCCAAGCACCCACACTTTAAGATGAGGAGTCTGAGGCTCAGAGTGACCGGTGGGGCCACAGGGCTGGGAAGGGGCAGAGGCAGGATCCACCCAGGCCTGTCTGGCCCCAAAGCACCAGCTCTTCCCACCACTCCCAAACGGCAAGCAGTGGCCACTAAACACAGCAATACCTGTCAAAATGGGGCCCTCGATGAAAGGCAGTGAGGAAGGGGTCCTCCGCACTGAGGAGAAGAGACAGAGGCCCAAGCACAGCCAGGCAGGGCCTGCTCCACACAGGGCTGGCCTCCCTGCCCCGGCCCGGGAGGGGAAGCCTGGGCCAGGGGAGCTGCTGGCCACCAGGCTGGGGTGGACCCCACAGAGCTGGCTTCAGGGCTCTGGCTGCTGTGGCCCGTTCCACAGGGACATGGCAGCAGAACTGCCCTACCCTCCACCTAGACTTGGGTCCCCAAGGCTGGAGGAGCCAGGGAAACGGCCCTGAGGGTCCCTCCCCACGGCCTCTGCAGAGAACCTTCCCAGGGACCTGCTGCCCGGCAACAGGGCCCCAGACACCAGGCGGGAGAGGGAGGTAAGCCTGAGACGGGCCCAGGCGTGGAGCAGCCAGGCAGCCTGCACGCAGCCCCATGGAGGCTGGCTCTGCCAGGGTTCTCATGGGGAACCGAGCGCACACCCACTGCGCCCCAGAATCCCCGTCCACACAGCGGGGCCCTGCTCTGCCAGGCAGGGCTGTTGGAGGTTATAGCCCTAGACCCCAATGGGGAGCGCACCCAGCAGTCAGGAGCATAACTGTGTCACCCTAGGCAGAGGCTCATGCCTGCCCACTATGTGGCCTGACCCAAGCCTCAGTTTCCCCAAGATGGAACCACGCAACGGGCTGCTGTGAGGCTAAGACCCCAGCAGGCAGGAGGGCCCAGCTCTCAGGAGCTGCAGCCGGGCTAATGCACCAAGTGTGTGCAACCCCCTGCCCTGCAGGCTGGCCCAGCCCACACCAGAGGTGGGAAAATGGGGTGCAGAGGGGGTGACTTTCTCTGGGTCACATGTCCTGACACTCAGCCTGTTCCCAATGTGCCCAGACACATGTGGTCCAGGCACAGACAGGCTGCAGAATGGCTGGTGACACTAGAGAGGCCACGTGTGCCTGCCCCACAGCAAGGAGCACAAACCCACCGCCCAGGCCAAGAGGAGCACCCAGCCGAGAGGGTCCGCACAGGACGACAGGGTCTGCCCAGGCGGAGAGGCGCACCCAGGCTGAGAAGGGCCACGTAGGCCAGGAGGGCCCCTCCAGCCCGCCCCCATGGAACAGCGGTGTCCCAGCACCACGCAGCCCTCACCACCACAGTGATGCCGTCCTTCTCCAGCGGGGCTTTGTCATAGGTCACTTCGCACACGCGCACCACGGTAGTGGCCCCGTATTTCTTCAGGTCCTGGTAGAGGGAGGAGGGAGAGGCAGGCTGGCCTGGGGCTGCAGAGATCAGGGGTCAGGACCCACCGACTGGAGCCCCCAGGGCAGGGCCGTGTCCCCTGGACCAGACAGGAAGGCTCAGAGGCAGTGTGCGCCGCCTATGGTGGACCCTCAGGCTCAGTGACTGGCCAGGGTGGCATCTGGGGGTAGAAGAGCCTCTCCTGATGCTTCCGGGCACCTGACCCTTGGCCCAACAGCAGAGAGGAAGGTGTTCCCACCTACAGCCACTGTAATTCACAGCTGGGCAGCCGTGACCGCAGCTCTCAGCACACTACCTCCCTCCTCTGTGGTGCTCAGGACACCCAATCTTACCAGCAAGGCCCCATTTCCAGGCAAAGCTACTGAGTCCCCCCAGAGGGAGAGGCTCCCCCAGCCCACACATGGGCCCTGCATCTGGGCAGCCCCCCACCGGCAGGCCCAGCCCAGGAGCCCTTCAGAGTCTCCTAGGGGCAGGCCTGGCAGGGGGCCTCAGAGCAGGGGGGCAGGTGCCCGCTCAGATAGCCAGACCCTGCACACCAGCAGGGAAGCCCACACTACCAGGGAAAAGGTCATGGTCACACACAGCCAGACTGATATTTATACCCCACTCCATGCGGGCCACGTGCAGGGGATGTTCCCACCCCGACCTGCTCCCTGCAGCTATTTTGGGAGTGGTGAGGGATCAGTTGCTGGGTCTTGCTGATCATGCGATGGGGACACCGGACACGGAGGCCAAAAGCCAACCATTCTAATACAGGGAGTAGGAGGAGGTGCCGGGCTCTGAGACCATGGGGGTACACCAGAGTCCCTCTGTGCCCTCAGCAGGGGTAGCTGAACCCTCCCTGAACCTGGTCACACACTGAGCCCTGATCTAGTCACATGCTGAGCCCTGACCCTGGCCACATACTGAGCCCTTATCTTAGTCATACCCTGAGCCCTGATCCTAGTCATACACTGAGCCTCAACCCTGGTTACATGCTGAGCCCTGGTTGGTCCTGGTCACGCACTGAGTCCTGATCCTGTTCACACACTGAACCTTGACTCTGATCACACAATGAACCCTGATCCTGGTCACACACTGAGCTTGGACCCTAGTCACATGCTGAGCCCTAATCCCGTTCACACACTGACCCTGGACCCTGGTCACATGCTGAGCCTTGACTCTGGTCACACACCGAGCCCCAACCTTGGTCATACCTAAAGCCCTAGTCCTGGTCACACACTGAGCCCTATCCCTTGGTGACACACTGAACCCCAAACCTGGTCACATTCTGAGCCCTGACCCTGGTCACTCACAGTGCTATGCTTACTAGTCTTACTGTCATCTCAAGGGTCTCAGCTGTGAGAGGGGGCAGAGATCCTCCATAGGGCATCTGGCTCAGTGACCAGGTGCCCACTGCCCCTCTCTCTCTGGTTTTCGATGCCCTCTCATGCCCATGTCCCCGTTTAATTATGACAAGTCCATGGTGACTTAACGTTGCAGAGGAAAAAATAGAGTCTGAGGCCACAAATGACCCTGCACATGGCTGCAAGCTCTCTGAAGCAACCTTGCGTAGTGCAGGCTCTGCACATAGCAGGGAGCACTGCAGGGGCCCGGCTCCCACAGGAGGCCGTGCAGACAGCTCCAGATTCGGGTCCCAGCACAGGTTCTGCCAACACGTACGGTCACCTCTGCTACAGTTGCGGAGAGCTGGTTTCTCTGCTCCTGGCTCTCCAGGGTGCGGTGGCCACTCCCTCCTCACACAGAGATCTGAGCCCTGAAGCCCCCAGCCCAGCCTGTTCTAACCTGAAGCCTCGCCAAGGTCCAAAAAGGCTCCGGGCTGACCACGGAGCCAACCTGCACACCTCTCCCATCTGCCTATCCCCTATTAGGCAGCAACTTCTCACATCAGGGCCCCCATCCCTTCTTGCTCAGCCTCTGCACGGAGGCCAAAGGGTGAGCAAAGGGCTCGGGACGGCCCCAGCCAAGGCCATGTCCCACCAATCGGAGCCCAGCCTGTTAACGCCCTCACTTCCCAACCTAGCGCTAGCCACGCGGCATACAGTCCCTTCTGCTCACACCAGCCCTCCGCAGGCCCCCCACGGAACCCAGGACATCCTACCTCCCCCCTCAGGATCCTGTAAGAGGATCCACAAGCAGAACGTGGCATTGACCGCTCTAACCCCGTCCCGCCAAGCTCTGGCCTATCGACCCCACCCGGCCCCACTCACCTCGATGAAGGTGCTGAGGGTGGCGTTGGTGGGGTTGTGCGTGATGAGAAAGCGCATGTTCTTGTAGCTCACCTCCACCGGGGCGGGCCGGTTCATCCGCGCCATGCTCCACCCCACCCGGGATGGGCAGAGCGGGGCCAGCAGGGGCTGGAGAGGCCGGGGCCAGGCCAGAGAAGCCCCACCAGCCCCCAAAACCAAGCAGAATGGGATCCCTATGTTTGTCCAAGAGAGAGAAAAGACTTAAAAAACTTGCCCCCGCACCCCGCACAAATATTGTGCAAATACTTGGGAGAGGGGAATGAAGCTGCCCGGTGTCAGGATGATTAAAAAAGAAAACCCAACTCTTTAAAAAACAAAAGGAACAAAACAGGCCCCTGAGTAAAACAGGCAGCTCCAAACTCCTGTCTCCCAGAGCTGGATAATCATAAAGGGACAAAAACAAAAAATAACAACAACCAGAAAAATTCAGCAAAGAAAACTTAAAAAACCCAAAGTGAATCCGGCCACCGGGGCAGTGTCCAGCGCTGGGCCCACCACTGGGGACACCCTCTCTGCATCAGCGGTGGGCAGACAGCCCCCTTAGCTCAAGGGCGGGCCCCAAACTCCCAAGGACAAGGAAAAAATGAACTGATCCAACTCCGGCAGCCTGGGGGTGGGGTCGCAGGCAGCGGCTGTGGCCGCTGAGGCCTCGGATGCACAGGGCCTCTGTCACGTTACCCCATCGGGGTACAGCAAGTCCCAGGAGTCCTGGAGGGGGCCAGGGGTCTCAGGCTGCAGAGCCGGCCCTGGGCCAGGCAGCGGAGGCCATCGGCGGGCGGGGGCGATGGTGGGAGCTGGAGGCGGAGGCCCCCTCAGCAGCAGGCGCGGCGGCGGTGCAGGGCGCAGCAGGACTCAGGGCGGCCCCGAGGCCCTCTCCACACATCCCCGCCGGTCAGCGGCAGGCAACGAGGTCTAGGGAGGAGAGAAACGGTCAGGAAGGGGTCACCAGGAGCCCCAACTCCTGCCCTGAGCCCACAGTCACGGGCTTCTCCCAGGGCCCTGCCCGTGGCCACATGAATGAGTGCCCTTCCATGGGCCTCAACTTACCCACGTGAGAGCACAAGGAAGGACAGCTCCTACCAGGGCTGACCCAGGGGCCTGAGGTGATGGGACAGCCACCAGGACGTGATGGAGGGGAACGGAGGAAGAGGGGGATTTCAGGGACACACACCCCCCGGGCAGAAGCATGCTGAACCCCAGTGCGCAGATCACGGGTCCAACTGTGGTGACAGACGCCAAGCCCCCGTGAAAGGCTGAGCCTGGCCCCTGCCCAGCAGCCTGTGGGCAGCAGACACCCCACCCCACCCCACGTCAGCACCCTTCTCCTCCTCAGATCCTTGGCCCCTATGGAATGTCTGAGCCCAGGTCATTCTGGGGTGCCCGTCCTCAGGGAAAAGGGCTCAGGCCTAGTTGGTGCTGCCGGGGTACGCTGGAGTTGGGGCAGGCCCCACACATGGCCATGAGCCACCCTAGTCGCCTCTTACTTTGCACAGAATGTGTCCTGCCCATCCCTGTCCACCCAGCCACGGTGTCTCCACCGCATGCACAGGGCCGGCCAGGGACAGACACAGGCTGGGCTCTGCCCTCCCAGAGCTCGGAGAGGCAGGGACAGACCACAACAGCCAAAGGGCCAGCTACTAGGTAGCCAGGAGCAAGGTCACACTGTGACAGGGTCCTGGGTCTCATGACCCCAAAGGTTTCGGGCAAGGGGATCTCAGGAGCACGCAGCCTCCCTCCCACCCCACAGCAGTCCTGGGAGACCTTGGGCATGCCACTGGCCTCTGGAGGCCACAGTTACCCCATCTGCATGATAAGGGGAGAAAAAGATAACCTCAAAGCCCCCTGACCCCAGCTGTGACCCAGTGGTTGGCAGACCCTCCAGCCACTGGACACAACCGAAGCCCCACCCTGCCACTCCTATCTGCTTATTGTCCCTGCCTCCCTCTCTCTGCCCGAGGAATGGGCACCTCATGGGTGCCCCCTGGCACGGTGCTCCATCCCCCCCGCCTCCTCTTACCTCTGCCCTGCCCCAGCGCCCCTGCTCCAGCTGCCCACCAGGGAGGCTGGCCCCCAGAGCCTCAGCCTGGGTGCAGGAAGGGCACGAGGCTGGGCCCCCGCGCTCAGAGCAGCCGGCTCCACCGCTGCTGGCCAGGAGCCGCAGGCACAGGCCCCCCTGCCCAGGGCTGCGGCTGCGCGGACGGTGGGGGCTCCTCAGTAGCCTGCCCGCCACACCCTGGGCAGTGGCCAGCACTCACAGGCTCAGGGCAGGCGCCATCTCACACTCTGTCCCTCGCATGGTCCTGGGAGGGTTACGATGGAGGGACCCCAGAAGGAGGCAAAGGCAGAGGGAAGGATTCCTGTCCCTAGCGCAGCCAGCCCCCACTCTGCCCTGCCTGGAGTGAGCACAGGCTCTGAGTGCAGGTGAGGAAAGCCACCGGGTCCCAACAGCACACAAACAGCTGGGTCCCTCCTGGGACAGCAGAATGTCCCTAAGTGTGTGTGTGTGTGTGTGTGTGCGCCTGAGCTGAGCTCATGTTTACAGAAATAAAAAAGACAAAGAGGCCCAAAAAGCCACAGCACGGAGGGGTGGGGCACTGACCCACTCTCACCACCCACAGCTGCCGGGGACCCGGGGAGACCCCACAGACGACAGCACATGCCTGGCTCTGCTGCCTGGTATCCCTGGACAGGTCCTCACGGCTGAGGGTCGCTGGGCAGGGAGGGGGCTCTGAACCACCCCACACTACTGCCCACCTAGGGCCTGAGGATGTCACTTGTCTGCAGGGATCAGGACTCAGACTGGGCTGCAGTCAGGGGTCAGGGCTCAGGCTAGAATGGGGTCAGGGATCCAGGCAGAGGTTGGACCAGGTTGGGCTGGGGTCTTGCCACACACCCCATTTGTCTCCGCAGTCTGGGGTCTCCAGCCCCAGGTAAGAACAAAGCAGTGATGTCCCACCCTGCTGCCCCACATGGCTAAACACTGCCTGGTGGCCACTCCCCAGAAAGGAGCCCCATGCACACCCACGCTGCCCAGAGAGCAAGGGTTAATGGGGAACTCTAGCCCCATGGGGGCAGGCAGCTGGCCCTCAGAGCCGGTGGTTCCCGTGGGCAGCCAAGGCCCCTCTGGCCACCTCCCAATCCCCATCGGCTCCAGGTCTGGGCAGAGGCAGGATCCCCAAGGTGAGCAACAAGAGCTCCCTGCAGACGAGGCCTCAGGCTTCTCATCTGTGAAATGGGGACAGGCCGTCCAACCCCCATCAGCTGTGAGACTAGCCTTGTTTCAGCTTCTCTGCTGCTGCCAGCCCCACCCCACCCCACCCCACCCCACCCCATCCCACCCCGGCCACAGAAGCCCTGCTGGAGCTGCAGCCCCTCCTCCTCTCTTGCCCTCCAGCTGCCACAGTGCCATAACAGACCCTCTCATGACCCTTGAAGGGAGGGCCCATCTCTGTCCCTGTCTGCCAGATGCGGAAGCAGGCGGGAGAGGGGAGAACATTCTCCGGGCAGTGGCCAGACCAGGCACCCAGTTAAGTGGGTTCTTCAGCCTCAGCTGTAGGAGGCAGGAAAACATTGAACCCCAGCGAACAGAAGAGGAACCCGAGGTTCAGGGAGGCTACCGCCCTCATTCCCGGTGGCACTGTGGGTTAAAAAGTTTGAATCCTCAGGCTTCAGAGAGGGGCCCCCCCCTTACTCTACTGGCAGGGCTGGAGGCCTAGGGCTCAATGGGGTCTCAGGAGAGGCCAGGCAGCTCCATGGGAAGGGCTGGGGTCCGGCAGGCTGGGGGCCCCAGGTCAGTCAGGGTGGGGGTACAAGGGGGCTCCCCACCCAGCCCGTCGCGCCCGCCCAGGCTCACCCGCGCCTCCAAGCGGAGCCAGCTGCCTGGGCCAGGGTCTGGCGGGCGCCCCTCCCACAGCGGCACGGGCTCCGATGCCCGCAGCCTCGGCCTGCGGCTATTTATAGCACCCAGTGTCACGTGGGGGGTGGCGACCTGCATGCCACCCAGCCGGGGGTGGCTCCCACACCTGCCACCTAAATATAGCCCGAGGCAGACAGAGGGACCATGAAGGAGCCGAAGCACCCTCGGAGGAGAAAGGCCGACCCACTGCTGCCCCAGGTTGTTGCCCTGCCTCCCTCCCTAGAACCTTCCAGGCTCCCAAGGCTGCAGAGAGGAGGGGGCTGCACAGGGTTCCCAGGCCCACAAAGCGGGAGCACAGCACAGGCAAGGCCTGGAAGGGGCACGCCCAGCTCTAGAGACAGAAATGCAGGTACCCCCGTGGAGGCGGGCTAAGGCGCTGGCACCAACAGGATAAGGGTGGCCCTGAGTGACCCTGGTTCAGACCCCTGCCCCGCTCACCAGCCTCACGGCGAGCACCCTGCAGGGTGGCTACTCTCATCCACCCCCCTACCGCCTGCCACATACAGGTGAAGAAACTGAGGCACTGAGAATAGCACCATCTCAGGGTCACACTAGCAGGCAGGATTCAGCTAGGGAGCTATCTCCACATCCCACTCAACCGCCAAGGCTCCGTGCAGATGCCCCCTCTCCCAGGAAGCCCTCCACAACACCCCCTGAGGGTCCTGGCCTGCCCGCACCAGAAGGGCCCTGGCTTTGCCTCCAGGACAGTGTCTGGGAGCTCGCATGCTCCCCAGACTATGAGCCCGGGAGCAGAGTCTGGCATCATGGTCAGCTGGGTACCTGGGGGCAGGGCAGAGCAGGGTGGGTAGAGCCCCCAGCACACAGGGTCCTGGAGGCTTTGTCTCCCTGGGAACCCAGCTCACAGGCAGCCTGGGCCCGGCAATCAGCGGTTAGTGCCTGGGGTGGGGGCAGGTAGAGGCAGGCTGGCCGGGGTCCCTGCCCAGAAGATGGCCCGGTCCCAAGCCCCGCCCACATACACATCCAGAGAGCATCACCATCAGCCCAGCCACGTCTGCAAACTCCACCTCCTCCCGCCCCCCAGTGGGCAAGCTGGCCGGGGAGGGAAGGATAGGGTAGCTCGTCTAGGCTGGAGGGTCCTGCAGGAGCCCCCGCCCAGGGCATTCCGAGCCAGGTAGCCCTGCCCAACAGCTCAGGGAGCCCTCACTGGTGTAAGCTCCCTGGCGGGTACTCCTGCCCCTGTGGGTTCAGTCAGCACCAGGGGCAGACCTCAGCTTCTGACTCCCACTCCAGTGCTCTCAGCCCACCACTTCCAGCAGCTTCTCCTTGAAGGACCAAGGCGGGAATGGGTCAGCTCTGGGCATTCACTGCTCTACCAATCTCCCACCTCAACTGCTTTCTAAGGACTGCCAGACACTGCATCCCAGGAGCAAGGCACTAACACCAGCCACAGTGTATTGATAAAACACCACAGCTCAGAGAAGTTGAGCAACTTGCCCAAGTCACACAGCCAGAAGCAGAACCGTAGCTGGATTTGTTTTGCTGACCCCAAAAACCTGCTTGTCCCAACCCCAGCCCTCTGGGAGAAGGAACCTCTAGGGCAAGCTGCTCCTGCCACCCCAGCCTCAGTTTCCTCATCGGTAAAATGGGTCTCTTAGTGAAAGGTCCCATCAAGCTCTGTGATGCTGAAACCAGGACAGAGAGTCCGTCATGCTGCTAGGGCTGGAAATGTGGGCCCCCAACATCCTTGTTCCCCCCACCAAGCCCCACTCCGTTGCCAGGGGCCCTCAGGCCAGGCCTGGGGGGCACCTGCTTCAGCTGGCACAGCCCCAGGCCTTTCGGAGAAGTCTATTTATACTGGGGCAGGAGCCGTTCCTGGAATCCTCCCAGAGCGAGCCCAAGTCCGCCCATTGCTAGGGGGGCCAGGAGGGGAGACCCAAGCAGGCCAAGCCCACGCCCGATCCCCTAGGAAACCTTCCCAGAGCCCACATGCCCCCTGCACCAGCAGCCCCGAGAGTCCAGCCCCCCGCCACTGACCCCTTCTCCTAGCCCCTGTCCTATCCCCTGTCCCCTGGGCATGGGGGATAGGGCACATGCCCTTTAGAGCACAACATCCCAGCCCCAGGGAAGACATCCCTGACTGGAGGAGGGACTGAGAGGGCCTCAGTTCCACCCCACCTCTCAAGCCCTGGCACCAAGAGGGCTCCCACTTGTTTGTGGAAGGAACGAATGACCCAACGTTCTGGGCAGAGGTCCAGATCTGGGAAACATCCAGAACCCATCACAGAATCTCAGCCTGAGATCTGGAGGAAACTCAAAGGTCACCCACGCCACCTAATCTCCCAGTTTGCATACCTCTGGTGATGCGGAGCTCACTACTTATTGGCAGCCCTTGTGCCTTCTGCCTTCGGGCAGCTGCCTGAATTATCTGTCCCTCTCTGGTGCTTCCTGAGCACCTATTGCTGGGACGGACAAAGCCCCCAAGTAAAAGAAGCCCCAGGTGGCAGCTGATCCAGAGGGCAGGGTGGTCAGGGAAGGCTTCCTGGAGGAGCTGGCCAGAGGGGAGGCAGGCATGCTGCTGCTGTCTGGAGTCTCACATCAGGGCTTGACCCAGTGCCCCTGACTCCCTGTGCAACCCAGAGAGGGAAGCTGCCTTCTGAGGTAGTGCCAGCTCCAAGCCATGCACAGGGCGCCTGGACTATGACCTGGAAGTGCAGCTGTTGGGAACAGGCGTGGGCTCCCACTGGGCAGGCACCTGTTCTACCCACCGGGGATTTCGAGACAAGTAGGCTGCAAGGACACTCCCCTGCGTGTGGCCACTGCCCCTCCGAGGCCACACAGGCCACCCTCACCACACAGAACTTTAACACAGACTTTCCAACCCAGGTGGCCCACCCCTCCCAGGCCACCCTCACATGCTGCCAGCCACCAGCACTGCTCAGGCAGGCCGCAGCCCCGCCACAGAGCCGGGGGCTGTAACTGCCACTTCCATGGGCAGGCAGGAGGACAGGCACCTGGCATGTGTGCGTGTGGGCCAGGCCAGGCTGTCATTAGGCCGGCCGGGTACTGCACTCTGGGGCAAAGCAGCGGAGTGAGGCCCACCAGGCACCACAGGTGCCACTCAGACCCTGCCAGGCCCACCCTGAGCCTCCCAGCCTCCAAAGGCACCAGGAGAACCACCCCAGTGATGGGTAGAAACCTGACCCTCAGGAGGCGCTGGGGAGGAGCAGGGGAGGAGGGAGAGGAGGACAGGGAGAGTGCCAATCCTACTCACAGGGTAGCACCAAACCATGATGCTTGGGACCAGTCTTTGGGCTCACACAGACCCAGGGTCAGACCCAGTGCTGCCTGTGACCACTTCTTCCCTCTGTGCCTTGGTTTCTCCCCCGTGAAAGGTACAACAAGCCCTGCCTTACTGGGGTCTCAAGGGGACAAAGGAGACAGTGGGTACTGAGAGCTGGAACACAGGGCCTCTAGCCACCAGGCAGCAGCTCACATGAGGAAACTGAGGCACAGCCAAGGGAACTGGGAGACTCAAGTGCGGGCACTTGAACCCTCCAGGTGCCCCTTCTGCCACCCCACAAGCCCAGTTGGCAGCAGGGCAGGCAGGCCACCTCCCCTGCCTGGGGACCTGGGATGGGGGCTGTCAGTGGCTGGGAAGGCATCCCAGGAGCCACTGCTGGCCAGGCCGCCTGTGATATCCCACGGTGCCACACTGGCCATGGCTCCTCCAAGCATTCTGGCATGTGGGGACAGCACCCTAGGGTTGCCCTCCCCTGCCCAAAGCCCCACCATTCACCCCACCACCCCCGACTGGCATGCCCGCCCCCCACACTGCCCTCACCCTCCCTGAGGCTCAGCACTGGCTCTGCCACCTGCATACTCTGCTACTCCCAGCCCAGACCTCAGGACTCCCGCCGAGGGGACAAGGGGAACTGGGCATTCATTCATTCGTTCATCCAATTTGACAAATATTTATTAAGTACTTGCCAGTCCCAGGTGCTAGGCTAAGCTTGGGGGTATAGGGAAAGAAATGCACAGAACAAGCGAAAGCCTGCCTGCCCTGTCCCCTGTCCCCTGTCCCCTGTCCCATCTTCCAGATCAGCTGCCCAGCAGCCCTACCCCCATCCTGGGAAGCTGCCTCTCAGATGTTCACCGTGCGTGGGCTGGACAACCACAGTATCGTGTCCCCATATGCAGGCATCACTACTGAGTCAGGGGTCACTTCATCCCTGGAGCTGAGCTACTTGGGCTCCTTGAAGTGACCTCACTTCAACCTGTGCCTCAGTTTCCCTGACTGTCGTGTGCAGGGTTAGAATGTGGGCTGCCTGGCTCACAGCCGGGACACCCCCCAAGGCCGGAAGACCAGGTTCCAGGGTGTTCAGGCCTCCACTCCTCCTGCTGTCACCCTGCCATGGGCCCAGCCAAGGCCCCCACCAGCTGCCTCTACACAGCTGCAGCCGACAAGCGACACCCTCCCGTGGCCCAGCCTTGAGCCATGCAGTTCCCTGCAGCTGAGTGCCCTCTTGTCCCACTGTGGCCCATTTCCACATGCTCTGGCTCAAGTGCCATCTCAGGGAATTACTAACCGGGTAACCTCGGACAGTTACTCTCTGTGCCTCAGTTTCCTCATCTGTAAAAAAGGATAACGACAGTAACTTCCTTACAGAGTTACCAGAAATAAAAGAATTAAGTCATGAAAAGTGCTCAGAACTGTGCCTGGGACAGGTGCTCAACCAGAGTGTTGGCCGCTTGTGTCACCAGTCTGATCCCCGTACCCCAGGAAGGAGCACGCTACCTCCTCTCCTGGTCCTCCAGTGAAGAACAGGGCACTCGGGCCTGGGGCCCTCCAAGGCCACAGTGCCCTTGGCGCCCACCTCCTGTGGGCCTGGGTCTCAGGGCCTCACACCATGTTGTTATGCCTCCTCCTTCCCAGCATCCCCGACACCCCAGGACCCCAGCTTAGAACCAAATAGGGGAACACAGATTTGTCTCGCAGGACGCCCACCTGCCAGCCCTGCCCCTGCCATTGAGAGGGGAATCTTTTTTTTTTTTTTTTTTTTTTTTTTTTGAGACAGAGTCTCACTCTGTTGCCCGGGCTAGAGTGAGTGCC
>CM052438.1:22354083-22516899 GCA_028533085.1 Varecia variegata
GGGGAATCTTGAGGGGTCCCTGGGTGCCTCCCCTCCTCCCCAACCTGGTTGGGGTCACCCACACCCCTTCTCTCTCTCCCACTCCCACCCAACCAGCCAGCCCACACTCCCAGCCAGGGCAGGTATCAGGGGATGTACTTGTGTGTCCTGGTCTCAGACGGCAGCTCACTTTGAATTTGACGAAGTGTGCATCCCACCTCCAGCTCAGACTGGTCTCAGGATCAGGGCCCATCTCGTCTGCCCCCCCACCCAGTAAGCCACTCTCCCACAGCAAGGCCTGGCTCAGGACTGGAGACAGGATGGGGGCCCCCATGCTGCTGCTGCTCACATACCTTCCATGGCTCCCTATGGCCTATAAAGCCAAGTTCCGGCTTTTCAACCTGGCCCCTCCCCCTCCCCTAGCAGGTGGGGAGGTGAGAGGAAGCTGTAGGATTCACAAGTCCAGGCACTCTGTCATCTCTGTCCAGAATGACCCTGAACATTCCTCACACTCAAGACTAGGCCAGGGACCCTCCTCCTCTAGGAAGCCCACAGGTGTCCTCAGTGCCCAGGTCTCCCCACCAAGCTTCCATTCATATGTGCACCTACCGAGCACCCTCTGGGATCCAGGCCCCATGGCAAGCACTGGGCGGAGGTCAGGGTGAGCAAAGCCCACGACCCACCCTCAGGGAGCACTGTCTGGGAGGAGGTCAGTGAGGGGACACACAATGGCTGGGCAAAGGACCAGGCAGAGTCACCACAGGAGAGAGCAGTCACGGAGGCCTCTCTGAGGAGGTGGCCTTCAGGCAGAGACGCTGGATCCCCCCGAATGTGGCATGGGCTCCCAGGGTGGGGACTATATCCCACAAGAACAGCACGTACCAACATTTGTCCCCACTGGTGGCTTGGGGCCCTTCCGTGCCCATGTTTCCATCACCCCCAGCCCAGGCACACACACGCCCACCTGAGGCCCAAGACATGCGGGTCCCATTTTATACGGAGGCCAGACAGAGGGGTGGAGCACAGCTGCCTGGAACCTGGTTTTCTAGTTGTAAGCCCAGGGTTCCTTCTCTTGCACCCCAACGGATCACACAAACCGGGGGGGGGGGGGCGCGATATAGAACGCACACACAGAGGCCCGCAGGGCGGCCAGAGCAGATGGCAGGAGCCCACGAAGAGCCAGGGAGTCTGGCTTTGCACGCAAGTGTGACCAACCTGGAAAGCCACTGGCACTTCAAATCCTTGCAGGGAGTTCTTAAAATCCAAGATAAAAGAGGACCATCTAAGCTGCCACCCATCAACACCAAATAGTAATAATGGCAGTTACCACATATTGAGAACCCAGTTTTGGACAGAGGCTGAAGCCTGTTAGCGTCAAACCATCACAAGGCTCCTCCACTCATTGGGGGAAATTTCTGCAGCTCTGGCCCTCCACTGAGTCCTTTTGCACAGTGGAGTTTAGCAGCCTCACCAGGTGCTGCAAGGATCAAAGGCTGCGCAGGGTCTCCACCCCAGCTAGAGAGGTCCTGGTCAAAATCGGCCCCTCAAGTGCCAGGGCAGTGCCAACCACAGATCCACGTGGTTCTGGTCCCACAGCACCTCCAAGGGCGCTCACATGACTGGGTGGCCCGGCCAGCCCTGGACCACGCCTGGGGTCCCACAGTGGCAGTTCACAGCCTCCCTCAGTGAAAGGAGGCAGGTGATAAACCATGCCTCACTGCGTGGTCACCCTCATCTAACGACACAGGACACAGGCAGAGAGGCTCAGGAACGGCCCAGTGGTGGAAGAACGAGGCTGGGACCCACCCGGCCCCCAGCCCCTGCTCTGCACCGAGGTCTCTCCGCCTCCTGAGGCTGTGGCCCAAGGGTCAGACCCCTGCAGGTGGGAGCACCGAGGGGCCATCGCGGTGGGGGCACACCATACACAAAGAGCCTGGAAGGATGCGCAGTTCCAGCCCCGGTTCCAGCCCTCTGCTTGGATTTTGCGGGGAACAGGTCCCACCGCCAGGGCGGCGCCCTCGCCCCACCCGACGGGGCAGCGACCGGGATCAGGCCGCGCTCGGGGTCTGCCCCGGCCGTCCCCGCCCCGGGCCCGCCGACACTCACCGCGGGTGGGTCCTCCGCGCTCGGGCGGCCGCGCCTCGCCACCCGCTTTATGCCCGGCCGGCCCGCCCCCGCGCACGTCAAAGGGCCGGCGCGAGCCCGCGCAGCCCCCGCGGATCCGGCGAGCCCTGGCAGCCTGTCCGGCGGGGACGGGGCCCCTCCCGCAACGCGCTTCGGGGCCGCGGGGGGCAGGGCGTCCCCAGGGCCCTGTAACCGCGGGAGCCGGCGGGAGGGGCCGGAGGGCGGCGCCAAAGCCAGGCCTGCAGCTGGCGGTGGGGCAGCCTGGGGGCTTCCCGGTCTCCGCTATCTCCCCCTGCCTGCTGCCGTCAAGGAAGAGGGTCCCAGGGCCCGCTCCCTGCTGGCGCCTCACCACACCCCCGCCAGTCCCACCCTCTCACCCAGAAACAGTCCCAGCCCTCTGCGGCGCGCCCCACCTGAGCAGCCCCTGCGTCCTCCCCAGCGCGTACAAGAGGCCTCGGACGCTCCCCTCCAGGGAGCCACCCAGGTTTGGGGCTCCCAGGCCCTCAACTCAGCCTGTTGTCACCATTTCCTCCAGGAGGAAGCCCAGCGAGACAGGGGGCAGAGCAGCTGCTTTGCAGACCCCACCCAGGCCTGGATCCAGGCTCTCCCACTAACCCCCAAGCACTAACACAGTTCCTTCCGCAGGAAGCGGGAACCCCACCAGTGGGGGAGGGGCTGTTCCTGCCTCCCAGGGCCAGGGTCACTTGCCCCTCCCCCATCAGGATGCTGCCCCAGCCCTGGTGCTATCAGAAGGGGTGGAGCCCTCCTCCCTCATCCTGTAGGGAGTGTGGGGGGTCTCAGCCCAGCCCAGCTCAGCCCCCAGGACTATACCTCTTGAGCAGAGAAAGCCCACCAAGTCCATGTTTAGCCCTGCTCCCCCAGGGGAGCAATAGGGGCAAATCCTATCTGTGGGAGAGGCCTCCACCCCCCAGCCACCCCTGCCTGGGCACTGCCATCCACACACCCCTGACTCCCTACTAGCCGCCTGCCAGCTGCCCACCAACACCTCACCCCAGCTGCAGGCCTTTCCCAAAGGCCCAGCAACTAGGTTCCCCCGAGCCCTGGCCAGTGCCCAGGCCCTCATTAGCCATCCACTCGGCCACCTTGCCTGCTCCTCAAGGCACCTACCATGGCCCCTGCCAGGTGCTGTGACTCACACCTGCCCCCAGGCCTCTGCTCCTGCTGTGCCCTCTGTCTAGCTGCCCTTCTTTCTCCCTGCAGGGCCACCTCTTCCAACCTCCCCCTGCAGGAACCCCCCTTGCCCCAGCTGCCTTCCACCACTATGCAGCCCCTCTGTCTAGGGCAGTCTCAAAGGCCAGGTCTGTCTGGGGTCACCCACCAGGCTGGGCTCCCAGACCACAGGGCCACGCCCAGTCCCTCTTGCATTTCCCTGTGGGAGGATACAAGCCTCAGGAGATCACTGCACACAAGTGGACTGAAGGTCCAGCGAGTGACAGGACAGCTGCACAACAGGGGACCAAGTCAGTGGCTCAAAGAGGACTTCTGGTCCCGTGCTCATTCCTACCTCCTGGTGTGACTGAGAACCCGGTGTGGCTACTGCCCAATGCGGAGCTCTGCTGAGCACACACCAACATGCACACACAGAGATGTACGTGCACACACATGCCACAAAAAGGATGACCAGACCAGATGCCTATGCCAGGAAGATGGGGGACCCTGTAACCTGCAGCAGCCTGGCACCACAGTGCCCACCAGACACTCCAGGGTTACCACGACCCGCTCCTCCTGCAGCCCTCCATGACCACCAGTCCACGCCTCTATCTTCCATCTTGCCTGGAGAGCCTCTGCCCAGGCTGAAATTGGGTTGGGGAAGATGACCTCTCCCGCCCCCGCGCTGCCAGAAATCTCCACACCAAGATGAAGTGTCCAGCTTGTTGGGGTCCAGAGGCTCTGCCTTGGTACCTGGAGGGCTGAAGCCCTTGGCAGAACCTCCTACTGCAGACCCTGGGCCAGGCACTGCCCTTCTCTGGGGCAGCCCAGACTGGTCTTGGGACAGACATGGCGAGACTCATGGGTGTTTCCAACACCGCGTCCTTTGATACATGCAGGTTCCCATGCCACACCAGGACAAGGGGCCCCCCACCTGCATTCACACACATGGCTAGGTGGCCCCTGTCCCCCAGCCTCCCTGTTTGTAGAGCCTCCATCCCAGAGTCCTGGTTATGACACGATGGCAGCAGCTCCCCGTAAGAGCGGGTAACATCGGAGTATGGGGTGCTGGGTCAGGAATTCTAGACAGGAAGAAGCAGCTTTAGAGCCTGCCCTGGCCTCGGCGTCAGGCCTGTGTGCCCACAATCCCAGCGCTTTCCTCCTGGGGCCCATTCAGGCTGCTGCCAACTCCTGGCACCGTGCCACTCACGGCTCCAAGGCTCCTAAAGGCCAGTGCCCAGAAGTGGGCGTAGTGTCCCAGAGGGCATGGAGTTCCACAGGTCCACTTGGAGCTAATGGCCCCTGGGAGGGGCCTCATGCTGCCCCTGCCCCGAGCCCCTGCCAGGAACACAGTGGCCCCCAGGAGGCCCAGCAGAGGCCCCCGATCTGGCCTCCCCAAGAGATCAGAGCCTGCGCAGCTCACCAGGCACAGGCCCCACCCATTGTGTGCCACACACACGCACACACATGCACACACATATGACCATCCAGTGGACCCTCAACAGACACAATGGACCCCAGGGCAGGAGCCAAGTGGGTTCTGTGTCCCTCCAGAGGGTCCATGTGGCCTAACAGCCCCTCTTGCTGGCCGGAAGGAGGCTGCCCAGGAAGGTCCTCACCCACCAAGATCAGCCAGAGGCTCCTGAGAGGTCCTCATCAGGGAGGGGACAAGGCCAGCATCGAGTCATGCCCACTGGGCCTGGCGTAAGCCTCCCCCCAGATGCCCACCAGGAACTGCGAAGTCCCCCCATGTGCTGCTGTGTGCCCCTGGGCCCCTCTCCTGAGCTCTCTGGGCCTTTGTAATCGCCAGCACAGTGTGAGAATTATGAACCCATCACAAGGTAAGAACACACAGGAACCGCACCTTGTAACGCCGACAGAACTGTCACAGAGGCCAGCAGGGCAGGGGTGGACACGCGTGCTGTGCGGAGGGTTTGAGCTGAGCCCCTTTTCTGCAGATTCAGTGGGATTCAATGTGCCTGCCTGGATCGGGCCAGGCCATGGGCCAGCCCCTGTCTACAGAGAAGCGGCCACGCTCTACCTCCGGGATCCCTGGACTTTCCTGGCCAGTACAGGGGACAGGCCCCTGAGGGCCGTCAGCATGCAGCCCCTCCCTGCTGCTGCCGGTGTGCCCTACGCCAAGCCCAGGAGGGTTGCAGCCCTCCCAGCACCCACAAGGGACGAGGAGTTCCACCCTCAGGCAGGGCAGCCAACGCCCCATGCCCACCCAGTCACTTGTGCTCACTTCAGTGAGGAGGAGGGGGCTGGCCTGTCCCTCCACGGCAACACCCTATCAGTGGGGTATCCAGGAAGCTTGTGGTCCCTGAGGGTGGCTGGACCTTGGGGCATTATGGTGTGGTGGCCACGTCTACTCACCACCACTCCCAGAAGCTCTGGGCAGGGTAGCAAATGTGTATACTTCTGCCGTGTCACAGAAGAGGAGACTGCAGCCCAGCTGGAACCCAGATCCGTGAGTCACCCATGGCCCAAATCCCTGGTTAGACACTGCCCAGCTCACCACCCCCATACACCGCACAATATCCGCTCCCTAAGCCCAGAGTCAGGTCTCATGAAAGGAGGGGAAGGCTCGAGGACCCCTCTCTGTGATGGTCTCACACGGTGCCCTCAGCACAGGCCACCTCCTATGTCCATCCCCAGAGCAGCCTGGAAGGCACCCATCACCCATTTTATGGGTGAGGAAACTAAGGCTCAGGCCACACGGTCGGTGACAGCTCTGAGGGGCTGAACGGGGTTCAGAGCCAGCCCAGGGTGGGCACTTTCTATGTGTTTTCTCCCTAAAACAGCCAAGCCCTCCACCCCCTGTCAGGGCTCCAAGGGGCCTGGTCACCCAGCTCCTGCTTCAGTCCCCAGGATCCCCCCTGCCCCGCCCAGAGCCCAGGGCGCTGGGTCAGGCAGGCAGGAAGAGGTAGCCAGGGCCACTGGCCAAAGCCCTGGTGGACACACGTCAGAGGGGCCTGCAGGAGCCGCGGGAAAGAGCTCTGACTTGGCCTTGGGAGGCCGCGTCCAAAATAGCCAACCCCAGCACGGTGAGGGACTCAGCCGGGCGCACGTAGGCCTCTCGGCCCCGGCCACTGCCAAGCTGCCTGCAGAAGGTCACAGCTATTTCTGGGCCAGTCTGGTGGTTAGACACAGCCCTGGCACCCCCAAAGATCCAGGGCACAGGGGCAGCCAAGGCCCAATGAGGCAAGTCTGCCCCCAAGACACGTGGTGGAGGGACCCAAGTGGCCACATGTTCCCCAAGGTGCCGAGAGTCTGCTGGGGGACCCTGCACAGGTGGCCCTTCCTCTCTGAGCTGCCTCCCTCTCAAAAAGCAGACCCTGAGCTGTGAGAGGGTGAGTTTCACGTTCGTGCCACTGGCATTCATAGGCCACCAGGATGTGCCAAGCCCTGTGCTGGGCACTCTGGTAGACAAAGAACCAGATCTGGTCCCTGAGACTCAAAAGGGGCTCAGCAAAGGGGCCTCTGCCCACCATCCTCAGCTGCTCTGGGCCTGAGCACACAGCAGGGGAGGGTCTGTCTGGGGCAGGGAGGCGCTGGGCACACACACCACACGAACCCACCCTGTGTGCCCACGAGGCACCCACAACAGCCCACACCCCCAGAGGTGCCAGCACCGGCTCCTGCTGTGAGCAGCCTCCAGCCCAGGCCTCCTTTTGCCCCATGGGTCAGGCCCTCCCCTTAAGCTTGCGGGTCCCAGTGACCACCTGACAAATGGGGAAACCAAGGCTCAGAGAGGACGTGAAACTCATCCCATGGTCGAAGGTAGAGCCTCAGTGCAAAGCCGAGGCCAGCATACTCTCTGGGGGCCCCAGGGGAGGGGACAGCTCCCTCCCATCATCCCGAGGCCCAGCTCATATCTGCCTGACTAGCGCTCAGCCTGCGGCCACTGTCCTCAGAGCCCACCCACACAGAGGGTCACCAGCTTGGGAGTCTGGCCTGCTTCCTCTCCTGGCTCCCCCATTGAGAGCTGTGTCACAGCTATTGGGCATATCCCCCAACCTCTCTGTGCCTCAGTTTGCTCATCTGCAGGGTGGGTTCACTGGAAGGCTGTCCTTCACGGCGCTGCCCTTGGTGCTCTCCTGTGATCCAGAGGGACATTCCCCTTTCCAAGAGGCCTTGCCCCAGTCCCCAGAGCACTGCTGCTCTGCCAGGCACCCACAGGGGCTCTGAGAGGACGCAGAGCTCCCCAGGACTCCACATTCAGGCTTGTGCTGTGGGTGCCAGCACCCGGGAGGACAGTTCTCCAGCAGGGTGCTTGGGACACTTGGGGTTGTGTGGAGGAAGACTTTCCCGCAGGACTTCTTAGAGCCTTCATTCCTCCACAGACACAGGGTCTCGGAGCAGGCTGGGCATTTCAAAGTGCTGTGACACCAGGGACCAGCAATGAGGGTGCCTCACAGAACCCCACCTGGGCAACAGCAGGCTGGGCCATCCCGTGCCCCTGGTTTCCCGGCTCTGAGCATCGGAGAGCCTGGGCCTGCACGACTCCTGTTCGTCTGTGTGGCTGTGGCCACCTCTCTGAGCTGGGGCCTCGTCGGTAAAATGAAACTCAAAGACCCAGGCAGTGGCTCTGCAGGGCGGGCAGGCAGGCGTCGCTGCCTGTGACGGTCCTGACCCTCGGGCCCAGCCACCTCCCCCCAGCCAGCCTGCGTGTCCCCATGTTCATCATAGCCATGATGACAGTGGCTTGAGGGTGGAAGATTAGCTCATGGCTGCAGGCGTCGGCCACGGTGACAACAGCCAAGACCCAGCCGGACACCCAGCCCAGTGGGTGGCAGGGAGGCACCAGCCTCAGCGAGGAGAACCCCCTTAGCAGGCACCACCGGGCACCCAGCCATGGCACCTTCCCCACTGCCCTCCCGACCCCTCGCCAGCCCTGCCGATGCCTCAGAGCCGCCTTCCCAGGCAGGGCAGGAAAGGGCCCAGGTCCCACCATGTGTCCTGGGAGCTGGGCATCAGAGCCCAGCATGTGGGCACCCACAGAGCCTGCACCGCCCACCTTGAGACTTGGCCAGCTCCCAGGAAAGAGAGAGGGAACCCTCAAAACCAGATGACCCGAGGGAAACCCCTGTTCTCCCGGGCATCCGGGACACAGGCACCCCAGGGAGAGACCAGAAACCTACACGCACTTTCTGAAGGGCCTCGGCTCAGAGCACGTCCTTCCAGCCTGGGGCTGCGCGGAGCCTTGCTCCATCTGATGCCCTCCCTACAGCCCCTCGGGGACTCTGGGCATTGCTGTGGGTGCCCAGCAGGGGCAGGCGGGAGGGCGGGTCACAGACAGCAGGCCAGAAGGCAGACTGGGCCGGGTGCAGCACTGGAAGCTCCCAGCCCTCCCAGCCCCACCCCCAACACACACACCAGGAGCTGCCACCTAACAGCTGGAGCTGCGGGGTGGATCTGGGGGTGGAGGGAGCCCTGAGGAGCTGGTCTCTACCCCACCAGCCACAGGGCCCCCAAGGACAGCCCCAGGGCCGGGAATTGTACCCTATTTGGCAGTGCCGGCCGGGCCATTCACACGGGTATGACGGATGCTGCGGCTCCCAGGCCTCCTCCCACAGGGCCGGCTGAGGACTCTGGAAGGCAGCTGCTGGGCAGCACCTTGGGGACCGGGAGGCCTTGGGCTGCACTTCCTTCACACTGAGGCCCTGGGGGTCCGCAGGGAACCCGCCAACCAGTGGCCCCTACCCTCCAGAAGCAAATACCCAACAGGACACTCAGATGACTAAGGAAAACAGGTCAGGGAGCAGGAGGGTTACAGGCAGGGGAGGCTGGGGTGTTTTACAACCTTGTCTCTAAGCTTCATCCTTCATCCTTCATCCACTCAACAAAAGCTAGCTGGCTGCAAGGCACCCTGCTAGGGGCAGCGGGAAGGACCTTTTCATTCTAGTTCTAGTGCCCACTGAGTTCCCGCCATGTCCCAAGCACTGGGCAAGCGCTAGTTTCACTCTCCTCCCCAACACCTGAGAAAGTCCCCAGGACCCTGGAAGCCCTGGGGCGGAGTCAGGGTACAGAGAGCCTGCTCAGGCCAGACCCTTGCGGGGCAGGGGGCTAGCTTATTGTTTTTCTTAGTTGAGATAAAATTCACATAACATGAAATTCACCATTTTAACCATATTAAAGTGCACAATTCAGTGTTTTTTAGTATATTCACAGTGCTGTGTAATCATAACCACTTCTAATTCTGGAATAGTTCCGTCATCCCAAAAAGAAACCCCAGATCCACCAGCAGTCACGCCCCCCCAACCCCCAGCCCCTGGCAACCACCCATCTGCCTCTGTCTCTGTGGATCGGCCTGTTCTGGATATTTCATGCGAACAGAATCATGCGCTATGTAGCCTTCTGCATCGGCCCCTTCCACTTAGCATGGTATTTTCAAGGCTCACCCATGGTGTAGCCCATGTTGGCGCTTCATTCTTCCCTGGTTGGCTAATATTCCACTGCATGGATATGCCACATTTAGTTTGATGGACATTTGGGTCATTTCCAGGTCTGTTTTGATTGTACCTTCAGGGACTGAGCCAGGGGGCTGTGCTGGACATCTCCGGGGAGGAGGTGTTACGTTTCACAAACATCCACAGCATCTGTTCTGCTGAGACCCCGTGGGGTACTGGGGTGTTGGAGGTTTAAATCCTACCTGCAGGGCCCTCGTGGAGTCCTGACCATGCACCCACGTGCGTGACGAAATCAGAGGAGTGAGGAGGGCAGGAGAGGGGCCAGAGCTCCAGGCTCCTGAGGAGTCCAGGCAGCAGTGTGGGCAGTGGCAACACAGGGCAGGTGGGCAGAATTTGGGCCCCTTCCTGGCCTGTGCTGGTCACTGAGGGAGGATGCTAGGCAGGTCATGGAGGGAGGCAGGTCCCAGTGGCCAGGCGGGGTGGAGAGGGCCCCAAGCTGATACCCCCTGAGGGCCCAGCCCACTGCCCTGGGGGGAGCCCGGAGGTGAAGGCAGCATCCGAGAGGGGCTTTCAACAAGGGGAAAGATTTATCTAAAGCATTTCTTAAAGTTAAAAACACGACCCTAGCACATACAGTGAGCACAGGTCAAAGATTTACTTAATTCGTTTGGTCAGAACCGGCAGGAGATGAAACTGGCTCAGAGGAGAATTCCCGGGCTGTTTACAGCCTGAGAGAGACAGCGCCCGCTACATTGAGCTGGGAAAGATGAGACAGAGCTGGGGACGTCCTGCGGGCATCGCAGCCCTCGTGTGGGCACCTTCTCCACCAGACGGCACCCGCCTGCGCCTCCACCCAACATCTACACATCCACAGGTGGCCTCTGTCTTAGCAGAGCCAACAGAGCGAGTGGAGGGAGCTGGGCGTCCCAGGCGGGCTCACAGGCCCAGAGGCAGGAAGGCCAGCGGAAGGCCAGCTGAGGACTCTCAGGGAACTGCTGCCCTGGAAGGCAGGCTCCTCTGGCTTCACAGAATGGCTGCAGGGCGTGGAGAGTCTCCACAGTCTGGCATCCAGGCGGAGAAAATGGAAAGTCCCCAGAACCTCAGGCCGTGGGTGGCTGACAGGTGAGATGGTGGCACCAGGGCCCAGATGCCTGGAGCCCCTGCACCAGCATGGGGCCGCCGAGGGTGACCAGGAATGTGGGGAGCATCTACCCAGAGCCAGCCCCACCCGGCATCCTGGGTACCCTCACCCCTGCCCCCTACCTGGTGACATCTAAGTCAGATCATGGTGCCCACATCACTCAGTAGCCTAAAACCCTCACTGCCCTGAAGGCCTCACTCAACCTACTCCCCACCCGACCTCTGCCTTCCTTCCACTCCCCACTCCTCTTCTGCCCCAGCCTGCTGCCTCCCAGCTGTTCCTGCCACTTGGCAAGCATGGTGCTACCTCCAGGCTTTGCACTGGCTGTGCCCATGGCCTCTGTCCCTTCATCCATCCTCCCAGGCTCAGCGCCCCCCCACCCACCATCCTGCACCCATGCTGCCGGCTTCCTCGGTCTCCCCTCTTGCATCAGCTCTCTGGCCCCTCCCCCACAGGGCAGAAACTCATAGCCTCACCCGCGTTTGCCTTGGTTCTCAATAGGCCTGCACACAGTAGGTGCCCAGTAGATGCCTGGATGCATTTACCTGTCCTGTGAGAGGGAGGCAGGGCAGAGATGACCATCCCCAACTGACAGGTGAGGGCACTGAGGCCCAGGCAGGCCTGGCCCAGATCCTGCAGCCAGTGAGGGTGAGGGAGAACCCGCTGGCAGGCCAGTTCCTTCCCACCTGAGCCCTCCCAGGGCCTGGGAGCCAGTTCAGCAAGACAGTGACCAGGGCACCTCATGGGTGGACCCAAGGTCACTGCTTGGATCGTCTTAGGGAAAATAGGCTCCAACTTCCAGGAGGGCCTGCAGGAAGGAGGGTCTGCGGGTGCCCTAACCAAAATCACCCAGGGAGCCCCCAAGGAAGACAGGACATGCCCAAGCACCCAGAAAGAACTATGGGTCACTTCTGCATGGAGGCTGCACAACCAGGAGTGGGGCATGCAGGACCCAAGGGCCCCAGGGTCCTTACCCAGCCACGTTGCTCCCTCAGGAGGCCAGGGTCCAAAATGGTGCCAGGCAGTCCCAGCCCTGCAGTGGTCAGGGAGGTCTTGCCTATTCCTCTGGGCAGCCCCGCACCCGATTGCTGGTGACTTGTCTGTCCACCCTTGTGGTCACGGACAGCAGATGGGGTGTTGACTGATCCGTGCTGGGTCTCCAGCCGCAGGCACAGGGCCAGGACTGTTGGTTAAAGCTTGTGGAATGAAGATTTCTACCATTTTAAATTACTTCTCAAATGCTCCCAGCAACGTAGCAAGCTGGTGCTCAATGAGCACGGCCACTGGCAGTGACAGTAATTCTCACCGTATGGGGCAGCTGTCCAGGGAGCAGCAGGGAGCTCGGGGCTGGGACAAGCCCATTCAGGGCTGCAGCACCTTCCTCCATGCCAGGCCCATGGCTGCCTCCTCCTGGAGGCCCTCCAGGGTCCCCAAGGATGGAGCACCTCACCCCTCCACAAAGACAGTGCACAGTGGTCCTGTGCACTGGTCCACTCACAAGGTGCCCTGGACACTGACCTGTTGTCCCCTTCTAAGCAACAGCACCGGGAGTGCTGTCCAGACATCACTGCCCTGTGCAGGCCCTGCCATTCTCCTCGCAGGCCTGACTCCTTGGTCCCTCCCAGAGGGGACCATCCCCACCCTCCTGCTGATGTGCTCAGGAGGCCTCAGGGATACCCTGTACCCTGTCACCATGGGGTCACCTACCTAGGACCGCTCCTGGCTCCACTCTGTCTATCCAAGTCACCCAAATCCCACCTTTGTGGAGGCCCACTCCCCAGCCCACACTTACTGAGCACCGACTGGATGCCACGGCAGTACCCCATCCACGGGAGCTTGTGAGGGAGAAAAGCGCAGCTCCTGGCATGATAACGAATCTGGCCACAGCAACCAGGTGGTGGACCTCATGGGGGCCAGAGTCCTGAGGACCCCAACTCCCTCAATAGCACAAGGGAGAAAGAGCCCCTGCCCCAACTGGACCCTCCAACACAATAAATACCTCCCATATGCGACCCAGTTTCTACCCCCGGACCCCCCCACAGAGGGGGAAGGGCAGGGCCGAGACGGTCCTATCTTGTCCTACACCATGGATAAAGCACAATATGTCCTAGAATAACACTGTTCAACGTCATTTCATAACAACAGGGCCACTGTCTGTGTGAAGTGTGCACGCTCTGCCCCCGTCTGTGTAGCTTCTCTCCGGGTACTCTGGCATCCCAGAGATGTGCACATGTGGCTCACTGGCATGTCCGCGTTGTCCCAGAGTGAGTGTGTATGTGACATGCCCTGCCATGAGCTGGTGTCCTGTCGTCCCAGGACTGGTACCCATCTTGCACCGCCACCCGCCACCCCAAACTGGCATAAGCAGATGGAAAAAGGAATGAATAAATACAAATTATTGTCAAAGTATACAATAATCATAAAAGTGTATGAAAGCGCTCAGCGAGCCCACCACATTTGGGTTGTTTTTGAATTTCATGGTAGGAGGTGCTCCTGACAATTGTCACTTTGCAGACACTTCTTCCTTCATTTAACATGCCGCCACGACAACCGCCGTCATCTGTTCAACTCACTGTTCATCAAAAGTTGGGTAATTAGCGTATTTGTTCTTACTAGTCTTTCTTAAATGTATGTATAGCTCACATTTATTTCAGTGTTCAATGTTAGAAGTGTTTGGGGTCTTTATTTACAAGTTTGGTGATGTTTCTGTGACCAGGAATATGCCATAGGAACTACTTAACTCTTATTTATATCAATTAGCCTATGGTCAAATTGGTTTCATTATACGTTTCAATTAAAGTCACGGTTTCCAAGAACCTGTCGATGACACTGAGGACTTACTATACCCAGGAAAAGGGCCTGGGCTTCCTCCCCAGGCTCTGGACTCTCAGACCAAGTGCTCCCCCGATGCCCCTCGGTGCTCCCCCCATTTCTGCAGTCCATTCTTCTGAGGCTGCACGTTCTGTTCTAAATAGTATCTTGTAACAAGGCAGGATGGAGATGCTGCTGTGGCTCAGACTTGGGGTCACCCTGGCTCCACCCGTGTGACCTTGGGGAGGTAGCTGATCCTAACTCCTGTCACTCCCTCTGAAAATAGGGGTACCCACCCCCAGGGCTGCTGTGAGGCTGGACCACAGAGCAGTGTGTCTGGTGCACATAGTAGGTACTGGGGACCAGCCGGTGACCCTCCTGGGACACGTGTGGCTGCCTGTTCTTACTCACCTAGGCCTCTGGATCCTCTACCCAGCCCCCCCCACACTGGCTTGGCTGGCTGGCCAGGGCCCCAACAGACATGCCTCCGCCACCAGTCGACCTCAGCAGCCCCGGTTCTCACGCTTACTTCCTCACAGGGAGGGGGCTGGGGGGACACTCGCCAGGCCCAGAAACCCCAGCAAGCTCTCAGGGAGGGCTCTGCCCCTGAGGACTGCAAGCCAGAGCCTTCCAAAGGGGAGAGGAGGGGAAAGAAAGGGAGGGGAGGGGTGGGGAGGAGATGGGGCAGGGGAGAAACAGCGATAAGGGAGGGGAGCAGGAGAGATGTGGGAGGTGGGGGAGAGAGGAAGCACCTGGGCCGAGGGCTGCTCTGTGGCCTCCCCTGGCTGGCCGGGGAAGGGCTTTCTCTCCCCCAAGCCCACCCGACTCCTGAAGGCAGGAGGCTCGCACAGGCACGAGGCAGCCAAGAACACAGGACACAAGGCTCCACTGGGGCCAAAGTTCCTCCCAGGGCCATGCAGGCCCAGCTGGCAGTGTCCGTGGGAACAGCCCCAGGCCCTGCAGCCACACTCAGGCCAGTCAGCGGGCACTGGGGCTGCCACAAATGCCAGGGCAGCTGGACACGTCCCAGGGGGCAGAAGCCAGAGCCCCAGAGCCTGCTCTAGGCATGTCTAGGCCTACAGGTTGATCTGGGGGGCCCTGGGGGAGGTGGGGGCGGGGACCTGCAGGTCCACAACCACCCCTGCTGGCACAATCCATGCCCCCAGACCCTGCCTCCTGCCGGCTGGGTCAGCCTGACCCCACACCCTGCACTGGCAGACCTACCTCTCCCAGTGGCCCCACCCTCTTCCTGCACCCCTCCCCCCAGCCCCACCCAGGTGGTCTGTGTAAGGTCAGAGGAGGTGGGGGGGCGGGGCCTGGAGCCGGAGGAATGGCCCTGACATCACCCAGGCCACCCTGGCTAAAGCCTCCTCTGGGGTCCATAGGGGAGGGGTAACTGGCGGGGTGGATGGACAGATGGACACTCCACAACTGCCTTAGTCCATGCTCCAGCCCACACCCCAGTGGCCCCCGGAGTGCCCAGCTGCTCCCCGGGCTCCCTCCCCCCCACGCTCCAGCCCGGGACTCCACAGCATAGACCCCCAGCTACTGGCTGTCCTCACAGGCCCAGGCCCCTTGGGACAGCCCTTCCAGTGACTTCCTGCCAGGGAGGCGGGGGAGGGGTCAACAGGCCTCCAGATGGCTTCCTGCGGCTGGGCAGCGTGGGAATGGCCCAGCTGGCGGGAGCAGGGCAAGGCCTGCAGCACCCACTGCAGACAGAGCCCCGCCTGCCTGGGCCTCCAACACCCCCAGAGAGCGGCCCAAATGCCCCCATCCACAGAGGGGACACTGAAACATGGACAGGCAAGTCACACCAGAGGCCAGCAACAGGGCCTCCTGTAAACTAATCAGACGCGGCACCCCCTCCATGCCTCCACACCTGCAGGCTCCTGTCTGGCCTCATCTGTGAAGGATGGGACAAAAGCTGCCCTGGGCCACTCTGTGGGACTCAACGTGTACCAAGGCCCCCACCTTCCATCCCAGCACCGCTACTTCCCAACTGTGCCACCTGAGCAGGTGCCAGCCTCAGACACCAGCTTCCCGGACAACAACAGCTGCCACAGGTCACCTTGAGGATTAAGGAGGTACCCTGGGCGAGTTCCCGCTGCTGTCCCAGAAGAGCATCAGGACGGTGCTGCTGTGGGTGATGCTGCTCCATCAGGCCCTGAACCCCCAGGAGCCTGCCTTCACCCAGCCTGCCCCTCCTGGAACTTCATGCACCTCTCCCTCCAAAGCACGCCACCTCCTCCCAGAAGCCCACCTTACTTGGCAAGGGAGTTCCCCTCCTGCCTCCCCACGACCTGTCTGGGGGGCACATGCTCCAGGAAGGTGACTGCTGTCTCCCGTAAGTCCTCCTCTCCCATGGGACCCCCTAGAGTCAGGACCACTCTCTCTGCCTACTGCCATCTCCCATGGGGGCCAGTGCAGGTCTGGGAAGCCCCCAAGAGGCCTGCCCCCCCACCCCACTACACAGCAGCCAAGACAGGAGCAATGAGGGTTGCGGGAACACAGGCTGGACACTGTCAACCCTCTCACCCAGCCCAAGGTTCTGTGGATGGGCTGTAGGGAGCCTTTCCCAGCACCCAGACACACGTCCCTCGCTGTCCACAGCCTCGTTTATAAGAGCCCATCACAGGGTTGCGGGCGGCCAGTTAATAAACAAGGGCCCATCCAGACCCAGAGCCCAGCGCCCAAGGGTGCCATCGGGAAGCGGCCCACAGTTCACACCAAGGGAAGTTTCAAGTGAGACGCAGAACAGCACACGCAGTCCGTCCTGCTCTTGTGAAATTAAGCATATGCCCAGAAGCCCAGCGCCAAAGCAGTTACGGGTTTCCTGGGCTGTGCGAATTACTGTAACAAACATCGCCAAATCTACGATTAAAATCTTAACTGCATCATACACATGCTGCCCCTCCCATACAGGGCTCCTAGGGGGGCCGGGCAGTGCTGCCACTGCAGGTCATCAACCTGCCCCAAGAGCACGGCCCTGGCAGATAGGGAAACTGAGGCACCCATGGATGGCCCTTGCTGAGGTCACGGGCCTGGGAGAGAGTAAAGGGTGTGCCTGCCATGATCCAGTGTGTCCGTGGCAGTCGTGGGATCAGAAGCAGGTAGCCTGGCTCGGGTGGCTGGGGCTCGATCAAGGCTGCCAGATTTTGTCCTGATCCCCCGTCCCATCTGCTACGGGGTCCAGTGGTCTCCTCCAAGCTCCCCATTCTCCAGATGAGAACACTGAGGCCCAGGGAGGGCAGGGCAGGGCCAGGGTCATCCACAGAGGCTTGGCAGAGCTGGGGCCATGCCTTGTGGCTCCCTAGGGCCCTGTGGAGGGGACAGGGAGGTCACTGTGGGAAGGGACAGCCGGGAGCCCCGGGCACCCCCTGAGCTCCGTATGACAATTCCCAGCAGATGGGCCTCTGGGCAGCTGGCCAGAAAGAAGCAAAGCCCAGGAGGAAGGACCTCAGCAGCTGACCCCGGATGGGGAGATTAAAGGAGACAAAATGTTTGCCTTGGCAGGGGGCCCAGGTCCAGCTGAAGGAGAGGGGGAGACAGTATTCCAGGCACCAGTAGAAGATGGCAGGGCAGGGGCACCAGGAGGCAGGGGCATCCTCTCAGGGGTGGGGACAGAGTGGACGGGCAGGTGAAGCCACTGTGTACAGCAAAGGCAGCGATGGGGACCTGAGGCAGGAGCTCTGGTGGGTGGCAGGGAGTCCTCCGAACCCTCCCAAGCCTCTTCCAGGAAGCCTGAGTCACAGGGGCTGGGGGGTGGGGGGCAGGGCCAGGAGCACAAGTCCCACGGGAAGGGGATGGGGACGGGGACAGGGATGGGGCAGGGCTGTCTATCACCTCCTCCAGCTGGGCCAGCCCTGGCTTCGGGGTCTCCGAGGCGGGTGAGGACGAGGCTGTGGGAACAGGCTCCTGCAGCTCCCAGGAGGGGGTGGGGGTGGCATGGCTGGAGACAGTGGGTCCAGCCCTTTCTGCAGAAGGGGAAACTGAGGCCCAGGAGAAGAAGAGTCTCCCAGACAATGACCTGTCATCAACTAAAGAGTCCCCTGGAGAGCCCAGGCCTGGACACCAGGGAGATTGAGGCAAGAGTCTCCCCAGCCAGACCTCAGCACCCTCACCCCGATTTCCTTAGCTAGGGAGCCCTGTTCTAGCACCTTAGCCCTCAGCCATGGGCCCAAGGCCCCCCGACCCCCAGTGGTTTGAGCATTCCTCTGGAGCCTCCACTGCCAGGACCACACCCAGGGAACTGTGATCCCACAGGCTCCACTCCATCCCACTTCCCCTGCTCTAGAACATTCCACAGCCCCTGCCACCCCGTCCCCCAGAATCAGAGTCAGGGACTCAAACAATAGCCTGCTGCAGCCTAGGGGCTCCCAACCTCCCATCTGCCCACATCAGTAATGGGGGCTCCTGTGGGGGTCAGAATCTCACAGTGGGTGTGCACCTCAAACAGCACCAAGCGAGCAAGGGTGCTTCCCCAAATTATAGCCACAGACCTGGTCCGGCCTCTCCTTTGCCGGTGCCGAATGGAGATGCAGGGGGCACCCAGCAGGAGATTCAGGCCCTGACCCCCCTTCCAAACCCATCCCCACTCAGCCTCTCACCCAGCAAACAACTCCCGAGCACCTGCTGCGGGCCAAGCCCCCGGGCTCAAGGCACGGTGGCACTCTTCCCTGCCGCCCCAACCCCACATGCTCCAGGACCAAGGGCTCCAGCCCAGCATCTCCAGGCAGGCCCCCTCCTTCCCTGCTTGGCCTGCACTGACCAGCCGGGTCCCACATCCAGGACTCATCCACGCACAGCCAGGCTCACGGCAGGCACATAATAAAGGCCTGGCAGACCCAGCACACAGAGGCAGTTAGTGGCAGAAGACCTGAGAATGGGGACAGGAGGGGTAGGTCCAAGGTCTGGATGACTTTTTCCCAGACCCCCTTTCAGCTCAGACAGGGAAAGACAGCATACTCCCATGCCAGCCATCCTGAAAGACCACTGCCTTGAGAGACAAGGACACTGGTCCCAAGAAGGCTGGAACTGAGGCAATGTCCTTGTGTCCAGACACCCATCCCATCACCTGCCTTGCAGGGGTTTGTGGGAGACAATGAACTGGCTCCCTGGGCTCCTAAACGAAGCCTGAGCTGGGGAGGCCACTCGCCTAGCATGGGGCGGCCAGGCGGCAAAACAGTCATTGTACCGTGCTTGTCGCTGGAGCCCGGCATGGCAGAGGCAGTTCCTGGCAAGACCCCTTCCCTCTCCCACCCACCTCCGACCCGGGACAGGCCTCACAGGGACCAACCAAGACAGGGTCAGGAAGGGCCTGGCACACCGCAGCAATCACCGTCCCCTGAGCCCCAGCTTCCTTGCCATCAAACAGAGCTCTCACCCCTGCCTCCCAGAGCTGTGTGGCAGAAGACACTCTGGCCCCCGGGGAAGTAGCCGGGGCCGCATTCAACACAAGCCAACCTGTGCTCATCCCTTGAGCCTATAGGAGCCCTTCCAGCCTGAGTCCTCTGCGAGAAAGCAGCAGGGACGGAGAAGCCGAACTTGGGCCCTCGGGACACCCACCAGCACACCCGGCACATGAAGGCAGGTCCACGGGAGCACAGCCCAGTCTTGCTCCCTGGATCCTCAGTGCCTGGAACCCCAGCAGGCACGGTGGACTCGGGACACGTGCGCCAGCTCACTGGCTCAGCACACCCAGCCCCATCACTGTCCCAGGAGAGAGGGTATGCTGAGGCTCAGAGGGTGGCGTGTCCAATCCGCACAGCCCAGCCCCGGCCCGTCCTGGGGCACCCTCTAGCCTGCAACCCCACTTCCTGGGCCTTCCTGGCCTGTGCATCAGCAGAAATGATCTCTACTGCAAGTGTGGGAGCCTCTGGTGTGTCTGTCCCCACTTGGCTGCCGGCTCCGCGGGGGCAGATCAGAGCCAGACATGCAGTGGGTGCTCAAGTCTTGCTGGCTCAGTGAGAAAAGAATGCTGGACTGGCTACTGAGAGCCACATTGCACATCACCTGGTGACCCTAGCACAGCCCACCCCACTGAGGACCACCTCCCAGATGACCAGAGCCCTCCCCCACCCATTCCCTGACCCTTCCCCAAAGAGGAGGCACAGCCGGCATTCAAATTCCTGCTCTTCTGCTCTTCTCCCGGCAGAGTGACCCTGGGCACATCACTGTAACCCTAGGGCCCTCCCTGGCTGTAGGACAGGGTGATAATACTAATACCCCAGAGGTATTGATTCTCATCTTGAGTTAGAATGAATCAAGTGCTAACCATGAGTTAATGATAGCCATGGTTAGTGGTACCCATGGCCATTTCTGACTGTGCTGCGATCACCAGGCCCTGCAGAACCCCCACCTTCACATGGCACCTGGTTACACAGTCACAGGGGGCAGGGGCTACACTCCTGCTTCCTCCAAGCTGACAGCAGAGTGGGTTCTGGGGCAGGGCCAGGCCAAGGTGGGCAAGGGCAGGCAGCCCCTGACGTCACCAGCCATGATGGCCCATGGGGGCAACAACGACTACACTACATTCCTTCAGCTCCTTCCAGAAGCATGAGCCCCGACACCGGGCACCCAGGTCTGGGGCAGACGGCTGGAGAAGAGCCGGGGCGGGCAGGTACACAGGAGGGCCCTCATGTGCTGGGCTGTGGGGGAGGGCTGGGGCACCCAAGCAGGTGGGTGTGCAGAGGACGGTGCCCCAGCTCCCCTCCCAGGAGGAAAGTACACCTGAGTGCCCACCTCCACGAACGGGCTCAGCTCTGAGCCACATGGTCACGTCAGTTGGTCAGCGGAGCTCTGGTCCCTCAGTTCTGCTTCAGCCCCAGGAGACTGACCCTGAGGCAACTGGGACAGTGTGTGCAATGTGCCTGGTAGAGGAGTGGTGGCTTCCTTAGGGGTCCTTAGGGCCACACCCCCAACCTGGGAGGAACAGCCTCTGATAGGTTTCTGTGTTGTCTCCTGTACAACAGCCTCAGCCCAGCTCAAAGGGGTAAAGTGAGGTTCTCACGGTCTTGACCTCACGCACCCCCTGGGTGGGAGACACACACATCCCCTGTACCAGGCAAATTCCTATGGAGCCTTCAGAACCCATGGGCCCTGTCACCTCCTTCAGCCTTCCACCCACACTGGCAGGGCCACAGCCAGTGGTATCCCCATCCTCCTCCAGCTCCACTGCTGAGTGTGGCACCAGGCCATGGCCAGCAGGACCCTCTGCCCTCCCCTGGGGACCCCTCACAGAGGGAGCACCCCACCCACCCCAGGCCCACCCCCGGAGGCCGGCCTGATTGGCAGGGGCAGGCAGGCTCCAGACATGCACCCCACCACTCCTCCACCCCCCCAGCATTCACCCTCACCACAGCCCTGTCCAAAATGCAGGACCTCCACCCGCAGCCCGCATCCACTCCCCACCCAACTCTGAAACAGTGTGGGGGGTGCTGATCAGCCCTTGCACCTGCCCAGGCCCTGCCCAGTGATCCTCCCGGACTGGTCCAGGTGGGAAGGAGGGACAGGAGGTCATGTTTACCCCACACCACCTGAGCAGTGTTCACCCTTGTGACTGAGCCTCACACCTGTCCTGCCAGGTAGACCTATCACTGCTCCCATTTTACAGGTGCAGAAACTGAGGGGTGAGATGTTAAGTACACAGCAAGAAACTGGGAACACAAGCCCTCCAGTTACCTCTAGCCCAGCCTCGCCCTGCTGCACTTGCAGGCACTGGGAAAAGCCACCTCGGGCAGGGAGAGGTGCCAGGGACCAAAGGAAACGGCTGGCTGCGGTGGAGATGGGGAGACACGAAGCAGGGCTCGAGGTGCAGCAGCTAAGAAAGTACGCTGGGGTGGTCTGAGAAGGCACTGTGTAGGACGTGGCCCAGCAGCTGGCAGGGAGGGTGTGGTGAGAGGTGAGCCAAGGTGCATCATCTGCTTACAGCCTGCTGTCAGGCTTGAGTCCTTGGGGAACAAAGGCAAATCCAAGGTCTTGGGGAAAACAACCACTGCTCTCTGCCAGCCCCAGTCCCAGGAGCTCCCAGCTTGGCCCCTCTGGATAAATGCCACCTGGACACCAGCCCGGCATGCTTTCCAATTACCCCACCCTTTCACCAGGTTCTGCCACCAGTGAGTGCCGCCCCAAGCTGCATCATCCCCATCTGGATGTGAGTCTCCAGGGAGATCACCTGCATACGCCCTGCACATCTGCCAACACCCTACCCTCCCCGCCAGTGGTCAGCGGGAGGGGCTCACACCAGCCTGCACCCCCTCTCAGGCCGACTGGGTACGCCTCTTCCCAAGTCCACAGACAGGGAAGTCAAGTTGGTAGCCTGGGAGTATTTACACCACAGAAATTGGCTAATGCTCCAAGTCAGGGTTTTGTTAAGCGTTTACCATAAGCCCCTGCCTGGTGACCTCATGTCACCCACCCATAGTGACACCAAGACTCTCTTACCATCCAAATTGCCTGCTTATCTGGGACAGAAGCCCACCCGTCCAGCTATCCTCCTGCCTCCCAAGCCTAGGCCACTGACTGCACTGGTCAGCCACCCTCGCCACGTCCTGTGCTGGCACTGAGGACACAGGGGACAAGCTGAGGCCCCCAGCCTCATTGCAGTGGTCAGGAAAGACACCCGGGAGTAGGGCAAAGGCAAGGAGGAGCCAGTGGGCCTGGAGAGCCCCTCTCTTCACCACCTGCGTGTTCTCCAACCACACTGACTGCCTGTGGGGCCCTGTCTGCGAGCTGCCCTGCCCCACCAGCCAAGGGGGTCGTGGGTCTGGGCACACCATCACCCACCTCCAAGTCCAGCACCGGGCCTGGCACAGAGGGAGCGCTTGGAAAACACTCACTGCTGGGGTGTTAGAGGGTGGCCAGCTCCCCAAGGGGGCATTTGGGAGCAGCCCAGGAATTCCGACGGTGTCAGGACAGCCTTTCCTCCTTAACACATGCAGCCAGGGTGGCAGTGGGGAGACCCCCAAAGGCTGGCTCAGTTCGGGCCACAGGTTCTGTGCCTCTCCCATTTAGTCCTCACAGCAGCCTGCAGGGCGGGCCAACCAGCGCCCACTTCACAGATGAGAAAACCAAGGCTCTCCTTAGGCCTGCAGACTGAGGGGCTGCACCTGCCTCCACCGTCTGTGCCTCGGCCCCTCATCTGAGAAATGGGGTTAATCCTCGTGGGAGAATTGAGGCGGCCTGTGGAGCATGGTCCTACACAGAGTTGCCAAGACCTCTAGGTTTGGGCAAGGCCTGTGTCCACGGACCTCCAATGGGTGCACAGTGCTACCCCCTACACACACACTGCTCCAGCCTGAGAGCAGGGCCCCCATGGAGTCCACACGCTACAGTGGCACCTGACACATGATCGTGAATCGTGTGTGCTGACTCCAGAGCCCACAGGCAGAGAGAGAAAGTGCAGCACATGCCTGTCTGCCAGAGCTCGGGGTGCCCGGACCTCACGCTGCCCTCAGACCCGTTATCAAAGAAGGGAGGAGAAGCCTCACGTCTGAAATCCCGCCTGCAGGGTCGCCATGCTCCACCAGGGAAGCACCAGGCCAGCTTGGAGCTGGGCATGCCAACCCCAACTCTGCCGGCCACCAGCTGCCCAGGAGATCCCCGCCAGGCGTGTCAGGAGTCAGCTGTTTAACTCCTGCAGCCCCTGGGACAGGGCTGCTGACCCGGTTCTACAGGCTACTGCCTGGAGGCGTGAGGCCCCGCCCCGGCTCCCAACACTCCCGTGGGTCGCAGCCAGGACTCCGACCCGGTGACATCCACGGACTTCCACGTCCTGCCCGGGAGGCAGAGAAGCTTGTGGGGTTCCATCCCCCGAAAACTGTGTAGATGAGGAAACTGAGCAGTGAATGGGGGCAGAGCCATATACTGGGCGGGACCTTGGGGAGGATGAACTCGGAGTAGGGTGTCTTCCGCGCCCCCAGAAAACGGAGCGGAGTCCCCCCTTCCAGCCAGGGCTGTCCTGTTGCTCGCCTGGGGAAACGGCAGGCAGCGTCCCCAAGCGCAGCCTCCTCGGGCACGTGGCACGTGGCAGCCACCAGCCCGCGTTCATGTAGGAGCGGCCGCCAGGCGCAGGGTCCCGGGACGCGCGGGCAGGGAGGGAGGCGGCGGGCCCTCCCGCCTGCGCGGCCCCGAAGCCGCGCCCGGAGCGGGCGGCAGGCTCGCGCGCGGACGGCCCCCCACGCGCCTGCACAAAGCGCCGCGCGCCCCCGCCCCGAGCGGGCGCGGAGGAGACTGACCTGGCGGTCCGGGCGGGGCCGGCACGAAGGGCGGAGGGCTCGGGACGCGCGCACGCGCCCTCATGCACAGGCGCGGCCGCGGCTCCTCCGGCTCGGGGCGCGCGCCCGACCCCGGGTCACGTGGGGGCACGGCCCAATGGGAGCGCTGCCCACGCCCGCGGCCCCGCGCGCGGCCCGGCGGCCCCTCCGGCAGGGAGGAGCCGGCGGCAGCCGTGGGGACGGCCTCAGGGTCTGATCTTGGCGTCTTAGTGCAGGGCCTGCGGCCGGCGGGCGTTGTAAGGCCGGTTTTGGAACCCAAGTGAGGATGAACAGGGCGGGATGTGCCCGCGGCTGAGGCCAGAAGGTTCACGAAACTTCTGGAGTCTTCAGTCTCCCCGTGTGTCGATTGGGGCTGAGTCCCACGCCACAGGAGGACTTGCTGGGAGATGGGGCAACGACATAGCAGCCACCCAGCCCAGGGCCTTGGGGTCAGATCGGGTTTGAGGTCCCTGGGCCCCCTCTGTTAAATGGCAAGATCGTGGGCGAGATCGTGGGTATCCAGGGCCGGCCCACACTCGGGGGTGCCTCAGCTCGCCTCCATTGCTCCGTGCTGCACGGCCCCGCCCAGGTGAGGGTGGCATTTCAGCCCCCAGCCAGCCCCTGGGGACATATCCAGAGGCTCCCTTGGGGACCAATGAGGGTGTCCCCTTCTGGACAAGCCCTTCCTAGGGAGGCTGTGGCTCAAGTTAGTGGGAAGACCAGTGGTTGTGTGTGCAAGAGGCCCAGAACAGAGGAGAACAGAGAGGCAAGCTGGGGTCTACCCGGGTCCTCACCCACCCAACCCAGTTCCTCCATGCCAGTCCCTGGACCCCTGGCCTAGCCGAATGTCCACCTCCTCTTGTCCTGCCTCCCTTCCCCAGGAGGATGCTATCCCATCCATCCACTCACAGCAGCCAGAGGGACCAGCAGGCAGGAGTGAAAGCCGCCTTCCTCTCTGCAGAATCCCAGGGCACCACCTCACCAGTGAAGACCAGTGACCCAAACCTGTCTCAAAGCCACCTGACCGTGCCCCGCCCCCCACTCTCCCCTTGCTGCCTCAGCCTTTCTGCAAAACACCTACAAGCTGTTCCTCCAACATGCCAGGTTCCTTCCCAACTCGGGGCCTTTGCACTTAGTGTCCTGCCTGGAAACTCGCCCTAGACTATCCCAGTGGCTCCATCCTTCCCAGCACGTGCTCCCTGTCAGCTGCTGCCTCCTCTGAGAGCTTATTCTCTGCTGGCCGACCCCTTGCTCAGCCCTGCTGTGCTCTCAGCTCTGCCAGAAAGTCCCCCAGGCAGTTTCAGCACTGATCATGGTCCAGACAGGAACCGTCTGGCCTGTCCCCAGCTGTGTCCCCAGCACCTAGACCAGCATCTGGCACACAGCAGATGCATGCTAAATCGTGGATGGGCGGGGCGGGCGCATGTCCAGAGGCCCCTGATTCCTTCCTGAGCGGCAGCAGGGTCGGGTAGCGGGTGGCTCAGAAGTGATCCTGTTTTACAGAGGAGAAAATGGGGCCATGGAGGTGATGGATGAGCCAGGAGGAGGCGGAGTCAGAACCCAGGCCTGGTCCCCTGAGTCATCCCTGGGATTGGGTATGTTCCATAGAAAGGACCCCACCCCACCTCCAACCTGCCCCCAGTCATTGGACCTGCCACCCTGGAGGCATGTCAGGGAGGAGGCCCCCAGCTAGGGGGGCGTACAGGAGGATTCAGGCAGTGGTGGGGCCCAGGATTAGCAGCTTAGGTCCAAGGAAGACAAAGAGGAGGTCACTGCTAAGTGGATTTCCTGAAAGCCACCTCCAGCCCAGCAGGCCCTGGCCCAGGACGAGGCAGGGCCACACAAGAGGGGCCAGGGCTGGGGGATTGAGATCCAGCCATGAAGGGTAGCAGGTGGGCTAATGGCACCAGCAGCAGCTTTTGTGCCACCCTCACTGGGCCACACACTGTCGCCTCTCCTTGCCTCAGTTTCCTCGTCCATAAGTGGGGTCATGGTAACAGTTCCAGTCTCATAAGGCTGTTGTGAAGATGGTGCTTGTCAGCGGCTGGGTGGTTTCTGCGTGACACAGAGCAAGTGCTCAGTAAATATTCTTTATGACTCTCCTTCCAGAATCTTCCTGAAGCCCTGAAGGCTGAACATGAGCAAAAGAAAAAAGGCCTTGTCATTTAGTTTTGTTAGGTAAAACCAAAAGCCGGGTGCAAGAGTGTAGGTGTAGAATGAGAAGAACTTCGGGAATGATGCTCTGGTGGCTATGCTCCCTGATTTCAGCCACAGTGTCAGTGGCCCGTTCTGAGCAAGCTTGGACCCTCCTTATCCCGACAGCACCCACCCGCAGGTGTGCTCTGAGCCCTGACGGCACGACTGAGCACCCCAGGCCAGCCCTCACCAGTGCAGGAAGGGAACCGGGTTCACGCTGCCTCCTGGCCTGCAGGCAGGCATCCTGGGGGCACCTGGCACACTTCCTAGGAGTTCCTGAAACCAGCCTCGACCTCCATGACACACTTGCACGTTGGCTCCCTCATCTGGGATCAGCCCAGATAAACCACCCGTGCCCACGTCCCCATCTCAGGCTCCACTATCCAGGGAACCAAAGTAAGCAGCTGTGCCCCAGATGGGAAGAAAAAACAGGACTTAAGGGAAGCAGGGACTCAGAGGGATGTGCGGAAGGTCCCTTTCATTTCTCTCATTCCCAAGTTTTCAATAATGCGACCGTGCTACTGTAATGACAAAACATTGTGTATTACTTATGCGTGGTTACTTATGCTGTGAAATGTGCTCTGTGTCTCAGGAGTTCCGAGCGGCTGGGCTGGGTCCCTCGTGAGGTGTGGTCAGGTGGCCAGGGTTGCCGTCATCTGGGGCCCGGCTGGGGCTGGGGCAGCCGCTTCCACGCCAGCCCAGTGTCACGGTGGCCAGGCAGTGCAGGGTGTCAGCTGCGCCCTCGGTGCCTCCCCTGGTGAGCTCCCCCCGTGGGGCTGCTTGAGTGTCCTGACAGCATGAGGGCTTACCACCAAAGAGACACGCGTGTGATCTAGCCTCAGAAGTCACACAGCATCACTTGGCCTGGGCAGGGCAGCTGGGTAGCTGCCTGGGCCTGAGCCTATGCAGGCTGTGACCATATGGCAAGGCAGCTGCAGGATGAGCTCGGGCCCTGGAGTCCGGGGCGGGGGAAGTCTTCCCACCCAGTGCTAGAGTCGGGGTGGGCAGTACCTAAGCCCAGGTTTCTGAGGCCAACGATGGAGCAGGGTGTGGGAGCTCAGCAGGGCACTGAGCTGGAGGCCCTGCGGCGTGGTGGGCCCACATAAGCCTGGAAGCTTGGGCTGTGCCCCCTCTTGTAGCCCCTTGCTGGCTTAAGACGCCCCTGGCTCCCACTGCCCCATGCATTTGACAAACTTTTACTGAGCACTTGTACCAGGCTGCCCTGGGGGCCCCAGATTGGGGCCGGGAGGGATTCCCCAGACAGCTCTGGGGGAGGCACGCCCTGGGCATCTGCACCTGAAGGAAGACCTGTAGGCCAAGCAGACTGGGTCAGGGAAGATTCAGGAACGTGCTCCTGCGTGTGCAAAGGCTGGGGGGGGGGAGTGTCCAGCGTGCTCAGCAAACAGGAGGGGTCTTGGGGTAGGGGCAGGCAGGAGGAGTCAGCAGAGCCCCCTGGTTGGGTACTCAGGTCCCAGGCAAGAGCTGGGGTGTCACTGGGGACACAGGGCCTCCCTGTGTGTCCCCATGGCCAGGTGTGTCCCCGAACCCAGCCCTGCTGGCCTGTCAGCCCCATCTGGCACCCACCATTGCACCCGGTGCCCCCCAGCTCCTGGAAGACCCCATTGATGAGCACTCCCACCAGTGAAGAGCTGGGACACCCTCACCGCTGGCGTTATCATCGAAGCCTCCCAGGAGGGTTGGAGCGGAAAGGCTGGGATAGCAGCTCTGGGCCAGCTGGGAGCAGGCACTGGGCACGCCACGCGGGCGCCCCCTCGTGGTGCCTGTGGGCAGGGCTGCTGCACCGGGGTGCGACCTGGGCTGTGGGTCACCGGGGCCCTGCCCTCTGGCCCTGCGCTCGGCAAAGTTTAATGCTCTGCGTCCCCATCGCGAACCCTTGATAGTTTTGAATAAGACACCTGCATTTTCATTTTGCACTGGGGCTGGAAATTACATAGCTGATCCTGCCTGTGGGCCCCACCCAGCCCTGGTCTCATCTGGGGGAGCCAGAGGAGATGCTGTGAACGTGCCGGCGCCTGGGCCCTGCAGGACCCTGTTCAGGACGAGAGGCAAACACAGGCCTAGGGCTGGCTCCTCACCCCCTTCCACCCTCCTGGGCACATGTACAGCCAGAACAGCACGTGCCACTGCCGCAAGCACCCCCCAGCACCTGTCAGCCCCCTGCACAGCCCTGGGCAGGGTCCTTATCTCAGTCCTTTGAGGGTGAGCATGTTAACAACTTGACCGAGGGTCTCCCATACTAGGCACAGCCGGGGGGGGGCCCTCCGGTGTGTCTGAGAGGCTGTGCCCCCTCCTGGCTCAGTCCTCTCTGCACCCTGGGGTCCATCAGGGCCGGCCTAGAGTGGAAGGTAGAGAGGGACAGGGTAGAACCGTGCTCCTGTCTGTCCCAGGAGCAGGGTCTTGGGATGATAGCCCCAAGGGTGGCAGGGGCCTCGGGGCCTCGGAGCAGGCCTGGCTGCTGGCCAGTGTCAGGGAGCTGGCCCAGCTGCCACTCTCCGCATGTCCGTCCACAGTGACCATGGCCCTGGGAGAGGCCTCCTTGGCACCTGGGGGGGGGGGCCTGGGGGCCGGCCTGGGGGCCAGGACCGCCCCAGATGTCCACCAGTCCTTCTCCCCTCCCCTGGAGGGAGAGCCTGGTCCAAGTGTTGCCCCACCCACCTGCCAGCCACCAAGGCCCACAGCAGGACCCCACTGCCCCACAGCAGGCATTGAAAGGGTCATTGTACCCCTCACTGAAGTTGGGGGCATGACCCCTGTGGGAAGAGGGAAGGGAGCCTCCAGAGGAGCAAACATCAGTGCTGGTCCCCAAAGAGTGAGTGGGGGTTAGGGCTCATCCAGGAGAGGCTATGGGGGCAGGAGGGGGCTGGTGGGGGGCTCCAAGGCGGGGGCAGAGGGTGCAGTCAGGACCACCAGTAAGCTGCGAGTGGCAGGTCATTCTGAAGGAAGACCATCGGCTGCGTCTCAGCAAGCCCACCCCTCCAGTCTGCAGAGGGGTAGCCCCTGGAGGTCTGGGGAGAGTGGGGAGCCACCTTTCACCTGGGTTCAGGGCACTCCGGCCCTTCCAGAGGCTCCAGGTTTGGGGGGGCATCTGCACTCTTGGCGGGGGTACTGACAGAAGGGTTCCATCCCGGCCACCCCCATTCTCCTGGGGCCCCGTTTAGACCCTGGGAAGCCCACAAGACTCAGAGACCACAACAAAACCAGGAAAACAACCCTAATGTTGAAGTTCCCAGTCCTCAATCCAAGAACAATTTGGGGAATTTGTGATGAGGCCAAACAAAAAAAAAAAAAAATTGAGATTAGGTTGTTTTCTCCTGTTCTCCCAGATTAGATAAATGTCCCTCAACTAGGGAGGAGAGGAGGGTGTCCCCAGATTAGATAAATGTCCCTCAACTAGGAGGAGAGGGGGGAGAGGAGAAAGAGGGAGGGAGGGAAGGAAAGGGGGAGAGAGAGGGAGGAGCAAGGGAGGGAGGGGGGAGGGGAGCAAGGGAGGGTGCCGGAGTGAGAGGGGGCTGTCCCTCCTCCCTGCACGGATGAGGCCGGAAGTGGGAGTGGCCGGGGTCCGGGACATCTGGTGAGCAGAGCAGGGCCAGCTGCTTGGGGCTGGAAGGTGCAGAGGGCCCCCAGCCCCTGGCAGACCCCAGAGAGGGCCGGGCAACTGGCCAGCCCTGGGATTGAGAGGAGCCTGGTGGGGGCAGAGGGCAGCCCAGGTGACCCCACCCTGAGGTTGTGGGGCCCCAGCACTGAGCTGATGCTGCCAAAGATGTGGTAGGTGCAGGCCAAGGAAGCCTGAGGTGACTGAAGGTCCCGACCCTCTCCTGCATGGGACGGGCCGCAGGTACCCAGGGACTCCAGGAGGCACCGCTGGCCTCCCAAGCCTGAAGATGCCTCGTGCTCCCCACTTGTGTGTGCGCCCATCCTCTGCATGGGCCCAGGGCACCTGGGGCCTGGGACATCCATTCGCTGTCCCATCTCCCTCATCCCCGCCAGCAGGCACTCAGAGTTGGGAGCGGAGTGAGGCCCGGCAAGAGCCAGACCCAGGCCAGAGAGGCCCCGGCACCTATGGACAGTGGCCACCAGGGGGCAGCGCAATCCCTCTCTCTCTCTCTCTCTCTCTCTCTCTCTCACACACACACACACACACACACACACACACACCACACACGCACGCACGCACGCACACACTGCCCCCCAGGGATGCTGACCTCCCCCAAGGGAGCCTTTTTGGGTGGGCTGAGCCCTCATTCCCAGCAAGCCACCATTGCTGAAAACATGGCCTGACAGGTAGTGAGTTCTCCATCATCAGAGTATCCAAGCATTCATCAGCAGACACGTGCTGAATCTCTACGATGTTCTAAACCAGAGGGTGCAAATGGCAGACTTTTCACCAGAGCTGGACCTCCGCACCGTTCACGAGTGTGCGTCATTTACCAGGAGAGTGCATGTGGCATTCACTTACCAGCCTCCTGGGTTGGAGAAGTGGCCACCCTTGGCTGTGCTCACACGTTCCCCAACCCCCGCAGTTGTCCCAGGCCCCATCTGCAAGTGATGACAGGGCCCTGAGGGGAGGAGGCAGGCCATGGACCCTGCCCTCCAGGAGTGACAGACTCACAGGGTCTGGGTGACAAGAGCTGGGGGCTTTGTAGGATGCTGTAGGCCACCAAGAGTGGGAAGAGCATCGTGGGCAGGAGAACAGCACCTGCAAAGTCACAGAGGTGCAGAAGCACACGGCAGGTTGGGAACATGCAGGCATCCTGGCCCCGCACAGTGCGGTTGCACCACCAGGAGTGGGGCACCTGGTGAGGTGTGTCCAGATGGCCTAGGCCTCAAATGCCATGCTGGGGTGCTCAGGCTTTGCCCTCTGGGGCTCCTGCAGGGGGCACATTAGTCATGGTCACGGGGTTGCAGCTGGCATCTACGCGGACACATCGTGTGCCAGGCCCTGGGCCAAACACATTTTCTGCCGTCTCTTTATCCACGTTTACCAGGGAGGAAACCAAGCCTCAGGGAGGGGAGGAGCCCATCAAAGCCAAACAGCAAAGGCGCAGGAGCTGGCCGGCACACCCAAGGCCCCTGACGCCCGTGTCTTGGCCACCGCCTGCCTGGTGTTGAGGATGCCCTCGGGCTCGTGCTTTCTGAGAGGCTGGAGCCAGAGCGAGGGTGACGGCCCAAAGGAGTGAGGAACCAGCGAAGCCAGATCGGGATGCTGCCGGTGGGGGGACTCCCACGTTTCTAGTAGGATTTAGAGAAGGACAGTCAAAGTGGATTCCGATCCCAGCGAGGCAGTGAGTACCCTGCCCGTGGAGGGTAGCCGAGCCTCTCTGGGGACGCCCCCCTGGGAGATGGCAGAGGAGATTTCCCCGCTGGAGGGGAGAACAGCCTGCTGTCCCGAGTATGGCAGCATCTGAAACTCCTTTTGGGGCATTTTCTTTGGAGCCACTTTACAAGGCACAGGAAGAACGCAGCGTGACCCAGCCCCACCTGGCTTGTGTCCAAACACGGTGTTTTGCTATGGGCACCCTCATCTCACTACCAGCCAGTGGGGAGGAGTTGCCCGCTAGGGTAGACAGACTCCCCCAACCTGGGGCTGGTCCCATCCCTGACCCCTGGGCCCTGGGCGCATGTGCTGGCTGAGGAGGCAGAGCCGCCAAGCGTGGTGTTCATCACACGTTTTACATTGTTTAGCGACAAATTTCTTCTTGCAAACAAAACCCCGCAGGGAAACCCAAGTTGCAGCTCTAGTTTGTCCATGCCTTCGGCAAGCATCTGTCGAACACCTACTGCGTGCCAGTCCTGTGCTAGGGCCCGGCAGTCCCAGATGCATCCTCCAGCCGCGTCAGTGGGGGGTGTGAGGGCTGCCAGTTCCTCTACTTGTGGAACCCCCGGCCTGAGGCCTGAGGCAAGGATTCGAGACATCCCGGGTTCCCAGGCTGAGACACGAGGTGCGGTGGGAGTAACTGCAGAAAGTGAACTACGGAGTGAGGGAGTTGGACGGCTGACACCTAGGTATCTGCCTGCAAGAGCTGAAAGCCAAACTGGAACGTGAACGTGCAGAGCAGCACGGCTCACAGTGGCCAAACAAGGAAACGCCAAACGTCCGTCTACCAGGGGTGGGTGAACAGGTGAACCAAATGTGGTCTGTCCCCACAGTGGAATAGTACTCAGCCATGAAAAGGAATTGGGTCCTGACACGTGCTTCCGCGTGACAGAGCCTTGAGAACATTGTGCTAAGTGGAAGAAGCCAGACACGGACGGCCATATGTTGTATGATTCCATTTATATGAGATGTCCGGAATAGGCTCCAGGTCAGGCCCCCACACGAGGCATGGCCACCACCAGCCGTGGCCCTTGGAGTGTGAGCAGCAGAGATGCTGCTGTCTGATTCTCCCACTCTCCCCAGCACAGTGGACCCTGAAGCCTCCTGTGGAGACAGCGGTGGCTTTGTGCAGGAGTGGAACCTCTGTCACTTGGGGTCCCCAGGCCACCAAGGAGCAAGAGCCTCACCCCACTGACCTGCAGTGGGCATGTGGCATGAGAACCAAGCGTTCATCATTTAGGCCACAGAGAGTCAGGGGCCGTGTGTTGCTGCAGCGTAACCCTGGTGGTCCCCACCACTCACCTGCTCTGAGGAGCCAGTATCTGAGCAGGGCCCTCAGTGAGGAGGGAGGTGAGGTGGTGCAAGCTGAGGGAAGAGCATTCCTGCCCAAAGGAACAGCCAGTGCAAAGGCCCTGAGGCAGACTTGTGCCTGGTGTGTTCAGGGACAGGGAACCTGCGTGGCTGGGGCTTGGAGACCACAGTGGGAGCCACAGTCCGTGGAGCCCTGTGGGCCTGGGTAAAGCACTAGGCTTGGTCACAAAGGGTGAGAGCTCCTATGGGTTTTACACAGGCACTAATGCAGTCGGATTTGAGCTCTAGGAAGATGCTCTGGGTCCTGTGGAGATTGGACACTTTGAGAAGCTAGTGACAGTAACCCAGACTCCATTGGCTTCCCCAGGGAGGAAATTTGTGATCTCACAGAACCGGAAGTGCAGAGGGAGAACGGACTGCAGGCACAGGATGATCAGGCTCCAGCTGTGCTTCTCTGAGATTCCCCCACACCCTCATTCTCAGACAGGCCCCCTCACGGTCACAAAAAGGCTGCGTGACTGTCCGGAAGCAGGAGAGAGCACAGAACCCAGAGCAAGCTTCTGGGCACCTCTTATTGGCTCAAGTCAGTCTAGGCTTACCCACTCCTGGACCAATCACTGGCCAGGAGGGAGGGCAGGTGATCTGTGATTGGTAAGAGAGTAGCAGTATAAATCCCCTCAACCTAGCCATGCAGAAAAGGCCCTGGGAGCTCAGAGACTCAGAAGTCTATCCAGCTCCAGCACTGCTCAACCACCTGCCATAACTCCCCATTGCCTGGCAGGCAGAGCCCAAACTCTTGAGCATGGCATCCCAGGCTGCCCACCTGCGTTCCTAGATTATTTCACCCTCACCATGAGGCTGAGAAGTTAATATAATGACTCCCTCACTGGAGAGGTGAGGAAATAGAGGCACAGGTGAGTTAGGTAATATGCCCGAGGCCACACGGCTGGAAGGTGGTGGTGGTGGTGGTGGTGGTGGTGGTGGTGGTGGTGGTGGTGGTGGTGGTGGTGGTGGTGGTGGTATTCACACTGAGACCCTTCCCTGCCACCTGCACTCTGGCCACATCCCCGTGCTTGCGGCCACAGCCTTTCAAGGCTTCCAGCTGCTGCCCACTGTTCTTCCCTGCTGGCAAGACTCTTTGCCCCACACCTGCCAGTTTGCTTCTCAGTCGCCACAGAAACCTGCTCAGGTGTTCCCTCCTCCAAAAAGCCTTCCTAGGCTTACTCCTCTTAGTGGGCAGGGCCTGGAGGCCTGGGGTTGCGTCTCAGCCCTGCCCCTGGCCTGCTGGGTGACCTCCAAGGCCTCACTTGTGAGAATGGGGACAGGGCCGCCTGAGACGCTGAGGAAGGGGTTCCTGAACCCCCCGCGGGCCCTGCCCTCTCTCTGGCCTCCCTCCCGCACCTGGAGTTTCCGCTGACATCCCAGTGTCAACACAACAAGGCCACAGGAGGAGAAGTGTCAGCCGGGCCTTAAACAAACCTGCTGGGCCGGAGATGGGGAGCAGGCCGCAGGCAGGCGGGGCGCGGGCCGCGGGATCTGGACGGATTTAGACAGGACTTGGTTTACAGAGGGGAAAATAATTATCTCCAAGGCCTGGGATAAAGTAAAGCCCATTGTTCTTAAACGAATGAATGGGTGGAACGAGTGAATGAGTGAATGAGCAAATGAAGACTGACGATGTTGGCTGGCGCTGGACTCGCAGTTGCGGAGTGGCAGCCCGTCTCTAGGTAGCAGGGAGACGAGCACGTGGAGAACCCAGGTCCCCTCTGGTGGCGTCTCAGTGTGCTTGCAGGAGCCAAAGGCCGGCTTGGGGACCGCCACCCCCGCTGCACATGAAAATCACTTTGGAGCTTTTTAAAAACACTGATGCCCAGAAGCTCGCCTCAGGCAGCCTCTCTGGGGCCAGGCCCAGGCATCTGCGTTTGATGGAATCGCCCAGCTGATTCTGATGCACGAGCAGGCCTGCGCACACTCCAGAACCTTTGACCCCATGTGGGCATGGTTATCTCACGTAGCCCCAAACATTGCTGTCCTCACTATGCAGATGGGGAAACTGAGGCATGGGGTGGCTAAGTGACTTGCCTTGGGTAGGAGGCAGTGGGGCCAGGGTTGAGCCCAAATCTGTCATCCCATATGTCCCCATCACCCTGTTGATGAGTCATTTTCCTATTGCCTCCTCCATCAGATCAGGGTCCCCAGGGCAGGGGCTGACTGTCCTCATCGGACCTGGGTCCTCGGGGCTGCTCCCTCACTCTCCTCACCTGCTCCACAGGGTGTCCTGTGGGAAGGGGGCTGTGTGCTGGAGACTGTGGGCCTGAGTCCTAGTCCTGACTCTGCCCCATGCCAGCTGGGTGATCCAGGGACCTCACCTCCAGTCTCTGGGCTGCAGTCCCCTGGGCTCTGGTAGGACTTTGGTGATCCCTGTGCCTCTGGGCACACATACATTCTGGGGGTTCATGAGGCCACTCAGGACCTCACATCCAGAACCCTGAATCAGAGAATGTTAGAGGGGCCTCCTGGCTAAAGGCACAAAAGACTCTACAAGCCTCCTCTTGGAGAATGTCCACCCACCCCCACACAGGTGCCTGGTGGGGACAGAGACTGGGCCGGTGGTCAGAACCACAGGGTCCTTCCTGTGGCCTGAGAAAGCCGCATCCCTTTCCCTGCCCAAGGCCAAGCCCCCTGCCCCCTCCCCAGACACCCACAGGCAGGACACAGAGCAGGCGTCTGCTCCTAGTCATGGGTCCTGCTGTAGTAAAGCCCTTACCTATCTTGCCCCCTGCCCCAGGTGGCAGGAGGCCCCACCCAGAACTGGCGGTCAGTTCTGAGGCCTCCCTCCCCTCCCAGAAGCCTCCTGCTCCTGCGGTGAGCCAGCCCTTAGTCCCACCTGCTGCCCGGGGCTCTCCAGGGTCTGACGGGTCTGTGGAGCCCCAGCGCTCTGCCCAGGTCCCTGAGCCTAGGACTCTGGGCACAGGAGGAGGAAAGGGGGCTCTGTGCCCCTCCCCCTCTGCCTCTGGGGCAGCCCCCTTGCCTGTTTCACATAGGGGACACACATGTGACTTCTATGGGCAAAACGTTCTGCTGCTTGTAGCTGTGGGGACTTTAGGTCAGCTCCGAGCTCCCTCCCCACTCTGCCAGGGGGTCCTGACGCTGCAGGTCTCTAAGCTCTGCCTTCCCAGCAGCCCACCTGGCCCAAGTTAGCGGAGAAGCTGATGCCCCGCAGTGATGAGCTGCACCTGAATCTGGGGGCCCAGCCCGGCCCGGCCCCACAGGACTATCACTTCCCCCTCGCTTGCTTCAGCCTCCCTGGGGGAGTCGCCTCCTTGCACCAAATGCATTCCTCAAACTCCTGAGCTCAAACGATCCACCCACCTCGGCCTCCCAAGTGCTAGGATTACAGGCGTGAGCCACCGCGCCCGGCCCAAATGCATTCCTAACTGCAGCCGCATGGACGTCCTCGCGGGGAGCCGGCTGCTCAGTGCGCAGCTGGGTCACTGTCACAATGACTATTGCCGTCACCATCATCATTGTTGTGACGTGCATTTGTGTTTGTGGATCTGTCACACCCCCGCAGAGAAGGCGCCCAGTACGGACACACAACGCATTTCCTGGGAGCTGGCAGGGAGGGGCCAGAGCCTGGGTCCTGCTCCCGGGAGGGATGTGGGGCCGAGGCCCAGACGCAAAGCACGACCTCGCCAGAAGCAGAGGCCCAGGGCCACTGACTGGCCTGAGGTCGCCCAGGGAGCCAGTGGCTAGGCGGGATGGAAACCAGGTTGCTGGCCCTCAGAGAGCACCGGGGACCACAGGCAGCCGTCCCGACAGCCCTGACTCACTCTGTCCTTCCCGAGCTTCAGCCCACTCCCACCCGCCCATCTCAGCGCCTTCCGGGCCTGGTCTCTGTCCTCCTGACACGCCTCGTAAGCAGGAAGCAGCCAGCAGCCCTCCACAGGCAGGCCTGGAGGATCCCAGACCCCACCAGCTCCGTGGGGAGGAAGAAGGGAGGGGGCAGAGCCTGGGCTGGGGCCTCAAGCACCTCCCATTCCTCCCTGGAAGGAGAGAACTCCCTGCGGCAGGGACAGGGCAGGGCACAGAAGTCACAGGAAATGCCCATGTAGGGCCCATGGTCTCTGAGAGCCTTTCTCAGGAAGCATGTGCCCAGGTGGGTGCCCTGACTCACGCAGAGTCACCCACTGATCTCTGACCCTGGTCAGGTACTGAGCCCTGATCCTGGTCACGCACTGAGCGGTGGTCCTAGTCACACAATGAATGACCCTGGTCCCACTCTGAGCATGTACTCTGCTCACAGGCCGAGCCCTAACCCAGGCCTCACCCTGACACCCCATGTGGCCCCACAAGTAGGCCTGGACAGAGAGGTCCTTGTTCTCTACTCCAGGAGACCAGGCTGAGGCTCAGGGGCGTGGAGCCCTGGTCTTGCTCCCCACAGCTGGGCAGCTGCCGAGCGGGGACCTGAGCTGGGTTCTAGACTCTGAGTCTGGGGCTTGCTGCCTCCCACCAGCGCTCTGAAGACCTGGCCTCCGCCCTCCCCTGCCCTCCCAGTGCCCTCCCTGCCCGCCAACACAGGGAGACTTGGCACCAGCTTTCCGGAAAGTGACCGACCCGGCCAACAACAGCATCCCTCCTCCCATTCCCAAGCCTGTGATCCAGGCCCGCACTGCCCTCAGAACTGGGGCTGAAAGGAGCCAGTCAGGGCAGGGTTCGTGGAAGAGGTGGCCTTGCTGCGGGAAGTGGGTTTGGATCCGTAGAGAGAAATGGGGAGGGTGTTCCAAGCAGAGAACGTGCAGGTGGGAGGGAGACAGTGGGGAGGGACCTCGGGGTCAGATGTTCTGCCTCAAGCTGGTGCCACAGAGGGCTCGTCCTGGAAACTTTGGGCTCTTAGAAGTGACAGCATCTTGGAAGTTTGGAAACACAGAACCTCAGAGTCAGGGAGTTTGGAACCTGGCGTCTCGTGTCACACTTCTCAGAGGTCGTCAGTCTTCCAGCTCACCCAGTGTCTGGCGTCCACGTGGCAGCCCTTGGGTTGTTTGGGTCCAGGCAGTTTGGGCCACTCACGGTGACAGGGAGCTCACTGCCTTGTAAGGGAAGGTGGACGGAGTTGGGCAGAGAACAGCGGCTGCTACAGCGTCCCTGCGTGGACACTACGCTTCGCCACCCCTGCTGCTCCAGGGTCGGTGAGGCAGCCGAGGTCAGGAGAGCCGGGTGTCCGGCACTCCTCTGAGGCCCAGGGCAGACAGACACAGACAGACACGGCTACTCCAGTCCCACGGGGCCAGCTAAGGCCGGGAAGGGCTGAAATAGAAAGCAGGTCCGGAGGCCCTGTGGGAGACGTGGCCGGCTCTTGACCTGGGTGGGTCCGTCTGACTCTGCAGAGGGAGCCACGGCCCAGCCTGGCCCGGCCAGCTCACTGGGCCTGGACCCAGGAGGGATCTCAAACCCTGAGTGCTGGGTCCTGGGGTGGGGGGCCCTCGCCACTATGCCTAGGGAATAGGTTCTGGAAGCTTCCAGAAAGAGAGCGGGCTGGTCTCAGTAGGGCAATTTCAGGGCTGTGCAGCAGGGTGAAAGACTCAAGAGCCCAGATTCCAGGCCTGGCCCCGGCCACCTGGGTTCAAAGCCCTTAGTAGCTGTGTGACCTTGGGCAAGTGACTTCACGTCTTTGAGCCTCCCTTTCCTCTTCTGAGGATGGCAACAAGGGGCTCCCCCATAGGGCTGTTTGGGGAGTGAACACACCCAAAATGCCTGCCTGTGCCTGCCGTAGGGAGTGCATAGTACAGACAGCTGCTGCCATCTGCCATCGGTCAGCATTGCTTGTTGAGCGACTGACCCCCTGGACCAGCGTTTTCAAGCTAAAGGTCACAACCCAGCAGGGGGTCAATTTAGTGGGGTCTCATACTTGGTGCCATTTTGTATTACCGTGCCCAGGAGGATATGGGGAACCAAGCGGGGCCCCGCATTACCACCTCCCCAGGTCACCAAATCATTAGGACCTGTGCTTGCTCAGGCACTTGTGCCAACACACCAGACCCCCCCCACCCCCAGGCTGGGCCAAGCGTGCAAAGGAGGCTTTGGAGGGAGGCTGTGGAGTCAGCCCCCGCAAGGACCCTGGGGGCAGCGTCCCCTGCTGAGCGGGTCAGACCCTGGAGGCTCTGCCTCCTCAGACCCCGTGGAGAAGGTCCCAGGGTCGTGGGAGCTCCCAGGCTCCCACGCTGCCTTTGTGTGCACCCAGGGAGGGACGGGCTTGGCCCCCCCTGTCTACATGGGGCCCCTCGCCAGGAAATGGGCAGGATGAAATGCACTAATCCAGGTGCAGGCCTGGAGTGGGACACACAGGAAGCCCCCACGTAAAGTACCAATCCTTGTCCCATTGCCTCTGCCCTGGGGGAAACCCACCATTCATTCCCCCAGCATCTCCCAGCTGGCCCTGGGTGGGCCTGGGGACCCAGGAGGATAGGCAGTGACCCATCCCAGTCCCAGCCAGCCCCAGGCAAGGAGGGAGGGCCATGACAGGGAGCCCCTGCCCAGCCTCAGGGAGGCTCAGAGCGGGGCTGAGCTGTAGGTGAGTCCTGATGGCTGAGCCCACTCCAGGCCTTGGTCTCCTCATCTATAAAAAATGGGGCCAATTCGGTGGGCTCCAAGGCCCACTGGCTCAGGGGTTCCTCTCCGGGGCCCTGCTGGCCCATTCCAGAGGCTGAGACTCAGGGGAGTGGCCAGCCCCGCCCACGCCCACACACTCAGAGCTCACTCCAGGCTCCTGGGCACACAGCAAGGCTGGGCAGCTGATGGGCATGCTGGGAGGGTCAGTAAGGCCAGGGACCAGACCTCCTCCTCCAGCAAGGCCCCCTGGATTGGGTCCTCGGAGACCTGGGGTTTTCCTGTGCTTCTCACTCATGACCCCAGAAGCCCCTTCCTTGGCTCATGGGGCTCGAGGCCACTGCCCCATGTGTCCCTGTGGCCTCCCCTCAGCAGCACTGACAGCCCGCACTGGGTCCTACTTGTGCCTGTCATGGGCCTGGGCCAAGCCTTCCTGGACCCCACAGAAGGGGCTGCTCTGTGGGGGCTCCCTTTCCACAGTCCAAGACACCGAGTCTAACAGAAGGTCACTCTGGTGGCCTGCTGGCCCCAGAGTCGGGGCTTTGCCACATGGCTGCTGGGGTGGCTGGAAGCCTAGGCCCGGTTCCAGCCCAGGGTCTGCATGCACCGTTCACTGTGTGACTTTGGACAGGTCTCCATCCCTCTCTGGGCCTCAGTTTCTCTGGCTGTAAGAGCAGGGGATAGGATGGGATGAGCTCTGAGGGGACTCCTGAGTGACAAGTGGGGGTGGGAGGGCAGCCCAGAGAACAGGGTCGGAGGGAGCCCAGAGGGCGGTGGTGCCAGCGTCACCCTGGGATGGCTCCACGGAGCTCCGGAGCTGAGATCCCGCGCACAGAGGCCAACCATGGAGCAGGCACTGCACCGGGTGCCCCGGGTGCTCCCCCAGGAGGCTGGCCCAGGTGACCCCCCAGCCACCCCTCACTCACTCCTGCTGGGCCCCATAGCCCACCGCTGCTTCTCCAGCCCCCAGGTGCCGTGCAGGAGGCCGCAGAGCCCCTCCCTGCCGTGGGCCCCTCCATACCAGCCTCACGTCCTCCATCTGCCCTGGGCGTGATCCTTCTGTGGAATGTCCGAGGAGAACGGCAGGACTAGGCACTTCCTGAGAAGAGGGAGCCCCTTGCAGATCAGCACAGGCCGTCTTGTCCCCACTTTGAGCAGGGGAAACTGAGGATCAGAGCAGTGAGTGATCAATCCAGGGCTGCCCAAGGGGCCCCTCACCTCTCCCCAGGGGCAGAGAAAGGCCCCTGCCCACCCTGGCCATTGCCCAGGGAGACCGGAGTGCAGGAGGGTGGTGTGGCACTGAACCCCTCAGGAAGGCGCCCCAGGTCTTCACGGGGTCACCCTCGGCTGGAGGCTCCCCATGCCCCCTCTGCCTTCTCCTACCATAGCGCTAGCCTCCCTAGTGGTGGGGTCCTCCTGCAGAGCCAGCCTGGGCGCCCCCTACCCTCACAGACCCCTCGGCTGGCCTCCCTGTGGGCAGACAGCAGGACACCGGACACTGTGGCCAGGTCCCGGGGCTGTTTACATACTCGGGAGGCACCAGACAGGGCTGTTTGGGAGGACAGAGGAGCTGGAGTGTCAGGCCCCAGCACCAGTGGCAGGACCTGCTGACTGGCACCAGTGTCTGCTGGCCCCTGGGTCCCCTGCCCTCCCCCAACCCCGGCTGCTCAGCTGCTGTTTGTGGCTCTGTCACGCAGCACGGAGACTTGCGGGCCACGCTGCCTGTGGACGGCAGAGGCTTGGGGGTCCCGAGTGCAGCATCACAGGACTGCACTGCTCCTGCTGCGAGAGGGACCCATCGGTGAGGGGCCCGAGAGGGCCTTGGGCACACAGACTGTCCTGGGGGTTCAGGCTCTCAGACCCCCTCACGTCTCGGGGCTGCAGGGCCGGCCTCGGAGTCAAGGCCAAGGCTGGGCAACAGGAGCCGTGAGTCCGCCCGGCCCCCACAGGGCAGATCCGCCATGGGGGTTCACAGGACACTCCCAGGTCCTGCCAAGGTGGTGGAGCTTCCCTTCACCCTCGTTCCCCACAGGGAAGAGACCAGCAGGCTGCCGACGCCCCGCGGGGCCCCCAACGGCGCTTCTCTGGGCTGGGGAGGGCTCTCCACCAGGCCCAGCGCCCGACAACATCCCACAGAGCACAGCATGGCGGCCCCACTCTGCACACTCCACGCTCCAATCAGACCCACCAGACAGGGTCCTGACCCTGGGCCCAGCCACAGACAGACTGGCCAGACCCACAAGCCTAGTGGAGGTGACAGGGGTGAAATTGTCCCTGTGCCCTGTCTCCCGTGAGGGCTGTGCCTCAAAACCCCCTGTCTCATGGGCTCCAGCCCCTTCCGGGGCTGCCCCAGAGGATCCCTGGCCCCTCAGAGGAACACCTCCCAGGAGTATGGGTCCTGGAGCCAGCTCAGGCTGTCACACCTCCCCGGGCCGTCCGCTGGTGTCTGTTGTGTTTGGGGGATTCTCTCCAAGATTCCTCTAGAACAAGCTTGAGTGTGCTGACTGGAGCCCCGGGCCTTGGGAGGTGGGCATGTGGCCTGGCCAGCCCTGCCCGTGACTCAGCAGGCCTTGCCACCTCGTGAAATTTGAGCCTCCGCTGGCTCAGCCCTCCAGCCTCCATGCAGGCCACCCCGACACAGAAACGACACTGTGTCAACACTACCCGTCTCCCACCCTGCGTGCCGCTGCCTTGCCAGCCAGGGGCCAGCACTGGCCCAGCGGAGTGCAGGATCTGGGTGGGCCAGAGGCTCCTGCACCTCTCTAGGCCTCAGTTTTCTCATCTGGGACAGATGCAACAGTGTTCTAAGGAAATAATACTAGCCTGCGGGCTCAGTGCTACACTAGTGGGATGATGGGACCACCCTCTCCCAGAATCTTCAATGGCTCCCCATTGCCCACAGGATTGAATCCATCACTCTAGTGCCCATAGAGGCTGCTGAGACTCAGTGTGAAAGGCCCCTGCTCACTCCCAGCTTCATTGCTTGCCCCCTAGGAACTACCCAATGGCCTCCCCTCTCTCTACCCATCCAGGCTGCCCACCTCTTGTTACATCTCCCTTTGCCCACTCCAGGAAGCCCTCCCAGATTGTATCCCTGGGTTAGGGCTCCGCAGTACACCTGCCCTCTCTTGTTGGTCTGCATGGAGACCAGACTGAGCTCAGGGAGGCCCAGGGCCGCCTCTGAGGATGTTTTCCCTGGGTCTGTGTGCCCAATACGGCCAGCTCAGCAGGTGAGCAGGAGCACAGGACAGATAGACAAGAGAGGGCACTCCTGGCAGAGGAGACAGCACACGACCCGACCCTGACCCCTCCCGACCTCAGCCCTGCGCCATCCCAGGGTGGCCACAAAGCCACTGGGGCTGCCCATCGAGGAGGGATGTTCCCCCAGCAACCCTCACCTCCTCCACCCCTGAGATTCACAACCTGCTTGCTCCCCCACCCGCTGGCCTGTGTCACGTCCAGGTCCTCCCACACTTAGACCCACGTGTCACATATCACATGCGGGCACAAACAGAGGCTCAGACACCAGGCGTACAGGCTCTCAGTCACAGGCACACACGGGCACACCCGGGCTCGGAATAGACACAAAACAGAACCCAGAGAGCAACGGGAACCCAGACTCCTGGGGCAGCCACGAGAGGCTGACCCCCCATGCATATGTCCCCTCCCAGGAAGAAAAACGGACTTAGCTGTGCTCCCACCTCCTGCACCGCACAGGGCACACCCTGCACTCCCATGGGCCCCTGCAGCCAGGGGGACCAGAGCTGCCCACCCTCCCTGCTCCCATCCTCCTGGACAGTGGGTCTGTGCCCCGCCCCTCCGAGCCTCAGTTTACCGCTCTGTCCCGAGGGGTGTGGGGACTCTGGCCGCCCAGTCTCCCTCCCTCAGGGCCCTGGGCCTGGCTCCTCCTGGGGGCGGAGAAGGAGCCCGCCCCGCCCCCACCACTGCCTTTGCCCAAAAGGAGCCTGAGCGGCCTGACGTCAGGCCTCAGGAAGGCGTCGTCGGGCAGAGCAGCTCGTAGAGCTGAGGCCAAGCGGACACCCTGTCTCCAGCTGCTGGGCGAAGGCCGGTGAGTACCCCCACTGGGCTGGCCCCCTGGCTTCCCTCTGCCCCCAGCAGGAGGCTCCTGAGCTGCTCAGGACTCCCCACCAGGCAGGCAGTTGGGCGACAGGGACCGAGAAACTGCCCCAGACCCAAGTGGCTGGAGAGCTCAGAGCAGGTCCTGCCCAGCAGGGAGCCACTGTGCCCGTGAGAACACGGAGGCCAGACTGGGGGAGAGGGCAGGGAGCTGGCCAGGCTGGACGAGGGGCAGGGGAGCTATGCTGCTGGGCGCCCACCCCCACTCTGGACTTCATTCATTCATTCATTCAGCCATTCACCACTCTCACTGAGCCTCTGCTGCTGCCCAAACCTGGGCCTCAGTTTCCCCACCTGTCAAGGCAGTGGGGTAGCCCCAGAGGCCAGGCCAGAGAAGGGGTTGGGGCACCCCAGAGGCACTTGGCAAGCTTCAGGGCCTCAGCCACCACTGCCCGCAGGCTGAGGCAGGGCTGGGGGTTGAGGGATCCGTGGGGGCAGCTCTGAGCAGGCCACTCCCCCTGTGGAGGATCAGTCCTGCCATCCCACAGCTCAGGCCCTTTAGGGCTGGGGAGACCGAGGCCTAGGGAGGCTGGCTTGCCCAGCCCCAGTGCAACCCTTGAAGCTGGCACTGCCCCGGCCCAGCTCTCGCTGGCGTAGCTGTCCTGTGAGAAGGCAGCAGGAGCAGGGTCCCGAGGGGGGCCGCAGTTGGGAACTGGCCGGTGGCCAGGGTGCCGGCAGGGCAGACAGGGAGCAGCTGTGCGGCCGCGGCAGGACTGGAGCTGGAAGGGGTGGGCGGCCGCAGTCCCCCGGTTCTCTCAACAGCCAGTCACTCGGGGGCTCTCCTCCCGTCCAGGGGCTCGTCTCGCCATCCGGTCTTCAGGGCTGCCTGGCTGTGTGGCCGTGGGCAGGTCGCTGTCCCTCTCTGAGCCGCACAGTGCAGGCCCACCCTCTTGGCAGCTGGGTGTGGGGGTGGTCAGACCTGTTCCCAGCACCTGCCAGCACTCTACAGGGTGGTCTCGTTTTGTCTTCTTGGTAACCTCACGTGACAAGGGGGCATCAGCACGTTCCCTTTACAGACAAGGAAACTGAAGCTCAAAGAGGCCAGAGTGGGCTTTTAAAGCTCACTCGTTCAGTCGCTCAGCACACCCTGCCGCGGCCTGAGCGGGCCGGCCGGGCCTCACGGTGCTCCCAGTCCAGCAGGGGAACGACAAGCAGGAAAGGAAATACACACGGAACTTAGGCTGGGGGTACGGGGGCAAAGCAAAGGAAGCAAGTGAAGGTGTGCGGGCAGCTGGGTCTCAGGGACGCCTCCGGCAGTGGCCTTGGCCTGAGGATGCCCGAGCAGCTCCCTCAAGGTGAGTCTGGCAAAGCCAAAGCCGTGGCCACCGCGGCCTGAGCCCGGAACCTCCTTCCCACCGCAGGGCCTTGGCACTCGCTGTGCCCTTTCCGCTGCCCTGCACACTGCTCTCTCAGGTCCTCCTGAGGCCAGTCCTGCCTGTGACCAGCAACTTCCCGGCCCTGTCCCCACCACCCCCAGCTGTGAGCTCTGCAAGGAGGGGCCTGGTCTGCCTGGAAGCCCTCTGTGCCCCCAGTGCTGAGGTTTAAGTCCCAGTCTGACACCTCTAAAACGCATGGTCCCAACTGCTGCCCCGACCTGGCTACTGGGCAGTGTGGCCCAGGGCAAGCTGCCCACCCCCAGGCCTCCGCTTCCCTCTCTGCACAGCGGGGCCGTCAGGAACCTTCAGCGGCAGGGCACAGGCTCGGGGAGCCTGCTGTGCCCCCAGCCTGAGCTGAGCCCAGGACTGGGGGGCAGAGAGAGCAGCAGACAAGACAGGCTCCTCCACCCTGGACACGCAGCGACACCCCTTGCACCTCACTTGCCTCGAGACAAAATGGGGCCAGCAGCACCCACCTGGGGGCATCTTGGGAGGAGTCAATGAAACCCTGGGAAGGATCGTCTCGGCAGGTGCCCATGAACTGTGTGATCACAGCTCTCCCCAGCAGGGGAGGCATCAGAGGGCTCTGGGGGGCTATGAGGGATACAGTGGGGCAGTGACTGTGGGTGCAGGAGCCTTCGCCAGGTGACACAGGCAGAGAGAGCAGTGTGCCGGGCAGAGGGAACAGCATGTGCAAAGGCCAAGAGGACCAGGCTAAGGACGTTCGGGCAGAAGGACGAGGCACAGGCCAGTCAGGTGCACACCGTGGGATGCCTGGCCAGGCAGCCCCGAGGGAGGCTGGGCTGGGGGAGCGGTGTCAGGGGCTGCCACAGCTACAGCTGTCCCCACTAGAGGTGAGCAATGAGCCATGCTGACAGGGAGGTGGGGAGCTGGCTGGGGACGTGCAGGACCTCCAAGTGCAGCCAGGGCCTGTGGATCTGCCCCACCCAGAGACGCCTGGCACTTCCATCAGTGCCAAGGTCGCGGCTAAAGGGGCTCCCAGATGGTGGAATTCAAGCCAGAGTCAGGCAACATGGAGCCTAGGTGCCCTGCCCAGCCCCAGCCTTTGGGTGACCCTCCCTGAGCTGGGGTGGAGGAAGCCCTGCCGGTGGGGGTCAGGGAGACGTAGTTTCCAGTCATTGCCACCTGGGACCTATGGGGTGACCTCAGGCAAGTCTTGGCCCCATTTGGAGGACTCAGTAAGGGCACAGTGGCCCCTGGGTAGAAGGAGCAGAGGCTCAACCAGCGAAAAACAGCAGGCAACATTCTAAAGCAGATGCCACGAAACCAAGAATAATTGTAAAAATAAACAAGCAGATAGTTCCCCCAATAATGGCTATTTTGGCCTTGGAAGGCGGTGAGGATCACCCAGTCTGGGGCGCAGGCTCGAGCGCACACAGGCCCGTGGACACACCCATGGCCTCAGCACCGAGAACCCCCTGTGCACAAACACCCCGTCCAGAGATGCCACGTCCAGATCCGCTGCTCCCTGCCCCATGCCCGGTCCCACCCCAGCCTGCTCCTTGTCCCGCTGGACCTGGGTGTGTTCCCAACTGCACCCATTCCATGCTGTGTGGCCTTGGGCACATCACTCCCTCTCTGGGCCTCCAGTTCCTCATCTGTAAAAGCGAGGATTGCCATGCAAAGTGCCCTGCAGCGGCTGGCCCCCAGCATGTGCTCAGAGCCCCTTGCTGGGGAGAAGGCTGGGCCCATGCTCCACACCTGCTCCCCTGGACAGCACGCGGGGTCCCCGGCCAGACTCCCAGGCAGGCTCGACTGCCACCTGCTGTCCGGGCTGAGGCCGGGCCCACTTTGCTGCCTGGTCTCACGTGTGGCAGGGCCAAGGCAGTGAGGCTTCGGGGAGAGGCGTCCATGGGGTTGCTGGGCAGCCGAGAGGACTCTCAGGGACGGTGGGGTGGACTTGAGAGGAGCCCAAGGAAAGCGCAGGACACACCTCTCCCCTACCTGCCTGCCAAGGAGGGGGCTGGCGCGGCCCCCAGTCCCCACTCAGGGTCCTTGGCAAGTGCAGCTTGCCTCCCGTTGCCATCCCAAGCCTCCCATTGCCAGGCATAGGGCAGGGACCCAGCGAGCTGTGAGTGGGGCAGTGGGGCAGCAGCCCCACCTGTGCTCTGGGCATGGAGTATTGGTGTGGCCACTGGCTGGGCAGAGCACGAGTCCCAGGAGAGGGGACAGGGTCAAGTGAGATGGGGGAAAGATGCTCATCCCCCTCTCCCAGGGAAATTCCCAGGGTCATGAGCTGCACAAAGGCTCTGAGAAGTCCTGCACTGAGTGCCCTGGATGGACTGGGCCTCTCCTCTTCCCACCTGTTGGCAGGCCGGTCCAGGCAGGGCCCCGTGCAGGTGTGCAAAGCAGGAGCATGCAGTGCCCTTACTGTAACTGCACACCTCCCGTGGGGGGGTGTCTCACTTAGTCCACCAACACTTCTAGCCACGCTGCCCAATCACATGCATTCACTCAACACGTGGTTACCAGAGTCACAGGTGAGGGCACTGAGGCTTCCAGCAGTGGAATGACTTGCCCAGGGCCTCACAGGTGGAGCCGGCTTGAACCAAAGACCATTGCCACCCAAGAGGGGCATGGGGTGGGGAGGGTAGGGGAAGCACAAGCATGGACCCAAGAGTCGGAGTGGTTGGTGGGGGGCTTCCTGGAGTAGGTGCCAGCCCTGCTCAGCTGGGAGGACTAGTGGGTCCTGACGGTGGAGCTGGGGGTGGAAGCCAACTCCAGGCGAGTGCCAGGACACGGGGTGGGGTGGGGTGGGGACCAAGGGCTAACGTGGGAAACCAGGCCACACTCCGCCAGCCCTGACAGGCCACTCAGGGAGTCCATTCAGCTGGAGAAGGACAGGGAGAGAGAGAGAGAGAGAGAACAGCCTGGGCAAACGCATGTGGGCCGAGGGTGTGAGGAGAGCCGGGGCCATCATGTGGCTTCCTCTGCTGAAGCTTCAGGCAGTCCCAGGAGGACCCCAGTCCCTGCAGCCCCACCTTGGAAGGCCATCTGACCCCTATGGAGTGGGGGCTTCCCCCTTGACCCTCTGTGGCCTCCCCAGAGGGTCTCCGTGAAGCCTCCTAAGGCCCCTGCCATGGGGGCTCTGGGTCTGCCCATCGGAGGGGTTGGGGCAGAAACTGAAAAGAAAGGGACGCAGCAGAGCAAGGCACCCGCCCTGCCCACCTGCACCGAGTGCTTCGTCGCCACGGAGGCCGCCGCGGCAGCCCTGCCGTTCCCACTGCGCAGGAGGAGAGGCTGAGGCTGCGGGAGGGCCCGCCCAAGGTCAGAGCCCAGTGGCTACACGGCCGGGGCCATGAGTGGCACCAGGAGCCTCCCTCCGTGTGGGCTGGACCTGGTCTAGTGCTCAAAACCTGGGGCAGGACTTGGCCCCTTGTCCTCTCTGTTCCCGAGGCCTGGAGTGTGTCCCACCATCGCCTCCCATGTCCGAGCACCTGCCGTGTGCTGCGCGCGGCACGGCAACCCCCAGGGGCGATTCTATGTGGCCCCCTTCACAGATGAGGAAGTGGAGGCTCGAGACTTTAAGGCCACAGCCTGTTCAGAGACAAGCCAGGCTGTGGCCAGGGCAGTCCAGGCAGCGCCGGGGCTCTTGACGGCCATGCTCCAGTCCCCACCCCCTGTGTCTCCCCTCACTGACTCTGGCGTCCCCTCTGTCCTGTCCCCGAGGAGATGCCTCAGTGTGGGCTGGTGGAGATGGAGAAGCCTCCGGCCGGGGCGCAGTTTCTGAGCCCTGGGCCCCAGCCCCACTCCGGGCACTGCAAGGACGTGGCACTAGCCCCTGCCCCCTGGGCTCTGGCTGGCTGGCCCAGCCCTGGAGTCTGCTCTGCCTCAGGCAGGCCCAGGGCACCTACCGGGAACGGAAGAGGACAGTTCCATCTCCTCCAGACCCAGGCCTGGCCTGGGGACACTGACAGGGCTGGGCCTCCCCGCCCAGCTGTGGAAGGTGCCATTGACCCCTGTAACAGATGAGGACAGCAAGGCCCAGTGACCTGCCCAAGGCCTCAGGTGAGGGGGTCGTGGAGCCGGACTTGAACCCGTGTTCCCATGACTGCTTGCTCTTGCCCGGGGCCTCCCAAGGGCCAGGCTGTCCCCAGGAAGACAGAACTTTCTCCCTCTCCAAGCACTTGCCAGAGGGCCTGCTGCCACGGGCCAAGTTCAGGGTCCTACCGTTTGAGTTCCTCATCTTTCAGAACAAAAAGGATCGTGAGTAGAGGCCCCCAGAGAGCAGTCATTTAATAATGGAATCAGGCCGTAGTTGCGGTGAGAGGTGAGGCGGGGGAGTGGGATGGGTGCGGGGGGGCATGAGTGGCTGGGCAGGGTGGAGGGGACCCTACAGTAGAGCGACAAAGACAGGACAGAGGGGAGGGACGGTAGGTGGAAAAAGTCCTGGGTGAGGGCCCAGGGCGAGGGGGTCGGGGCCAGGATCAGGGCTCAGAGGGTGACAGGGATCGAGGTTCATCATGTTGCTGGGGTTGAGGCTCAGCGTGTGACCACGATCAGGGCTTAGCTCTGTTTGGGATCAGGGAACTGAGAGTCGGCATGTGCCTGCTGTCTCCCTGTCTCCTCACCTGTCTGGCCTCCGGGGTGTCCTGCACGTCCCACCCATGCCCCAGCTCCAGAGCCCCGCAGCCCTGCACCTCCTGCGTAGCGGTGAGCGTGCCAGGCTGGCGCTGGGGAGTTCCTGGGAGGGCAGGGTCCCAGGACTGTCTCCCAGAGGAAACGTCTTGTCATGTTTATCATTTGTCTCTGATTGTGACACTAGTACAGGCCGAGTGCAGATAAATTGGAAAACCAAAGGCAAGTAGAAGGGAATCCAAAAATAACTTCTCAGAGCAGCTCTGGGTCCTCCCAGATCTTTGCTCCCAGCGCCTTGTCCTAGCAGAGGAGGGGCCGGCTGGACGGCTCCCCTCTCCCTCCTGGGGGTCTTCTGGGGCTCCCTCTGCCCAGGACGAGGCCCACAGCCCTGGGACACCGGGTGCCCAGCCCCCACACCCCCGGCCTCATCCCCTCCGCTCGCGCCCACCCTGTGCCAACAGAACGTCTTTTCCTGACCCGAACTCCCATCTCTCGGAGCCCACTGGGGCTGGAGAGGACTGAGAAAGTCCTTCACGCCTGCTAGGGGCCAGGGGCAGAGAGCCGGCCTGGAGGACCCCGTGAGCCAGGCCTGGACCCCCGCAGGGTGGGGGCAGCAGAGGGGGGCCGGGCACGGGCCTGGTCCAGGGTGGCGGATCCCAGGGCAGGGGTCCCAGAGGCAGAGGGAAGGCTGGGCGGCCTCAGGCAGGTGCTGATTTCTGAGACTGAGGACTTGACCTTCCAAGGGCAAGAGTTCCTTTGCTGTGCCCACCCTAGCTGGGCCAGGCATTTGGTCCCCATGTCCCCTGGGAGGCAGGACTCAGTGTCTCTGTTCGACAGGGGTGTGACAGCAGAGGAAACCTGCTGCCCAAGGCCACACCACTGGTCAGTGGGAGTGGGCAGTGGCCGGTCTGTTTACAGCAGACAGCCACAGCCACCAGGAGGGACGCCAGGAGCAAGGAAGTGTCTCTCCTGCCCCTGCAGGTGGGGGAGGGGCACTGCGTACCCAGAATGGCCCATGTGCCCACCCCTCCCCCTCACCTCTCTCCAGAGGCTTCTCCTTTCTCCTGAAAAAACTAGAAATGTCCTTATTTGGAGGGTCGGCCCGGCTCTGGGATGGAGGTGGGGTCCTGTTAACCCTTAGTTTATAAATAAAGGGATAAATCACTGCTGAGTTAAACACGCGTGGGCAGAAACATAAACAGAGGGGGCGGCTCCAGCTCAGCCCCCCTGCCCGCCCCCAGCGCCAGGCCAGGACAAGGAGCACAGTGTTTATTTGACTCACACCCGCCTGTCTGCTGCTGGGACCTGACTCCAGGCTCCGGCCCCAAAGAGCCACCCGCACGGGTCTGTCTCCGTCTCTGCAGGTTGAGGGGATGATAAGGGCCCTCGCCTCTCAGGGCTGCTGGGGGCTGGGGGGCCCAAGGGACTGGTTCTCAGCCCCCATTCAGCCCCTTGGGAAATGTCCCTCATGAGGACCCTCGTCCTGAGCATTGACCTGATGCTGGCCTGGGAGGAAGGGAGAACAGACGTGTGACCTGGGGACAGGGCCATGGCGGGGCCGTGCGGATAAGGAGCTGGGGGGCCGCCCAGAGGTTTCCACCATGGACGGCTCTGTCTCAGCAAAACTGGTTTGTCAGCCACCAACTGTGCCCTTACCTAGATTGGCTCAATTAATCCTCCCAGCAGCAATGTGATCCCAATGGTATAGGTTAGAGAGCAAGGCACAGAGAGGTTACGGGACTTGCCTGAGGATGCACAGCAAGTAAGTGGAGGAGCCAGGATCGGAAACTTGGGCCCCGTTGTCTTTCCTTTGTCTTCTGTCTCGATCCTGAGGACGGTCTTGCATGGCAAGTGTTTTTACCTCCTTCTTGCTGCAAGGGCGGTCTCAGAAACCTTAGCATTTCGCCAAAGCTCCACTCCACAAGTGCAGGGGCTGAAATCTGAACCCACGTATGACTCCAAAAGCCCGTGCCTCGGTGACCCTTTCTCCTTGCTTCCAGGCCGGGCTGTGCTGGCGCCGTCATGCCCTCCGCATCTCCAGCAGAGCCCTCGGCCGTGGCAGCCCCCAATGCCACGGTGGCGGTGGCGGCGTGGACCAACGTCAGCATGCCCGAGACGCCCCTGTTCCACCTGTTTGCACTGCTGGACGAGGAGCTGCATGCCGCCTTCCCGGGCCTGTGGCTGGCGCTGATGGCAGTACATGGCGCCATCTTCCTGGCGGGGCTGGTGCTCAATGGGTTGGCGCTCTACGTCTTTTGCTGCCGCACCGGGGCCAGGACGCCATCGGTCATCTACACGATCAACCTGGTGGTGACCGACCTGCTGGTGGGCCTGTCCCTGCCCACGCGCTTCGCGGTCTTCTACGGCGCGCGTGGCTGCCTGCGCTGCGCCTTCCCCCACGTCCTCGGCTACTTCCTCAACATGCACTGCTCTATCCTCTTCCTCACCTGCATCTGCGTGGACCGCTACCTGGCCATCGTGAAGCCTGAGGGCTCCCGCCGCTGGCGCCAGCCTGCCTGGGCCAGGGCCGTGTGCGCCTTCGTGTGGCTGGCTGCAGGTGCCGTGACCCTGTCCGTGCTGGGCGTGACAGCCAGCGGCCGGCCCTGCTGCCGCATGTTCGCGCTGACCGTCCTGGAGTTCCTGTTACCGCTGCTGGTCATCAGCGTGTTCACCGGCCGCATCATGTGCGCGCTGTCGCGGCCAGGCCTGCTACGCCAGGGCCGCCAGCGCCGCGTGCGGGCCATGCAGCTGCTGCTCACAGTGCTCGTCATCTTCTTTGTCTGCTTCACACCCTTCCACGCCCGCCAGGTAGCTGTGGCACTGTGGCCCGACATGCCACGCCCTTCAAGCCTCGTGGCCTACCACGTGGCCGTGACCCTCAGCAGCCTCAACAGCTGCATGGACCCCATCGTCTACTGCTTCGTCACCAGTGGCTTCCAGGCCACCGTCCGTGGCCTCTTCCGGCGGCGTGGAGCAGAGTACACGCCCGGCAGCAGCAACGTGGTCAGCATGAACAAGAGCTCCAAGGGCTCTGGCCACCATCACATCCTCAGCGCTGGCCCTCGTGCCCTCACCCAGGCCCTGGCCAATGGGCCCGAGGCTTAGGGGCCTCCGCAAGGGGCCAGAAGTGCAGCTCTGCTCAGCCTGCCAGCCCAGACACCAGCCGCGCCAGGGGCGGCAGATTGGTTTCATCCTGATGGATCGGCGGTGGCTACCCAGTGCGCCACATGGGGATTCTAAGGCCGCTGTGCCGGGGCTGATTAATAATGACTGCCATGGGTGTGGTGGCCTGAATGCCAGTGGTTTGCTATCCCTGTGCTATATTGTGCCCATTGAAAACTCAGAGGGGTCGCCAGGAGCTGCTCCCTCCCTGGGTCATTGTGTCCCCAGGACAAGTTCCTCAGAAAAAGGGACAAAGATTGTTTAAGTACTAGAGATTCCCAAGAGGGTTAAAAAAAAACCTGGAGAGCCACTCTACCCCCGCCACACACACGGGTAGAAGAACAAGGACAGAAAGAAAATGTCAGGGGACATAAATGTTGCATGAATAGAGAGGAGGGGGCACATGTCCCTGCAAGACTTCCCCACCTGAGAATTGCAGGGTAAGACGGCAGACACCCACGACACCTGGCTGTGAACAAGTGCTTTATATCTTGGTTGACACTTGAACTGAAACAAGCACACAAAGGAAGGGCTGTTTTTCATCCATGTCTTGGTGCTGGGGGGGTTAAGTGACGTGCACAGGTGCCACAGCCAGGCAATGGCAGGGTCAGAATCAAAGCCCAGCCCACCCTCTGACGCCCCTGCAGCTCCTTCCATGAGTACTTCTCAGACCTTTTCAAGCTCCCAGCTCCAGAAATGGCCTCAGAGGATCCTGCCTGCTGTCCCAGGACGACAGCAGGGCTCATGCCCCAAGAACAAGGTCACATAGCAACTTGAGCCCAAGCCTGCCAACCTGAGGCCACCATCTCCTCATACAAAGAGCCCTTTGATCTCCCCTCCAGGGGCAGGGAGGACTCCAACGGCTCCAGCCTGGCCTATCTTGTCTCCCACGCCTTTGCCAGGGAGGGAGACTTTCTCTGGCTTGGGCTTCTGATCACCTCCTCCAAGCCAGACTCCAGGATTGCCTCCCATGTGCCTTTTGTCAAGTGTCTAAGCTCCCATGAGCCCTTTCCAGACCAATGTACAGGGGAGGGGAGCCTGTGGCAGGGGAGAAGTGCTCTGGACATCCCTGGCAACTCCAGCCACCAGGTCCCACCCTCACACTTGGCCACAACCACTGAAGCAGGTGAGACGGACTCTGGGCCCAGGTCTCACATGCTCAGGGTGATGGTGGCCTGTATGGCTGGAGTGGGTGGGGGACAGGCAAAGGCCAGGGCTCCGCAGCTCAGCTCTAGACAGAGTATCCTGTTCCCAAGTTCAGGGCCCTGGAGAGGGGACCAGGTGGAAGGCGGGAAGGCTGTTTATATCCCCATTTTACAGACAAGGAAACTGAGGGAGAAAGGACCTTCAGGGTCACAGAGTGAGTACCTGGTGATCCGAGGCCAGTATTGTCCTCTCCAACCCTGACTGGGGTTGAGAGTCAGACACATGCCCGGCAAGGTGGTGGTGGAGCTGGGACCCCCCACCTGGGCTGCTTCTGGGCCAGGTGCCTGAGAAGCAGCGGGCACCACCATGACCACAAACATCCTTGACACTTACTGGGCCAGGCACGGTGCTGGAACATCCCCCAGCTCCCAGGTCCCTGGCGCTTCTTGGAGAGGGCCCGTGGCTTACCAGGGACCCAGAGTCCCACAAGCTGGGGGGCCTGGTTCTCAGGGAAGGAGGTAGCGGGATGGGGCTGCCTGCGTAGAGAAGCACTGCGGGCCCTGGGCAGTGGCCCTAACAGTGGGCTTTTGGGCAAGGAGGTGCCAACAGAGCGCTGTCTTTCCCAGGACCAAGGACTGGCGCCTGGGCAGTCACGCATCTGAATCTGAGGAGTGAGGGGATCAAGTGTCAGGTGTCCTGCCCCAGCCCAGGCCCACCCAGGGGCATCCCCTCCAGGGTCACCCTGCCCAGCAGTGCCTGAATTGCCTGCATTCACCCGGGACCCCCTCCACCCACACTCACAGTCATCCCGGTCAGGGACCTTGGCCTCTGTTTATTCAGGGGCTCTGGGTTCTCTTGCTCCATCCCAGGGAGACCCTCAAAGCCCCAGGGACCACCCACTGGCTCCCCCTTGCCCCACCCAAGCCAGCTCTGCATGTGACCTGGAGCGTGACACTTGCCCTCTGACCTCGATTCCCCTGTACTGTGAGGACCACCTCTCTAGGCCATGGCTGTGGGGAGGCAGAGGGCACTGCGAAGGGCTGCTTGGGCAGGGGGACAGCCTGGCCTCTGCCAGCCCCACTGGGTGTCACATGCAGCTTCATGGCCCCCCTTCTTTGTCTGCAGTACCTCTCCTCCTCTGCCAACGTCCTGGGCCCCGCTGGCCTTCTGCCCCTATCAGAGCTCCCCCGACCTGGTCCCATTTCTGGTCATCACTCTAATTCACACTAAAGAGTGAATGGCTGACACTAGCTGACGGCTATGCTTGGAGGGGGCAGGGGTTGCAATCTTTCTGGAACAATCCCTTCCTCTAGGAGGAGGTGTCTCCAAGGTGGGTGAGCCAGGTCCCCCCTCCTTGGCCCTAATTCTGAAACCTCACCATTCAGCCTGGGTTCTTTGGGGCCTCAAAGGCTTCTCAGACTGCAAGAGCCTTGGCCGGGAAGGACATTCAGGGCCAAAGTGGGAGCCTTCAACCACCGTCCCACTTGAGAGGGTGGGCTGCCTGTCCTCTGGGAGCTCAGCCTGGCAGCCCCCCGTGCAGAACCCTTGGTCAGCAGGCCTCAGTTTCCCCACACCCCATTCCTTTTTCTCCTCTCCTCTGCCTTGTAGCTGGAGGGCTGGGGTCTGCCCAAGGCCCTTGCCGGGCCCCAGAGCCCCCAGCCCCCCCAGACGCTCGCCCCTGCTCCTGACGGCAGCTTCCCCCCATGCCCCCTCCTCGGTGGGGCCCGAGGCCTGGGAGCCTTGCGGGTTGGGCCGGGGTGTGAGGTCTGTGCGTCCCCCTCCCCATGTTCTCCCTTCCCAGATTTTCGAAAAGCCCAAGTGACATGAAATGGTGTGTGTGTTTATATCCGACACAAACAATCTCCTCAGCAGCGAGGAGTCCCGGTCCTGACTTAAGGCTGTTGGCTCCCTTCTTGCCCACGACAACGTGGCTCCTGGGCTGGCGGCTGGGCCGGGGTGGGGGCATCGCATCCCCCGCTCTCCATGTCCCGTGGACAGGCAGGGCGCCACAGGAAGGCTGCGGCAGTGGGTTCGTGGTCTCGCTGGCCCTGCTGAGGGCCCCGACTCTGAAGGGCAGGGGACAGAGGGGGCGCAGGCGGCAGACTTGTGGGCAGGGTGTGGGCACAGAGCTGGGGTGGGGGCGCACATCAGCCAACGATGCCTGCCTGCCCCTGGTCCCAACTCTGCCCACCCAGGGAGAGGACATGGAGGAGGGCAGGGCAGCCGGAATGCCCTCCTCCTCAGCGTCTGATCATGTCACCAGAGGTATGATCTGGGGGGAGACGGAGGAGATGTGCCAGCGGCCCGACACCCCAGGGAGAGGCAGGAACAGCACTACTCGTGGGCCTGCGAAGCGCCGGCCGAGCTGTCCGGTTCCCTGAACCTAGGAGGCAGGGATTATCACCCCCTTCTCATACATGGGGAAACTGAGGCTCAGGGGTTAGCTAGGGAGGGGGGCTCCACCCGGGACCCCCAGGTGCCCAGTTCTTGCCTCGCACAAAGCTGAGTCTCTGGCCTCTGCCCAGGGAAGCCCCGGGCTGGGGAGGGGGTTGGCTGGACAGATGGAGGCTTCATCACTCTCGCTGTCTGGCACCCTCTGAGGCCGGAGGTGTCTGGAGGTAAACATTAGGGCCTGTTTAGATTAAGCGCCATTAACAGCAGGAAATGTTGCCTGGGCGCCTGCCCCAGCTTCCTGGAGGCCTGAGGCCTGAGGCAGGGGCAGAACACCCTGAGCCGACTGTCCCTGTATCCCCCAACGTCCTCCTTCCTTTGCAGGGCTCTCTGCGTGCCCCGGGCCCTCACCTCCTGGGAGGGGACCCATGCATGGAGTGAAACCCATGGGACTGCTGCTCACATCTGCCCACCCCCTGGGGGCCGGCCCCCATCCGAGAGGTCTGTGCTCCCAATTCACAGAGGAGAAAACGGAGGCTCGGAAACATAATGGGACGAATCCAAGGCTCCGCAGTGCCAGCTGAACAAGGGAGCTGGAATCCGCACCCAGACCTGCCTGACTCCAGGGTCAAGGCCACCCCCACCTCCTGTGCCCAGGACCGCAGACACAGAAAGCTGGATGTGGGCGAGGATGGCCTGGCCGTGAGGGCTGAGCAGCTGCAGGAGAGAGGGGAGAGGAGGAAGGGAGCAGGGGGAAGGGAGAGAAGGAGCTGGGGGCAGCCTGGAGCAGTGGCTCCTCCCCTGAAACCCCCACACCTGCCCAGGCCTACGCCCTTCCACCTCCCCCCATAGCCCCTGCCCCCATTTCCACAGGGCCATCTGGGCCCTGGAGCCTCCCTGCCTCCCTCTCCTGTGGGCAGTGCCTCCCCAGCCTGTGCTCTGGGTCCTGGCACCCTCCCTTGGGGAGCCGCCCTCTGAGGCCACGACCACCACCCCTGCAGTCTGTGCCTGACACCAGCCCAGGCTGTCCACCTTTTGGGCCCCTCTCCTCCTCCACCCCTGCTCCTGGGGGGCCCACCTGCCTCCCCACCCCCACCCAGGACAGCCACACGGCCCAGTCACACCCTCCTCACTGAGCCTCCTCCCTTATCATCCCCTGATCTACCTGGTCCCTCCAGAACCCAGCTGCAGTCAAGGTGAGGCCAGGGCCCCCTGTAGGGTCCCAAGGAGTCCTGTGCCCAGGTGGCAAAGCTGGGGGACTCAGATCCCACCACCAGAGGGCCAGCCCCAGAGAGTGCTGGGCAGAGGACGAAGGCATCCTGGGGGGCTTCATGGAGGAGGAGGTATTTTCCCTCCCAGCCCTTGCTCTGCCTACCTGGGCCAGGAGAGGCTCCCTCCCAGTTGTGCTGTGCTTGAGAGTGTGGTGCTGGGATCATGAACTCTCCCACGGGGCCACACACACTGGTCCCCAGTCTAGCTTGACCAGCAATTTGCTGATACCGGGACACCCTGAGCCTGGCTTTGCCGTCTACAAAGTGGGGACCTAATGCCCAGAATGCAGGTGCCCAAGGACTAACAGCCCCCAGCACACACTCCAGGAGAGGCAGTGGAGGCCTGACGGCTCAGGAGTCCCCCAAGTCCCCATAAGACCTCAGTCACATCCCTGCCCCTTCTGCACCTAGAACAGGTGGGTGCCCAGCTCTGGTGTGTGAAGCACCCACCCAGCACACCGGGCCCCTGCGCCTCCTCTGCTGCTCCAGCTGTCCTCGGCACACCCTCTGCCCATCACGCCTGCGTGGTTGGACCCTCAGTGTCAGGTTGACAGCAGGGGCTTAAATGGGAAAAGCTCTCTGTGTTTACAAAGCAGTCCTAAGCTCCGTGTCTCTCCCCTGGGCTTCCTGGGGCTCCAGCTGGGGGTGTCCTCGGCAGAGAGGGACCTCCCAGGCGCAGGATTCCCAATCACACTGCACCCAGGGAGGCGTCTGGGCACTACATGCTGAGATGGGATTGGGCTTGGGGCATAAACCCAGGTGGGAAGAGTGAGCCAGGTGGGCTGTCACTGCCCTGCACTGAAACATCAGGCTGGGACTGTGGCCTGAGGATGGTGTTAGAGCCTCCTTGGCATGGCACAGCGTCAGGGGACCCACAGGTGTCCAGCCTGCCATCCAACCTCCCAATGAGGGCTGCCCGGGGGGTCAATGCCGGAGCCCATGGGCCAACCAGGGAATGCCATGTCACCTGGCAGCAATGGCTTTACTATTTTGATGGTATTGTAGCATCACTGGGTCTGGGGGACTCCAGTATTTTATAAGAAGGGGGGTCCACAGGCTGTCCGCCTTTTGGGACCCTCCCCTCTTCTGCCCCTGCTCCTGGGGCCCAGGTGGAACAGGTGCTGACCTGTCCCTGTGGCCTGGGTGGGGCTCCAAGGCGGCTGGGAGAGGTCGGGGGTCACCACCTTCCTGCACCTGTCCCATTGCCCACTAGACGCACCCACCCTTCCCAATGGTGACGTGCATGTTCCTGTTGTAAAGACCGTGCATTTCACATCTTGCAAACCCCTCTGCCTCTTAATTCAGCAGAGGAGCTGCAGGTGGGGGTGGGGGCCTGAGACCCAGCAGGGCGGCCTGGAGGCCAAGGGCATCTGACCCGCTGAGCACCACAGGTCTCCAGGCCATACCAGAGGCCTTGGGACCTGGGTCCTCTGAGGGTCTCCCCACCCACTCACCCCCAAGCGTGTCCCCTCCTAGTGGCCTGGCAGGGAGGACGTTGGCAGTCAAGCTCTGGTCCACAGGGGTGAGGTCTGGGAATCTGAATCTCCCACCCGACTCGTCTTCTTCAGAACAAATCCATTGGGGGAGGGTCTTGGGAAAGGTTCTGGGACCTTCACTCCGGAGGTCACAGAGAGGCTGCCACAGCCCAGCCCAGGGCAAATGCTCCAGAACACAGCGCAGGGCCTCGGTCACACCAGCTCCTCCAGTCTGGAGGGAGTTGCATGTCTTCCCTGAGCCTCAGTTTGCTCTTCCGTCAAAGGGGGTAATGGACATGCTCTACCTTAAGGCGAGGTTATGAGAATTAAATATGAGTGAGTATGTGTGTGTGTGTATGTGTCTGAATGTGTCATGCACACATGCATGTGTGCCTTGTGTGTGTGTGCTTATGTATTCATGTACACACGTGCATCTGTGGTCTCTCTATATATGTCTGTGTGTGTGTTAGTTCACTTTGTGCTGCTATCATAGAATGCCACAGACTGGGTACTTTATAATGAACAGAAATTTATTGGCTCACGTTCTGGAAGCTGGGAAGTCTAAGACCGAGGGGCTGCATCTGGTGACAACCGTCTCGCTGCATCAGAACATGGCAGAAGGCGTCACGTGGAGGAAATGCACAAGACAGACAGACAGAGAGGACCAAACCTGTCCTTTTATGAGGAACTCACTCCCATGATAATGAACCCAATCCTGGGACAACAGCATCATTTCATTCACGAGGGCAGCACCCGTGAACCCAAACGCCTCCCAACGTTGCCACAGTGGGCATCAAGTTTCCAACACATGCACTTTGGAGGACGCGTGCCTGTGTGTAGGGTGTGTATGTGAGTGGGTACGTGTATGCACGTACAGACGTGGGTCACTTAACGACAGGGATATGCTCTGAGAAACACGTCATTAGGCGATTTTGTCCCGAACAGCACAGAGCGCACTTACACAGACCTACATGGTACAGCCTACTACGTGCCCAGGCCGTACGTGTAGCCCGGGCCACAAAGCTGCACAGCGCGCTACTGTGCTGGACGCTGCAGGCAGAAAAGGTGACGTGCTGTGCTACATCATCACGACTGCTATGTCGCTAGGCGGCAGGAATTTTTCAGCTTCATTATAATCTCACGGGGCTACCATCATATGTGTGGTCCATCCCTGATGGAAATGTCATCATGTGGTGCACGACTGTATACATGTCTCTGCGTGTGTGTGTGTGTGTGTATGTGAGTCTGCATATGTATGTGTGTGTGTGCGTGTGTGCATCTTCCCACGGTGTTCAGCATTCAATAATTAGTGATTAAAGAAAGCTAATAGAGACAATGGGGCCGCCCCCCAGAAAGGCCCCAGCACGGTTCATCCATGTGCTCATTCTTTCGTCCACCCTGTGCCGTGTATAATGTGAGGGTCTCGCTCCCAACAGGACATCTGCCCCCCACGACACATACATGCACCGTGATCACAATACTGGGACGTTTCCATTCCGGCTCATTGCCCTGGGCTCAGCCCTCTATCCTCTGGGCTTACCCCAGAGCCTGCACCGCATGGGGGTGGGCAGAGCAAAGGGGCACAGGACGCCTGGGTTCTTGGCCTGGGTCCTGGAAGAGCCCCTTCAGCTGATCCACAGATGGAGTCATCTGGAGCCTGAGGCCGCCAGGTGGCGCTGCTGGCCCGGGAGAGGTGGAGGTGCCTTTCCACCGCCCGCCAGGCCCTGGGGGGTGGGTTGGCCTAGCTGGGCCACCTGGGAAGACCACGGGCAAGATCTGAAGCTTCCTGACCTGCCTGGGGGACAGGGGCACCTTCAAGCCAGCCCCGCCCTCTAGGTCTCTGCTCCCCCACTAGCCAGGTGGAGGGCTCCTGGGAAGTGGCCCCAGGCTGGGAAGAACACCTGCTCTCCTTATCACCTGAGTGGCCTGGGCAGGTCCTTTCACCTTTCTGACTCGGGGACAAGCAAGGGAGTCTTTACCGCGTACCTGCCCCAGGCCCGGCCCAGCATACACAGCAGACACAGTGCGGGAGGTCAGTGCCCCATAGTGTAGCTGAGAGGCCTGGGTCCCCACCCTGCTGGGCCTCGGCCTCCTCACACCCCACAGGGCCCACCTCCCTGCCGTAGGCTGCTGTCCCTGGGGAGGGAAGCAGGGGCTGGACACCGAGCGCGGGGAAGGGAAGAGGTGCTTGTGGTGGTACATTCAAGGAGGGCTTCCAGGAGGAGGTGGCCTCCCAGGGGCCTCCTGGAGGAGGAACAGGAGGTGACCACGTGAAGGGTGGGGGCACCAGCATTGTAGGCAGGGGGCTCAGTGAGGGGTGTCCAGAGGTAAGAAAACGTGTGGTCTTTGAGGAAGGTGCCAGGGCCACCCCATGGTGTGAAATGGGCCCTGGGACGGCCCTGTGCAGGGGTATTGGTGGCCGGAGTCTCTCGTCCTCAGTGATAATAAACCTGGCCTCTGCTCTTGGACAGTGGCCTGGGGTTCCTCAAGCCACATCACAGGCCATCTCAGCTTCCTGGGCATGAGTTCCCTGGGCCCTGATTGTCTGGCAGGAGGGTGGCCAGAGCACCTGGGGGAGGACAGAGAAGCACTCAGTGGCCCTGTAGCTTGGCCCTCTGGACCCCTTGGCCTCAGTTTCTCCCTCTGGAGTAGGGGGCTAAAGATTCCCATCGTGCCTCCCAGCTCAAAACCGCCCATGCCTGCAAGCCGTGTGTATGGGGGTGGGGCCAAGAGTCTACCGGGTGCCCACCGCACAGGCAGCCCATGCTGGTCAAGCTCTCTCCACGAGCCGGACGCCCAGCCAGGAGCCACGCACGCAGGAGAGCTCGCTCTGACCTCTCGACAAGGAATAGGAAGTGGTGTCATCATCCCCTCCTCCCGAGGAGGGGGCTGGGGTGCAGGGAGGTGAGCCCCACTCTGCCTGGGTCACATAGCTGGAGGGTGGCAGAGCTCACCCTGTGGCCTCCGCTCCAGGCCCAAGTGCAGCTCACTGCCCTGCAGAGCGGGTATGAGTACAGGGAGGCTGAGGACAGTAAATGCCCTGCCTCGAGTCACCCCAGGAGGAGACGTGGAGCTGGGACCAGAGGTGGCTCCTCCTTCGGGCCGTGCAGAGGCCTCTTGTCTCCATAATGCACGGGGCGGTGGGCTCTGTGGGCAGCTGGGGGGACCCCGGGACGCTGCCTCCTCCTTCCAGATGCACCAGCTACCTTTGCAGGGATGTGGGGGGAGCTGAGAGCCCCCAGGTTAAGAACCTCATTCACTATCTGAGAGCCCAGAGAGGTCAGAGGCCTGCCCTGGGCCACACAGCCTGGCAGCCGAGCCTGCTGTGTGGGCGGGAGCGAGAAACAGGCCCAAGGGCTGGGATGTTCTGACAAGCAGCGCTGCGCATTTCCAACCACAGAGCTCTGGCACCTGCGCCAAAGCCAGGCAGCAAGGGAGAGAGGGGACAGGCGTGAGCCACTCCGCGGTCCCTGGCCTCTCGGGCCAGGCAGAGGGGGCTGGCCCACCTGTAGGGACAGAGGGAGATTGTCTAGTAGAGCCTGGCCTGACTCTGGGTCATGTCGCAGAGATGGAAACAGCGCCAGAATCCCAGAACACTGATTCTTCAAACCAGAATCTGACACCCTTTCTTCACTCCTCCTCTTCACCGAGACAGCTCCTGAGCCTCCCGTTTGTCCACTGCCTTCGTCCCCTGCTCCGCAGCCTCTGTCCCCACCCCAAGCTTCACACAGGAAGCCTCGAGCTGGGACGCTGGCCAACAACCCCTCACAGGGAGCGAGAGGTGAGGCCAGCCTGAGAGAAGAAGGTACATGGCCCACAGGTGTTGCCCAACCCCCCGAGACAGCCACGCACATGCCCCCAGCTCAGAGGTCTGGCCGGTGTGTGCCAAGCCCTTGGCCCTCCTGGGTCCCTCCTAGCGGCTGCGAGTGGCGCTTTGCAGGATCCCTGCTGAGATGAGGCTTGGGTGGGGCCGTGCTCCAGGGAGAGCATGACCTAGGCCGGGGACTGCCCCCAGGAGACAATGCCGACCTCTCGGAGGGCAGCTGGGTGCGAGGAAGAGGGTTCAGACACCACACCTGGGAGCAGCCCAAGGGTCGGCAGGGCCACCCCTGCAGGGGAAGGACAGGCTGCACGGCCAGATGCACTGCCCACCCTCCGGTCTCACCTGAGCCCGGCGCTGGGCACACAGTGGGCTCTCCAGAAAGATCCAAGCCCAGGCTCAGCCCTTAGTTGCTGTGTGACCTTTGAGCAGGTAAGTTCACCTCTCTGAGCCTCAGCTGCCTCATCAGCACAACAGCTGCAACAACGCCAACTTCCTAGGTTACTGCCATGAAAGGCAGGGGCGGGAACACGGCATTCCTCTAACCACACATGCAGCCCACTGACCATTCAGCAAGCATTTATGGTGCACCTACTGTGAGCTTTGGCATGGAATTGGCAGACGCAGCAATGAACAGGACTCGATCTCTGCCCTCAGGGAGCCCACAGCTCCAGTTCAGTGTGGCAAGGTCTTGGCAGAGATCTGCACCTGCCAGCGGGCTGGGGAAGGCTTTCCAGAGGAAGTGACATTTCCCTGGGTTCTGAAGAGCGTGTAGGAGTTTGCATGTGGGGAGGCCAGCGAGGGCATGTGTGGCAGCAGACACCATGGGGGCACATGTGTAGGCCCTGCCATGGGAAATGCAGGGCTCAGAGGCCCTGCTGGCTGGTGAAGGACCCCAGGAGGTCACCTCCCCTCCCTGGGCCTCAGTTTCCTTGTCTATAAATAAGGATAAAAACGCCCAAATGAGATAATGGCTGTGGGAAGTACAGGGCGAATGCTGATGTTCCCTGTTTAATTTTCCATGTTCTTTTTAGAGGCCAGGGTTATTTCTGTCCACACGCAGCTATTTCCAGGCCCAGAGCTCCTCCTTTCCCACAGAGGACAGAGCCGGGTGTCCCGGGCCATGGTAGAGGACAGGGCAGGGGCACCTGGAGCAGACAGTCTTGCTCCTGTGGACGCCCCACAAACCCCACGCTGGAGCCACAGCAGGGCCTGGTCTGAGGCTCCCCGGGCAGACGTGCTGTTCCGAGCCTTTGTCCAGATGAGGTGGACAAGGCCTGCATGGTGACCACCCACACAGCAGCATGACCTTCCAATGCCTGCCGTTGCCCAGCCTGCCCCGGCCTGCAAGTCCTCCCATGTCCATGGCCACAGTCTGGGGGCCCCGCGGCTCCTTCCTGGTCTCCTCTCAGCCTCCACCTTCACCCCCTTCCCATCCAGAGGATTGACCCGGTGACACCTGGGATGACAGGTTGGGGGGCAGGGTGCTGTGTGACCCTGGGCAGATGGCCCAGGCTGGGCTCCAGTCAGGTTGCCTGTCACTGGCCCGGGATCTGGAGCACTCCGGGCCACATCCCTCACTTCTGCAAAGGCCCCGTCCTCACGGTGTCTCTCCCCCTGGGACCCTGCCAGGACCTGGCCCTCCCTGCCCTGTCCTGACGTAGGGTGGGGTGGCAGGAAGGAGTAGGGGCTGCTGGGCTGGGGCCAAGTGGGGACAGGGAAGAGCCTGTGGCCAAGTGGAAGGCCAGGAGGGAGAGGCAGGAAGAGATGGACAAGGCAGATCTCGTCCCAAGGCCGTTCCCAGCTGTGGGTGGGTGCAGCTGTCCCTGGAGCTGTCAGGGTGAGGCGGAGTCAGCAGCAGCTCCATCTGTTACTGATGTCTGCCGCGGACGGGAGCCAGGGCGGGGGACACGGGTCCCCACTCAGAACTCTGCCGCCTGGATCCCCTGAGGCTTGACACCCTAGTCTCCTGGAACATAAAAGCCTTAGCATTCAGGAACCTTCAGATCCAAGGGTACTGAGGCCTTAGAACTATAGCACTCGTGAATTCTAGAAACACAGGCAGGAAGGTCACCTGCAGGATATCTCCTCCCCTCACACAGCCTGGAGGGACCTCACGGTGGTCCCTAGCCCACCCCTCCCCAGCACCCAGCCTAGCCTCACCTGCCGCCCAGCCCGCAGTGCCTCCTTCCACCTCCCCGCCCCAGACAGCCCACCCCTCCTGCAAGGCCCAGGCCAAAGACACCACTTCCTCCTGGAGGCCCACCTGTCCTCCTCAGCCCAGGCTGACTCCCAGGGGGCAGGGTTCACCCTGGGGAGGCTGAAGACACCAAGTCAGCCCTGGAGCAGTGAGAGGTGTGGAAGAGAATGGTGCTTGGACCCCACAAAGAGGAATTCAAACCCCAGCTCCAACCCAAATGGCTCTGGGCAGGTCACCTCACCTGTCTGCTTCAGTGGCCTTACCTCACTATTCACAATGGCCAAAAGGTGGAAATAGCCCAAACGTTCATCAACAGATGAACAACCCGACAATGGACTCGGCCATAAAAAGGAGTGAAGCACCTATACAGGCTACAAATACCATGCCAAGCGAAAGACACCAGACACAAAAGGCCACGTGTGGTGTGATTGCACTTCCGTGAGCTCCCCAGAGCAGGCAGCCCACAGACAGCACAGACTGGAGGCCGCCAGGGGCTGGGGAAGGGGAGGATGGGGAGCGACTGCTATGGGTACCGGGTTTCTTTCTTTCTTTCTCTTTCTTTCTTTTGAGAGAGGGTCTCACTCTGTCGCCCAGGCTGGAGTGCAGTGGTGTGATCATAGCTCACTGCAGCCTCCAACTCCTGGGCTCTGGCGATCCACCTGTCTCACCTCCCCAGTAGCTGGATCTACAGGCTCACACCACCAGGCCCAGTCAATTTTTCTTATTTTTTGTAGAGTCAGGGTCTCATTCTTGCTCAGGCTGGTCTTGAACTCCTGGCCTCAAGCGATCCTCCCTCCTCAGCCTCCCAGAGTGCTGGGACGACAGGCGTGAGCCACCGCATCCCGCCAGTACAGGGTTTCTTCAGGGGATGGTGGAAATGTTCCGGAACTGGAGAGGGTGGTTGCACAACATTGACAATATACCGAACGCCACTGAAGTGTTCGCTTTAAAATGGTTAATTTTATGCGATGTGACTTTCACCTAATTAAAAAAAAAAAAAAGCTAGTAAAAATGTCCTTATCTGAAACGCAGGGATAACACCCCACGGAGCTGCCGTGATGATTAACCAACAGTACTATTTGTGCCGCGCCCAGCACGCATGTGCACAGGGGAGGGAACGCCCCCCCCCCACTCCTGACCTCCCGGGGAGACTGGCCAGCAGACCCCACCCTCTGCCATTCCACCAGAACCCCCAAAGCCACGTGCTGGGCTGGGGGTGCCCCAGAGATCTGCCTGCAGCAGGGCCTGGATATGGCCAGAGGTCACAGCTCCGGCGCCAGCTTGAGCTCAGGCCACCCTCTGTGTGGCCTGCACCTGTGGGAACTGGCCAGCTACAGCCTCCCAGGGACTGTCATGGGGGTTCTGCCCCACCCCACCCCATGACGGCAGCACCTATGCTGGCCACTGGCCCCAGAAAAGCTTGTATTGGTTTCCTGCGACTACTGTGACAAGTGTCACAGACTTACATTTATCCTTTACGGTCCTGAGGGCAGGAAGCCCTGAGCCCAGGCTGTCGGCAAGGCTGGTCCCTCTGGAAGCCCCAGGGGAGAATCTGTTTCCCTGCCTCCCCAGCTCCTGGAGACCCCTGGACCTCACAGCTGTGGGGGTGCCCAGGGCCTTGGGGTGGGGCAGGGCCACTGGGGCCCACTGGGGGTTGGCATCTGGGTGCCCCAGTGAGGAAGGGTGGAGTCTCAGCCACTGTGTCCACACACCCTGGGCCGCCAGCCCCGTGTCTCCCCAGGTGTGCCTACCTGGCGCTCCCAGCCCCGCTCTCCCACTCACAGCCTCCCGGCCCTAAGCTCCCCCAGACGCTCTTCATCCCTTGGTGTCCACGAGCATCTACACCGTGTGGGGGAGGGCAGCGGCCACCTGGCGGGTGGCTTCTCCCACCTCACTCCCATTCTGGGCGAGGCTAGTTCTACCTGACCCCAGGCCCCTGCCGCGCCCTCTCAGGCTGACTTCCACCTCCTTCCCCCAGCCCTGTCCCTCACACACCCAGTCCAGCTTCCGCAGCAGCTGCAGCAAGCTGGCCAGTACCCGGACTGTCCCGGCCCTGCACACCACCCTTCACGGCCCCTGCAGGCCGCCAATGCCCCCACTGGGTGCCCATGAGTCCTTGGACCCACCATGTCCTGCTCCCTCCTCTGCCTTTCCCATCAGACTGGTGCCCACTCCGAGTCCCAGTGCTGGGCACACGGCCTGGCACCCAGCAGCCCCCAGGGATGTCCACCAGGTGCCCTCTAAGGCGTGTCCCTGGGCACTGCCCCACCCGCCCCCACCCTGGCATCCTCGGCCCAGGCTTGGTAAAAGCTCCTTGTCCTCTGAGGACTCGGCCATACCAACCACTCAAATAAATTAATGTTTCCATCTCCGCTGACTCACGGATGAGAACATCAGGGCTCCTGCCAATGGCCGCCCATCCCAGGTCCCGCCAGAGATCAGCCCTGGGCCCCGTGGGGACGTGCCTTGAGCCTGAGAAGCTGCCAACAACCCCCCAACCCGTCAGCACCAAGTCCAGGTTGTTCCAGAGGGAGTGTAGGGTCTGGACTCCTCTGCCACCTGCAGCTTGTGGAGCACTGTGTGCAGGGGAGCGTGGGGGCCCAGGTTCGCTCCGCCCTGACACTAGAGAAGGGTGCCTCCCGCCCTGCACTGGCGCCTACGGCTGCCCCAGCCGGGCTCAGACTTCTGGGCCTAGAGGACCTCAATGACCAGAGGGGCTCCTCAGCTGGGAACAGCCTTGGGAGCAGCCACCAAACCAAGGGGACTCAGGGACCCTGGGGCCCCCACAGGGGCATTTCACAGAGCGGGAGACTGAGGCCCACACAGGGAATGCAAGAGAGAGGCAGAACAAGACTCTCCCTGGCCCTGGACGCCCCCTTGACCCCTTTGCCCCCATCCCAGCAGGCCTCTGGCTGGGTGGGCCTGGAGGGGCAAGGAGAGCCCAGCTGTGCCCGGCCAGCCTGCAGCTCAGATGCTGCTCAGGGGCCTTGGCTGTGACCACACGGAGCCTCCGTATCCTTCTCTGCACAAGGGGAGGCAGCACCTTCCACGCAGGACTCCGGGGCTAACGAGGGCCAGACCCCGCCGCAGCAGAAGCCTCCCTCAGCTGGACGGAGAGGCAGAGGACGGCCCCTGCCCTGACTGTTCTCAGAGCCCCCTAGATGGAGGTAGGAGGAAGGTCACACCACCCAGGCCACCGGAGCCAGGGCTCAGCGACTCTGCCCCCAAGCTACCCCCTGGGTCTTTTAGAACATTTTGCAGAATGTTCTGCAAAAAACTGGATTTAAAAAAAAGAATTATAGTCTATGAAAATCTATTCAGGGTATGCTCTCATTTTTAACAAGTATTTAAGATCTACAATAGCGCACCACGTCTGGAAATGTTTGACAGTGTTATTTTTAGCAAACATTTCATATTATTGCCTTTTGAATTAAAAGCTCCTGAACGTTCAGCAGAGGAGGTGGGACAAAATGAGAAGACAGGGAGGGTGTCTCTCTTCCAGTGGAGGTGTGACTAAGGCACAAAATTTACAAACAGAGCCGAGGATGGGAGAGTCTGGCAATGGGGAGCGATGTTATCAGTGAAGGTTAATTACAGATCTCACCATTGTTCCTCCTTATCACCAACACTCCTCACCTCTGCTTTGCCTGGGCAAGCCCCACTGGGATGTTTTCTGGTTTACAGTGGAAAGGACACGCAGGGCCTCACAAAATCCAGCCAAAGCCCAGGAGTGCCTGCTCTTGAGCTAAGCATCGCCCTCTACTTACAACGTAGAATATTCTGGAGGACCACAGAGGCCCCAGCACCCCAGCAACAGTGCCATGAGGCCCAAGAGGGCCAAGGCTGGAGCCCTGAGTGCATGTCATTGGCCTTGATCAGGCTGAGGCCGCAGCGGTGTGAGCCAAATCCAGAGCTCTGCTCTTCCGTGGCAACCAGGCTTCCCCTGCCGTGTGACGCAGGTGAGCTGGGCACGCCCTCCAGGACCCGGCTGAGAGGGTGGCCTCAGGGACGCATGTTGGACTCGGCTACCGGCAGCAGGGATTTAGGCCCGTTCCCGTCTGACTGGGGCCAGCCCAGGAGGGGCACAGGCTGCCTGCTGGATGCGTTTTTTCCCCAACCCCCACCCCCACTGTAGACTCCGGTCACTGCCCACTCTGCACCAGGCCTGGCATCTGCTGTCCCTCTGCCTTGCCCGTCTTTCCCTGGAGAGCTCTTACCCTTTAACATAAGCTTGGTGCCATGTTGTCTGGGAAGCTTTCTCCAGCTTTGGCCTCTCCAAGCAAAGGTGGCTCCATGCCCCAAGCTCCCATGGCACCTGTCCCCACCTCCATTACAACTTTGGGGTCATCATCCAAGTTCACACCCATCTTTCACGGGGTCCCGTGAGCTCCACCGGTGCAGGGACAACATCTGGTGTGTCTCCCTCCCCTGCACCTGGTCCAGGGGCCCTGCAGGGGAGCTACACCATGAAGGCTCAGGGACCGAATGTGGAAGTCACTGGTGTGGGCTCCTGAGAAGAGGTGAGACAGGCAGGGATTGGGGTCAGGAGATGGACAGTGAGGACACCATTCACATGCTGATCTGTGTCATCTTCTTCCCACACTATAGATGAGGGAAACTGAGGCCCAGAGAGGTGAGAAGACTTGCTCCAAGGCCCACCAGGCATCAGTGGTCACACCCACTGTAGACCCCAGGACACCTCACACCCTCCTCTGACCCCACTTCTCCGCACCAAACTGAAGAGGAGCTGGACGCACACCTTGGCCAAGGACCATCGCCCACCTGCACTCCACCACCAGCCCCAACCTCTGGTCTCCGGGCCCAGAAGCTGGCATGAGCACTCAGGTACACACGTGACACGGGCACATGCTGCACACCTACAAGCTTCCTGGCTCCCCTAAACAACTCTCAGCTGCGTCTGCCCACATCCTGGCCCAGGTGTGTGCGGAGGGGTAGGACTGGGGAGGGAGCCTGGAGAATTTGCAGGTCAGCCCGGGTCAGGGGCCGGGACAGTGGAAAGGGTGCAGGCTATTAGTAGGGACGTGCACTGTGATCCCTGTGTCCAGATACTTGCCAGTAGGAGGTTAAAAACATGGGTGAGAGGACAACACCGAAGAGTGACTGACCCTGCTCCTCCAGGTCCCAGGCAGGGGCGTACCTGTGGGGGCGAAGATCTGGCTTCTGATGTGACATGAGCCAGCTAGAGATGATTAACAAGATACCTAGCTTCAGAGAGTGCCCTTACGCAGTTACTTACTGAGCACTGACCCTGTACACACACTGAGCCCTGACCCTGATCACAGGCTGAGCCCTGATCCTTGTCACACACTGCTGAGCCCTGATCCTGATCACAGGCTGAGCGCTGATCCTTGTAACATGCTAAACCTTGATCTTCGTCACACACTGCTGAGCTCTGATCCTCATCATACACTGCTAAGACTTGATCCTTGTCACACATTGCCAAACCCTGATCCCGATCACGTGCTGAGCCCTGATCCTGTCACACACTCAGCCTTGATCTCACTCATAGTCTGAATCCTTACCCTGGCCATAGGCTGAACCCTGAGCCTACCCACAGTCTCCTTGAGGGGCCTTTGTTTGGTCAGTACCAGTGTTCAACCAGTCCCTGAGCTGGAGTTCCAGCTCCATGACCTCCTGGCCCCAACTCCTGCCTTTGAGGATGCCAGAGCTCTGTCCCTGTCTGGGAGCTGGGCCATCCCTGGAACCCAAGCCTGCGGGTCAGAAGGGCTCCCTAAGGATCTGGGCTCCTGCGGGGTTGGCCCAGACAGCCGGGCAGAGCCTGGTGCGGGGTGGAGAGCTGCACCACGTCTGCCTCCCCGGCACCTGGCAGAAGGTTGGTACAGGAGAGTCTCAGCTGAGGGAGGTCACTTCCTCCAGAATATCCCCTGGGCTCCCGCTCCTTGCCAGCATGTGAAAGACTCCCAAGGAGATGGACGTGACCAGTTGCCTGCCTGGGGTGCTGTTGCTCCCAGGCTGTGGCACGCAGGGGGTGCTGGCTGTGTGTGATGCTGGGCATTCGAGCCGGCCAGAGGGGTCAGCCAGGCCGAGCAGGTGAGAACAGTATAGGCAGAAGGGTAGAGGGGAGCAGGACCCCAGCAGTCCCTGGGAGGGCCGGAAGGACCCGAGGCTCACGAGGCTGGGACCAGAGAGGGGCACAGTGGTGGCACATTGGCAAGGCCTGGCCGCTGGTTGTGAAGACTGGGCTGGGTAGGGCAGGAGAAAGGGCCTGAGCTGAGCCCCAGGCCCCTGGCTGGGAGGCCAGGAAGACGGTGGAGGTGGATGACTAGCAGAGAGTACGTACCTGTGTACAACGGGCATGTGTGTGCACATACACACACACACACACACACACACAGTGTCAGCCCCTGGGCAGGTGCCCCCCTCACCTAACTTCCTAACTTCCCTTTCCCTCCACTCTGCCAAGGCACCTTCCCCAGGCCTCCCACCCCAAGCTTTTGCCCCCTTTTCGGCCCATCTAAATCCTCCCAACTGCCAAGCCCTCCTCCTCCAGGAAGTCCTTCCTGCCTACCCCTGCCCAGCCGGGCTCCCTGTTGTGGCAGAGGCTGGAGTACAGTGACGGCCCCTCCTCCCCAACATCCGTCCAGCACCCACTGCAGCCAGGCAGGGCCCAGGGGCACATGACATGTGGACATGTGGGGGGTGAGTGATGTCCTACCACACGTGCATTTCCTCATCTAACCCTCACACACCTGGGGGTGGGTACTGGGGCATTCCATTGTGCAATTAGGAAACTGAGGCAGGAGGCCAAGAAACTTACCCACAGTCACAGAAGGAACTTCTGTATCTAAGAAAGACCAAAGGCTGCCCCAGGTCTCTGTAAACTTCTTTGGGGTTTGGCTGCTTCTGCCATGGAATCGGGGTGGTTCATGGCCTGCCTGGGTCTCACTCACCCATCCGCTCTGCGGCCCTGCACGTCATCACAGATTTCTCTCCGGTCCCTTCCCTCCTCCCTCCCTCTGGCCTGTGCTCTCCCGTGCTCCTTCCCCTCTTGAATGCAAAGACATGAACTTGCTTCCCACCCACCCTGGCCCCCTCTGTCCACTTCCAGGCCCCACCTCGACTTATCTAGATCTTTCTTCTTTGGTCAAGTGCTATCACCTATAATCTCTGCAGCGACCTCCAGCAGTTGCAAAGACTGAAAAGACTGGAAAATGGTAATACCCGGGGCATGGAAGCCCAGCCCCTCCAGCCTCTACTCCCACCACCGCCTGACCCCCTCCACCCCAGGCTCCAGCCCCTCTGGCTGTCCTGCTGGCCACCCTGAGGCTCCTGCCCACCTCCAGGCCTGTCCCCAGGGCACGCTCTCCACCCACCTCCACCTGCTCACCCTCCGCCCTCCATAGTAGCTGAGAGGCTGCTTCCTTGGGGCAGCCATCCTGGCTACTCTTCCCAGGTTACAGCCCCTCTCAGCAGCTCTCAGAACCTTGCACTTGTCCTGCAAAGGACCCAGCACAATTGCCTTAATTAAGAAACTCCATGGTTCATAAATAAATGTCTAGTAACTTGCTAGGCTCCCATTCCTCTGTTACACTGCAGGCTCAGTCGGGGCAGAGCCCAACACAAAGGCCTGCACCCTTCATGGAGTTAGTGCCCAAATATTTGCACTGAATAAGCAAACCAATGAATGAATATCATGTAAGTGCTGTGTCCCAGGCAAGCAGAGGTGCAATGGAACCCAGAGGTGGGGGCCCATCACTCCTCCTGGCTGTCCCTGCACAGAGGGAGGGGTGGTCAGGGAAGGCTGTATGGAGGTGCCCAGGCCCAGGCAGAGCACTGATGCACAAAGAGCTTGGCCTGGGGAGAAGGGGGGGGCGGTGGGGCAGCGTGTTCCAGGCAGAAGGAACAGCATCTGCAAAGGATCACAGGGCAGACAGAGCATGGTGACCTCCAGCAGCTGCATGCCCTTTAGTGAGAACCAGGTGAGAACCCGGGACAGACAGGAAGCAGCCAGAGAGCTAAGAAAGGGCTGAGTCGGGTTTTCAGGTGGGCATAGCATCTCATTGTCACAGGAGCCCAGCTGCCTGCCTCTTTCCCCATCTCCCCTGCAGAGCCCAGAGCCAGGCACCACAGACGGGTGATATTGGCAGAGTTTGCCCTTAATGAGCCCTGGGCACCTTTACCACCTGCACCTTTACCCCACCACCTCCAGGTTTTCTTGGGGGCCCCCAACAGCCAGGATCACATGTACAGTTGTGCAGGTTGTAGACAACACTGAGACCTGAAAATCAAACTCACACTTAACTCACCAACCCATGCTCCTGGCATAGGATTGCATCTGTCTGCACCTGTCTTCCCCCGGAACAAACAGCTCCAAAATTATGGGGATTAAAATTAACAAAGGCTTATTTCTTGCACATGCAAAGTCTGACACAGGTCCAGGCAACTGACTTCCACTCAGGGACCTGGAAATGCAGGCTTCCGCCATGTCAGCAGGAGGTCCCCTGCACAGGGAGCCCCTTGCACTGCAGCCTCGAAGTACCCTGTGGTCTTCTGCTCACAACCCATTGGCCAGAACCAGTCATGTGGTTTAGCCCAAGTTCAAGGGCAGGGACAGGGGTGGAGGGGTGTGAAGCAGGGTAGGGAATTGACTGAAAAATGTAATTCTTCTGCGCCTAGAAAACAGGAGAACTGGGTGGGAGTCTCTTTTGAGGGACCAAACCAGGTGCCCCACCCATGAGCCCAAGGGACTGCACTGCTCAGAGGAGGCGCTGTAACCCTAGGGGTGGGCCCTGGCACAGCCACCCAGATGCCCAGGGCCATACTTGGGCCCTCCCAGAACACCACTCCCTGCTCTGTACCCCCCTTGCTAGGACATAAACACTATTGCAACTATTTATTGTCAAATTAAATAATAGGCTCCAGACTCTGGCAGAATCTTCCCATTTAATTCTCACAACATAGTTCTAATTATATCTTATTAATAGTAGCCCATTTGATAAAAGGACACTGAGGCTCAGAGAGGTGAAGTAACTTGCTCAAGGACACACAGCTCACTGTGGCAGAGCAGAGCTTGAATCCAGGCCTGTGGAAGCCCAAGAGCAGCCTCCCTTCCCCTCCAGGGCACCTGTGTGGCCAATTCAGTGTCACTTGGTTGGCTTACAGGGACCTGCTGCACCCCCCCAGGTCAGAGGTCGGGGCACTAAAGATGACCCCACCCCTTCATCACATAGGCAAGGTACATCCTGCTTCTGCCTCAAGCTGGGCAACCTTAGGCAACTTACCTAACCTCTGTGATCTACTGTTTCCTTGTCTGTAAATGGGTTAGGAGGATTTATTTCCTGCACACACGAGACACGCTAAAAAAATAAAAAAAAAAACAAAACCTCGGGACAAAGCCTGCTAATACAGGACACCCTTAGTGTCAGCTGCTGGCAACAGCTTAACATTGGAAAATCCAGGAATCTTATAGGATCAAAGCAATGAGACCCCAGTAGGGGTGTTTGGGTCACCATGACAGCATTCAGGGGTAGGGGAAGCCCCTAGAAGGCCCTTGAGGTCCATGTCATCACCCCTCACCTCCTGGTAGGTCACCAGGACAGTGGTTAGGGAATTACGGGGCCCTCATGATGGAGTTCCCTCTTGCTGTCCATTTTCACCAGGATCAAGCTCTCCCCTCCACTCAGGGAATTTATAAAGAGCTTTCATTTCTGCTTGGTCCTGGCCTGACCATCACCCAGCACGTCGTGCCACTGTTCTGTGCCCCTCGACACCGGCCCAGACCTTGGCTACAGGATCCACATCACAGTGCAGTGACTCTCTCCTTCGTAGGGTCCTGATGCTGATACAGGACCAGGTGCTGGCCCGGTGCCCACCTCCAGGCCCCTTCCTCTCCCAGATCCCATCCTTCCTCCCCACACCCGGCATGCCCACCCTGGTCCTTGGCCACACAGCCCCTGAGCGTGGACCCAAGACCTAGAACCTGGAGGCTGAGCTAGTTGGCTCTGCAGAGGTCCCCGCCCGGCAGGCAGGCTGGACTCAGGTCCCCCGAGACATCTGAGGAAAATGAAGCTCAGAGGGTGAGCGAGTGCCCCCGGCCACCCAGCGCAGGAGGAAACTCCCACAGGGCTCCTCGCCCTTACCTAAACCCCCAGCCGCTCTATGGCTGGGCCTGGGGGCACTTGGGGGGATCCTCCATACTGGGGTCAAACGCTGCTCGTGCAGATTAAGCAAATGCTATTCCACTGGGTGGTGGATTCAACCTCTTCCACTTTCTTTTCCCAAGAAAACAACAGACAACCCAGGATAAGGGAATAGGGATGAGATAAAGTCTGATATACTCGAAATTGGAAGCGAAAGTCGCAGTCCCCAGGGCCAGGGTATGGGATGAGGGCAGCGGGGGTGTGAGGACACAGCAGGAGGCATCAGCGTCTGCCAGAGTGCAGCCAAGTGTGTGAGCCGCACACCGGGGCGTTGGGAGTGGGAGGGCAGGAGCAGGAATCTGGAACCTCCCGGGGACAGCGAGCCCTGGATGATCACCCAGCGCCGCAGGCTCCCTCCACCCACCTGTGGCTGTCCCCTCTCCAGGCCACAGGCCGCCCAGGGCAGGACCTGCTTCTGCTCCTCCCCCACCACACCACAGCAGGGCCAGCAAGTGACGCCCCCAACTTAATTCTCAATAAGCAGATGAAAGAGCATCTGGGTAGGCCAAGCCGCCTTATTCCTCAGTCAGTGGGGGCCAGAGGGGGAGCTCTAGCGTACGGCCACCTTGGGCTCCCTCTCTGTCCTCCCCAGAACTGAGCTAGGACCCACCTGTCGGCCTCCCTGAGGCCACCCTGTGACTGTGCCCAGGGGAACAGCATGGAGGGGGCACCACCAGCGGGACAGAGCGAGCGTGGGACCCCCGTCCTCTGCTGTTCACCCTCTAACGCCAGCCATGGCGCTCTGACTGAAGACGGTCACAGTTTGCATTTATTAATGTTATCCATTTATCTGACTAGTGTCTGTCCCCAGACTGTCACCTCCATGAGGGCAGGAGTTTGTTCCCAGCTGCACCCCCTGTCCCTAACATAGCGGCTGGCACATACGTAGACGGTGCTCAGTGACTATCTCCAGAAGGAAGGAGAGGTGGGTGCCCAGGCGCCAGCACTGTGGCTGGTGGGCCCGGGGACATATTCTGAAGGAGGACGCACAGGGAACGTGAGGGAAGCAGCTCGGGGCAGAGTCTGAGCCCTGGGAGCAGAGCTGAGCTCCCGTGAGGGGTCATGCACCAGAGGCAAGGTGCTGGGGCCTGGAACTTTCCCAGGGGGAGCTGCAGATAGCGCTCCTTCACAGCCCCCGTGTGCACACAGGGGCTCGCTGGAGTCTCACCCTGGCCCCATGAGGGAGGCGCCCGAGGGCCCCCATTTTTCATAGTGGCAGGATCTCTGAGAAGTGCAGCCCTCACCCAGACCGCACAGCTGGGGGTCACGCCTCAACCCAGTCCTGGAGCAGGGCCTGCAGCCTGCTCATGTGCTCCCCAAGAACTCGGCTGTCTTATGGGGCAACGCTGGCATGCTGTGCTGTGCTGTGAGGAGGGTGCCGGCCCTCCCTGCCCCAGGGGCCCTCGCCTCCTGCAGCTGCAGAGGCCGCCCTGGCCAAGTGCCCACCAAAGTGTGAAGTGCTTCCCGAGGGTGTCCCCGGGGAAGCCCCCGCCAGACGCCTGCTGTGGAGCGCATCAAGGAGGAGGCCTTCCTTCCGGGCTCATCCACCAGCCGCCGGGGTCAGGCCTCGGGTCACCCTCCAGCTGGGACAGGAAGCCTGACATTAGTCTGGACTGGGGGTGGGGAGGGGCTGGAGGCTGACCTAGTCGGCTGGGGACCCAGCTGCCTGGGCCGACTCTGACAGGGTCAGGCACGATGCTCGGGCAGTTCCAGGCTCTGTGACCTCCCACCAGAGACTCAGCAGAGCGCAGCCTGGCCCTCATCCCCTGTGTGAGCTGGGAGGGGTCATTCCTGTATGTCCCACCTGGGCTGGCACCTGAGGGGAGCGCTCAGAACCCCGCCACAGCTCCAGGCCAGCCACCATCATTGTCCCCTGGAAAATGGCCTAGCACTGGCCTCCCTGCCTCTCCTCCAGCCACCGCAGCCCAACGTCCCCACCTGTGTTATCCAAGACTGCAGCCACCACGGTGTCCTGAGCACTTGAAATGGCAGCTAATCTGAATCGAGAGGTGTGTAAATGTAGAATATGCACCTGATTTTGAAGACCTAGTATGAGAAAGATAATATAAAAAATCTCATTAATAATTTGTTATACTAATGGCATGCTAAGATAATATTTTGGGTATATTAGGTTAAATAAAACATATTATTAAAATAAATTGCACTAAATTCTTTTTCCTTTTTTCTAACTTGGCTACTAGGAATTTAAAATCGCTTATGTGGCTGGCATTGGAGTTCTGTTGAAGAGTGGGATCTACGGGCCAACAGGGAGCTTCTCCAATCGAAGTCAGACCCAGCCCTCCCTCACTTCGGCCCTTGGGTGCCTCCCCTTCCCCTGGGGAGAAAGGTCCCCTTGCCAGTGTGGATGTCTGTGACTCAGCCTCACCTCTCGCCACCAACCCCACCTTCTGGACACCCCGACTGTGCCACGTTTCCTCCCACCCCTGGGACCTTCCCTAATCCCTGCTTCCCCCCTCTGTCTGCGGATGTCCTCTGGGCTTTTGTGACTCCCTGGAGTATCACCCCTTCTTCAGTGCACTCCTGCCCACTTCCCCTACCCACCCTGGCAGCCCCTGCCACAGCCCCAAGGGCGCGGGCCCCAAGAGGTGGGGTACTGTGCTAGGGCCAGGAGGTTAAATAACTTACCTCTGAGCTTCAGTTTGCTCATCTGTAAAATGGGAGCAATACTGATGGGCCCTATTTCACAAGGTGGTGGTGCAGCCAAAGAGAGAGCATCTGAAGAGCTCACAGAAGGCTTGGCACACGGTAGGTGCCTGGGAACCTCTGGCTGGAGGAATAACTGTGTGAAGGTCACCAAGCCAGCCACCCTCCTGAATGCACCAGCCGCGTGCTGGGCCCAAAGGTGAACGAGCAGATCCTGCCTGGTGCATCCCGGGTGCTGAGAGGTCTCCTTCACCCAGGGCAGGGCTGGCCTTTGGACCAAGCCCAGCCAGCCACCTGCTTGTGTGACTGTGAGCCAAGAATGGTTTTTCAAGTTTTAAATGGTTGAAAAAAAATCTAAAGAAGAAGAATGTTTCATGACATATGAAAATTACCTGAAATTTGACTTTCAGCATCCAAGAAACAAGTTTTATTGGAACACAACCACGCCCATTCCTTTACGTATTGTCTAAGGATGCATTCAAGCTGCAACTGCAAATTTGAGTCATTGCAACAGAGACCTTATTGACCTGCAAAGAAGAAAATATTTACTCTCTGTTTCCTTCAAGGAAGAGTTTGCCAACCCCACCTTAGGTAATCCTCACAGCCCCTGGGCAGGTGTTGTTAGCTGAGGGGGACAGAGGCACAGAGGAGGTAAGTGAGTCCCCTAAGGGCCCCAGCTGTTGGCCATGCACGAAACCGTGGTCCATGGCACCAACCCCACTCCAGGACCCAGAGGTCAACAATGAGTCCCTCTTTTCCGAGGCCTGCCTAACATGGAGCATTGGTGGCTATTTTTGTTTTGTTGAGATTGTGATGTGTTGTTAATATTAACATGATTGCCCATACTTACTGGAGTCCGTCTGCCAGGCTCTGCACAGAGCTTTATACACGTGAATCCGAATGACCATAACACCCCCTGCAGTCTGCGCAGGCTGCTGTAGCAAGTGCCCCACACTGGGCAGCTTAAACAATAGAGTTTTATTGTCTCTTGGCTCTGGAGGCCACAAGTCAAGAGACCCAGCTGTCAGCAGGGTTGGCTCCGTCTAGGGCCGTGAGGTAAGGGTCTGTTCCGGGCCTCTCGGCTTGTGTACGGCTGTCTTCATCTGCACGTGGTGCTCTCCCCGTGTGTGTGTCTGTCTCCAAATTTCCCTTTCTCAGAAGGACACAAGTCATATTGGACTGGGGCCCACAATGATTCAGACCTCATTTCACTTGATTTCCTCTAAATCTGAAGACTCTATTTCTTCTAAATCTAAAGACTATCTCCAAACAAGGTCACATTCTCAGTTATTAGTGAAATTAGGACTTCAACCTATGAATTGGGGTGTCACAATTCACCCATAACACCCCGCAAGGGAAGACACCACATCATCTCATGAGCGAAGTGCCCCAGGCCCAGGAGGTTGAGTGGAGGGCTGTGTCCCCCCAGGGGCTGTCGAGCTACTTGGAGCGAGGGAGGCTCCGGGAGAAGGTGGATCCCAGCCTGGTGGGGTGACCAAGTTCACCAGCGTGGTTGTTGCAGCCAAATTTCAAAATCTAGGCCCTTGCAACAGCCTCCTCCTCCTCCTCTTCCTCCTCCTTGACTAATTGGCCTGAGGTGCCCACGGGGGTATTGATGTTTCTTCTCTGGGTCCCACCCTGTCTGGGGAGCAGCCCTGGCATCCTCCAGCCAGGCCACCCCACCCGGGGCCAAGATGCTACTTTCCTGTCAGCACATTCTCAGCTCGGCCCTCTTGTTGTCCAGCTGTGTGACTACGCAGGCATCTGCTCTCAGTGTGCCTATGTGTAAAATGGGCATGATGGGGACTGAGTTGGCACCACTTGGAACAGGAAACCCGGAGTGAGCGACGACAGCATTGGGCACTTGAAGGGGTTTGCAGCGAGTGAGCCTGTGGAAACACCTGCTGTGGACAGTTGTCACGGATCCACTGAGCTCCAGCCAGGGTCTGGCAATTTTGGAAGGCCTCTTTAACACTTAGGAAAGCCCTGTGGACCCGAGTATCTCTGTAGAGATGAAGCAGCAGCTCAGACAGGGCCCAATGGCAGGGACAGGGGCTCAGGGCTGGACATCAGGCTGGTCCGGCTGACCAAAGGTCCTCCCCTCCTCCAATCCTCCTCTTTCCCCCAGGCCCTCCCTGGCCTCCAAATCCCAACCATGGTGCCCCCCCCCCCCCGGAAAGCTGTCCCCAGCGAGGCTTCCTTGGCATTCGTGTTTCAAGCTAATTCAAGTGTGACTTTGCTTGGAGTCATGGTGAAGGCTGGAACGCATTTGGGAAAGAGGCTGAATTTCAGCTTAGTTTGGAGGGAGCTGGGCTGGGCAGGGCAGCAGAAGGAATAGTGTGTGCAAAGAGGCAAGAATGTGGCTGATCTTTAACCCCAGGTCCTCTCTGGAACCCCCACTCCCAGCATCCCTTTCCGCCCCCGCCCTCTCTGGCTTCAGCCCTCCCAGGGGGCTGGCCGGCCTTGAGCAGATCTCCGGGCCTTGCTATTTTCGCACATGCTATTCCTTCTGCCCAAATGCTTTTTCCATCTTCCATTAACAATAACCCTGGCCCTCCCAGAACAGGCCAATCCTGGGGGGGAGGGGTGTGTCTAGGATCCACGGGGCCCATGGGAGTGGAATCCTCGGCCAGTGGCAGGTCCCACACTGTGCCACATGAGTCAGGACCACGAATGTGAGGCCCAGACCCAGGTGTGGCAAGCCCTGGGCAGCTTGATTAGCCCCGTGACCTCGGTATCCGTCTGGGAAGTCAGGTGGTGGCAGCTCTGCCATGGGCTGCTACTGGGGGTTGTGTCTGGGGACTCAGGACCAGGCCTGGTTCTTGTTTCTTGTTGTTTTTTTTCTTCACTCTTCTGCATTCAGCAACGAGGGCCTGCCATGTGCTGACAAAAGAGCCCTGTCTGGCCCTAAGAGCTCAGAGTAGGAGCCTGCCCCATGGTGACTGAGGACATGGAGGCCATGATGGGTGACCCAGCAGAACGCTCAAATTTCTCCAGAATTTCTCCACAGGCTTCAAGGAGTCTGAGAAGTTTCTGGAGGAGCTTGAGTCTCAGGGGTGTGACAGCCTTGGGAGTGAAGGGTTTGTGTCTTGTCCTTGCCGCCTCCACTGTCCCTCCCAGGCCCTGCGGTGGAGGCCCTCCATTCCCTCTTACAGACAGGAGTGAAGCTGGAGGGAGAAGCCGCAGCCCAGGCTGTGGGAGTGGCCACAGCTCCTCTGTTGGCAGAGTCCTGGGAAGGGGCAGAGTGTCCTTGAAGGGCCTCCAGGGACAAGCAGACACCTTATTCTGGCGACCCCAAGATTGTCACCAGCTCTGGAGTCAGACAAGTGTCCTGGGGTGGCCTGAATGAGGGATCAGGAGGACCCCCCCATCCCAGCTGACCCAGCCCTCACAGATCCTCCTGGTGTGGGGGGACTTCGCACTGAGTCACTCATCAGTCCTCCAAGGGCCCTCGAGGAGGTTCTGTTGGAGGCCTGTCTTACGGGGGAAACATGCCATAGCCAGGATTCCAACCCGGCCCTCCGGCGTCTGAACCAAGCCCCTACCCACCCCACCACACCTGCTCTGGGTGGAGGGCGTGGAGAGTCACGTGGACTCCTGGTCAAGACATGTGAGGCCCAGAGAGGCGGAAGGACCAAGACAGACTGTGCCCCAGGCTTGCACAGCTTCCGGTGGCTTCACTGTGGGGATCTGGGAGCCTGGGACCAGGGTTCTGGTCCTGCCTCTGCCACGGCGGTCAGCAAGCTTCTGTGTGCGTGGTCAGACCAGAGGGCGCTGGGTGGGCGGAGCAGCCGTGTTCAGCGTGTGTACCTGGTGGGTGAGATATGTTCATTGCTGGCCTCTTGTGGACCCGTCTACGAGTGGGCGCAGGGACGGGGTGAATAACCTTGGAGATCAGCACAGCGTCATCGCAGGAGTGGCTGGGGAGAGCTGAGCATTTGGGGTCTTTCCGAAAGAGGCATCTGCGCACCTCCTCGGTGCTCTGAGTGTGGCCAGACGCTCAGGAGCCTTCCATGTGGCCCTGACCCCAGGACCCGCCTGGTCAATGGGGCCCATGTTTTGGGCGCGGTGGAACCACAGGAGAGCAGCAAAAGGCAGAAGGAGGGGTCCCCTCGAGGGGTGCCTGGAGGAGGAGCATGGGCCTGCCAACAGGAGAATGAAAGAGGTGACCCTGGCTTTAGGGCCCCCTCCTAGGGCCCAGGCAGTGGCAGCAGTAACAGGGGCCTTGGTCCTGCACCTGGCCAGTTCCCGTCTCCCCAGCCCAGGCTGACTCCCTCGTGGAGGCATGAGTAACAGGGCTGGCGTCTGGCATCGAGGAAAGGGGCGGGGGACAGAAAGCAAAGCATGGCGCCTGTGCTGCCACTCAGACGAGCCTGGGCTAGGGCCTGGGAGACGGAGAGACCTCATATGAGGAGGGAGAAGACAGGTGTGTATGTCCATGTGCCTCGTTGGGAAGTGGAGCACGGCCAGTGGGGCGAGATCCATGTAGGCGAGTGCGTGCGATGACTGCTGATGTGTGCATGTGGGCGTGTACACCTTTTTGCACGCACACGTGTATGAGCGTGTTCACCTGCATGTCTGAGGCAAAGTGTGGGCGTGAACGTGTGCTCTCGAATCCCCATCTTGTGCCCTGGGGGCTCCCCACTTGATGGGCTGCAAGTCCCTCTTGCTGGTGCCAAAGAATCGAATGCTCACAACAATCTGTGTCAGTGCCAAGTGACATGTACAAGGGGAAAATGAGGCACAGAGAACAGAAGCAGGTTGTGTGATGTCACAGCTCACAGAGCGTCGAGGGGACTGGAACACCTGGATCTGATTGGAGCCATGTCCTTTGACCCCACCCTGAGTCGGGGCAGGGGTAGCCAGCATGTAGCCTCGAGGTGGGCCTGGGATTCATTCTTCCACGTGGCTGGACCCTGGAACAAGGGGCTGAGCCTCGGTGTGTGTCAGCGCTGGGCTTGCATTCCGAGCAGGACCCAGGAAGCCTCCCCTGGGCTTCTCTGAGGGGTGTTCAGTGCCCCGTGTTGCAGATGTGGAACCAGGGGCCCTGACACGGACTCCCCCAGGGCACACCTGCCTCTGAGCCACCACTGTGCACCTGCCATGGCCCTGGAGGCTGGTGGGCCTGGGGCTTTGCCTGGAGGCCCGAGAGGCTCAAAAGCAGCTCCTTAAACCCCGTGTTCTCTGGAGACCAAGGAGGGTATTGGAAGAGCCCCCACCCCCCACCACCGGAGGCCCCCAGCCGGCTGCAGCAGCAGAAGTCCCTGCTCTGGAGAGGGTGGGTGGGGAAGGCGTAGCCTGCGGGTTCCCCAGGTGTGGGGTGCCGGCAGGGCCAAACCGACCCAGCAGGTTGGGCAAGAACTGGGTGGGTCTCTGGTTCCATCCTGGCACCCTGCCCCCTGCAGAATGAAGGTGACCTTATTCTTGGCCTTGAGGACAGCCTGGGGCAATGGACAGAAGGGCCGGAGCTCTGCCTTCACCTAGTGTGTGGCCAGGCCCGCTGCACCACCTGCAAGCTCGTTTCCACCTCAGTTAAGTAGAGATGAGAGTATGGCCCTCAGATTGCAGGGTGACCACAAACAACAGGGGATGAAAGGGTTTAGCACACAGAGAGCACTCAATAAAGGCCAGCTATTGCTCGTAATTCAGGCTCAAGTGACCTGATGTCTGTGAGAGTGACAGGCAGTACCTGGGTGTGGTGCCTGGACAGTAGTAGGGAAGCAAGTGGGGTAGGATGACCCACCAGCCCCCAAGTGCACAGTGGCCTCTGGATTCAGACATGGTGACCCCCACATCCAGCCCTCGCCCAGCACCAGGCTCCATTCTTGACGGTCCCCGCAGCTCTTGCAGTTTGGGGCTCCAGCTCTGGGATCTTGGGTCTGGATTCTAGTCCTGGCTCTGGCCGACTTGCTGCGTGACCTTGGAAGTGTCACTTAACTGCTCTGGGCCTCAGCTTCCTCATCCAAGCAAAGGGAACCATGACAGCACCTGGTGCAACAGGGTGGGCTCTTCTAGGGTCGGGTGGGCTGCCGCAGAGGTGCAGCCCCGTCTGCAGGCTCAGGCCTCCTCTTCGGAGTCCATCTCCCCCAGCCAGCTCCTGCACCCCCAGCCTAGTGTTGTTGGGCCTCAGAGTTCTCCAGGGGGGCATCCCTGCCCCTCTGACAGCCATAGAGCTCCGGCTCTCCAGCTGGTCCCAGCCCTGGCTCTGACCATGGCTGCCTCAGGGGTCTCGGGATGGGGAAAGTGGGGAGGGGGAGGCTGCAGAAGAGTTCTGGGGTGGAGGGGCCTCACAAGAGTTGGTCACCTGGCCAGGGTTGGGGGGGAGTAGGAGAACCAGAAGGGTGTCAGGCAAGATGATTCTGGAAGCTCTGTGAAGGTGGTGTGGAGAGGGCCAGGTCTGGGGTAGATGGAGGCCTGGGCCCAGCTGGCCAAGATCACGTGGCTCTGTCCTTCCAGATGCCCACCCACCCCATCCCTGAGCCTGCACACCCCTGCACAGAAGGCAGAGCAGAGGGCCAGGGAGGGCCCAGGCAGAGCCCTCAAGCTAGAGGTGGGGGCTGGGGCCTCAAGGCTGCAGGGGCCTGGCCAGTTCGGTCAAGCACCCAGAGCACGGTACCCAGCTGGGAGCCCAGCCGCCAAGGACCCCATGCCACGCCCCCATACAGCTGCTGTGCGTGCCACTGGTGGACCTGTTCCTTCCAGCGCACTCCGCACCCTCACCTGCTCTGCTGCCCTGGCCTCCACCCACCCTTCCACGCCCGTCCGCCCCCTTCCCACCAGCCATCCCTGGCTGCCTCACGCACGCTCATTCTTTCTCGTTGTCTGCTGGGTTCTGGTCCACCCAAGGTGGGCGGCCTCCAGGGCAGGGAGTGCCCACCAGCTGCTAAAGCAATCACTCTGTCACCTGGCAGGAACTGGCTGGGGCCACCTCTGATCCTGTGGTGAGCACAGCCTCCTGTCCCCACATGGCTAGATGCTGAGCCCTGCTAGTGCACAGCCAGCCCCCAGCTCCCAACACTGCCCAAGCGCTCACCTTGGCAACCAGAGTCCAAAACCCTGAGCTGGCCAGCCTCTGTGCCCTTGCTTAAGTGGTACCTCTGCCTGGAATGCCCTCCTGACCACTCCTTCAAATGAACCGGCCTTCCAAGCCTTCTCCAGAAAGCCTCATTGAGTACCGCGGTAGAAACAGTTCCCCGGCCGGTCCTGGGCCTCTAAGGTTGTACAATGGAGACGGGAGGGGATTCAGGGCTGCGACTGCAGCTAAGTGGCCCTTGAATCTGTTGGACAGTGCCTGGGGCAGCGTAGAAAATTCTCAATTAAAGAGAAAGAAAGATGAACAGGCCGACCTGTTTAGAGAAAAGAGACCAGTCCACCTGGGTCTGCCTTAGGTCTGTGATGGTCACATCAGCCCCATGCCAAGTTCTGTTGACAGTCACAGACTGAGTCCTGATCCCACTCATAGATTAATCCTAATCCTAGCAAATAACAGCCCGAGTCCTGATCCACACTGAACCCTGATCCCAGGCACGGGCTGAACTCTAATAACCGTGGTCACAGATTGAGCCCTGACCTTGGCCACACACTGAGCCCTGATCCTGGTCACACAATGACCCCTGGCCCTGATCACACACTGAACCCTGACTCTGGTCACCCTCTGAGCCCTGCCTTCATCGCAGACGGAACCCTGATTCTTGTTCACGTTCTGAGATCTGACTTTTGTCAGACATTAACCCCTAACCCTGGTTATACATGAAACTCTGATCCTTCCCTTGACTTAGCACTGGCTCTACTTTTGCCAACTGAGCCCTGACGCTATTTGCTCCCTGACTGACCCTGCTTCCTGAGTTGTGGCCCCTTTGCTGTCTGCTCTGCCCCTTCTTCACCAGGCAGCCTGGAGAAGGGCTCTCAGATCAGTCCCACCCCGGCCCCCAGCATGCCCGAATCACAGGTGGGCCTGGGGCGTGGCTGCCCGGACGCTGATTAGGGAGGGTTGAGCCACTTTTCCCACTCACAGGCCGAGGCTGCCTCCACCCTTCCCAGCTGGGCCCTGGCAGCATCAGCTCAGCCTCCCCCAACGCCCAGCGTGCTGTTAGGGGATGACCCTGGGAACGTGGCCCAAACACTCAGAGCTCCTTGGAGCCCGAGGAGCTCAGTAAACACCGTGGAACACAGGCCTCCTGGCAGCGCCGCCTCGGGGAAATGGGGTCAGCCTCCTGCAGCCTGCCGCTCTTGGCGCTGGTCTTCTGTCGCGCCCGGCAACTTCTCTGGGGCTCTCCCGCCGCAGGGTCAGACAGTAGCGACCCTGCCATAGGCAGCCACCTCACAGGGCCACCATCCTTGATCCAGAACGACCGGCCCCCACCCAGTCACCCTGGCCCCAACTGCCGCTGAGGTTTGCACTACCCTCTTCCACTTCCTTTTTTAAAAGAGACCACTATTTGTCAAGCACCTGGGGCCATCGTGTCCTGTGTCCTGAGGCCTAGATCAGTGCCTGTCACCGAAGGGCCCCAAGAAGCTTTGCTGAGTGAGTGAGGGCTGGCTCTACCCCCACGCTTTCCCCAGCTCTCTTCTCCCCAGAGCCTCGGCAGTGAGGTCCCAGATGCAGAAACTGAGGCTCCCGGAGGCTTATACAAGCTTCCGCAGCCACGTCCCACAGCCAGTTCCCCCGCCCCCAGAGTCTGCTCCGCAGCTGCAGCGTTTGCCCAGAGACTGGCCACTGCCCCCACCCTGGTTGTGGCCGTCAGCTCCCCTGCACTGCCAGGAAGCGCTCCATGCCCTGTCCCCCAGCCATCCCCAGCGGCAGGCTGAAGGGCCTTCTAAGACATCAGGGGCCCTGTGTCCCTCTTGGAACCCCCCTACCCCATGCAGGGGGCTTTCTGGCCAACCTGCTGTCAACAGCAACACCCTCCTCACCCTCCTTCCTCTACCCTCCTCTTCTCGGTAGTGTTTATTGTCACCTGGGCTGCTTTTATTTAGTTATTGCTATGTCTCCCCACTTGAGAGCAAGGACTTTGTCTATTCCCTACGTACTTCCCCGGTGCCTGCCATCTTGTGTACGTCTGTGCTTGGCTGAGTGAGAGGACGCATGACCTCGGGCGCGCGCATGTGCAAATGAGCAGGACGGGGTCAGAAACGGACGCAGCCCCATTCCGGTTAGTTTCTAAAGGGCGTGCCATTCCCACACGGCCTGGGGAGGAGGGCACATTCCTCCACCGTCTCTGAGCCCGGCCAGGCGTTCCTCTGCTGTTTGCTTGTAGGCCCAGCCTGGGCGCCAGGGACCCAGGGCAAACAAGGTGGCTGGAGCTGACCACGTGGAGCTTGTGGCCGAGGGCAGTGGGTGGGAGGCAGGCAGACCAGCTTGCAGGACCAGGAGAACCGCAGCAAGGGGCGGAGGGTGGCCCTTCCGTGCCTGATGGCGGGGAGACACCCAGCCCCCAGTGGGAGGCCAAGCTAACTTCTGGGCGGATGCCCTTCCCTCCTCCAGCCTGCTTTCTCCCCTCCTTCAGGCCCCTCCTCAAAGTCCCCTTCAAGGGAAGTCTCACCTGCCCAGCCCTCCCTTCCCGTCCCTGTTTCTCCACAGCTTCTGTCACCTGTTAACTTAGGGCACCTCACTTCCTTCCCTGTACAGCGTCTGTCTCCCCGCCAGGAGGCTGGAATTTCGTTGCTGCTTCCCCAGCATCTACGCCAGGGTGCCTGGAGCCGGGCAGGTGCTCAGCCAACATTTACTGCAAGAAGAATGAATGAATGGAGCTCATGTAGGCCAGCCCTTGGCACCCAGCAAGGTCTCGGTAAATACCAGCTGTTGGTGCCATGACACCCTGGGTGAGTGTGGGTCCTTCCCTTGCCTTTTGAGTCCCCAGCTGGGAAACGGACACACGAACCATCCACCCCACAGGATTGCTCTGTGGCTCCAATGAGACCGTGGACAGGAAAAGTGTCTTGTGAAATGCAGATTGTTCTTTAAATGATGATCCAGGACATAATCAAAACCAAGCCTGGCTCTATTTTTGCCATGTGCTGGAGGAGTGGGAGCGACCCAGAGGACTGAGAGGGCTGCCGGCCAAGTAGGGACAGGCACAGACGTGGCTGAGGATGGTGGTGGGGGTGTCTGGGGTGGGTAGGAGCGCCCTGGGGATCCGCCCCGAGCTGTTGCTATCAGCAGGTGGGCCCTGCCCTGGGCCCTGGGTGGGGTGACCCCAAACATCACCTGCCTTCACCCTTCATTCTGAGAAGCTGTGCCAGATGCCCCACCCTGCCACCTGACCTGGTGGCTGGCTGCCCGCCTTCTCTCACTTGGTTCTCATTCTTCTCGCCATTTGGTTCATGACTGCGGCTCCAGTGCCCAGCTGGACTGAAGGGACCCTGAACGCCCTCCGTCCTCGTCCTGACAAGTGGACTAGAGAGGCCCAGCAGATGCCGTGAGCCCTCCCCACTCGGACAGTCTGGGAGCTCGTGCAAGGCCCATGACCTTGTGCAAGGGGCACAAAGACTCGGAACCAGGCAGCGTGGGCTCAAATCCCAGCTCAGCCACTACCCGCTGCACAACCTCAGGCCTGCTACCTCACCTCTCTGTGCCTCGGTTTCCTCTTCTAGCAGATGGGGGTACTAACTGCACCCCACTAGGGTCAACTTTGATCGGGCAGGGCCTGAGCTGGCCTTGGGTACCGCCTGGCAATTGTCCTGTGTTGTTATCTGGAGTCTTTGATAGGCTGAGCCTGACAGGTGAGAGCAGTGTACCTGCCGGCCCATCTTATAGATGTGGATGCTACAGGCTCGGTTAGAGCCTGGACTGGCTACATGATTTTTAGGCCTGGTGCAAAACTCTCATTCAAGAGTTATTAGGAATCACAAAGTGGCAAAGGGGAAGCCTTGAACCCAGCATGATGCCCTTCCGACTGCGTGAGTTGCATGCCTGTGAAGTAGGCCCTGCCTGTAGGCACCTGGCAGTGGGGGAGTAGCTAGGATGTGAACCCAGGCAGGCCATCCCTCTCTAGGCCTCCTGAGTCCTCTTTTAAAAAGCCCCTTGGCACCAGTGCTCCCTCTGCACCGGGGCTGGGGGTGCTCCACACTCGGGGGGCCCACAGCAGCTGCAGGTCACAGAGGCAGTCAGGGAGAAGGAAGCCCTGTCTTCCATGCAGGGAGCTTTATAAGCCCCCATCCAGCTGTGCAGTGCCCCCAAGGAGCCCTCACTCTCAGGCAAGAGGCCAAATTCCAAGGCCCCTCAAGCCTGGACAAAGTCAGTGTCTGGTTGTGTTTATTTATCTTGCAGGTTTCACTGTGGGGTACAAGACAACCACAGAGAAAGGCATAGCCTAGCGACAGCCATGTGTCTTCCCCAGGGGAGAACTGGCGCCTGCCACCCACCCCTTGGCCCTCCTGCATCCTCTGGCTCAGGCCTCTCCAGCACCGGGAAGGCCTTTCTCCCTTCCAGCAAAAACCTGCCTCGGTCTCCTCTGGGAACCTTCTGGGTCTGCCCAGACAGGGAGGGCCAGTGCTACGCCGAGGACCACAGCTCGTTCAGGGACGACTGCCCTTCCTGGCTCTGCAGTCATTTGCCGAGCTCCTCCTGTGCACCCTGGCTGGGCCCTTCATGGTCCTTTTCTCCTGCGGTCCTCACCGCAGCCCTGCACCGTGGAAACAACGGCTCTGCCCACCTCACAGATGAAGAAACTGAGGCTTGGGGAGGGGATGGGGCTCACCCAGGACACAGAGGCAGTGGAATGGCCTGGATGTGGCCTGAACCTCTAATGAGACATACCTGTATGGGGGCCATGTGACCCCAGGTGTCCATACGACCTGGGTAGCTGTAGGACCCCAAGCACCTGTACGACCCTAGGTCACTCTATGGCTAGGCAACCGTGTGACTCTGGGCAATTGTATGACCTAAGGCAATTGCATGACTGTAGGTAGCCATGTGACCTAGAAGCCCTATAACCGTCGGAAACCATGTGACCCCTAACTGGCCATATGACCTCGGGAGGTGGTAGGACCCTGGGCAGCCATGTGACCCCAGGAAGAGAGGCCATGTGACCCCAGCAGCCGGCTCCTCTTGAGCCAATCCAAGCAACTGGAGGTCCCAGCATGGACTGGTGCCCCAGCCAGCTCTGAAGGGCCCTTGCTGTCCAGGACACACGTCAGGTCTCAGGTCCAGTCCTGGGCAATTGAGATCTGGAACCTGCAGGGGTGGGCCCTGTATTCCAGGGAGTTGGGGCCCCAGGCTCTGGGAGCTCCACCCTCTCCATTTTGCCTTGGGGATCACGGAGATTAAGTGTTTTCCCCAAGGTCACACAGCAGGAAGGGGCAGCTAGAACTCCCTCCCAGTGCTGTGGCCACACCCACACCCAGGGAGGCTCACTCCTGGGGAATGGGCAGGAGCAGGAGGGGGCTGCTGTCTGGGCAGACGTGATGCAACAGCAGCGCCCAGAGAGCGTGAATTGAACATTTGCTCAGAAATACCTGGCGATAAATGAGCATGCTAATTGACATATTGGGGTTTTGCAAACGAGTTTGTTTTTGAAAATATTTGTTGCTTAAAAAAAAAAAAAGATTTGATCACCTAAGAGCACATTTAGGAATAACATTAATCGAGTGTCGGGCAGATGTGGGGGGGAGGGGATGGGTGTATACATACAAAATCAGTGTGATGCACACCGTCTAGGGGATGGACACGCTTGAAGCTCTGATTGGTGGGGGGGGGCAAGGGCAATATACGTAACCTAAACTTTTGTACCCCCATAATATACTGAAATAAAAAAAAAAAGATTTGTAACCATGGGGTGTGATGCGCCTGCAGTCCCAGCTACTAAGGAAGCTGAGGCAGGAGGATTTCGGGAGCCCAGGAGTTGGAGGGAGGCTGCAGTGCACCTGTGAATAGCCGCTGCACTCCAGCCTGGGCGACATAGCAACACCCCGTCCTACCCACCTCCTGCTCCAAAAACCACAGTGGATTTGGGAACAAGTACAGGAGGCATCCACTTGGGACTGTCCAGTTGGAACACTGCCACAGCTAGTGCCCTCTCTTTTCGCCCCTCTTTGGGACACACTGTCCCACCCTCACTGTGTAGGCTGCAGTCTCCGGACAGAACTTTCTGGCTCAGTTCTCTAAAGGGATGTGGCAAGGTACCGAAGGGTCCTGGCACAGAGCAGGCCATCAGTTAATGAGCAGGTTTATCATTTTTAATCACAGTTAAATCCCAGGGTCTCCGTGCACATCACTGCCCTCCTTTTCCAGGAACTGGGAAGTCAAGGTTATCACTTATCAGACACTTCCATGGCAGGAGAAGGGCAGAGACACTCCCTGGAGAGAAAATGGCAGGTACAAAGGTCTGGAGGTGGCTCAAAAGGGTACATGGACAGTCAGCCACCTGATGTGATGGAGTAGGGGCTGGTGGGAGGAGCGACTTGCCAGGCCTGCCACGAATGTGGACCCCCTGGCCCCAGCAGGCTCTGCAGGCCTCACCAGCCCACCACCCTCTACCCCTGTGGGGGCTTCCTGCCCCTCTGCCCTTTAGTTCTTCCTGTGAGAAGAGTGGCTGCTCGGGCAAGGCACGTTGCAGCTCTGAGCCTCAGTTTCTTTGTCTGTGAAATGGGATAACACTCCTCACATATAAGGTTGATGGAGAACCAGGTGGGACTGAGGGCAGGGGCTGGGGAAGTGTGAGTGGACACTCACTCCCTCTCCTTCTCTCCTGCATGATTCGTGTGTTGTGCAGAACACTGTCTACCTCTCTACCATGGCCCAGCATGTTTGCCACGAGATCCAGAGGTGGGAGTCTTGCCTTTCCAACAGAGATGGCAGCTGCTCATGCAAAACCACCAGCCTGCATCTGGCTCAGGGTGCGTCACGGCACATTTGGGGGCTGTGCATACTCTGTGCTGAAATGGTCCTCGTTTCTTCATTTATACGATGGAGAGGAAAGGAGTGATGCCCAGCAATGATGAGATGGGTGCATTCATGGACATCTCTCATTCATTCATCGGTCATCCTGTTCACCCAACACCTGACCAGATGTGACCCAGGTATCAATCCTGGCTCTATCCCGACCAGCTGTGCATCTGCAGCTAACAACTTCTGTGTCCGTTTCCTTTTCTATAGGATGACACTTATCGCGTGGGAAGGTGTGTACACAGAAAGGCCAGGGATGAGAAGCAAATGGCCCTGCTCCCAGGTGTCCATAGGTGAGATGGGGAGAAGACAAGGTTGCAGACATAAGCAGCAATGGAGATGTGGTCACGCCCTGGACTCCTCCCAAGTGTCAGGGAGATTGAGGTGCTTGCAGACAAAGACACAAAATTTGCTACATAATTTGTGGGGCCCTTGTTAAAAACTGTTAAGCATTTAAAGACGATGACAGCAGAGTGTTAAGCATGGAGTTATTCTGAGCACAGGGCCTGTGTGAGTGCCCAGGTTGCACACCCATGACAGGTAAGGGCCTAGGCATGCCCTGCTTTGGAGCCAGACCAGAGTCTTGGGCAAGAGGGGTTCCCTCATGCCAGGTTCTCTCCTCACAGGACTGGGGGCCCAATTAAGGAGGGGGTGGTTCAGGGAGAAGCCAGAAGCCATGTGGGGACCCTGAGGACCCCACTCCCAGGCTGCTGTGGGCGGTGAGGCCACAGGCCACAGACACATCTCACTCTTCTTGGTGTCTAGCAGCTGGGATGAGGCCCTGGCTGGCTAGACCAGGAAGAAGTGCTGGTAGGGTGGCCTTACCCCTGGCCCTCTTATGCATGCATGCACACACATGTGCACATGCACACATGCAGTGTAGTGGCACTTGACATACTTTTCCTTAACCTTACTCTGATCTCTAACTCCAGATTACAGAAGTAAATTAATTGTATTAATTGTATATTTCTACATCTCAGACGGAAAAACTATCTTCTACATTTCATTCACATGAAACCTTATGCATACACGTTCGTTCATGCATTAATTTATGCTTTCAGACACATTTATGGAGCACCTACTACGAGTAAGATCTTAAGCTGGGCTCCATGACTACGGCGGCTAGTAAGCCATTCGGTTATATACACGAGTTCCCCACCCCACTACGAGCTCCTTAAGGAGAGAGACCGGATCATGTTCCCAGCCCCAGCACTAGGATCCAGCAGTGGATGGAGAACACAGCAGCATGCGCTCCATAGCTGGTTGCTGAATGGATGAAAATGAAGAAGGTTCAAGAAATACCAGCAATTAGTGAATAATTAAAAAGTCATTAAGTCTTTACTCTGTGGTCTTTACTATACTGTCTTTTTAAAAAACGTTTTATTATTGTTTTATTTAATCTTATGACAACTTGTGAACTCTGAACTATTAGAGCACTCACTTACAGATGAGGATGAGGGGAGGTTATGTGAGGTGCTCCAGGCCACACAGTTGGCTCACAGCTGTCTCCAGCCTTTGGCCATCGGAAGGGAACATCAGCAGGAAGGCAGATACAGTGTGAGCACCCAGATGTGTCAGGTGCTGCTTTGGGCTCTTTGTATATACACCACTGATGTTCTTATTAACCCTTTATTGAAGTGTTGCATATGCAGAAAAGCACACACACCTTGACTGCACAGCTGGAGAAATTGTCACAAACTGAGCACATTGGTCCAGGTGTAACCAGCACCTGGACCAAGAAACAGAACACAACGAGTCCCCAGACATCCTCTGTGCCCTGCTTCCTGGCTCTGGCACCCCTCCCTGCAAGGGTAACCATTAACCTGATGGTTACCACCGCATATACACTTCTACCACTTTAGATACATGGAAACATATTTTTAAGCGTCTGGCTTTCTGGCTTCTTTTGTTCAATATCATTTGTGAGAGTCATCCACATTGTTGTGTGTAGCTGTAGATTATTCACGTCATTGCCGTCATTCCATGGTGTGATATATCACGATTTATGTATCCATTCAATGGTTAATGAACATTTGGGTAGTTTCCAGTTTGGGGCTACTATAAACAGTGCTACTATGAACAGAAATATGGTAGTAGGTATGTATTTAAGAGCGGAACTGCTGGGTGATCAAGTCCTTTTAAACAGATTTCCAAGGTGGATATACCACTTTGCATCCCTACCAGCTGTGACAGTTCCAGTTGCTCCAGCTTCTTACCAACACTTGATATTGTCAGATTTTCCACTTTAGCTGCTCTCGAGGCTGTGCAGTGCGCTCCATTTCTAAATTCCTTCAGCCACCCTGTGGGATGGATCTCATAGTCTCTATTGTACAGATGAGGACACCAAGGCTCTAAGAGGTGAAGTAATTCGTCCAAAGCCACTTAAACCCTGGCGAGGGTGCAGGGCTGGGATGTGAACAGGGGTGCCCGACCTCAGCCCCCCCCCCCCGGATCTGTCTGTTTCTCAAGCTGCCTCCCTGGACCTTGTCCTGCCGGCATTTCCAGCAGCCCCGTCCTAGGGCTCATAGCCACTCTGCACGTGCAGAGAGACGACAGTGCCCCCGGCAGGGTCGGGCTGCCAGCGGGAGGCCGAGCCTCCAGGAAGCTCCGTGTCGGGTGTGGTGTCGCGCTCAGCTCTCCCGGGGACTCGCCGCTGAGGGGGCGCGCAGAACGCGGGGTCGGGGAGTGGGGACGGGAGAGGACCCCGGGCGAGGAGGGAAGTCTGCGGAGGGCGGCGGGAGGGGGACACAGAGGGACAGTTTGCGGCAGAGGAGGGGAGGCAGCACCTGGGGGCGGAGCCCAGCCCGCGCCGTGTGCGCCGGGGGCGGAGGGTGGCGGGAGGAGGATGTCTGCAGAGGGACTAGGCTGGCGGGGAGGCGGTGACGCGGCCGCCCACCCCTCTGCGAGGAGGGCACGAGGGTGTTTGGGGCGGTGGAGGGAGCGGGGAGAGCAGGGCTGGGGGCGGGGCGTGCAGGGGTCACCTCCTGCGGCTGCGAAACGGAACGGGGGTGGTGGCCTGGGCTTCCGGTGAGAGGGGCTGGTGCGCCAGTCCTGAGGAGCCGGGCCGGGGGCGTCGGGAGAGGAGGGACGCGGAGGGGCGGGGCCCGGTGGGCGTGGCCGGGGCGGGGCGGGGCTACTACGGGGCGGGGCTGCCATGGGGGAGACCAATGGGTGCGCGCGGCGCAGGCCCCGCCCCCCTGCCCCGCCCCACGGCGGCTGCTGCTGCTGCATAGTCATGAGGCGCAGGGGCCGGCGCTGCGTCAGCGGAAGCGGCGCGGAGCGGCTGTTTCCGACCCGATAAAGCGGCGTTGTCCCCGCGCGCCGGCCGCAGCCTCGCAGCGCTCCCTCTGCGTTCGCGTCGCTGACTGACTGACCGCCCGGCCCGCCGGCCGAGGGAGCAGCCTCCGTCCGGACCCCGCCGCCGCCGCCGCCGCCCGCCCCCGGTGCGCCCGGGGCTCCGCGCCCCCGCCGCCCCCGCCCGGCCCGGCCGCCCCGCCGTCCCCGCGGCCCCGGCCGGAGGAGACAGGTGAGCGGCCGCGCCGCGACCCGTCCCGCCGCCCCCCGCACCTGGGAGCCGGGCACCGGGCACCGGGCACCTGCCACCTCCCACCTCCCAACCCCTACCTTCTGCGCGGCCTGGGCCTCGAACCCTTGGGTCCACCCCCCAGTCCGGCACCTCTTCTCCTACCATCCCTGGGCCCCTTTCTCCCGGACTGCACCTGCCCTTCCTCTTCCCCGTCCCAGCAGCCTCCTCGAGCATCCCAGGCCCCCACCCCGAGTGTGCACGTTCCTTTGGACCCGGCCGCCCTTTGCACCCATAACCACCACCCCCCGCGCAATTTCCTCGGGTTTCTCTACCCAGAGAGGGGCCAGACACCTCTCGCTGTTGATCCTGACCCTGTCCTGTTGCCCTCACCCCCCGCCTTGCCATCTCTAACTTATGAGAGTTCAGTTTCTGTCCCCACCACTCGCGAAATGCCCCGCTCTCCTCTCTGCCTGGACCCTTCCTCCTGACGGAAGACTTCCTCCTTCCCCCCTTCTCCTCCCGGTACACACGCTCCTCGCAGCACTGCTGGCCAGTGTCCCACACTTGGGACTCCCAGCCTGCCCCGCCGGGCTGTTGCTCTTCCCTGATCTAATCTGCACTGTCCTCCAGTCTGTCCCTTTGAAGATACCTTTATTTCCCAAGGCCGACCTTGTCCCTGGAGGAAAGAGACCAGGGCATCAGGGGTGCAGGCCCAGAGCTTCTGCTTTGGAGAAGTCCCTGCCCCTTTCCCCTAGCTACCTCATCCTCTCAGAGCCCTGGAGCTTAACCCGTTCCTCCCCCAGGTGTGCTGCTTTTGACTCTTCTCCTGGAGCACACTCTAGCTGAGGGATTTCCTGGGAGGCATATCCACCTGGGGGCACATCCTCTCTGTTCGCTATTCATAATGGTTCAAGAAGGTGAGGCCAGGGACAGGGGGAAGGGGCATTCGGTCTCCCAGGGAGCCTGAGGGTTCTCTGTCTTTCTGAAAGATGCACAGCTGGAGTGTGGCTCCAGGTTCCAGCCTGAGCCAGTGGGCCCCTGTCTGTTACCGTCGCTGACCCCAGCAAACAGAACTTTTAGCTCCTTGTTATTGGGGCTGTCTTTTCTAGTCTAGGACCCGGGAGGGGAGGAGGGTTTACAAGATGAGTGAGTGGTTGAAGTAAGTGTTGTGGGGTCAAATAACTGTTGTGGGCCTGGAGATTCAGAACCGAGCCCACTTCTGCTGGGAAAAAGTGCCACTGCATCTCCCTGGCATTGCTTAGTGTGCCCTACACCTTCATCCGCATGACTGTCTCCCGCCTCTGTTACTGGCAGACAGGTAGGGTGTGGTAGAAATCTTTCCCTTCTGCTGTTTTGTGCTTGTAGTGGGATAAGGTAAGAAAATAAAAAGCTGGAGGATAGGTTTCCTGATTAGGAAGTGTAACAAACAGTTGGAGATCAGGAGTAGCACCCACCCTCCTTTAAAAAATGGATGATTTCCTCACTTTTCTGCTAGGTCTGAATTATGTATTAAAAGAACGAGTAGAGTTTATTTAATGCTTGGGCTAGACTTTGCAGAAGCTAGCTGCTCAAGGGTGGGGAGAGACTGCGTTTGTGGCCCGAAGCTATGCAGGCTGGTGGGGGTAGGGCGGAGACTCGGGCATTGTGAAGAGCTCAAGTGCTTCTGGGGAGAGATTGAGGAAATTGGTTGTCTTAAAAATCAAGGATTTTAGTCCCATTTAGGCTAATTGTTGTAGTGGCCGCGCCTGTAAAGGAGAGAAGTGGATCATTTGAAATGTGTTTGAAATGCATATTAGGTATTCAGGGGTGGGTTTGTGTGGCCCAGGTGGGGGGCCTGCCCAGGGCCAGCTCCCAGGGCTAGCGAGGGAGTTGCTTGCTGCCCTTGCAGAGATGTGTGCTGCGGCTTTGGCCCTTGTTGTGTCGTAAAAGCAGATCAGAGATTGGACTGGATGATCTCCAAGGTGTCTGGCAGCTTTTAACACCCTCTAACTTTGCTTATTGGAGAGGAGGGGAGGTGGGGGAGTGGTGGAGCCAGTCTGTAAGCCGGGTTCTGCCTGCTCTCCGGGAGCCTGGAGATCCCGCCGCGGTCCCCCCTGCGGATCTGCAGGGGAGGAGAGGGCTGTGGCTGCAGCAGCTTCCCCGGTCCCCGATGGAGGAATGGAGCCTAGAAAGGTATTTTGGCCGAAGTTTAGGTTGCTTGGTGGTAAATTGATTTTATCTGTGCTGTCAGAAGGGAAGGCTAGGAAGACAGAGGAGGGACCACTGCTGTGATTGTCATTTTCCCACTGTGGTGCATCCTTCTGTCCCGTGCCCCCGCCCCTCGGCCCAAGCCCAGCCTTGGGCAGCCGGCAGCGGTGGTTTGTGATGGACAGCCTCGTGGCCTGGCACTGAGTGAGGGCGACTGGTGAGCGCTGTAGGTGGCAGACAACCCCAAATTGCCAGTGCCCTCCCCGGGAACATCCCTGGCAGAGCTGTGTCTGTAATTTGTGGAGCCGAATGTGCTGGAAGCCGTGTTCCTGCTAAGGATGGGTAAGGACGCTGCTCCGCACTTGCTTCCTATGGTTCCCCAGGGTTTTTTTTTTTTTTTTATCACAACATAATTATGTTGATGAAGATGAACTTAGTGAAACACCATTCGAAGGGTTGCCTTGATTCTGGGCCAGGAAACATAAGAGCATTTTAGTGTTGCTGAGTGAAAATGCAACCAGAGGAACAAACCTCACAGATGAAGAGCAGCCATGTAGAAAGGAGGGGTGCAAGAGGACCCTGAAAGCAGGCGTCTGCCGGGGGTGGGGTGGGGTGGGGGATGGGGGGTGGGAGGGTGTTTCCACGCAGAGGGCCATTGCGGGCTGCACCTCCCCCACCCACTCCTAGACAAGGTCCCCTTGTTTAGATTAGCTTAATTACCCCACGAAAATCAATGAACAAGGATCTTTTTAAACATGGAACTTTCAAAATGTGCTTCGAGTGGCCTTTTTTCCCTCCCTAGTATCAAATGCTAAGCCTTTGTGAATTCAGGCGCACTCAGTGAACTGGGAGACCTCTTTAATGTTCGTGAAAATGAAGCTTCTCTACCTTAAATCGGAAGGGGGCTTGCCAAAAGAGAAACTTGACCAGGCCATATAGTCATACATAGTCGCTTTCAACCCCTTGCCATGTGGCTGGGGGGGACACAAGAAACATCTAGTGGAAGCCTAATGGTGTTCATGAAGTAGCTTCCTTGGCAAGTGACTTTTAGAGGAGGCATTTTAAGAAGATTAAAACATCCACAGAGTTGGAGGGCAGCCACATAACCTAACCCACTTACTGTTTTCATGTCGCTAATAGAGTGACCCTTTGAGAGCAGAGGATGGGCTGATATCGTTCCCATCTTAGACTACGTGGATGTTAATGCCTAGGAAGATCGGGCATCAGGAGGGATCATTTGTTGAGTGGGCTTGTCTTGCGGTAAGCACACCACTAGTTTTTTGAGAGAGATTATGGGAAACAACACAAAACCTTGAAGTTGGAGAGAGGGTTCTGAATTCTGTTCGGCTCAGCTGGTATGTAGCTTTGGGACCTTAGGTGAGGGAGAAGGATTCCTTTTTTAAAAAAGAGCAACTGCAGCTACGTTATTTTGAAGGTCATCTCAGGCCCACCTCAGTCTAGTGAGGGCTCCAAAACACAGGTTCACTCCCACAGTCTATAGGGAACCCCAAGGCAGGGGCAGGTTGTGCTGGGCATTGTGCCCCCATGTGCAGGAATAAGAAGGTGCTAGTCAGTCGAGAAGCGGGGTCCTTGCTTAGCTGAAGGATCAAGTCACTGGGCTTGGCCACCTTACCCTCCCTCCCTCTGCTTGGCCTAGAGCCTTGGGAGGCAGGCATTGCTCAGACCTGGCTCTGGTGTTTCATCTTCCTACACCTGTGGAAGGATTTACTGGCAGTGAGAGGAAGCTGCATTCCTAACCTGGGCCCAGAGGTGCTTAATTTGCTACATTGGAAAAGTCCCTTCCAACCTGGGATCCTGTTGTGCCGCTCGGGTTGAATTTTTGTAGGTTGCTCCAAGATCTGTCTCAGAGTTCTGCCTCTCAGTCCTGGAACCACTTGAATTGATTGGGAGCCAGATTTTTCCCATTTCAAAGAAAGGAAACTCTTGAGTGAAAAATACATAGCAAACCCTTGAAGTAGATGATAAAGGGGAGTTGAAATGGTATACTTATTTTGTTCAGGTGTAGTGGTCACTATACTTTTACATACAAATCTTACTCTACAATTTAAGAAATCACTCAGACATTGTTAAGACCAGAAAAACAATAACTAAGCTCCTCACTGCCAACAATTTAGTCATTTTAGGGAAATACATTTATCCAAAAGAGTAGGATTTTTGGTTTGGAATAGGAAGGAAATATTTTTCCATCAACTTTTTTTGAGGGGAGGGGTTTGACATCTCCACACCGGAGATGAAATCGAGTATTGAGAGTGTGTTGGACACAAGGGAGGGCTAGGTGAGCTCTTTTGTCATCCGTGATGGGATAAATTAGGAATGTTAGAATTATATTGTTGTAAAGTAGAGGCCTTCAACCATTTTTGCTCATGTGATCCATAAAATAAATTTGAAGAACTATGGGCACATTTTTAAGTTGACATCTAAACTACTTCATCCTAATTTTAAATAGTTGTAAAAGATGTAATTTCTAGTATACTGTAGGCATTTAAAAGTAACTATTGCTCTCTTAAAAGTATCCACTGTTAAATACTCTAATGATTTGATACCCATCACCAATCAATCACCCTTTAAAAAAATGCATGAACAAACTGTTCTTAACAGTTGTGGGCCGGGTGCGGTGCTCACGCCTGTAATCTTAGAAGTCTGGGAGGTCAGACCAGCCTGAGCAATAGCGAGACCCTCCCTCTACTTAAACTAGAAAAAAATTAGCTGAGTGTAGTGGTGCATGCCTGTAGTCCCAGCTACTTGGGAAGCTGAGGCAGGAGGATTGCTTGAGCCCAGGAGTTTGAGGCTGCAGTGAGGTATGGTGACGCCACTGCACTCCAGCTGGGGCAATGGAGCCAGACTCTGTCTCAAAAAAAAAAAAAAAATCACTGGGGGACAAAAAACAGTTGGGAAACTTCCATCATTTCTTTTTCTTTGTGAACTTGTGTGTTTGCTCCATTTTCCCTCGTGGAATTTTATTCTAAAATACTGTGCTTTTATACTTGAAAATCTTTATAGATCATTCTTCATACTTCTCTGTGACAAAAGTATATATTAATTGCAACTTTAAATATTTCTGTTATCATTAGGCTGTGTTAACTTGATCCAGAGAAATGTTTTTGTCATTGTAATTATTATCAGTACAAAACTGATCACAGAAGCATAAATGTATCATTGATTTTGATAAGCATTACTAAATGCACAAAATAATGCGTTGGAAGGGAGTCTCTCAAAGAGCTGAGTGGGGGTCTATTTAAGATGCCTCAATTAAAGGAATTATCGAACTGTCCTCGGTACCAGGTACATCTCTGCTGTGGGAACATTCGTGAGAAGAGTGCCTTCCTCTCGTCTGGGCAGGGAGGGAGAGTGTGACGGTGACCTTGAATGGAGTTGGGGGGCCCTCTGGGACTCCACCAAGGCAACTTCCCAGCCAGTTCAGTTTTAGGAAAGAGTTTACGAGGACTTCCGCAGATAATCTAAGTTCCCCATACCTGAGAAGCCCTCAGGAAGTTTCTGTGTTTGCACACTGTGCCTTAAAGTGCTCCTGGGTACTCACAGAATTGTTGTGCTTGGTCCACGGATTAAGCCCTGCCACTGGTCAGATCATGGTGCCAGTGCTATTCCATGTTATACTTTAATATTTAATTGTGTTTTTTAAAATGGGTTGTGTTAAAGGACAACAGATGATAAATTTCACAAACACGTGTGTTTCAGTTAGTGGAGATGCATTTTTATTTGGCAGGGTTAAAATGTAAGCCTATGGAATTGTGCCTTGAGTTAAATTTTAATTAAAGATGTATTAGAAGACTAACCTGGCTGGGCTTTGGATTCCCTAGGGGTTTTTGTCCGGCAGGAACCCAGTAACCCTACCTGGCTCTTCTTCCTTCACAAGGCAACACTGTGCGTGCCCTTGAAGAGGAGAGTGTGGTTTTGGTCTCGGTTGTCTGATGGGCCATTGGGCGGGTTAGGGGTTGGAAAGGTGGGGCCTCTCCCTGCAGACCCAGATGAGGCTGCTTGTGGGGCATTGACACCTGGCGTCCAGAGAACTCACTCAGGTCTGGAGATACCCGCAGAGTATAAACAGTGGCTAATTATAGCCTAAAAGCCAGTTGAAATTTGGCATGAAAATCAGTTTAGTAATTAAAAAACAACAAATTACTCTACCTTTATACTCAGAAACAGAACACACTGTGGATTGAGAGTGGCAGAAATTCACATTACAAAATAGTTTTCTGACTTAAGGGGAGATTCTTCGGAGCTGGTGTTATCCAGCTTTGAGGGAGAAGGCAGCAAGCTACCTGCCCAACCTGTGGGTAAGTTTTTTACCTGTCATCTGTTCTCAGGGCTGGCTATTGAGAGTTCTTAATGCTTCTGCTCAAATGGGACGTGTACACATTTGGGGAGATGATCATGTCTGCAGATTGTGGGGCTGATGCTTTTGTTCCTTGGGGTGAGTAATCATAGGAACGGGGTCCAAGACCGTGTTCTGGGAATCCTGTGGTTTATCCACAGAGTGAAGAGTGGCCTTAGGCCCTGTCACCCGGCAGACCACGATCTCCTCTCTAAGCAACAAATCCCTATTTGCATTTTGTTGGTGTTTTGGGCATTAACACTAAAATCAAGGTTTCAGGCTCTTAAAAAGACTTTGAGAAGTGTTTTGGTTGCTGAAGGATAACACATATCTGGGGGATTCAGTTGTTTCTAGAAATTCCCACCCTAACCTGGGGCTTCACTCCAGTATGCTGGTCTACTTACTCCAGGTTGGCCGGGAGTACCGGAATGATGCTGGTGCTTTTCATGTTGCGTATATAAGGCCGCTTGTATTAAGAGCTGGAGTAAGGAGTCCTCCCCTACCAGGGCCCGCACCCCACTACCCTCTGCTTGTTGGAGCCAGGTCTCTGGGGGCTGCAGCCACGGCTGCTCTTCCCTTGTTAAACGTGCCCATTCGAAAGGCAGTTCTGATTTGGTGCAGAGGTGTGTGTGGAGCTCAGGCTGTCTTGTTTGTGGGTGCGGGACAGGTGTGTTTCTAGGTGAGCTGAAGGAAGGTTCTGTGCTGTTTGGAACATTTCTAGCTCATCATTGAGCTATTCAAATGTCTACAGTGTGTTTTTTTTTTTTTTTTTTTTTTTTGAGACAGAGTCTCACTCTGTTGCCTGGGCTAGAGTGAGTCGCCGTGGTGTCAGCCTAGCTCACAGCAACCTCAAACTCCTGGGCTTAAGCGATCCTACTGCCTCAGCCTCCCAAGTAGCTGGGACTACAGGCATGCGCCACCATGCCCGGCTAATTTTTTCTATATATATATTTTTAGCTGTCCATATAATTCCTTTCTATTTTTAGTAGAGACAGGGTCTCGCTCTTGCTCAGGCTGGTCTGGAACTCCTGAGCTCAAACAATCCGCCCGCCTTGGCCTCACAGGCGTGAGCCACCGCGCCCGGCCAGTGTTTTTAATTCTGCAGAGGGTTGGGGGGATGCGCTGCGCCTTCTACTCTTCAGGCTTCCTCTTTGTGGGCAGTGTAGGGGCTGGGCCATCCCTGGCTTTGTGACCTTGGCCCAGAAGCCACCCGCTGTTCAGAGCTTCAGCTTCTGTGCGATAAGCTCGGAAGCATGATGGGTTTTTGTCGCCCGCACTTAGCCCTTGAGAAATGGCAGAGGGGATGACCCTCGGTTCCTGGCAGAACCTGCTGAGGCTAGAACTTCGTTACCCTCCTGTGGCAGGTGAGAGAAAAGAGGCACAAAGAGGTTAAGAAACTTGCCCAAAGGCACATGGTAAGTGGCCGAGCGTGGGTGTACACCTGGGCGCTGGGCTGTATTGCCACCCCCTACTTAAAAGTGCCATTTGTTTTCAGCCCAGAGAAATGTGGCAGTGCCATCCATTCCTTGGGTTCCACCTTGAGGCATCTTTGCAGTCACTCTGTGTGCCAGGTGAGTGTAGCTGGAGGAGGCTCTGCAGCCTCTATGCTACATGCCATGCCTGCGTCCCTCCTCCCTGGCCAGGAGGTTGGAAGGAGGGACCCCTAACTGCAGCAGGCATGGGTGCTGTGCCCTGCTGGCACCACCCTGCAGAGGCTGGGGAGGAGCTGCGGCCGTGCCCTTTAGCTCCCGGTCGTTTCTCTCGGGCTGGCCAGTTGGCTTGCTGGGCATTCCTCTGTTGCCCAATCTTGTCCTCGTGTCTGGCTGGCATTAGGCTCAGACTGTGAGCTGAGGAAGGACTGGGCCTGCTGTGGTGCTCTCTGGGGACATTCCCTGGGTGGCTGCTCTGTGCCAGGTGTGAGGCAGGTGCTGGAGAAGCTGGTCATCTGGGCAGTGTGGGGCAGGCCTGAGAATACCAAGGAGGGCAACTGGCCCAAGGCCGGGCATGGAAAATGCCTGGGCAGGTGGTGCTTGAACTAAGTAGAAGGTGGTTTTTAACTTTGTTAGGGATGTTTTGAAACATACCTGAAAGTAGGGAGAGTAGTGTAATAGTGTCATTCCTCCTAAGACTCATCCATCCAACATCAGCAATAGTATTGACATCTTGCTAGTCTTTGAGCTGAGTTTTAAAGGATGCAACCCGCAGGAAGAAGAGCTTTCCAGAGATAGTGTGGGGAGCTGGCATGCTCAGACTCAGGTATGCTGTGGGCCAGCCGGGTTCACTGCGGAGGGGCCGGAGTGAGCCCAGGGGTGGAGAGCTGAGCGTACAGGTGTATGGAGAAGATGTGTATTTTTTTGTAATTTTGGGTGTCATGCCTTTTCTCTTTACTACTGTGTATGTGTGAAAAATATTGGTAATGTTTAAAACTAATCAAATGTAAAATTGGAACAGTTTTTTTAACAAGTGTACTAGGCAGTGGCAATTTTACTAATAATTCAAAATTAGAAGAGAAGAAGAACACATTTTGCGATTTCATAGATATCTGTGGATCGAAACATCTGTGGGTGTGGCTCTTCTGCAGCATTGTCACCCGAGCCTGTCAGTCCTGGGTTAGCGCCAGCAGTTTAAGCCATCTTGGGGGCGGTGAGGCTGTGTCCCGATAAGGGTCCTGTGGGTAGTGCCCATTGTGGTTGTTGGGTTCAGATAGGTTTTGATGACGTTTGCAGGTCTGCAGGAGAGGCTGGAACCAGGTCAGCAAAGGCCTTGGTTTCTGCCTGGTCATGATCGGGTTCTGGAAAATAGTTCTTAACGTTTTAATACGGATTTTCTCATGATCCCCTCAGAACTTTGTCCATCTGGGGATTTATTTTTGCCCATGCAGTTCTGCTTTGGCCTTGGCCTGGAATCCCAGGCCTGCGCCCTACTCGGAGCATCCTCTTCCTCCACTGCCAGGCATTGGTCAGCACGTCCCTCCTGGTCCCTTTTTGGTGGGGTCCCTGGGGCATTTGCCTTCAGTAGCCCAAAGAGGAGGGGACAGTTGTGGTGTTTGTACTGTCTAAACCACCAAATGGGTTGTGCAGAAGGATCTGAACCTGTTCCCGAGGCTGCGGTCAGGGAGTGGAGCTTGTTACTAGTACGGTGTGGTGGCCTTGGGGGACTCAGTGTCTTAGTACAGTCAGGCTGCTATGACAAAGTACCATAGACTGGGTGGCTTAGAAACAACAGACATGTATTTCTCACAGTTCTAGAGGCTGGAATTCCAAGATCATGGTGCTGGCAGATTTGGTGTGTCTGGTGAGGGCCCCTTCCTGGGTTATTCATGGCACTTTCTTGCTCTTCCTGTGGTGGAGGGAGTCCGGGTGTTTCTCTCCGCCTCTTTAATAAGGGCACTGATCCCATTCATAAAGGCCCTGCCCTCACGATCTAATCACCTCCTAAAAGCCCAGGCCCTAATACCATCACTTTTGGAGTTAGGATTTCAATATACAAATTTGGCGGGGGACACACATAAACATTCAGACCACAACACTCAGTAATTATTAGATCTGATGAACTTAATCACCACTAGAACTCAGTTGGTATTGAATTTTGCACGTTAATGTACCTTGAAGTTACCTGTTTCCTGAGCGTTTATGGGGGTCCTTGCAGTTCCACAGACATCCCCTGTACGTCTTCCACCGGCACCTAGGAGCACGCGCCGTGGCGGGCTCTGTGTGAAGGGCCACTTGGATTTAAAATTAACTTGTGAGTGTGCCAACCCCAGGTGAAAACCTGGGGCTCAGAAACCTTAGGTAACTTGTCTGGGATTCTAACTCCTAATGGAATGTCTCGCTGTAAGATGTACTCGGGACAGTGGGAGAGGCAAAGGCAGTTTTGGGGGTTTTAGCATAAGCAGAGAAGCGAGAGCAAGAGCCGCTGACGCGGTGCTCGTCCTGCACACAAGGAACTCACCATCAGCTTCGGGGGAGGCTGTCTAGGGAGGACTTATTGGAAGTGGAGGCTCAGGAAGAAATAAAACCTGACCGTGGGAGCTGAGTGGCTGTCAGGGCCTGGCCTGAGGACAGAGTTGTGGTTTGGAAGGTGGAGCTGCAGCACACCTCGCCTGTGTGTCGCTGTTCGTTTTCCTAAGTGACCAGGGAAAAGGCAGGGCCTGGACGGAGGCCTTTCCTCGAGGGCTCAGGCTTGACCGGTGGCCTTGTTGGGCTGACCCCCTGGACAGTGGGGAGGGGCGAGCGCTCTGGCACCAGAGCCAGGGAGACCAGGGTGCGGCTGGGATGGATCCCAGATGCGTGGCTGGCTGGGCGTGGAGTCCTGGAGCTTCCCTGGGAGCCTTTCGGCTTATGAGAAGTAGCGGGCGCCATGCTGGGGCTGTTCCCATGCTGTTGTAGGACCACTGAGGGAGCAGCTTCGGTGCTGTGTACGCCGAGGCCTATAGCTGTGGGAAGTTATTTCTTCTCTCATTATGTCCATTCAGAGGTCTGGTTCTGAAAGAGTCTCTGGACAAAGTAGCTGCAGCCCCTCACGGTGATCTGCCTTGTTGCTTCTAGGCCCTGATGACCTCTCGTGGAATGGGTGCAGCGGAGGTCGTTCCCCCTGCTCCTCCCACCCCACGGGTGCCGCTCTGCCATGGCCCGTTCCCTCCCCAGGCGGCAGGGGCAGCTCAGGAGATGAGACCTGTGAAGGCCCAGCTGCGTGGTGGAGGCTTGTTGGATCCCCACCTTTCTGGACCCCCTGGGTGCCACAGAGTGAAAATGGGTCCTCGATGCTGTCGGGTGACAGTGGGTGGAGGGTCTTCAGAGGGGATCTCATTGTGCCTGTGCCCTGTTAAGTGCTTGTAGTTTCTGATAACACTTAAACTTAGAAAACAGCCCTGTGATGAGCTGTTATCTCCATTTTTCAAATGAGAGATATCCTTATCTTTATTTGTTAGGATCAAGGGACTGTCTGAGGTCCCCTAACTGGAAAGTGGTGACCCCGGGAAAGGGCTGGGAGGTCCTCAGAGATGGGACTTCAGTGCCTCCCTCAGGCCAGGGGCAGGCTGCTTCCCCCCGTGGGCCACGGCCACTCCATGCAGCAGGCATGGTCATGGTGTCCCGCCCAGGCCACTGTGAGGCCTGAGGGGGCCCAGGGAGCTTTCCCGCACCACCACCCCTCCGGCAACTCCCCTGCACCCTGCACCTGCTGGGGGCTTCTCCTGCCACAGCCCGTCCTCCTCCTCGTTCTCACTTCTCTCTGGAATGCCAGGCCCTCTCCTCACCAGCGTGAGACAGACGGCCAGGCCTGCCTCCAGCTCCTTCTTCCCAGTCCCGTGGAAAGACTGTGCTGTGGAGCCTGGCAGACCTGGTGCCCCACCCTTGGTGGCCTGTCAGGTGCCCCCCCCCCGCCCCGCCCCCCCCTGCTGGGGGTCCGTCACCTGCTGTTTCCTGGCTCATCTTCTTCACCTGTGACTGAGGCTGCCGCCGGGGGGTGTGCCCTGAGGCACTGGGGAGTGGAGGAGACTTGGGAGGTCTGGGCGTGGCCTTGGCACGGCCTTGGCACGTGGGAGGCATCAGCAGGTGGTGACTTAGGAGTTGGCTCCTGTCCAGCACTGCGCCCTGCCTGGGGATCCCCAAGCTGACCCACCTCTTCAACCTGGGCTCTCCGGGTCAGTGCCGCTGGCACTCTCCACACTGCCTTGTTTTTACCTGTGTGCGCTGCGCTTGTCTTGCCAGTTGGAATCATAGCTGATACTGGCTCCTGGTGATGTGTGTTACCATGCGTGTTCACGGTTGTCCCTGCAACAGCAGTACTGTGCCATTGCCACTGCTCACGGGAGCCAGTGGTAAGGTGACAGCTCTGGGGAAGCCTCCTGGGGCTCTGCAGTCCCAGCCTTGGACTGACAGGGACCTTGTGTCCCAGCTGAGCAGCAGGCTGGCCTGGTTCCCACGCACCTGTCTGCGGCAGCACCTTGGAGTCGGGTTGTCAGGACTAGTGTGTAGACAGGGTCACCCCTTCCACTTATACTGTGGCCCGGGCAGGACCTGGCTCCTGTCTCTGCTGGTGCCACTCACCTGGTTGTGGCAGGCATTGAGTGGGCTCCTGCATGCCGGGCGTGGGGCCTGGCCCTCAGGAGTAACAGCAGTGAAGTCCTCCTGTGGGAGAGATGAGACCCCTGTCCAGCCACCCTGACCAGTCACTGTCGATTTTCTCAGGTGGTGTGTGTCTCCGTGAGCCTGGCATGGGCCCTGGGGCTGCTGTGCTGACAGTGCGTGGTGCCCTGGCCCATGCTCGGGGTCCTCTTGGTCTTCCTGGTCTGCACCTGGTCTGAAGCCCCAAACCAGGGTTTCTCAGTTTCTCAACGCTTTTTTGCACCATTCTTTCTCACTTTTTTTTTTTTTTTTTTTTTTGAGACAGAGTCTCACTTTGTTGCCCGGGCTAGAGTGCCGTGGCGTCAGCCTAGCTCACAGCAACCTCAAACTCCTGGGCTTAAGTGATCCTCCTGCCTCAGCCTCCCGAGTAGCTGGGACTACAGGCATGTGCTACCATGCTCGGCTAATTTTTTCTATATATATTTTAGTTGGCCAGATAATTTCTTTCTATTTTTTTAGTAGAGACGGGGTCTCGCTCTTGCTCAGGCTGGTCTTGAACTCCTGACCTCGAGCGATCCACCCACCTCGGCCTCCCAGAGTGCTAGGATTACAGGCATGAGCCACCGCACCCGGCCTCTTTCTCACTTTTTCTTCTGTAGATCTTTACAATCTTTTTTACATTACATTTTTTAATTGCAGAAAAGTTTTATGCACAGAACATGTATTTCCAAGCATCCCCCTGTCCAGCATTCTAAGCTAAGCCTGAAGGCTGCCACATTGCACTGTCCCCTATGGATCTTTTTTTATTACATCTTACAGTTTGTATATTGCCATGCATTTTCTTTTTTACTTGTGGGCTTGTGATGAGCAGGTGCCATCTCTACAGTGAATTACTGGGGTGCGCTAAACCGGACTACAAGCCGGCTTCCTGGAGTTGCCTTTCAGCTCCGTTTTCTTTGCACCATCCAGAGTCACTACACATGCGTGGGTGTCACTGCCCATTTCTGATGATTAGCATGTAATTTGGGCCCTGGGGCACACTGGACCCGACCTGAGGGTCCTGGAGTCAGGGATCTGCTCACACACCTGCTGTCCTGCAGTTTGGAATCGGCTTTAAAGCTGACTGTTCTGCTCTTGATCTGTTAGCAAGTTGATCATGAACTTCTTAAAGTCATTCCTTCATAGTTGTTTCCAGGGTGCGGTTTTGATCAGTGACACCTTCAGTGACCCATGGAGACTCTGTGTCTGTGTGTCTGAGCACGTGTGTTGTCATGGAGTGGCGTTAGTGGCCTTGTCGGTCGGGTCCCGGTGTTGCCAGGAAGCAGAGGGCATCTGCCAGCAGAGAGAGAGGAGAGTCGATGGCAGGACCATACGAAGGGTGGGCAGGGTCCAGGGATGCCAGCCAGGAGAGGTGAAGCCCTGTACCGTTGGGCCTGGCAATGGGAGCTTCCACCTCTAGGTCCAGGGGTAGGGGGAAGGGCAGTATCCGAACCCCAGAGAGAGAGGGGCTGTCAGCTGGTGGCAACTGGCCTCGAGCGTGTGTGTGTGCTTGGCCTCCCAGGGCACTTGGAGGGCTCTTTGCCCTACAGCCTCCTGGCATGGTTCTCTGACTTAGGATAGCTGGGGGTCCTGGGGCCGGGCGGGAGGAAGGAACCGCGTTGGCTGAGAGCAGGATTGGCAGGTCCAGGTTGCAACTGTGACCTCGCTGGGGATGTATTCACTCCCGATCTGTGGCGCTTTCTCCTCCAGGAGCCTGCCCTGGGGTGTCTGCCATGTGGCCTTGAGGCTTGGTGAGTGGAGTGTTTGCTGGATCTGGTTTCTGTGAACCGTGACACTTGAGCAACCCGCACAGCCTCTGAGCACCTGGCAGGCAGTAACAGCAGCTCTGAGAGCCAGACTTGGGAAGGGGCAGGGAATCTGAGGGCAAGAGGCCACCCCCAGCGCCTTCTTTAAACCTAATGTGCAGATTAGTTGAAAGTTTTATCTGGAGGATGCCCATGTTTTGGTTATGAAATGTGAAACCCGTGTTTTGCTGACGCTGTTTTTTCTAGCTCGTCTTTCCTCGACTGGGTCTGCCCTGGGCTACTTTTCCAACTGCATGAGCTAATACGTACACGGAAGGTGCCAAACAAGCTCATTATTGCCCTGGCCAGCCACGCAAACAACACCTACCCAGGGACTCACCTCCAGACACCACTGCTTCCTGATTTATTTTATTTGACAGAATGACAATTGTTTTACTTGTAGTTGTTCATACTTTTGTTCATGCCTCTGGGATCAGTTCTAGAAAATGTGGTTTGATCGTTACTTTCTGACATCACCAAGTACGTGTTTGATGAGTTCCAGAAAAATCTCAGCTCTGTAATGATTGGGGCTGGTTCTTATGGTTTTTCCTAAACTGAGAGTCTGTCTGTCTTTCTCCTTTCCTTTGTTTCTATCCGCCTTTTTTTTTGTCTGAACCTAAATTGCTCAACTAAATTCTTAAGGAAACTACAAAAGGGAGGACCCACTTTAAAAAAAAATTGTGAGAAATTATGTAATAACCATATTGCAAACTGCTTTCACCAGTCGGGTGAACGTGCGTGTCCCTGCCCGCTTCTCCAGACTGGGCTGGGTCACGGACTCCTTTGACAATCTGTGAAAGCCGTGGGCCTCCTCATCAAATGCAAGTAGACACAATTTTATGTACAGTTTAGGAGACGTTCTTGTGTCTCTTAATGCCCATCGTGGGGACTGTCCTCAGTCTCTGGCCTAGGTTAGGAGCCCCTGCGGGGTGGGCTGCCTGGGCGGTCTCTGGGCCCTGAGGGCAGCGTGGCCTGGCCTGCGGGAGCTGCATCTGGCGGGAGCTGCATCTGGCGGCGTGGAAGCAGGCGCTGATGTGCTGGGGCTGGCCTTGAGCAGGCGCTGATGTGCTGGGGCTGGCCTTGGGGCGGACCCTTCTCCCATGAGAGAGAAACCCCAAGTGTGGCTGTCCTCACGCCTGGTTTGTTGTGTTTTGTTTTGGGCACCGGCCACATCTGCAGAGTGACTGTGCAGCGCAGTTGTGTTGGCGACACGGGTGCCTCAAATTTACTTTGTGGGGACATGTAGGGTTAGCTGAAATTAGCAGGGGGAGCCACAGAAAGTCAAGGTTGTCGAGAAGCATTGTGCAGTGTCACGTTGAGAAGTGTGGCTGAGATAAGACCTGGAGCATCGGAGGGGCGGGCAGGATCCCCCTGAGCTGAGCTGAGGGGAAACACCAGGCTTGGAGCTGTGGCCCTGAGGCGTCCTGGAGGGGAGCCGTGGGTCAGCTCCCTGCACTTGCATGTGTGGCTAATCCCACAGCCACGTAAAACAATATGCACCTTCCTTTATACGTAGTGTGATATTGTGTTACTATAGAGATGCAGATCATATATTGTATGATACATGTATTGATTATAATATATGTTATAGAATATGTTGTGTACACATGTGTACTTATGCAGATTTTATATATTGTACTATCTCATGTAATACAGTGTGCAGGTTTTGCTCTTTACTTCTTTAAAGTTCTTTGGAGGATGTCTGGCTGTCAGGGTTGACTTCTCGAGTAGCTCATTTTCACTGCTGAAGTGAGGGGTGGCGTGTTTCCTAGGGGCCTGTGATCTGGGGTCTGAAGCTGTAGTGCCAGGACACCCCCCTTGCCCAGGTCCTGGGCCCGCCTGGCAGAGAAGGAGCTTGGTCAGCTCCAGGGTTGAGGAGTTGGAGGGATGGCTTGGCCCTGCCTTGCCTGGGGTGTTCCTCTGGCTGGGCTGAAGCGCCTGGGGCTGTGGGCTTTCTCCAGCAGTCACCACCAGTTCCCTTGAGACCCCCTCTGCAGAGGCCACAGCCACAGGAGGCCCCTGAAGGTCTCTCTGGCCTGTGGTCACTGAGTTCCTTTTTACAACAGGAAGCACAATCCTTTCCACTGTGGCTTCCACTGAAGTGGGTGGCAGGCCGGCCCCACTCTTCCCAGTGGGGAAAACCCAGTCACACCCATTTGTAAAATCGGCTCTCTGCATTTGTCAAATAAAGAAAACACATCTTTAGTGTGAACAGTTACTGATAATTCTCAGCAATCTGTCACTCCATCTGCAGCCCTGAATGGTCAGAATCCTTGCTTTAGTGATAAGCCACGGCTCAGATGATGTGTTTGTGGTGTCATCCAGATGCCGGTCTGTCGTATGTGGAAGGGGTGAGGCAAAGGGCTGTTTGAAGTGGAGGCTTTGCATCAGTGCAGGATTTAATTTCTTCCTTTATAAAGGACCCATCTTGGCTCCATGACGCCCAAGCAGTGGCCCCATTTCTCTGCTCCGTCTCGAAGCCACCCCTCTCCGGAGCACGCACAGCCACCCCCTGTGCTGGCTTCAGTGCTTGCTGCTTCCTGGAGCGTCCACGGCGCATACCTTGCAGGTCTCTCAGCAGGTCGAGGCCCTGCCTGTCCCTCTGGGACCTCACCTCCTGCCTCCACCTTCCCTCCTGGGAGTTGGGGTCCTTTCCTAACCCTCTCCCCAACCCATGCCCAAGGATTAGCATTTCTGCGTTGTTGACCCATCTCTGACTGCAGTCCAGACCACTCCTCGGAACGCTAGGTGCCTGTGCCAGCTGTTGTTTGGATGGGGATTCCCACAGAGAAATGTGATGGCATGGGGACTCTTGCCCTTTCCTCTCCTTCCTGCCATCTTTCTCAGCCCCGTAGTGGCTGAAATAGCGGGAGCCACAGGCAGAGTGAGCGCCCCACGGATGGGGACTGCTGTCCAGTCCCTGCTGTGTGCCACAGGTAGCAGCGCACTGCTTGCTGAGGGTTGCTGGGTCTTCCGGGGCAGGGTGGCACTGTGGTACAATACAGGTTGCTGGCATGCATGACGTCGGCCTGCAGGAGACATTCCCACAAGAAGACTAGCTGGGCCCACACGGATCTCACTCACTCTCATGGATCCTGCAGCTTCCCCAGTGGGGAAGGAGGAAGGTGCTTCCCGGGAGTCGTCACCATGCAATACATGAGAGAATGGCATCTCACTGCAGCTGAGGTTTGCGTTTCTCTTACTGGACGTGAGCTTCAACATCTTAAGGAGCCATCTGTATCTCCATTTCTGTGAACTTTCTGTTCCTGGTATTTGTCCATTTTGGTTAGCTAGTCAGCCCTGCCCTGGAGGTTTTGAATGAGCAACACATGGGCAGCTCCCTCGGGCATGGATGTGTATTCTCCGCTTGACTTTTGACTTTGTTGTTTTCCTCCTGTGCCACTGTTTGTTTTCTTTCCCTGCAGTCATGTTTGTCAGTGTGTTCTACGACTTGGAGATTCTGTGTGCAGGTAGAAAGGCTTCCTCTACTCTGAGATCGTGACAGCTCCTCTCGGTTGTGTGGTGGTTGTATGCTTTGGGTTTGGCAGTAGCGCTCTCACTCATTTTGAACTTCTGGTGTGCATGTGGACGTGCGGAGCCACCTTTGTTCTGACGGCCGCCCACGTGTCCCAGGAGTAGCCCTTTGGAACAGTTTGCGTTTCTTCACTGAGTTGGGTGCCACCTTTGTCTCAGTCTCACATCCCATGTTCGGGCCTGTTTCTGGGTTTTCTCTCCTGGTCTGCTGGACTGCTGGCCTCTCCACATGCAAGTTGCACAGTTTGGTTAGGAAGACTCCATGGTCTTTTTAAAACCTGGTGGGGCCACGCCCTGCTGCCCCCACACCCCGCCCTGTTCATGCCACTCCTGTCGTCTTCACATTTTCTTGACTGTTCTTATGTGTTTTTCCAAAGTCTCTTTAGAATCACCTGTCCGATTAAAAACAAGAGGAGGAGGAAAGAACCCTGTTGGCACTGGTACTGGGGGATTGGGGCAGGAATGTGTGAGGCCATCACATCTGTGCACCTCCCTGTGCCCTTCAGGACGTGTGACGGCTTTCCTCATCTGGTCATAGGAATCTTGCGAAGTGTGTTCTTGGGTGTCAAGTCTGGTTCTGTTATAACAGGTGCTATGCACATGAACGTGTCAGACTACTGTGCCTTTCCGTTGGGAGTCACGGTCTTGTTGAGATGATATAAATAATTTAGGGAGGTAAATAGATGGTGGGCTCTGGTGCCAGATTGCTTGGGTTTTAATCTTGCATCTTTTGGGCAAATGACTTAGGCTCTTGTGCCTCAGTTTCCTCATCTGTAAAGTGGGGCTGATAACAGGATTCCCTGCACTGGATTGTTGTGAGAATTAAGTGAGTTTATGTAGTATCTAGAATAGTAATTTGCTCATAGGCAGTGCTTTATGAGTTTTAGTTACAATTACACACTCACACAAAGCAGTTGAATAGATAGTATCTATGGAGAAACATAACAAAACACAAGAGCTTTGCAGTTCCCGAGAGAAAGGGAATGAAAGTCCAGTGGGGAAAATTTGGGGAAAAATTGGAGGATTTTTCTGGAGGCTATCTGTGCTCACTTCTGCGTTGGCTGTTGGAGCAGATGCCTTAATTCACAGAAAGGGCAGACCCAAACATTCCGAACCTTGGGAATCTCCCCGTGGACTCAGGGGAGGAAGCAGCAGGCCCAGCCTGGCTGGAGCAGGCAAGCAGGGGTACCTGTGGACTCTGCCAGTACACGCAGAACCCTGGGGGCTGTGGGACAGACGGACAAGCAGCTGTGGAGGGGCCTGGCTTGCCTGGAAGGGGAAGTTGAGACCTGGTGGAAGTGCAGGTTGGAGGAGGGAATCAGAAAGGAGGCGGTGACGAGGGCTTGAAGGGCCAGCACTGAGCAGCCTACCTTGGGGGCTTGCAAGAGGGCACAGATGGAGCTGCTCCTTCCCTGGGGCCTCTTTCATCCAGGTGCATCCTGCCTTGGGCCCTTGTGCCCTGGGGGGCTTAGAGCCTCTCCACTCTGGCGTCCCAGGTCTGCAGGTGCTAGAGGTGCTGGCAGCTCTGCGTGGCCACCCTGGGCAGCCCTTGAGGGAGGGCAGTGAGGTGAAAGTAGGCACCTTTGACCTTTTCTGACCTAAATTGTTCTTTTGACTGACTTTTACAAGATGACCCAAGGAATATTCTCTTTAACCAAATACAGAATTTTCCTTTTTGTAGTTGACTGTCCGCTCAACCAGCTGGGCCAGAGGACTAGCATCCTGGAATGTTCTGGAGGAATTTGAAAGTCCAGACCCCCCAAAAAGGGTTAATGAGGGGGCTCAGAGGGACTTGAGGGGTACGCCACCTGCTCCCCGGCCCCGCCTGGGGTGTTTCTGCGTATGGAGCCGCTTTCAGCATCCAGGTGACCTCACCTATCAGACCATCAGGGCAGTGAGTCACACGCCGTAAATTAGTATCCGCAAGGAAAGATTTTGTTAGTTGCGGTTATGTCTTCTCCCTGTTAAAATTAGTCTTTTGAAGAAAGAGTGAGGTGTGTGAGTTTATAGTCTGTCTATTACAGGCTTCCTGCCGGGCCCTGAAGCCTTTCTCCCGCAGTAACTGCCTTCGTGTGTGGTTTCCAGTTGTCGAGCCAGAGCCGTGGAAGTGGAAGGAACAGGGCGCTCTGCCCACACCCCGAGCCCGACCTGGACAGGCCCAGTGACTCATTCAGGGGCACACAGTAGTGGGTTGGCCTCGGATTCCTGCTCTGCTTCCTGATAGTCTTAGTGTTCAGTGATGAAAATACCAGGGTGGGGGTGGAGGTAGAGCCCCCTCCCCCACCTTTGAACTGCTAGTTCAGTTTGTTTGGCTTCATGGTGAGGCGTGAATGAGTTTGCAAAGCAGCTACTTCTGCTTGTCCCACCTCTTGAACTTGCTGGCGAAGGTGTGGGTGAGGGAGGAGACAGTGGTTTTGGGGGGCAGGGCTGCGAATAGACGAACCTCGCCCCTGTGGGGGCTGCCTGACTGCTGGGGGCTTCTGAGGACAGTGGAGTGGGAACCAGGGCCAGACACTCATTAAGGAAATTGACTGCCTTGAATTTGCCTCCATGCAAGTGCTTGCTTTTGAAATATGTTACTCTGTTTACTCTCCTTACTCTGAAAGGGCTTCAGGTGCTTCAAGTAGAGAATGAATGAATGAATGAATTTATTTATTTGAGACAGTGTCTCACTCTGGTGCCCAGGCTAGAGTGCCGTGGTGTCAGCCTAGCTCACAGCAACCTCAAACTCCTGGGCTCAGGCAATCCTCCTGCCTCAGTCTCCCGAGTAGCTGGGACTACAGGCATGCGCCACCATGCCCGGCTAGTTTTTTTTTCTATATATATTTTAGCTGTCCATATAATTTCTTTCTATTTTTAGTAGAGACAGGGTCTCGCTCTTGCTCAGGCTGGTCTCGAACTCCTGAGCTCAAACGATCCGCCCGCCTCGGCCTCCCAGAGTGCTAGGATTACAGGCGTGAGCCACCGTGCCCGGCCTAGAGAATGAATTTAAAGGGTGCTCTCAGGGGTGCCAGGGAGATATATTTGCAGGCTGTGTGCTTACCTCGTTCTGCCTTGGTGTACTTTAGTGACTGCACACGATGACGGGCCACCTCTCAGATGGCGCTTCCTGCAGTCACGGGTTCTAGGCGCGTGTGTGCTGGGAGGAGGGTGACTGGCGGTAGTGAGGATAGAGGCCTCTTCGGAACGTGCAGCGAACCCCTCGGTTCATTCTTGTCTGTTCCTGAGCTCCTGCCCTGGCCCTCCCGGGGAGGGTGAGGGAGAGGTGGAGATGTTGGCACCCACGGAAGCAGGCTGTCCCTGGGCTGGTGCCGGGCCTGCCTCCCTCAGACCTTTTTGACTCCTGAGCTCAGCTCTTCCCCAGGGGGCCCCCAGGACAGACTATCTGATGGGAGCTCCCAGGGACTGGAGGCTCATCTAAGCCTCAAGCCCGGTCCCTGCAGTGTGGCTCCTGTGCCATGTGGTCGGTAACAGAAGAGCCACAGGTGCCCCACGGGCCCCCGCCCTGCCACAAGCATCCCTCCAAGCAGATGTGCCCTGGTTGTTTTCCTGAGGAATGTGTCTTGAGGAGACACCCGGTGTTTGGTGTTCTAGAAGTGTTGAGGGTGCTACAACCCATTATGTAGCATCTTTAAGGAGTCTCTGGAAAGACTAAGATCTCACGTTTTCAGATGTCCTGGGTGGGAGAAGCTGGTCCACTAGGGATAGGCCACAGGGGTGTTGACAACTCCATGCCTCTTCCTCTCCCTGCCTGGAGTCTGGCACAGGTTTCTATGACGTATCACGTTCCTGTCTTCCCCTCTCGTCTTGTTGGTCCTTGTTTTCTTGGGGCAGTACTTTCCTAACGGGGGTGCACATCCTCAGGACATGTCTTTAAATGAAAGTGGATGTGGATGTGCCTTGAGTAAAATGCAGACCTCACAGGAGTTTTAAAGGTGAACCTGTTCGAGGCAGACTGCTTTGGTGGGGTTTAGACCCCAGGTCTTCCCTAAAGTAGGGTCCTTCTATAGAAAAGTGGGGGACACTCTGACCTCAGGCCAAGTGCAAGGCCCGTCACCATGGAGTGGGGATTTAGAATGATGGTTGAGCAAGGCGAAGTTCTTTCTCCTTGCAGCCGGAGAGAGAACTGGGGGAACAGCCTGTGTCCCAGCATCAGTGAGGACCAGCTGTGTGCAAGGCTGGGGATCTAAGCTAGAAATAGGAAACGGGAGCCTTTGTGGCACCGTGACCTGGGGACGGCCTGCCAAGTAGCATTCCTTATCCCCAGTTCTCTGGTGGCTGCTGTCACAGAGCGGTCAGTGTCAGGACCCTCTGGAAGGTTGCACCGAACCTGCTGGGCCACCAGGCAGACAGTGGAGGCCACTTCAGAAGGGTGTTGTGGGTGCTGGAGGAGCAACGGCGGCAGGCGGACCCTGAGCTCCACGTCAGCCCAGGCCCTGCTCTGCGCGGCCTTTGCCTGTTGCTGGTTCCTGTGGAGTCAGCCTTACTGGGGGGCTGCGGCCGGGGGGCCGGGGTATGTGTGGGGCAGCTCTGCACACCATGCCGGACACTCCTAAATGGTAGCCGTAACAAGGACCATGGCGAGGGGACACGGGTGGCTGTTTTCTTTCACACTATGGCCCTGGTGGGGAGGAGGCAAGCAGCCGCCTGTGTTTCAGCCCTTCTCTGTGGGCTCTCACAAACACGGGCTGACAGTATCGGATTAGGTTTGTAATCCCCCAAGAGAGTTCTGCTATAACCAAATAAACAGAATAGAGTTACTTTGGGCCACTGGCCAAACTAGAAATATTTTGGATCTGGTGATCTTTTTCTTTGGGTTGCTATTCACTGTAGAAGGTTTTGACCCGTATTCCATTTCAGAATAGGAAGAACAGCTTATTTTTCAGAGTGGCAAATAAGGAAAAGAATGAAAGTATCTCAGAGTCTCTGTTTCCATCGGCTCTCCTGGGAGGAACATTTTTATAGACACCAGACGTCCTCGCCAGCCCGGCCAACTTTCCATCCTCAGATGGCTGTGGTGCGCCGGGAGAGGGCCCCTCCTCTCCTAGCTGTGCAGAGCCGCCAGGCACTAGCTGGAATGGGTGTTGGGGAAGCCAGGGGTCCACCCTCACCCTTCCACAGGGCATGTTGCCTCTTGTCCTGCGGCCACCCAGCCTTTGCTGTTACGGCCCTAGACCAGCATGCCTGCCGGCTGAGCTCTCTTTTGGGATTCCTTCTTACATCACAGACCTCAAAGTTTTCAGGGCTTTTTTTTTTTTTTTTGCAAGAGACAGGGTCTTGCTCTGTTGCCCAGGCTGGAGTGCAGTGGCACGATCATAGCTCACTGCCACTTGGAACTCCTGGGCTCTAGTGATCCTCCTGCCTTGGCCTCCCAAAGTGCTGGGATTACAGGCGTGAGCCACCATGCTCAGCCTTCACGTTTTTATGACTTAATTGCAGATGTTTGATCTTGGTACAGATAGTTTTTGAGAAGGTCACTGTCATCATTAAATGATCATGGAATCATAGGTAAAGTGCTCAATGTGTACTTTAAAGCCAGTGAAGAAAGTACTACTTCAGTTGTGGTTAAAGCAAGTCCATACTATTAAGATCAACACAAAAACATCCCATCTCTGAATTCTTCAATCTATCTCTTTAAGTGACATACACTCCCAGGGAGCAAGCTTGGGATTGTGCAGGTGAAATTCAACCTTGCTTAGAAACCTGTGTGCAGAGTTGGACTTTGATTTACTTAAATGCTCTGTAACATACCCGCTCTGGGAATTGTCAGTTTTTAGACATCCTCGCATCATCTGAGGTCCTGCTACAGTGGGGAGCAGGGTGGAGCCAGAGCTTTCCCTTTCCAGTCTGGCTACCATCAATTCTAGAACCTTGTGGAAACATGACTTGGCTTGTACCTGGTTGCCACCTCTCTCCTGTTCCTTCGAGCTGCCCAGCAGTTGCTGTATGAAAATCCCTGAAGCTTTGCAGTTGAGTGGCTGAAAGCTGACTAAGCATAGCCCCTCTGGTGCCCTTTGTCCATTGTGGGAACCCTAGGGCCACCCTATAGCATAGGCGGGGTCACAGCTGGTGTTGGTGCCTGGAATTTCTGGAGAAGCTGAGACCTCCGAGAGTGCAGTGCTGAGAGCTGCTCCATTGTTCTCTGCTACCTTCTCCCACCTGCCCCAGGGCTCTGGAGGAACTAGAGGCAGGCCTGGGGCTTCAGGTTGGGAAGGAACTTGGTTTTCCAGAGAGAATTACTGGGTGCTCCCTGCTGTCCCTAGCACAGAGGTACCCCCGGGCGTCTTAGCCCCAGTGTTAACGCTTCAGAGGTTCTGCCCAGGGCTCAGGACTGGGGGTATCACTTGGCGGTGAGGTTGTGTGGTAGGAGAGGTGGTGATATGACAAATTTTGGATGCAGCAAACCACAAAATAACAAAAATTCCAGAGGCGGTTGGGGTGGTTTATCGATACTTCCTTACACCTTCAGCCTTGGCCAGAAACATCTGCCAGCCGCTGGCGCTGGGCCCTAGGCAGGATGCTGGTGGCAGCTCTGCCAGTGGGTCTGTGCGGGTCCGTGTGCCAGGCCCCACCCGCCAGTCCGGCACAAGGCCATGCTGATGTCACACAGCTGCGTGTTACCCCGTCTCTGATTCCTGTCCCATTCAGCTTGTCCCACCTGTAGGCACCCAGACTAGAAGTAACCACGCACTTGAGGGGGAAGGGAACTGCCTCAGGACCGCAGGCTTGCTGCTGCCGGTTCAGGCCCCAGTGGAACACAGTAGGCTCACGTGACATTGTCCCAAATCTTGAAGGCATTGCTGCCTCCGTGGGGAAGGAAGGTGGCTGACCTTTTGAAGGATGTCTGAGATGCGTAACCTGGCCTCAGACGAAGAGTAGAAGTTTAATGTTTTGAGGGAGGACGGAAGGCAAGCCCTGCGTGGTGTGAGCTGGGCACAGTGTGTCCTTGGCACCCTGTGCGGACTGGGGAGAGAGGAGGGAGCACTGGAGGGTGAGTCAGTGGGGATGGGAGCAGCCTAGTGGCAGAAGGGACACAGGCTCACGGGAAAGGTGCCCAGTGATCTGAAAGAGTTGCTGTGTAACATATTTACAAATTCTTGTCAAGACAGGTGAGCGTGCAGAACGGGCTCCTTGTGAGTTTTGGAGCCTTGTTTCATGCTCATTCAGAACAGGTGGACAGTTTTCAGTAAATGTGAGGAAACTCCAGCGTGGGGCCACCTGGGAAGGCAGGAGGAGCAGGGTCAAGTCAACTCTGCTGGGCTGTCATTGTCCCCTTTGTGGAGGGGCCCCTGCTGGGCTCTGTTTCTCCTCTGAAGGTTCAACGATGGGCAGAACCGTCTCGGAGGCTCTTTCCAGCCTTGACGTTAGACCTGAGCCTGCCTGATATTTCGGGGCCATTGTCTCTGTTTCAGAGCAGGTGCAGGTGGTTTCGTTGATTTGCTCCAGGCTCAGTTCTGGAAGCCCCTGGCTCGGAGCTTGGATTTGAGGTCCTGTCCTTCGTGCAGCCTGGGGCAGAAGTCAGGTGTTACATACGCTTTCCCTTCATTTACACTTAGTTTCTGAAAACTGATCAGAAACACTTGTTAACTTATTTTCCAAACCAAAAACTTTTAGTGACAACTCTGGATAAAAAGACTCATGAAACCAATGATATCATCATCAGATTATTCTTTTATTCTTCGGAGCCATTCAAACAAAAATTAGACCATGTTCAGTGACTCATATTTTCAGTTAGGTTGCTCTGTGTTCTTTTTTGTCATTTATCTCTTTCTGGGCTAAGTACCTGTGCGTGCATACACTGTGCTGGGGTTGAACCAAGGATTTGATTCACCTAGGCCATTTCAGCAAGACCCCTTAATTGACATTATCTTCTTCCTGGAGTAACTGAGGGGACCGCATTCTGCTCTGGAGTTTTGAGACTGTGATAGCAGCAGCTCTTTTTATTGAGAAGCTGCTGTGCTTAGGTACTGTGTTGTTCCCTTTTACAGATGGGGAAACTGAGGGCTGAGTCTGATGGATTCACAGCTATTGTAAAAGACTGATTCAGACTTTGAAGTTCGTTTCTCAACACCAAGTTAACTCATGCAATGCTAAGAATGTGCTCGGACCCTGCTTTATTTAGTAGGAACATATGAAGGGGAAAGCTTGGTCTAGGGAGAACCTGATCTTGAGGAGGCCCCTACGAGTCTGTCTCCCCTTTCCTGTTCTGTGAGATGTAGAGTTGCTCTAGACGGTCCCTTGGGGAACATGTGGGTCAGGGAGCCTGCTCTCTGCCGGTCACTGAGTTGGTCACTTGTGCCGCCTCTGGCTCTGTTCTGGCGAGTTTGCTTTCAGTTCCTGTTGAGTTGCAAGCAATTGTATTAAACTTGCAAAGATTCCCCACAGGTGAAGTTATGGTTGAGCAAATCTGGAATCAGTCATGGGAATTGATGGCAAAAACACTGCAGAAAGCTGGCCCCTCGCCCACCCAGCCTGGCTGTCTGGAGTCTCAACCCGGGGCCAGGGCTGGGGGGTTGCTGATGGCAGGAGTGCCTTGTGACCCTCTGCAAGTCCAGGGTCTCCCCACCCCCCCAACTGGTCACTGTGCTGCCTTTGGTCACCTCAGCTACTTAAATGTCTTCAAGAAATTAAGTTGAAATCAAATTTAAGCTTTAGTGCTCCTTTGTTCCCGTTTATCCCAACAGTCATCTTAAAACCTTTCCTTTTAATTAAGTCCGTTTTCCACTTATTTCAGTGCTCGCCATCAGGAGACAGTTGTAGCCCTATCCTCATGAATTGGGTGAGCCCAGAATGGGGTGGGCAGGAGGCCCTGGGGGGGCTGGAGCCTGGAATCCCAGCCCCGCCTCCCCCCAGGGTGCTGAGAGTGAACAGTGACGCTGTCCAGGGTCTCACACTGTGCTGGGTGCCAGTGAGGCTGCGAGCAGGCCCCTGCCCCAGCGAGGTCTTGCTGCCCTGTAGCTGCTACTGCTGCTATTTTTTTTTTCCTTTTTAAAACTGCTTCTTTGGCAGCTTTCACTTCTCATGTAGGCAAGTCCCAAGCTAATATTTATCCTGCAAAGTATCTTAAAAATGCTGGAGCGCTGAGTATTTGCAGAGAACTTTATTAATCTTTGAAAGAGGGTTATTGTTACACTGATAAACTGAGGCACTGTTTACAATAGCCAGATTGTGTTTGAACTTGCAACCTTTACTTCTACAGTTAGTTTTTGTTAACAGATGGAATTGTTCTGGCTGTTCTTGTAAAGACTCCTTTATCCATGTGGTTTTTGTTTGTTGCTGGCAAGCGTGGGGTGTGTGGGGGGAGGGGACCCTGGCACATGGAGCTTTGTGACGTTCAGGTGCTGCTCATTTTATGACTGGCAGGCTTTTCAGGAATGTGGGATTTTGTACTGGGAGACCCCCAACTTCTTATGAATTGTCACTTTAAAATTGGAGGTACCTCCTTCCAGAGGGAACACTGGCCCTTCTCACCAAAGACCTATAAGCATGTTTGAAAGAACAAGCGAAAGATGTGACAAGGTCGTGGGTAGATGGTGTTACTTACCTGGGGGTCCAGATTTCAGGTCTAAAGGAAAATGACACTGATAGTGAACTTATTCCTTAAAGAAAAAACCAAATAAAAGTCTTTGCTGAGGATGTTACTTTTCAGTAAAACCCGCCACTTCCTGGCTCACCTCCAGAACCTGCTTCCTGCACCCTGGACTTTCCGAGTAGGTGGAGGACTGCGAGGAAAGGCCTCCAGGTGCCCTGCCTGCACCAGGTGTGGGGAGCAGGTGAGAGGAGCGCCAGCGAAGCCTGGAGGTGGGTCTTGCAAAATGTGGGGGCACAGAGATTGGGGCTGTGGGGGGTCTGGAATTGAAGGCCTGAGAGCCCTCTGTAGATAGACTGTCCCCAGAGGTTGGGTTTGGGTCTGGCTTGGGTGGGCCGCCCTGGAGCAGCCGGGTGGTGAAGGGTGCCTGGAGGAGGCAGGGGCTGCATGGGGGCAGGGTGCTTCTCTAGGGGGTCAGAGTGACCCTGCCCGTGCCCAGGGCCCAGTGCCTGGCTCTTGGGTGTGTTTTTGCCCTGCTGCAACCTTAGTACACAGCCCTGGGACTTCCTCTTTGGGCAGCTGACTCTCCTTTCTTGCTCACTTGCAGTTCCTCTATTTCCCCTCCCGTGGTGCGGCAGCACCCCTAAGCTGCTGGTGGCCTGTGGGCAGGGAATAGGGGGAGTCCTCAGTGTCTTCTGGCACCTGCCGCCATGTTCTGCCGCACAGGCATTGGTCCCTGTCATGCCAGTGGCCCCGTGGGTCTCTTGGGCTGTGTGTAAAAGATTGGTGGTTGGTTGGCCGTGTTGTTTGGGGACGCACTCCCCAGATGCTGAGGTGAGCAGCTGTCTGGCCTCAGTGCCGTCAGCCCGACAGGAGCGAGACGCAGAGGGGCGTCCTGGAACCCACTGATTCTTGGATGAGAAGTGACGTATTTAAAAGCAGTGATTTATAAGTGAATTACCATTTGTTTCCAGAAGAGGTCAAATCTAAAGTATATTCATCAAGTTCGTTTTAGCGCATGTGATGTCTGTCTGTCATAGACTTTCAGGTCACACTGTCATTTCGAGTTTCCATAAAGCAAATATAGTATGAATTTGAGGACTCCACTGTGCCCAGAGTAGCTTGGCTTAATTATTTTTCTAGGTTTTAGACTCTAATGCTTCAGTTTCATGAACCTTTGTCTGGCATGTAGCAAGGTTTTCATATACAGGGCAGGGGTCAGTCGACGTTCTTTGGAATTGGTCTTGTCTGTAGCCCCGTTCGTTATGTAGTTACGTCCTGGTCCTTATTTGACTCAAATCTGCTTTGAGCTTCCAATGAGGAGGATTCTGATGACGTGTGCTAGTGTCCCAGAATGCTGAAAGAAAAGCTACCTGTCCATGCGTGGCTCTGCATGGCTGGTGTGGCTGCACATGCGTGGCCCCCTGACCTGGCGGTGGGTGCTCCCCTAGGATGGCAGCCACCTGGGAGTCCTGAGCCTTTCTGGCAAGCTCTCCTTCCCTTGCTGGTGATCCGATCCTTCAGGGCTGTGCCTGGGCCTGACAGACATCAGCACCCAGGGCTTACTGAGTTGGGAAGGTGCCTGCTGATGTCTGCAGCTGAGAAACCAGGTGGGCTGTTTGGCCCTGGGAGTCAGTGCTCTCTGGGCCTCAGGCAGGGAGGATGCTGTAAATCATCCAGGCAGGAAGCAGAGCTTCTTCATCCCTTGCAGACCTGTTGGGGTCCATGGTACAAGGCTCCTATGGAGAGAAGAGAAAAGAACAGTTGACTCCTCTTTCTTTCTGCTAAACTCGGCACCTTGTAGTTGGGGCTGACCCATGGGTACCCGTAAGTACAGTGCATTGTGGGAGAATCTGATAAATACAGCAAGCGGCTTGGGGGGTGGTGTGCTTGACTTCAATCTAATGGAGCGAAGGCAGAGAGCAGAGTACAGTCTGACTTCCAGGAGGCTGAATGCAGGTGCTCTGGAGTGAGAAGCCCTGTGGGGGTACGGAAGCTTGGACCCGGAATAGAGAGAATGGGGTCCCCTTTGAGGGATCCAGGAGGAATGAACATCCACGTACCAAAAACATTTGGGAGGAGCCTGCTGTCTTCCTAGGTGGGGTTACAGAGTCAGTGTCATACTGGGGAAGGCTTCTGTGGTGTTTCTTGGTAATCAGTTTTGAGTCTGAACCAACTAAACAGACTTGCCAGCATCTCGGTCCGCAGTCAGCCTCTGAGGCCTGCCCTCCTCCCCCCACCTCTGCCCCTCTGAGGAGCTGCTTGCATTACAAGCTCCTGTGGGACAGTCTAGGCCACCTGAGGTTCAAATTAGTCTTCTTAAAACACTCCTGAATGTCCTGTCACATAGCAAGATCTTGTATGACGTTTGGCTAGGCAACAACTATTTTTAATGGTAATTCACTGGTTTTTTTTTAAAAAAAAGAAAAATCAAGTTTAGGTCCTATAAAAGCAGAAAGAATCTGTGAACAATGCAGAAATAACACCTTTCTCTATGCATCCATACCTTTATTTAAAACCTTAATGTGATCATAACATGCACTTGACTTACGACCTGCATAAACCTAATATTAGGTAAATATATTTCCATGTCAACAAATAGTCATACAGCCTGACTTTGTACATGGATATGCCATGCTTCAGTTAACCAATCTTTTTTGGACACTTAAGGGTTCTTAGTGGGTGATGAGCATCCCTGTGGCGTGGTTTTCTTTTTCTTTTTTAGAGACATGGTCTTGATGTGTTGCCCATGTTGGAGCGCAGTGGCTATTCACAGTCGCAATCATAGCTCACTGCAGCCTTGGACTCCTGGGCACAAGAGATCCTCCTGCCTCAGACTCCCTAGAGGCTGGGACTACAGGTGTGAGACAGAGTGTCTAGCTTCCTGTGGCTTGGTTTTCTTATGATGAGTTCCACAGAGTGAAATTGTGGAATCCCAGGGTATGCACATTTTAAAGCTTTTGACACATATTGACAAGGACTCCAGTTTTTAGGAAGTCACTTTTGATGGCTCCAGGACTGTCCTAATTAATTCCATAGGTGACAGTGCTCATATTGAACACAACTGCTGTCTGTAATCCAGAGAGAGCGCTTGGTTCTGAACAGCTGACTTTTTAAGATGCTGGGGCGTTACTCAGGTAAGCACCACACTGGGTTCCCTCGTTGTAGAAAGTCAGGGACCACCAGGTTAAGGGATGACTCCTCTCCGTGGAGGAGGGGACTGTCTTAACGGGTTTTTAGCCTGGTTGGTGCAGTCAAGGGAGCTCAGGGCCACTGCCCCTTTGCACATTGCCTCCTGAGAGCTGTCCTCTCGAGTTTCAGGAGAGCAGGAGGAGGAAGCAGCCATCCTGCCCTCTCCTCTGTCCCTGTCTGCAGTGGCCCACTGGACTGTGGGGGCCCAGAGGAGGGGCATGGGGCCCCCCAGCTGGAAGAGGACCCTCTCTTCCTCATGGGTAAGCCCTCCTGTGAGTTAACACAAGGGGTTACAAAGAAAGGGGAGTGGAGACTTCACTCGATACTAATTCACATCTTTAGGGGCTCAGCCTCGCCACAGTGTCTGGTAAACAGAGCAGACACGACTTGTTCAGTCCCTGTGCATCCTTGACCTTCAGCCTTAGTTTCAGGTGAAGTCCCTGGTGTGTAAGGAGAGGAGAGGGGAGAAGGGTGGTGGTTTTGTTGTTGTTTTGGTTTTAGAAAGTAAGAATAAATCTAGTCCTAGGCCAAAACCATACATATGTTTTCTTCAATCACCAAAACTTTATACTTTGTGAAAACCAGCTTTGATTTTAACGTTTCTCAAGTATACTTCATACTTCCCCTCTTTAAAAACATTGACATCTTGTGTTTATCTGATTACGCATGTACCATAATTTAAGTGGTTCTGTATTGTTAGACAGTTAAGTTGCTTCCAGTTTTTACTTCTGAGGCGCTGCCTTCTTTTTTGTCTTAGGAAAAATTCAGGATCTGGAAACCACTATGGTTTGATTTTACATGGAACTACCATCTAAAGGTCTAATTACATATTGACAGTCTTTTGTGGCAGTCCTTAATTATGCCCCTGTCTTTGAGGTCAGATCTTGATTATATGTATGTAATGTGAGGAATTTTTATTTTCATGTTTTGATACCATTTCGTTATTAACACATGCTGTTATTTGACCTGCCTTTCTCTTTTCCATTTTATGGACAACAGAGGCTGAGTTTATTTGTACCTGGGTTTGCTCCTAGATAAAGCAATCAGAGATTCTAATAGATCCTAGAACTTTTGGCCTTGGTTACTCATTTGGCTTTTTTTTTTTGCTCTGTTGCCTGGGCTAGAGTGCTGTGGTGTCAGCCTAGCTCACAGCAACCTCGAACTCCTGGGCTTAAGCGATCCTACTGCCTCAGCCTCCTGAGTAGCTGGGACTACAGATGCATGCACCACCATGCCTGGCTAATTTTTTCTATTTTTAGTAGAGACGGGGTCTCACTCTCGCTCAGGCTGGTCTCAAACTCCTGAGCTCAAATGATCCTCTTGCCTCGGCCTCCCAGAGTGCTAGGATTATAGTCGTGAGCCACCTCGCCCTGCCCTGGCTAATTTTTAAATTTTTTTGTGGAGACAGGGTCTCACTATGTTGCCCAGGCTGGTTGGTCTTGAACTCTTGGACTCAAGTGATCCTCCCACCTCGGCCTCCCACGAGCTGGGATTACAGGCATGAGCCACGGTGCCGGCCTCATTTGGCGTTTTAGATTGATGCCGAAGCTTAGTTTTCCAAATTCCTAGCTGGAATTCCAGGAGCTGCGCAGTTTCAGAGCTTGCTGTTGTTTCCATGGCAGCCAGAGAGAGCTTCATTCTGACCCTAGTGGCTTAAACTAGCAAATCCATGCTCAGAACAATTAGAAAGAAGGGGAGGAAAAACCCTCACTGCCTTTTAATTAAAAAGCAGAAAACCTTCTACTCGGCTAATTGTACAAATCATGGAAACTATATAAAGGTCAGAGGTAAGAAGTGAAATGAGCAAGTCTTTATTTTAACAGAAGCTAAATGGTGCAGAGAATATTTTCTTTGTGGGCAGTTTGTCCTCGTTTCAGTGTAATTTCTTAACTGAGCTTTTATTACGTGCTGAGTGTCGGATGCTGCACCTTGTTCCTCTCTATCTGCTGAAACTGTTTTAGTAGAAGTCGAAGAGGGATTCTGTTCAAAAAGGTGTTTCGTTTCAAATCCTAATGGCTTGCCCTCTGAATTTTAGCAAGTGGAGCAGTAAATACTTTGATTTGATCTAATATAAAAAATGTACTATTGTGTAAGCTTTCACTAGAGTGTGCCTGTTTAACTTCGGATAACCCATTGCATTTGCTTTCAATCTGCTATGCTTTTAGTGGGTGGAGAGGGTAAGAGGAGAGCCTGGAGTCACACTGGCAGTGCTGGCAAGAAGCTGTTTGACAGGTGGGACAGCCCCGGCACAGCAGGGCATGGCCCTGAGGTGGACCTGTGTGTGGGACCTGCATGGCCAGGGTCCCGTGATGTGGCTGGAGAGTGGAGGGCTCTGGAGGGACTCCAGCGGCCAGTGAAGAGGTAGAGTAAGCAGCGGCTCCTCTGAGTTGGCATTTTAAGTGATTGCCTATTTACAGTTTTGAGAATGGCTCTTGGGGGCCAAGGGCCGAAGCCATCAGACCAGCTACACCCCTGGTGGGAGCTGTAGGCTTCTGGGCCTGCTGGAAGGCTCTGCAGACAACTGGCCCTGGAGTGCGAGCTGATAGACAAATCACAGGCTAACTCTGTTTAAGATTTTCACTTCCATGTATTTGGGGGACTCTTCTGACTACATCAGCAGGCTTCATAATCATGATCCTAAACTGCGTGCACTTATCTGCAATTATAACATGACAACCAAGAATACTCATTTCCCTGTCTTTATATATCAGGAAGGTCAATGAGAAATTAAATTTAAAGAAATGCTAGTGATCCTTTCAGCTCAGCTTCCCTGTGTGCGTGTGCTTGCATGTCTGCACGTGTGTGTGTGTGTGCTCATGCCTGCCATGTGCTGTGTCGGTACCGAGCGGGTGTGAGGAGGGGTGTTGGTTAACTCTGTCGAACACCCCCACCCACATCTGAGTGAGAGTGGTCTCCTGGCCAGTGTTTTCAGGGGTAACAGTGTCTAGTGGAGAGAAGCTGTACATTCCCCACCTCCTTCTGGAGTGGGCTCAGGAGGGGATTAGCCTGATGTTGCCGTTAATCCTGTTTGGTCCACCTAGACCACCTTCCAAGGTGGGGCTGGCCCCCGTTGTCCAGCCTCATGTTGCCTTTCTGAAAGATGTGGTTCTTGGGCATCTGGGCCAGTCTGCAACCGCATGCCCTGCACCGCAAGCCCTAGGAATTCCCGGTAGGGTCCCACAACTCTGTTGGCAAGTCTGATGCTTTGCTTTGCAGATGGAAAAATGGCTTCCGTGATTGGGCATTCCAGCAGAGAAGGCCCAGGACTCTGAGAGTCGGTGCTTTAACCTGCTACACAGTGGCCTTGCCATCATCATCTTACAGTCAGCCTGTTACTTCAGCGGCAGGCAGGTTGTCTCCTCCAAGAAGCCTGTTGGTGGCCTTTCAGTAAGGGCTCAGTTCCTGATGGCTTCCCTGCCGGCACGTGTAGGGTCACCCCACTGTGCTGTGTGCAGAAGGGGCGTGAGCACTCCGATCCGTCGGGACCCATGAGAACGGTGTCGGTCGGTGCTCTCAGATCCTGTGTGTGGAGCAGTGCAGTCGTGGTGCCTTTACGCTGATTTGGCATCAGCACCCACAGTACTTCATTCGCTCCTTTTTAGGTCCGTCCAGGTCCCTGCCTTGCCAGGTCACACTGGCTGCCACCACTGGGGTCTCAGGTCTTGCAGCAGGTCGGGGAGGCACCACACAGGGAGGTAGGAGTTGACAGTCGAGCTGCTGTTGGGGCCTTGGTGACCCAGGGGGGCTTACCTGCTGTTGTGGGGGGACAGGAAGCCCCCCGCCCCGGCCGGGGCAAGGTCCCTTTGTTAGCTACGATTTACCTCCAGAAAGTGTAAGCCCAGCAAAAGGTAAACGACTTGCCCAAGGTTTCCCAGCTGGTCCAGGCAAGTCCGATAGCTACACAGGACACAGGACAGTGAGGGCCAACCAGCCATGTTTAGATGATGCTAGAAGGGGCTCTCTTCGTGCCGCTTGTGCAGACTGTGACCCCTTGGGCTTCATGCTCATGGAACCCAGATCACACCCTGAGATCCACCATACTCCAGCTCTGGTTTACTGAAGTATGGCAGTTTCAGCAGTTTCAGAAAAATAACACCCAGGTGGGAAATAAATTGTCAGCTGCTGTGATTTATCTGGAAAGAGTGGCAGCTTTTTCCAGAGGGATTACACAGTTCTTAAGGTGTTTCTGTGTATCCTGAAAGTTTACTAAATTGCAGTATGTCAGCTTCCGAGCATAAAAATGATTTTTAAAGTATTAGCTGTTCATTAGCGTTGGCACATTGGTGTCTGCTTCCTGTTAGGGAGAGAAATGGATCTTCTTTGAACTCTATGATTATCTTGTTCTCACTAAAAGGGAGGGGTTTCTATAAATTGGTTTTCTTTCTTAATGGAGTAATTATAGGTTAGTCTGGCCCTCTGCCTTTGGTGCTTATGAGTTCATTCCTTTTAAAAAACCATCTGGGTGCCAACACTGGGTATGGGCTGAACACCCAGAAGTGATCTGTTTACTGTCTGTCCTGGGGTCAGTGCAGGGGCGATGGGTCGGCCAGCAGGCATGGGAGAAGTTGGGGAGGGGGCCTGGGGCAGGGGAGACTGGGGGAGGCACCCAACAGGGGTTGGGCTGGGCCGGCACATGTGGTCAGCAGAAGAGAAGTCCAGGGGAAGATGCACTAGAGGTCCGGGATGGGGCTTGCCCCCCTGTTGCTGGGATACTAACCCGCTGGGAATGCTTTAGTGAGACTGCCTTGGTCCAGTGTGGCAGCGGTGTGATCCTCTTACTCCCTGGGAGCCCTTTCCAGATTTTACTCGGGGAAGTTTGCAAACACACACCGACACACACACACGCACAGACACACGGACACATGGCACACAGATGCGGACACAGCACAGACGCATCTGGCCTCGGCCCTGTCCCCTCTGCCAGCACCAGGTTCACAGCAAGCTTTGATCAAAAGGAGATGAGATAAGGAATGTGGGATCTGCCTTATGTCCTGTTCCAGTTTCTGAAGTGCCCCCACTATGTCTTGTGACACAAAACTTGCAAAGGCTGGGTTACCGGAAGGCTTCAGGTGTAGCTGAGCTCTTGATCACTTATACCTAGTGCTGTCCAAACTGGGACACTCTGAAGAGGAAAAGGGGGTCCTAGTAGCCACGTCAAGGTGACAGTCACAGCCTGGGGCTGTCGGGGTAAAGCAGGCCTGTGACATGCCATCTGCAGCCTGTGTCTTGGGCTGGCTGCAGTGCAGATTCTTGGTCCCCTTCCCGGATGATCTGATCAGTGGATCTTGGGTGGAGCCCAGGACTCCACATTTAGGAAAGCTCCCTCAGCACTTACCTACACGCAGGGCAACACCACAAGGTCATGTGCCTAATCAAAATTTGTGTTAAGTTAATTTCGAGTATCTTTAGCCCACATAGCTTGGACTAGAGGCACTTTATGTGATCAGAGGAAAGCAACCTGGGTCTCTGCAGGTGACACGTATAGTACCTGGAGACTGGGTAGTTTCAGATGTGGGCAAGGGGTACAGAAAGCTTTCCCAGCATGAGACAGTAGGACTGTCCTTTTGATTTCATTATTTATTTATTTAAATATAAGGACAGAACTTTTTTTTAAAAAAAGCAGTACACTTTTTAGAGCAGTTCTAGGTTCACAGTCAAATTGAGAGGAAGATAGAGCTTCCCCACGTACTCCCTGCCCCACGGGTGCACAGCCTCCCGCACCGTCAGCACTCCTCACCAGAGAGTCGTAGTGAATGAACCCGCACCGACACATCCTTGTCACCAGAGTCCACAGTGGACACTAGGGTTCACTCCTGGTGCTGTGCATGCTGTGGGTTTGCACCCATCCGTCACAACGTGTGTCCGTCATTGTAGTACAATACAGGGTATTGTCACTGCCCTGAAAATCCTATGCATCCCTCCCTAACCCCCGGCAGCCACTGATCTTTTTACTTTCTCCCTAGTTTTTATCTCTGCTAGAATGTCAAATAGTTGGAATCATATGGTATGTAGCCTTTTCAGATTGGCTTTTCTCACTTAGTAACACCCAGGTGCCTGGGTGTCTTTTCATGGCGTGGTGGCTCATTTCCGTTTAGCACTGAATAAGATTCCACTGTCTGGATGCTCACAGTTTACTTATGCACTCACCTACTGAAGGACATCTTGGCTGCCTCCAAGTTTCGGCAATCACGAATAAAGCTATTGTCAACATGTGTGTGCAGGTTTTTATGTGGACATAGTTTTTAACTTGGGTAAATACCAAGGAACTAGATTGCTGGATGGCATGGTAAGAGTATGTTTAGCTTTGTGAAAAACTGGCAAACTGTATTCCAAAGTGGATGTACCATTTTGCATTCCCACCAGCACTGAGAGCTCCTGTTGCTCCACGTCTCACCTGTATGTGGTGTTGTCAGTGTCCTGGATTTTGGCCATTCTAGTTGGTGTGTAGTAGTGTCACATTGTTGTTTTAATTTCAGTTCCCTAATGATCTAATGTTGTGGAGCATCTTTTCATATGCTTAATTGCACATTTTTCACATCTGTGTATCTTTTGTCAGTTGCCTATTAAGATCTTTGACCTATTTTTTAATCGAGTTGCTTGTTTACTTATTGACTTTTTAGAGTTCTCTGTATATTTTGGATACTAGTCTTTTATCAGATATGTCTTTTGCAAATATTTTCTCACAGTCTGTGGCTTGTCCTGTCATTCTCTTGATACGACATTGATATTATGTTAGAGATCAGTGGATTTCTTAAATCCTTTTCAGTAAAGAACATTATAAACAGAATTGCAAAATGCTGCTTGTCATTCTTACCACGGAGACTCTGAAGTTACTTGATTTTGCATTTTGTAATACTCTTGGTCCAAAAGCTGATTTTTTTTATTACATGCTGGCATTTGTCTGGTTTCCTGGCTTCTGTGTTGTCAATAAGTGAGTTCTAATCCGTGGTCATCTGGGGAGAGGCGTGCTGGCGATGATGGAGAACTGTATTAGAGAATGTCCAACAGGGTCTTCCAAGGTTAGTAGCTGTCATCTTTTTAGAAAAATGTTAGTAGCGGTGGATTTTTGAGAGTGGGCACCCCCATTTGTGCCTGGTTTTCAGTGGTGGACATAGAAACACAGTTGTTCCAGCAAGCCAGTGACCGTCAAGCCTTTGATGCCTACCGTCGATGCTTGTGACACTCAGGCAAAGTGTTTGCACGTGTGTATGCGCTCCAGCGTGTGTAGGGGGGCCATGAGTGGAGCAGGACACGTTTGCGGTCACAGTGCAGAAGTGTGTTGGCAGCGCCTGCTAGACCATTTTCCAGGAAGTGTGGATTACAGAACTTTCATACCACTATTGAGTATCGCAACTATGATGTGGATCTAAAACTTAAACCGAGCTCGGGTGCCTGTCAGCAGTCACTCTCTAGTTACCTTTGGATGAGATTAAGTTTACAGCCTGCTTTTTCCTTCTGCAAATTGTAGGAAGTCACGTGTTTTGGCTTCACTTACCCTTAAATTAGACACAGGACAATAGAGGAAGTTGTTGATTGGAACAATTGTAGTTTCACTTGTCTGAGTGCATCTGCAAATCATAACAAAATTGTTGTCACTGAATGCTCTCACGATCGCTGGAACCAGGTTCCAAAGGGAAGCATTTTTTTTCTGTGCTGGGGAAAACCTGTCTTAGAAGTTTTACTGGTCTTTTGAATAGAAGATACCAGATTAGGTCACCGTTTACTCTTAAACTCCTTCACGCTTTAAACGACTTGTGAGAGGCTCGTAGGAACTCAGAGCTGTGCTCTGGGAGGGAGAGCCTGGCCTTCCTTAGGCTGCTGCGTGTGGCCAATCGTGCGCTCCAGAAAAGACACTGATGTTTTCAGACAGTGCTCTGGCCTTTATATAAGATGGTTTTGTGGGCAGCGAACCTGGCTTTATGGTCTCTGGTTGTTGCCTCCTCTGCGTGAGGGCATGGCTGGCACCCCGTGGTCAGGAGCCACTGCCTCCTGTCCTGCGCTCTCCTTCCTTTTCTTCTAGAGCTTCTTTGCTTCTGTTTCTTGTGGGGCCCTGGAGATGGAATCCCAAGTAAAGATAAGGGTTTTGAACTTTCTCAGGGTCTTTGTGTCCACACAGGTCCTCGTTCCCAGCCCCTGAAGAGAGCTGTGGTTGAGTTCGGGCTGAGAGGGACCAGGGGGCCACGCCGGTGTCCTGCTGCCTCTGGGGAAATAGAATCCACCAGTATGTTGGGAACTGTGCGTATTTTGGCAACGGTTAGCAGATTTGTTAATTTGGCTATATTCTTTTTGTCCATTCTCACTCAGACATTAAAAAAATTAGATTATAAAATTAAAATATAAAAATTGATGGCCTTGATTAGATGGGAAGCGACACAAGAGGAGTTTACATGGTGATGAGAAAGCTTTGTCTCGATACAGATTTGTCAGAACTGACTGAATGGTACGTTCTCACTACGTGTAAATCACACCTGAGCAAATAACGCACTTACTAGTCTTCAGGTATCTCACCGGCCGGAAAACATGAGGGAAGAGAAAATCCCATTTACAACGACCACGACAAGGACAATTAAGAATAAACTTAAGAGACATGCAAAACCTTTGGAGGGATGGCTCTTAAATCCTCCAGAAGGTCCCAGGGTGGGCTTGGACCGACAGAAGGATAGCCTGTGCTCGTGGACAGCATGGCTCAGGGCCCAAGGTGTCATCCTTCCCTCGCTAACTTATAAAAGTAATGGACTCCCAATAAAAATACCAGCAGTCTTTTTCTTCCAGAGCTAGGCAAGCTGCTCTTAAAGTTCATATGCTCATAAAGTTCTTGGAAATAAACATGGAAGAGTAATTAGGGAAACACTGGGAAATGAAGCCGTGAGCAGGACCTGCCCCAACACAGATGGCGGCGTCCTGCAGGCCTTTCTCCTCCAAGCAGTTGTTGGATGTGGGTAGATAGGCACGCTAGTGGCACAGAATGGAATGTGGTAAAAGAGAAACCTCAAAGTGCTGGGAATGGACTTTTTAAATAAGTCATATTGAGCCACCCACATGGCTGTTGGGAAAAGATAACCCACGCCATACACAACCGTGGATCAGAGGCCTATCGTGTGTCTCCATTGTTTGCCACTGGGAACTGTTGGATCAGTTGAACATTCGATGGCCTGTCGTGCGTATTGCCCCACCCGGAGTCTTTATGGAACATACTCTTGTGTTCTCAAAAGCATGAGAATGTGCTGGTACATTTCCCATGTTCTGTGGACCCAGGAACCCATCCTTTGCCCATAGCTCTTTGACAGATACAACAATGGTTCTTCTGGCACCAACCCTGAGGCCACTAGCTCTCCCTTCCAAGTGGCCAGGGCTGGGTCCCCCTGTGGCCCCACCCTTTGGATGTTTAGGTGTCCATATTTACTCCTTGACAAGGTGATATGACCCTTATTTTTAAGTATGATGCTTAAACTTTATTTTTAAATTATTAAAAAAAGTAGGTATCCCCTAAAATGCTTACAAAATCCCTAGGGCTCTGCAGAAATAGTTTTTGGAAACAGCAGTTGAACCAGCTGGTATCCTACTGTGAGCAGTTGGATGTTATCTTCAAGGTGGTCACCTTTAAAACCACAGACATCAGATCAGTCTGTATCTTTGAGGAAATTCGGTGTTCATTAAATTCGGTGTTGATTTTGTTCTAGTAGTTAATTTAACCATATTAAAATTACTGTTTGAAACATTGCCTCACTTTGTCTGCTCTTGGAAGTTTTGAAGCTTGCATTGGTGTTAGTACCCTAGATTGATAATATTGCACGGATAAGTTCCTAAAGTATGAGACGTGGTAGATTTTTGTGCTTATTATTAATAACTGCTACTTAAAAAACTAAGAAGATGCTAACAATATTTGTCGTTTTCATCAGTATAGATGACAGTGACGTTACCTGCGTGAACTCTTTACTGTGCCACTGTGCTTGCACTGCTTGGGGAAGGGAAGCGGGCGTGTTCATGCCTAGACTTCCTGAGTAACAAGTGAACCCCGCCACGCTCATGCCGTCTCATGAGCACTGCAGTGAGGCCTAACCTAGTGGCTGGTCACCCAGATCACCTGGGTGTGACCATTCAGGATAGCTGGCAGGGTGGGGGTGGCTTTCTAGCTCAGACAGCCCTGTGGAACTTATCAGCTGGTTATCCTCATTCACTCATTCATCCAATTCATTCATTCTTTCAACAGACCTCAGCGAGCTCCCGCTGTACAACCAGGCACAGTGCCAGGGAGACCCCAGGTTAGGGAGACGTGGACGTCCCCACTTCAGAGACTGCCACTGGGAGATCTGAGAACAAATGAAAGCCGGGTGATGGAATCTCATGAGGGGCTCCTCACTGCCCGGGCAGGGTTTTGCTAGCCAAGTCAGTAGCTGCGATAGCCCTTTGCACAAGGCAGGGTCACCCCTTCTGAAGGGGTCCTGTGAGCCTTGGCAGGAGTCTTGAAAGACTTGGATGGTTGAGCCGAAGGTGGGAGGGGCACGAGGCAGAGCCAGACTCCAGGGCGCTGCAGGCCACGGTGGGCGGGCAGGCGGGGGCAGGTGTCCAGCCCTGAAGGGCAACCCTTTCCCTTGGAGTCCCCCCGGCAGGTGGCAGTGCAATCCCAGGCAGGGTCCTAGAGACAGGTGCCCGTGCCCCTGGCAAGTTTCCACCCTACAGAAGTCCCCACGCACAGCCAAGACCAGAGTGGGCCTGTGTGCTCAGCTAAAAACACAGACCCTGTCACTGGCAGGCTGCATCAGTGGTGTCACAAGGGCAGGGCAGACTTGCTGGCCAGTGCAGCGCCTGAGCAGCTGTCCGGCCGTGGGGAGATGGCCAGGGGGCCAGGACACTCTGTTTTCTGTCCAGCTGCCAGTCTCCTTTCTGTTTTCTCTTTGGAAAGCCAATTTTGAACTGATTTTTAGGAGTTTAGTAGAGGCACATTTCGGAGGCACTCCAGAGGGATAACTGATGTCCCATCTTGGAGGGACCCCCTCTGCATCCCTCTGTGCTGTCAGCGTGTGACGCCAGTACTGATGGCACAGGCCCTTCACTCCCTGAGTGACTTAGTGAACTCACGGGCTTTTCCCAGGAAAAGTGACGCCCTCTAGCTTCAGTGTCCTCGGCTTGGCTTTCTTGGCAGCCGTCACTGCAGCCCAGGGGTTGGAGCCTGGCGTCTGCAGGTGCTGGGTGGGAGGCGCCGGGCTTTGCCGGGGCTTTCTATACGGCTGCCCAGTGATCCTCACTCAAGCTTCTCCTTGCACATGAGCAGCTGAGAAATGCCACTCTCTGTGGAGGAGTTGCCTGCCTGGAGAAGGCACGGCCTGCAGCATTTTCCCTCCCCCACACCTGGCCTTGGAGGTCATCTTCTCAGCAAGCATGTGGCTCGATCGCCTGTGTTTCCAGCTCTGTTTTGAGTGAAGACTGATAGGCAACTGAAGCAGCACTAGGCCTCACTCTGCTGGGGGGTGTGGGGGCCCCACTGCCCCCCTCCTGTCAGCTGTCTCTTCTGAGACTCTCCCTAGTCCACTTCAGAGGTCAGCAAACTGTGACCTGTGGGCTGGACTTGCAGGACTGACCAGCAGGCATAGAATGGGTTTTGCATTTTTTAAAGTTTATTAAAAAATAACAAAAAAGAACATGCAACAGAGACCATATGTGGCCCAAAATGCCTAAAATACTTATTATGTGGCTTTTACAGAGAAAGCTTGCAACATCTGGTCTCCTTGATTGATTCAATGTGTAATAATCAAAGGTTTAAGCATTTTTAAGGAAAGTCTTTTTCCTATTTAATAATAACCTTAGAACAGACGTTTTTAACGCTGGCACTGTTGACATTTTAGGTTGGGTCTTTCTCTGTGGTGGGGGCTGTCCTGTGCGCTGTGAGATGCTAAGCAGCATCCCTGGCCTCCACCCACGAAGTGCCAGTAGCACCCCTCTCCTAGTGCAGCAATCAAAACGTTCTCAGGACATTGCCCAACGTCCCTGGGCGTGCAGAGTCCCCCCAGTAGAGAACTACTACCTTAGAACGATTCACATGCTTATTACAGAGCTCTCCTGCCTAATCTGCAGCTACGCTGAAATAACTCTTAGGAGCAGAGGCTGCTTCATTTCAGGTGCAAGTGTCCGAGGACAGACACAGCAGTGGGACCAAGGGCCCATGGAACAGAACCGAAGGGTTTGACCTTTATAATTAACTAAGTCATGAGGGTTTCTTAGAAAACCAATTGCTCTCATTCCAGCCAGAAGCCCAGTTGATCTATTTGGGCTTTACAAACATGTCTGGATACACTTTCTTCTCATTCAAATGATCGCGCTTACCTGGTGGAAAGAGGCAGTTAAAACCATCGACCTATTTTGGTATAAGATTGACAGATCGACAACAAAAAAAGTCATGACATATTCTCCTAGGGTAGGAAGGATTCAGAAAAGGTAGGGATGGAACAAGAATAGCAGAATGTTGATAATTGTTAGAGCTGGGTGACCTATTATGCTATTCTGTTTACTTTGTATATGTTAGAAGTAGTTCCACGATGAAGTATTTTTTTTTTTTTAATATTGTAATATATTCCAAAATAACTGTCTGGAAACAGTTGTTTTAATTGAGATGTTTATATGTTAGAGGAAGTTTGGTAAATCTGGAAGAATTCTCAAATAAGGTCTGCCATTTGGAATTGTAGTGAAGTTTTGAGGACATAAGAAGCAGATATAGAGAGATTACTAGAACCTTTGATTCCCAAGGAATTACTAGGGATTTAAGTTTCAGGGGCAGCATGAAAGAGGTAGTAAGAAGGAACTGAAATGCAAGAGCCATGTGCAGGGCTGTCTTTGGGAACCTCCCGAGGGTGGAGTAGCTCTGGCTCACCATTCACCGAGCCCTCTCCCTCCCAGGGTCTGGGTGGCATCTCCATGGTTCTCACTTGCTGCAGGCCTGCCATCGCTCTGCCAGGACTGCCTGAGGGAGGGACTAAGTGAAGATGACACCTCGAGGTTTCTGGTCCCTTCTGGGTAGAAAGGGAAGAGGAGCTAATTAAGACCACTTTGGGTTAAGTGGATGGTAACTAGAAGTATCTTTATTGAAACCAATTGTTAAACTTCTCAGTAAGATATCAGCCCACAGACCTACCTTAATATAAAATATGAACACCATTTTGTGTGATTTAAGGGGCTCTTTTGTCTAGCACTCTGATTGAACTGAGCCCCAATATCTGGAGGCCCAACTCCAGAAGAACTTGGGGGGTTCTGTGTCCCTGATCTGGCCTTGCGTGGGGAGAGATTAACCTCATTTTCCTAAAACACTTCTAAGGGGGCATTTCCGGTTAGCTCATTTCCAGGCAGCCTGTGCTTTATGGTGATGTGTTCATCCAGATAGAGGATGTGTCACCAAGCTGGGTCACAGGAGCTGGGATGGTAGGAGCTTTAAGATTGGGGCACAGGGATTCCTTAGCCCCTTGGGGAAGCCACCTGTGGGTTGGGATTCTTTGAACCCCTAGATACTGTAAAACTTTGGCATGTGTATACATTTTTTCTGGAGAGAAGGTCTATAATTTTCATTTTATTATCAAAAGGTTTTATAACCTAAAAAGGTCAAGGACCACTGCCCTGGACAGGCTGACACCAAGAATGCAGAGGCCACTGGGGAGACTTGGATCCCTCCGGGCGGGGTATCCTGCCACCTCGTTCCACCCAGGCCCGCTCCAGGCAGTGTCTACAGTTCCCTTTTTGGTTCGCTCACCTGCCTCCCCCCACCCCCCACCTTCCTACCTCCCTGTCATAACATTTGCAGGCCACGAAGGGCACCACTAAGCACCTTCAGCATGCAGGAATATTTGTGTGCCACTATGTGCTGAATGGACGATGTTACTGGCCGAAGAGCAAACATTTTTAGATTTTTTCCTCTGCTCATCTTCTCTGATCCTGCATCCTATATTGCCCCACCTCTATCATCCCCCAGGGTTAAATTCCATATGAGAAAATGTTGTTTTTCTAGAAATCAGGTTTCGCTGTTTGCACAGACACACCCAGAGGGAGCACCAGAGAATTGAGGCCGTGACAGGTCCACAGACTTCTCTTGTGTGATCTGAGATCATCCCCAGGAAGCGCACAGCTGGCGTGTGGGGGTCGTGGGGCCGCGTGGAGGCTGCCCCCTGACTCTGGCGGGTTGTCTTTCCTCTTTTGCAGGTCGTCCAGTCACTCGATGGGGATTAACAGCGGACCACCTGTTTGTGTCACCTTCCCACCTCTCTGTAGCAAGAACTTCAGCACCTCTTCGATAATAATGATGAAACTGGTATTAACTGAATGGCATTTATGGATTTTTAACTCTAATTCACAGTAAACCAGCAAGCCATATGTTTCAAATCCAACCAAAAATCATTCTGTTTTGCTGCATGTCTCACACGATTGTGAGAAGTCGTGAGATACCTATTTGTACAAAGAGGAATATAAGTATTACTTGCCTGAGGAACATAACTGAAGCAGAAAGAGAAGACGTCTTAATTTATCATTAAAGATATATGATAATATTATTTATATTGATAGAATAAAAAAAATATATATATATTTTTGGTGGTAATGAAAATGGCTCCGCAGAATGCCGACCCAGAATCTATGCAAGTTCAAGAGTTACCTGTGCCGCTGCCGGACCTGCAGAAACCCGGAGACGCGGCAGCCGAGAACCGCGACGAGACCCTCAGTGAGGGCTCCATAGACCGGATCCCCACACGCCTGTGGGTGATGCACGGGGCGGTGATGTTTGGCAGGGAATTCTGTTACGCCATGGAAACGGCTTTGGTCACACCAATACTGTTGCAGATTGGTAAGTGCTGCCCCGTCTGTGTGTGACCAGTGCCCAGCACAGATCACCAGCGGGGTGAGCTTGGCTCTGGTCACGCGGTAGGAGGTAGGACAGTGTCCTCGGGAGCCCTGGACACAGGAGTCCTTGTCTTCTGTCCCCTCCACCTGCTCTGACGACGGTTTTCTCCTCTTTTAAACTGGGTTTGGGGCGGAGCCGTCCTTGGTTGTTGACATTGATTCACAGTTTTGGCGAAGTGGTGGTTGGGCATCTGGGGCAGAATTGGCATGATAAGTCCTGACCCTTGGCCGGGGCCCACCTCCCATGGTACCCACCACACCTGATGAACCACGAGTGAAGGACACAGTCACTAGCAGTGACAGTCATCAGCTGCGTCATCCTAGGTGAGTCAGGCAGCCTCCCCGCCACACTCAGGCTCCTTATCTGTAAAGTGAGCATGTTGCATGCCAACCCTGATGTGGTCGCAGCTCGAGCTGAGAACAGTGCCTGGCATGGGAAACACGGATTTCGTTATCCTATCTTTATTACCCAAGTTTGTTACGGACTTTAGACGGCTGAATGACAGGTATTTCCAAAAATATAGGAATTCAGAGACACAGGTTGGCACCACCAGGCTTAGCATGTGGAAGATGCTGGTGTTCCTTCCAGATTGATGCTGGGGAATGTCTTAGGCCCTGAAAGTTTTGTCAGAATGTGTAATTTTCCCTGTATTCTAAGGAAGTTTTAAAGTTTTAATTTTGCAACTCCTTAGCCTCATGAGAGATCTAGGTAAGGAAGCAAACAGTTTAAAAGCATCGGTTTTATTTACATATTACACAGTAAAATATTTTCTAAATCTACTTATCTTGGTGGTTTTAGGAATGTTTCTTCCTACAAACATGATAAAATTTTCCTTACTCAGTGAGCGTTACTCGCCTCACTGTGGTGCAGATCGCTGGGTTCAGTGCACGGATCTGAAGTCCAGTGAGAAAGTGTAGCATTTCCTTCCATTATGAGTGGGGACAGTAGCCCCCGCTGGCACATCAGCATCAGAGAACACAGACTTCCTGTCACATTACAGCGGGAGCAGGTGTCTGGAAATATCGCTGATACTCACTATTATTTCAGAATCACTGTAGTGACCGGACCCACCCCTAGGTCTTGTCACTTAATACATTAATAAATAAGCACACAGAAGACTTTCTCAGCATTTTAATGATTGTGTTTCAGCTTACTTTTCCCTTTGTCATCCTGGGTAGTTTATTTTTCATCTTGAGAAACTTTGTTCTGAGGAGGCCTCACGGGGTAGCCAGAGGGCCCGGGGCACAGACAAGGTTAAAGGACCCTTTCCTGGAGGGGTTGTGGGGCACAACCAAGTGCAGCTCACTCTTGGCTCTTTCGTCTGTGTGTTTGTCACGCTGCGTTTATTCTGCCTACGTTCCTCGGGTGCCCACCATGTGCTAGGGCGCTGGGGGTGGACAGGACACTGCACCTCTGCTCGTGTGGCTTGGCGGGGGGAGGCAGGGAAGACAGTGACCCGACCAGCCAGCGCCACCTTCGAGTGCCATGAGAGGATGGAATGCACACCCTCTTGGCGGGTGGGGGTGCTAGTTTCTCACAGGCTGGGCTGGCGTGGGACGGCCTTGTGGGGGGAGGGCACTCCGGCAGCATGACCAGAGGCCCAAGGAGGAGGGGCCTCGGTGGGTTCACAGAACAGGAAGACCCCAGCCAGGGAGAAGTTGGGTGGCAGTTCTTCACTTGCATACGGACTTGGCACCGAGGTCATCACGAAAGCAGTTGTAACGAAGCTGAGGTGGTGAGAATTAGAAATCGGCTGCCATCCTTCAGTTTCTGAACCACTTCTTATGGTTAGGGGACAAATACAAGATTCAGACCCTCTGGTTACGGAGAAGTGGATTGGTGTGATAGAGAGACATGGGGAAAATTCCTGCATTTTCTTACTGGTAGGTTTTTGTGTGTTAAGCCTTTACAAAACCCTAGCACTTCCATAACTCCTTGGAATTTTCTCACGGTACGGTTGTCTCAGTTCCCAAATAGCTTATAGCACGTTTCATTGTTTGATTTTGAGTATTTATTTTACGAGACTTGTATAGATTTTAGATAATTTAGGATAATAACTCTATGGGGTTTTGTCCCACTAAACCCGTTGTAAGTTGAAAATATCTCACGTTGAAAATGCATTTAATATGCCGAACCTACTGGACATCATCGCTCAGCCTGGCCCACCTTAAATGTGCTTGGAGCACTTACATTGGGCTACAGTTGTGCAAATCATAACACAGAGCCTGTTTTATAGTTAAATGTTGAATAGCTCGTGTAATGTATTGCATACTGTAACGAAAGTGACAAACAGAATGATTGTATGGTACTTGCAGTGCGGTTCCTACTGGATATATATTGCTTTCGCACCATTGTAAGGTTTAAAAATCCTAAGTGGAGCCGTCATAAGTCGAGGACCTGTCTGCATGTACTTTATTATATATATACACTTTATATCAAAGTTGTAGTTTGTCTGTTCCATATAAACTTCTAGAGGTGAGGCCGAACCTGGGAGAATTGGAATAAACGGGGCCGTGGCAAACAGACTCGCAGGGACAACAGTGGCTCTTACTGACCCTGAGCACTGCTCAGCTGGTGTAGAACTGAACACTCTGGTCTGTGTTCAGCAGGAGAGCAGGATTTGTGGATAGGAAGTATTTTTACAGGTTAAAGGAACAGTATACTTAATGAGAGTTTGTTCTTAGATGTGCTTAGATTGAGTCCAGACAACAAAAGACCCAAGTTATTTCTCAGGGTTTGACTTAAGTTACACTTATACGGGCAACATAGTGATCAAAATTTTTTCTAATTTGAGTTGGAGTTTCTTAAAGTTGACTGCCCACCGGGTACGATGTTTATTAGTGGATTTGGAAACAGCGTTCTTCCACTCCAAGCACACAGTTTGACTGGCTTGATTTATGTCTACAATAGTGTGACACCCCCCCCACCCACAGTTAGGACCAGGAATATTTTCATCACCCCAAAAGGCTCCCACGTGCCCCTCACATCGGCCACCACCCCACCCCCAGCCCATCTCACTTAGTGTAACGCTTTCCTGAGTGATTCAGCCATGTTGCTGCATGAATCAGTACTTCATTCCTTATCTGTCTGTCTGTCTGTCTCTGTCTATCTATCAAGAGATGAGGTCTTGATCTGTCTCCCAGGCTGGGATGCATGACATGATCGTAGCTCACTGCAACCTCGGACAGCTGGGCTCAAGCGATCCTCCTGCCTCAGCCTCCTGAGTCACTGGGACCACAGGTGTGCATCACCACCCCCAGGGCTAATTTTTTTTATACCTATTATAGAGATGGGGTCTCGCTATGTTTCTCAGGCTGGTCTTGAACTCCTGGCCTCAAGCAATCCTCCTGCCTTGGTCTCCCGAAGTGCTGGGGTTATAGGTGTGAGCCACTGTGTCTGGCCTTTGTTCCTTTTTAACGCCGACCAGTGTTCCCCAGAATGGACACACTAGAGTTTGTTTATCCATTCATCACTTGATAGACATTTGAGTTGTTAACATCTGGGGGACTATTATAAACCAAGCTGCTGGGATCATTCACCTACAAGTCTCTGTGTGGATATGTGTTTCATTTCTCACGAGTAGATAGCTAGGGGTGGGATCACTAGGTGGTGTGGGATGCGTTGGTTTACTTTTACAAGAAAAGACCAAACTTTTTGAGTGTTTGGTTGTACCTCGTGCATCCCGACCAGCAGCGTGAGTTCCTGTTTTTCTGCATCCTTGCCAACACTGGTATCGCAGTCATTGATGTGATACGAATCGTATCTCTTTGGGTTTTAATTTGCATTTCCCTAATGAAGAATGATGTTAATCATCTTTTCATTGTGCTTATTGGGCATTTATGTATCTTTGGTGAAATTTTTTGCTAATGATCAGGTTTTTTGCTGATATTTTAATCAGGGTTTTGGGTTTATTATTGAGTTAGTTACAAGAATTCTTTATACATTCTGAATAAATGTCCTTTAACAGATACATGTTTGCAAATATTTTACTCCAGTCTGTGGTTTGCCTTTTCATTTTTTTTTTCCTTTGGGACAAGGTCTCACTCTATTGCCTGGGCTAGGGTGCAGTAGCATCATCATAGCTCACTGACACCTCAAACTCCTAGGCTCAGGTGATCCTCCTCCCTTAGCTTCCTGGGTAGCTGGGACTATAGGTGCACACCACTACACCTGTTGGATTTTTAATTTTTTTTGTAGAGACGGGTCTCACTGTGTTGCCCAGGCTGGTCTCGAACTGGCCTCAAGTGATCCTCCCACATTCGTCTCCCAAAGTGCTAGGATCATAAGTGTGAGCTGCCATACCTGGCCTGCCTTTTCATTTTCTTAATGGTATCTTTCAGAAAGTAAGTTTTTCATTTTGATGATGAAATTTTTTTTTTTGAGACAGAGTCTCACTTTGTTGCCCAGGCTAGAGTGAGTGCCGTGGCGTCAGCCTTGCTCACAGCAACCTCAAACTCCTGGGCTTAAGCGATCCTACTGCCTCAGCCTCCCGAGTAGCTGGGACTACAGGCATGCGCCACCATGCCCGGCTAATTTTTTCTATATATATTTTAGTTGGCCAGCTAATTTCTTTCTATTTTTAGTAGAGACGGGGTCTCGGCTCTTGCTCAGGCTGGTCTCAGACTCCTGACCTTGAGCGATCCACCCGCCTCAGCCTCCCAGAGTGCTAGGATTACAGGTGTGAGCCACCGAGTCTGGCCTTGATGATGAAATTTGATGTATCAGTTTCTTTCTTTGTTTTTTGACTAAGAAATCTTTGACCTGGAGTCATAATGATTTTCTCACAGATGTTTTACAGTTTTGGCTCTCCCATATAGACCTGTGATCCATTTTGCATTTTTGTTTACAATAAGAATGGAGGAGTTCCCCCTCCCTCTGGCATGAGAAAATACAGTTGTAAAAAGTCTGCCCTTCCCCTTGAATTCCGTGGCACCTTTGTTGGCAATAACTGACCACATGTGTTGTGACTCTGTTTCTAGGCTCTATTCTGTTTCACTGATCTATACGTCTATACTTGCAACAACAATGCCTTAATTACTGTAGCTTTATGGTGTGTCTTGAAATTAGGAAATACAGGTTCTCCTACTTTATTCCACCTTTTAAAAACTTGTTTTGGTTGTTTTAGTTCTTTCACATTTCCATATAAGGTTTAGAATTATCAGTTTCTAAAATAAAGCCTGCTGAGTTTTAGGATTGCATTGAATCTATAATTTATCTCTTGTTTTGCTGAAATGAAAAAAGAATCTATAAATTAATTTAGAGAGAATTGACATCTTAATATTGAGTCTTCTAGTCCATGAACATGATATATCTTCTCCATACATTTAGATCTTTAACTTCTCCTGGGAATGTTTTGTAGTTTTCATCATATAGGTCTCTCACGTATTTTACCTCTAAGTATTTAATTGTATTATGTTTTTGTAAATAATACTGCTTAAATTTCTGATTGTTCATCACTATATAGAGTAATAGAAATAATTTTTATATATTGACCTTGTATCTTGTAATCTTGTCAAACTCAGTAGTTCTAGTGATTTTTAAAGTCTGTAAGATCTGTAGTGATGTTTCCTCTTTCCTGATATTGATAATTTGTCTTGATCAGTCTAGTTAAAGCTTTATCAATTTTATTGATCTTTTCAAAGAAATCAGCTTTTGATGTCATTGATTTTTCTCTCTTGTCCATTTCCTGTTTCATTAATTTACGCTCTTATATATATATTTTTTCCTTTTGCTTACTTCAGTTTTAATTTGCTCTTTTAGTTTCTTTTTTGTTGTTGTTTTCTTACATGGAAAGAGGGTTTTGCTTTGTCACCCAGGCTTTAGTGCAGTGGTGTCATCATAGTTCACTGCAATCTTGAACTCCTGGACTTAAGCAATCCTCTTGCCTCAGCCTCCTGAGTACCTGGGACTACAGGTGTGTGCCAATTTTTCTTTTCTTTCTTTTTTTTTTTTTTTTTGTAGAGACGAGAGTCTCACTCTCTTGCCCAGGCTGGTCTCAAACTCTAGGCCTCAAGCCATCCTCCCACCCTGGCCTCCCAAAGTACTGGGATTACAGGTGTGAGCCACTGCGCCTGGCCTAGCCTCTTTTAGTTTCTTAAGGTCAAGCTTAGAGCATTATTTTTTAGACTTTTCTTTCCTAATAAAATCATTTATTAGAAATTACTTCATTTCTAATAAATAAAATTGCTGTTACACAGAGGGGCCAGGGAGGAGTATGAGCAGAATTCAGGAGCCCCTGAGACACCTGCTCTGGTCAGCAGCCTCTGAGATCCCCCAGAGGTCTCCTCCTGGTTTTCGTGACTTTGTGTAATCTCTCCCCTTGGGTAATTTTTGTTACCAGTGGGATATGCCAACATTGAGGGGCCGTCACTTCTGTGACCAGGATGCAGAAAACTGTGACTTCCATCTTGGTAGGAGTCTGTTGCCTTCCTAGTCTGTACATTTGATGAATGAGCTGCCTTCCTGGGGAGACTCACGTGGCAGGTGACTCAGTGAGTGAGTGAGCCTGGCAGCAGGGCTTCCCCTGATGTCACTGCAGCCATGGGAGACCTTGAGCAAGAACCACCCAGCAGAGTCGTGCCCACGTTCCCGACCCACAGAAACTGTGATCAGAACCATCATTCTAAGCCACCACATTGTGCAGGATTTGTCATTCAGTGACAGATAACTAGTACCCGTGCTCTGAATATTCTGTTTGTCAAACGTTTTGACTGCAGTTTCCCCCTTTGTAACTTAGGACATATTAGTATTCTTCCTGTTACCTGTTAAAAGTGCTTTAGAAGAAACACATTTGTGTTGATAAATCTCAGCAGAATACCGTAGGGATTATACTTTGTTGTCAAATAGCAAATGCTAGCAAGTTTGCCCTTTCTCTGCCCCAAAGAAAACTTTCCTGTTGAAAAATCAGTCACTGACAACAGTAAGAAGTAAACTCTGCCATCATAAATATTAGTAGAAGAGTTGTTTTTAATCCAGGAGTAGCCAGCTAACTGAGAATATGCATAAGATACTTCATGTTTGACAGTTTTCTATAGTCATCAAACTTGTACCGTCTTATTATGCATGTGCTTTACCCCAATCAGGATGTCATCTTCCTGCAAGTGTCAGTGGTGACACTGCCGGAGGATGGCACAGATAGATGCTGCAGGGGTGTCCTGCAGAGAGGCATCACTCTGGCCCTCAGTGGCTGTCCGCAGCAAGCTCGCAGATGGTGCTGCTTTGCCTGGGAAGGCCTGTCACTTCCTCCCAGCTGTGTGGCAGGCTGGCTCCCTTGTCAGTGTGGTGCCCTGAACATGGGGGTTGGGCTCCTCAGGGCAAGGCTGGCCATTAGGCCCTTGTGTACCCCCGCCCTTCCTTCTGTGGCCCCTCAGCCCCTCGCCATCCACACTAAAATAGTTGGGCAGATCAAGGGTCTCCTGAGTCTGTCTGGCTCCAAGGTCCAGCATCCTCTGAGCTGTTGGCTTTCAGAAGTGCTGCCAATGGGTGACTTCGGTGTCCTCCCAGGGCCGAGCCTGGCTCTGTGGGGTCCCCCTGGAAGGCCCCGATGCTCAAGGATTCTGGAGACTACCCTCTTGTCAGCCCTCAGGTGAGGCAAGAAGCCAAGGAGACCCAGGGAGCGCGGAGCTGGACAAGAGGTGTGACACAGAGGCCACCCAATCACTCTTTCCTTTCATGATGGGCCAACTTTGGTGATGAATTTTAACACTTTATGACAGTTATTCAAAGCCTTTGTCTGGTTTCTTTTTCACGTCCATTCGCCCAAGTGACAGAGATTTCCTGTTCACACCCCTTTGTGGTGGTGGTGGAGGTAGCAGCAACCCAGCACCAAACGTTGGTCCCTCTTGGAGAGTCCAAGAATTAGCATTTACATCTGTGTAGCCTTATTTACCTCTGTGGGTACCAGCATCTTTTTTTTTTTTTTCCTGAAAACACTTGCAGAGTTTACATGTGTGAAGGCTTAGAACTGAGTCTGGAACGTGGTCAGCACCCGGTCATCGTCAGCTGTTATTACCATCATTTTGCTTCTCCAGTGAGCTGCTCGCCCACTCTGGGCTCCTGGCCACAGGCCTTGGTGGGAACTTCCGTCGAGGGTCTGCCCCACACTAAGTGTGGGGCAGAAAAAGTCTGCAGGTGCTTTGCACCCCACTCCAGTCTGGCCTCCACCCTCACCCTCCTGCACGTCGTCTTGCTGAAGGCCTGTTGCCCAACTCTGCAGTATTTCTGGGCCTTACATTGCTGGACCTGTCTCTCTTACACAGAGCTGAGCAGGCCCCAAGGAAGACTCTGCCTTCCCTCAATCTTGTCCCGTGCTTGTCCCATCCTGAGCCCCCTGCAGGGTCCAGCTCCATCTGCTGGACAACTCCCCAATCTGTCCTATTCAGTACCTGCGAGAGCATGGTGCTTCTGAAGTGTGGCATTTCAGATTTGATGAAATACAGTCCATCTCCAGGCTGGACTTGTTTATGCAGCTGTTTACCGTTCACATCTGCCTGGGATGGCCTGTTTGTCCTCACCCTTTTTTTTTTTTTTTTTTTTTTTTGAGACAGAGTTTCGCTCTTTTTGCCCTGGCTAGAGTGAGTGCCGTGGCTTCAGCCTAGCTCACAGCAACCTCAAACTCCTGGGCTTAAGCAATCCTGCCTCAGCCTCCCGAGTAGCTGGGACTACAGGCATGTGCCACCATGCCCGGCTAATTTTTATATATATATATATATGTATATATAATTTTTAGCTGTCCAAATCATTTCTTTCTATTTTTAGTGGAGACGGGGTCTCGCTCTTGCTCAGGCTGGTCTCGAACTCCTGAGCTCAAACAGTCCGCCCGCCTCGGCCTCCCAGAGTGCTAGGATTACAGGCGTGAGCCACCACGCCCGGCCTGTCCTCACCCTTGACACGTTCCACATGTGCACGTTTCTTCACTCCCACGTGCTCCCGGGGCACCTGCAGCCTGGTCTTGCATCGCTTGTTCCTGCAGGTCATCCCTTCCCCCAGATTGTGCCTCCCTTAAGGACAAGTTCAGACTTAGTCCCTTTGTCCCCATGTCCAGCCTGCAGCCTGGCTTGCAGTAGTGAATGAGTGACTTGTTGGTGAAGGGGAGATGGATGTGATGTAGGTACCTGGTATGTCCACACACTCCTGTCCAAGACCAGGAGCCCAATTCATGATATTCCAGAGCAGGTACGAAACCAGTCTGCTTCCGACCTGGCATGGCTGGAATCCTTTGGGATCTGCTCACTTGCGCAGCACACAGGTGAAACTCCTGCAGAGCTAAGCAGGGAAGAGCCTTTAAATACCACTTGTTACTAGTCGGCACTTTACCCAGATCAGAACCTCCTCATGACCTTAGAGTGGTCTGAGTACCCCTGTCTCACCTGGAGTCCAGCATGACGGGTCAGGGGCAGAAAGTCCTCCAAGTAGCAAAGTCGACCCATTGGGAGGGTACTTGTAGGTACAGTTGACCCTTGAACAATGCAGCGGTTTAGGGACACTTATTCCCCTGCATAGTCAAATCTATGTATTAATATAACTTTGACTCCCCTATTAATAGCCCTCTGTTGACTGGAAGCCTTAGAAATAAACAGTCAATTAGCACACATTTTGTGTGTTGCATGTATTATATATATATATATACTATGTTCTCATAAGAAAAAAGGTTAAGAAAATCATAAGGAAGAGAAAATATTAATATATTTACTCTTCGTTAAGTGGAAGTGGGTCATCACAAAGGTCTTCATCCTTGTCTTCCTGTTGAGTAGGCTGAGGAGGAAGAGGAGGGGTGGGTCTTGCCATCTTGGTGGCAGAGGCAGAGGAAAATCTGAGTAAGTGGACCCGTGCAGTTCAAACCTGCATCATTCAAGGATTGCCTGTATTTAAATCTTGGAAAGTGTCTGGCAAATATAATTTCAGTTCTAGTATAGTTGATGGTAAGTTATTTTTGTTTTTCTAACAGTAGGAGCAGTAGGTTTTGCTATTTCCTGAAATTGGTCCTGGTTTGTGGGAGTAAAAGCATCCACTGACACAGAGGCCATTGCTTTTCTGTGTGGTGGTGGCCGCGGCGGATGTGCGTCAGGTGGAGCTGATGTCAACAGAAAGCCCCACAGCACCCCACGTGGTCTCCCACTGTCTCTTGCCCCTCCCCAATCCCTGAGGATCAGCTGTGTCGGAGAAGCTGGGAAGTCACAGGGCCAGTGGGTTGGGACACAGAAGGAAGACATGGGGTCCCCCCAACCTCCCGGCAGCCCGCTGGGGAGGACAGATGTGGACGCAGGTCACTGTGAGGTGCTCAGAGGAGGGGCTGACGGGGACCGCTGGAGGCGGGAGTAACTATCCCAATTCTAGTAGGGTTTTCTGTGGCTTCTGTCACCTCCCTGTAGATTGGTCCTTGCCTTGCTGGCTCCCTGGCTCTCCTGTGCACAGAAATGAGTGTCAGTAGCCGCTGTGAAAATTGCTAAGCGCTTTTGCAGGGAAATGAAGCCGCACACTGTATGAGTGGTGAAGTGTCTTGGCTCTGAGACACGAGCTCTGGGGATATTACAGGGACACCAGAGCATGTCTTTCTACACCAGTTGCCTGTGCTTAGCTGCGCAGTCTCACTCCACCTCCCTGGGAGGTGCTGCCACAGCCTGGTTCCAAGATTGTCCCGGGTTGCGTGGTGTCGGCGTCACACACGTCCGAACAGCACCCTTGCCGCACCGGGACCTGGACCTCTCTGGGTCCTTTAGGATTAACACAGTAGTGTTGAGGCATGCTGAAGAGCAGCGGTTTGGCTTTTTTCAAGTCTGTATTTCCTATTTGGTTGAATCAGTTCTGGTTTTAACTGAGTGTGTGGCTAGACTCTAAACAGCTTCTTTTTAAGTCAGCCGGACACATTTGATGGGTGCTAAAGGCAACTGGCTCAGAGTGGACTTGCTTAGCTTTGAAAATTTCATCATCTCTTGTGAGAGGTTCTGCAGCCTCCGGTCACGTTGCCTGGCCTGGGACCCAGGCGGCCTGCTACATACGTTATGACCTTGTTGCAGTGTTTTCAGGTGCACTAAGTGAGGACAGCTGGGGGTCCCTACTCAGGTGGACGTTTGACTCCTGTGGTGTCTGTGTAAACTCAGGGCAGTGGTGGGGAACAGCAACACCTGGCCCGTGGTCACAGGCTTGTGTGTTGAGGTGCGCAGAAGGCCCTGTCAGTCAGCAGCGGGCATTGCTAAGCTGTTTAACAGATGAGTGAACTAAAACGTGGCTTGGTGGCGTGACCAGGGATGGCTTTCAGCTGTTATCTGGGGCACTTGCCATTGTACCATGGAGCTCGAGCAGGCGACAGCCCACATAACTTTGGATTCTCATGAGAACTTCAAGTTCTTTGGCCCAGCCGCTATCTATTCCCAGTTCCTGATAATGGAGGAGTGTTGTGCTCTTATTTTTGATACCAGATCCAACATTCTTAACTGTGACTTTTCCCCCATTGGTCTAAACATTCACTGTAGGAAAATAATGTAGAAATGCTATAACCAGTAGCCAAATCCATTCCTGGTGTAGAAGTCATTTGGGCCCAGCCTATGGGACACGTAGGTCTGGGAAATTTAAAAATAATGATTCCAGTATTTATTTTGTTTTATTTTTTGAATTCTATTTGTCACGTGAACTGGATTAGTTAGAAGAATCTGGACTTTTTTTTTTTTTAGACAGAGTCTTGCTCTGACACCTAGGCTAGGGTGCCATGGCGTCCGCCTAGTTCACAGCAACCTCACACTCTGGACTCAAGTGACCCTCCCTCCTCAGCCTCCCGAGTAGCTGTGACTACAGGCGTGTGCCACTACGCCAGCTAATTTTTTCTATTTTTAGTTGCCCAGCTAATTTCTTTCTATTTTTAGTAGAGATGGGGTCTTGCTCTTGCTCAGGCTGGTCTCGAACTCCTAAGCTCAAGCAATCTTCCTGCCTCAGCCTCCCAGAGTGCTAGGATTACAGGCGTGAGCCACCGCGCCTGGCCTATTTGTTTTTCTTTCACAGTGAAATTTGAATCTAGATTTTTGTTTTTGGTGGCGAGTTGTTCCCTACGATCCTCAGCAAAACACGAGTGATGCAAACTGGATTTGGTGGGATGTGCTTGTTTCCATGCTTTGGGGAGGATGGAGCCCTTCTGTTTCCATCTGTCTGTGAAGGGAGTTCAAAGACAGGCTCCAGGGCCCTAGGAGCGCTCACCTCTTTTCTGTCTGACCCTGGATGGAGATTCGGCCGTCCCTGCCAACTGCTTACCGACCGCTGCACTCCTGTCCCATCTCTGGGCACACTGTGCTGCGTCATAGCTGCGGCCTAATGGGCCCAGCAAGAAAGGCTCCATCCGCCTTCTACCTGGCCAGGGTGGGACCCAAATCCAGGGCTCATATAGCCACCTTTTTTTCTGAAGGAGCCTCTAGGCTAGAAGCAAGTGCCATTTCTAGTTCAGGGTGGCGGGACAGGGGGTGGGTGGTTGTGGAATTTCTGGCCTAGGAGGAAGGCGGCTCTGGGATACAGAGGAGGAGGTAGGTGTGCTGTTAAGACCCTGGTGGGGAACAAGGCACGGCCACCCCTCCCTTTCCTGCTTGCACACTGGAGACCTGGGTCTGAAGGAAGGGACAATCCACCTGTCCCTGGAGGACATCGGTCAGCACTGTCCCGTGAGCAGCACCAGTGGCTCTGGGACCCTCATTCACAAGGTAAGCCGTTTCTAAAATATAAATTCTACTTTCTTAAGTTGATAGCGTTTTCACCACGTTCGGAGCTCAGCAGTTACAGTAGGGCAGACAGGTTTCCGTCCACTCCTGTCCCCCGCAGACCCCTCTGCGTCCCTATCCTGCAGGCAGCCAGCGCCCCCAGTTTCTCCTGCGCCTTGGAGATGTCCTGCCCACTCGCACACTAGGCAGGTGGCCTTGGGCCTTGTCACTGTCCCCCGAGGTGCAGGGAGCATGATTGGGGGCCATCTGCTGCAGATAACACACCCGGCCCCGGTGGGAGCGGAAAGCCTGTCCTCACGGCTCCCACGGAGCTGAGCCGTGGGTGGTTCCTGGCTGCTCTCGCTGCAGAATCACCACTCATGGCGTCTTCGCTTGCTTGAGATGCCGCATCTATTATTCGCTAACTTTCCACCCCACTTATTGAATGATGAGCTTTTGGAGGAGACTTTTAAGAATACGTACATTCTTAGGCCCCAGGCCCAGAGATTCACTGAAAGGAGATCAGAGCAGCATCTGCAAATCTGGGATTTGGTTTTTGTGTTGTTAGTGGTTTTGAAAAGACCCACAGCCCTGCCCTGAAGAGGGGAAGAGTGAGGCTGTGAAGTGGCCCAGGAGACCCTCACCCTGCTCTCTGGAGCCTGGGGCTGTCCCTGTCCCCCCGCCCCCAGGAGGGCTCCTGCAGACCACATGCCTGCCCCGGCCACCGGTAGCAGCAAGGGGTGGCATGGTGCTCTGCCATTTACATGTCCTCATGGCTGTGACAGAGCAGGTGATGAATCTGGTGTCTCAGTGAGAATTGAATTAGAATGTACCGTCACTTCTGAAAGGGACACTTTGGGAACAAATTGCTCTAGAGCCCTTGGGGGTGGACCTTTCTGAGGAGCCAGCGCCCATGGGCTCTGAGTCACACGGCTTTGTTGGAGTGCCCCTTCCTCGGCCTCCCGTTCCTGTGGGGATGTTTTGCTCCCATGTAGTCCTTTTCCCTTGGGAAGGAGAAGTCCGGCCTCCACTCCTGTTTACTGTTTCCTCCTGGCTCAGGAGGTATACTCAAGGGAAAAGAGAACAAAAAGGGTGTCTTGTTCCGGTCTCTGTCTGACTCATGAGTTAGAACTGAGTTAACATGGGATCCTAACTTCTCTCCTGCTTGGTGAAAATCATGAACAGCGTAGCCTCCAAGAATGAATAAGCAATGTCTGTGGATTTATTTATGGGAAGTCAGGTTTATTCTTATCCATCTCATGCGGGAGGCTGGGCATGATGACTAAAGCTTATGTTCCCTTCATAGTTGTCCATTTATTTAAAAAACCCCAGACGTTTTCCACTCTTTACTGTGTCTTCATGTGAACTGGGATTCCCGGGATACGGTCTACTGTAACTTGAAGCTCACTTTTTCTTTGTGTGGGAAAAGCCTACCCTTTAAAAGCCAGAAAACACTGGAATTTAAAATGTGTTACGTGCTGGTCACTTCCCTCCACTCCCTGGACTGTGCGAGGCCCTGGCCGTTGGAGGCCAGGTGCTGGGTGGAGCAGGCATGCCAAGGTGACCAGGCCACAGCCTGGCACTGAGCCACCGGCAGAGCCTACGCCCTCCAGAGCCCAGGCCTGCAGCCCAGCCCCTCTTAGGAACTTGGCGTGCTGTCCCTAAAGCTGACAGCCTTCCTGTGCAACTGACTGATAGCTTAATCCACAGAGCAGCACCTGCAAACACGGTCTTTGGCAAGGATTGAGAAACCCATTCCTACTATATCCTTGTAAAAATGCATCTCGTCATTCTACACGTGTGTATGTGAGTGTGTAGATGTGTACTTAAGTAGGTTCTCAAGATGCTGCATTGTTTAAGCATCCTCCTGGAGTAAGCACATATGATGCGAAGCAGGTGACCTACTGTGTGGTTGAGTGACTTTCTTTCTGCAGGATGTATCTAACTGGGCACCTGTTTAAAACTCTGATCTGGCTGTCTGACTTGTGCGATGTTGTTGCAACTCTCTTTCCCGGGAGGTTGGCGCGTTCATAGCGAACTTCTGCAATTCAGACACACTTGACACCTTTCTAGGAATTTCCTTTGTGTGTAGTGAAAAAGGGCCGGGTAAAGCCTATTTTGTTTTGTCTGAAGGCACCCTGTGACCCAGAGGCGTCTGCAGATAGCGCACTTTTGGTTCGTTTTCCTGTTTTGAAACACCAGACTCAGCAGCTAGCTCCTCACAAAGGGTTTCCTTTCTGGCAGGCAGGATTCCAAAGGGGTGCACCTGCCCCAGATCACTTGGGTCCCATGCACCACTTTGCCACAGCAAGCATCTGTGGTGCTGAACTGGGCCCTGCCAAAGTCCACCTGCATGGCAGAGGCAGCCGGCCGGGTCCCCAGCGTTCAGGCAGTTGAGATTTTCTTCATCATGCGCCATATCTGATAGTTTTGTCTTCATCCAGCTGACTCAGGGCTGAGAACTGGTGTGGGAAAGCCTGGGGAGACTCTTCCTAGGAGGGTACCTGTGTGTGGTTCCCCGAGGTACCCTCAGAGCAGCCTGCTCTGCACCCCAGGGTCCCCCGGAAGTGTGCCCAGGTACAAGCACCCAGCACCAGCAGTCACCTGGTATGGAAGAGGGGTGTTAACTCCAGGGCTCCTCGAAGTTAGAAAGTGAGGGCCGCGTTCCAGCATCACTTACCTTGTGGGGGACAGTGGCTGATGCCAGGGCTGCACCTGGAGCAGCTCGGTGCCCTCTGCCCACCAGGGGCTCCACCTGGCTGGGGCTGAACTGCAGGTCCCAAGACGGAGATGGTGAATGGCCATGATTGGATGGGCCCTCGAGGACCTTGTGCTCAGTGACATAAGCCAGTCACAGAAGGACAGATGCCGTGTGACCCCACCCATACAGGGCCCCTAGAGGAGTCACATTCATAGAGAGAAAGTAGAACAGTGGGTGCTGGGGAGAGGGGGGGACTGGGGGTTAGTGTTTAATGGACTCAGAGTTTCCGTTTGGGGAGGAGAGGCCGTTCCGGAGATGGGTGGTGGTGAGGGCTGTGCAGCGGTGTGGGTGTACTTGGTGTGACTGAGCTGTGTATACTTAGAATGATTAAATGGTAAGTTTTATGTTGTGTATATTTTATCACAATAAAAACTTGAAAATAAAATTGGATAGCACTATAGAACTTGGACTAAAAATTGGATGTCCTGCTGACTGGACACTTAAAGAAAGCTTGGAGGTGACACAAGGCCCAAGCTTGGAGACGGAGGCCGCCTCTCGTGCGGTGGGAGAGGATTGGCTGGCACTAGTGCTGGCGCGTACGTGGGCCTGCCTAGGAGTCCGGTGTGAAAGCTCCCCTGAGCCAGGGACCCGGCCGTGCACCCACAACGCGGTGGAAGCGGGGTGCAGACAGCAGCTGCACGGCGAAGGAGAAGCGTGTGTTGGGGATGGGCTTGGTCAAAGTCTCCTGAATTTTGACTAAAATAATTGAAGAACTTTTTGTGCCAGGATGTCTTGTTTGGACTGGGAAGTCTGATTTCCTTACACTGCAGATCGTTGTACTTTTGAAACAATGAAATGTCAACTCTAGTGATTTTTCCCCAGGGAGTTACATGCCTATTACTCTTTCATCGAATACTTCCCGGACACCTACTGCTAGGTGCCGGGCATCATGCCCGGCGCTGGAGATGAATGGGCGGCCCGAAGCCTGTGGTTCACGTGGAGATGTGAACACGTGACCGGGACAGTTACGGTTCGGTGAGGTCGGAGGTGTGCTGAGAGGACGTGGGAATGCTGAGTGTTTGCGCCAGGGATCGTACAGCTCCAGATCAGGGAAGGCCGCGAGTGAGGTTATCTATTCCGTTAGCTGGCCGTGAGGGCGCACGATGCGGCTTGGGGCGAAGGTCGTGCTCTCTGCCCTGGAGGCCCTTGTGGTCTAGAGAAGGAAGATTGGGAAGGACAGTGAAAATACAGGTCATCCCTGCTCTCTCACAAAGGTGAGCGTGGGGTTCAACAACAACAGGGCAGAGGGATCCCCAACTCAGTACAGAAAGAGGCAGGAAGTCAGGAGAGGCTGTGCTTCTCCATTGCAAAGGGTACGAAGGGGTCAGTGAGGCATGGATGAGTCTGGGCACATTCTCGGTGAGGCATAGCAGGGAGAGGTGTAGAGGAGAGTGTGGCATGTTAAGGAAACGGTGACTATCTAGCACGGCAGAAATGCACGAGCCTGGTACAGAGTGGTATGAGAGGCAGTCTGGCCTCTGGCAGGCAGGGGTCAGGTCACAGGAGGCTCTACATGCCACCCAAGGAGGTGATTTACCAAGAAACCTGAGCAGTTCTGCCCCTTTTCAACACCGTGTGTATGAGCACTGGTAAAGTAATAGTAGTTTATAGTAAGCAATATAACATATTTTGGCAATTTCCAAACGTATTAGATCATTGTAACTTAAACAATTTTAGAATATGAACCGTGGATTAAAGAAGATAGAGAAAATGTTATCAATTATTCCTGTAGAAAATGATTGTTTAGCTTTATAATAAAAGGCACAAATAAGATAAATGAATATTAACAGGCCATCACAAATACGTGTTGAAATGATAAGATGAGGTGCCAGCAGCTCAGAGCCTGATTGGAGGTTCGTGGTGACACGTGGGGGCGTGTTAAGTGCAGCTCTTGGGGGCTACCCTCCCCATCAGGGAGCGTGGCCAAGCGACTCCCTGGCTCTCTGGGGAAGGGTGCATTGTTTCTCAAGGTCAATGCTCTATAAATGTTTAATATTTTCCTTAAACACATATCAAAAATAAAGTTAGTGTGAGGCCGAGGTGGGCGGATCATTTGAGCTCAGGAGTTCGAGACCAGCCTGAGCAAGGGCGAAACCCCGTATCTACTAAAAATAGAAAGAAATTATATGGACAACTAAAAATATAGAAAAATACAGAAAAAGTTAGCCAGGCATGGTGGCGCATGCCTGTAGTCCTAGCTACTCGGGAGGCTGAGGCAGGACAATCTCTTGAGCCCAGGAGTTTGAGGTTGCTGTGAGCTAGGCTGATGCCACGGCACTCTAGCCCAGGCAACAGAGTGAGACTCTGTCTCAAATAAATAAAGAAAGAAAGAAATGGGGTTTTTTTAAGGGTAATTTTTAGAACAAATGCTATCTTAACTCTGCTCTTAAAAGCTATCAGTATAGAATGTGTCTACCAGCAAAATGTTTCCCCAAATGATGGTAATTTTGTCATTAAAAAATTATTTAAGTCTTTCATAACATGTACGCATGTAATTATGTAAGCTGAGCCCAAGCCTGAGCCTGGGGAGGTGAGCTGGGCCTGCACCAGAGTGAGACCTGTCTGAAGCTTCTTGTCCTCGGGTCTAGGTCCTAGAAAGGTTGTCTGTGGCGTGGAAGAGAATATTCCAGGGCAGCTGTCTGTCTGCATAAGGACCAAGCACACTCCCTGGCCAGCTCTGGACCCTCTTCTGGTGGACGTGAGGTGCTGCCGGGGAAGCTGGGCCCCCTGAGGCCCCATTTGGGTGGAGAGACACTAAAAGTAGTGACACAAAAGTGAGACGTCAAAGTGAGGGGAGACTAGGGCTCGAAGACCAGGCTGCGGCAGGGAAGCAGCACGAGGCCCGTTTTCCACACTGGCCTGCACAGCCCGTCCAACCACCTTAGGCCTCCGAGGATCCCGACAGGGCACAGGGGAGGTGCCTGGGAAAACCAGGGCACCAGAAGGACAGGTGACCTGCTGTGTCTGAAGAATCAGAATCTGAGCCGTCCCTTCCTCCAAACCAGGCTGCTGCCCCCATACCACCAGGCCAGGACCGAGGGTTCCAAGTGGTGGGGCTCAAGTTAGGGCTCGAGGGGCAGAGAGAGCCTGGCAGGTGGGGAGAACTGCCCGCTCCTGCAGACTGGACGTGCAGACCCCCGTGAGGACAGTGTATTTACCGATGGTTTATGCCGGCAGCAGGCTGTCGCGGGTGGCTCAGTTCCCGTGAGAGGCTACAGGTGATTTTCACACTCCTGCAGATGTGGGGATGGATGGCCACAGAGCTAGGAGGTGGAGCTGACGCTGAGACTCAGAATTCAGCCTGGACCCAGCTGTGGTGCCACAGTGCTGGCCTCTGAAGGCCACTCCACCCGGGCTAGGCCTGGTCTGCAGACCTGCCGGCCCCTTCCGGGCACTGCGGCGCGGGAAGACAGAGCAGGGCGAGCCGGTACTGCGCACTCAGGCCTGGCTGGGAGGCCTGCTGTCTTGGCAGAGCTATGGTCAAGGCAGACGTGGTTAGAGGCTTGTTCACTACGCAGGGTCTTTATTGCTAAACAATAATAACCATCATTAGTGAGAATTTAATTTTTCCCTTAATTTCCGAACACTCGCTAGTGTTAATAGCATTCTCAAGCCACCTCACAGTCCACTTGTGAAGGGAAGCAGGATGTAATCAATGAATCCGAAATTCCCAGCCATCTCTGGAACCAGCTCTCGCTGGCTGTGGTATTTTCAGGAACTTTGTGGGCTGGCTGTTACACATTCATTACTTTAAAATTACGTGTTTACCATTGACTTATGCTAACAGCAAAGGTAGTAAATACTTAGCATTTTCTAATCATCTCTACATCTTACCGTCGTCTGAGCTCTTGGCTGTTCCGTGTCGTGTCCGTGAGGGGAGGCGCTGTGTGCAGGTGGCTGCTGTCGGCTCCGCTCGGCTGCTCGCCCAGTGGTGTTGCCCAGGCAGCGAGAAGTGGGCCACGGCGGTGGTACTGACACCACGGAAGCCGGCTAACACTGCAGAGGCGACACCGTCCCACCCACACTGGCTGTTGAGCATTCACCTGTACACCACTGGGTGCACGTACCTGTCACCACGGTGGCAACGTTCCATCTTCACATGAAGACTTGGCCTAACCATTCCCCACTTGGGCATTCGGGGTGCTTCTGGCCACTCATTACTACGATGAAAGCTCTAAATGACACTGCATATAAGGTTGGTGGTTGTGTCCCCCCGGCCCTAATTCAAATCATAAAATCTTAGAGTTGAAAGAGGCATTTGACACCATCTCATCCAGGCCTTGGACGTGAGCCAGCCTGCGCCGGAGGCCTGGTGCACAGAGTAGGAAGCATGGTGTGTGGCACGTTGTTGAGGTCCTGGGGACCTGAGTGTGGGAGGCAGATCTGGATTCTTCTCTCCCTGTCAGTCCCTAACAGCTGCATGACCTTGGGCAGATGACATAATCTCCTGGGAGCCCATCTCCCTCACCCGAAAACCCACTCCCGCTGGCCTTCTGCGAAGATGAGACTTGCAGTGTGTTGAGCCCCTGGCCCAGCACCGGGCAGATGTGCATCCGGCTGCCATGTTCCTTGGCCAGGCGGCTGCTCCTGACCTTGGGCCTCGGTTACCTGGGTGCTACTCTGCGGCTCCCAGGGAGGGAGTACAAACTCGTTAATGGAAGCGTTGTAAACTGTGGATTCCCTATTCTCAGGCCTCTTGTCTTCATCGGACACTGTTCAGAGGTGGCAGGCACTTTGTTAGACGTTGACAAACTAAAACCAAAGTCTAATTTAGCAGAAGCTTCCATGGTTTAGCACGATGTGCACTGGGAGTGTTTCCTGTTTGTACCACTGGATCAGCAGGTTGGGCTGGCAGGGTCTATGGTGGCCTGTGTCTGCCGCGGAGGCATCCTCCTTGGTCCTCAGGCCTCTGCTGGTGTCTTTGCACAGGGGTACTTTCTCTCTGACGCCAGGTGGCCAGGTAACCTGGTCAGGGTGTGGGTCCCACTGTCCCAGCCACCTGCTGTTGCCACGAGCGCTCCCCAGCGTGGCACTCGGCTGAGGGGAGCTGCGAGAGTGGCCTCCCTAACGAGCTCCATTTATATTGGCGACCTCATGACCCAAGCTTTGGACTCGGGGGCTTGGCCAGTCCTCCGGTCCAGGGGTCACCAAGCCCTACCTAATCGGCCTTCCCTCCTCCACTCGCAGTGTGCCCTTCATCACATCACCCCGACTCTCAGACCAAAAGCCTCCGAGCCCTTCCTGCCACCTCGGGCACAGGTACAGCGTCCTCAGCCTGGAGTCAAGGCCTTTCCCGGGCTGGCCACCCCTGCCCCATCTGCTGTCGCCCCTCCACGCGCCACGCCAGGCACGGCACTCCGCGTCCTTCATCTCGCCCCGCCCAGGACCCTGCCCTAGTCCTTTCTCTACCACAGACTTCAGCCCTAGAAACCTAGACGTAAAGCTGCCCTTTAGCAGTGTATAAAAGTAGGCCTAGAACTGAAGGCGAAAACTAGCTCAGACTTTACGTAAAGTGCCCTTTGCCCTCTGTGGTTCCTGGGGAGCCTCACTCACGCTACCGGAACGTCTGGTCACAGGAGACCACTGAGGCAGGGGTGTCGCCTGCTGGAAGTGCTGCTGCTTCCTTTGCCCCAGACTGTGGAGGTGGCTGGTGGGTGAGGACCACCACACGGGCCACCTGGGCTTCCTCACTCGGGGCCTGGGGCAGTAGCACTGACGCCGGGCAAAGGCCATGCCCTCGCTTGTCTGGAGGCCTTTCCTGCCGCATCCCGCCCTCCACCGTCTGACCCAGGGTGGAGCCGCTCGCTGCCGTCACCGTCATCCCCACACCCGCTGCCCAGCGGACTAGGGCGGGGACTCCTCCCTGCTCTCCTGTGTGAGTCACTGTCCCTGTCCCAGGGGCTCTTTTATCTCGGTTTCCCCAGTGCCCAGTGTAGTGGCTGACTCAGGCGGGGCAGGTGGCTCCCACCTGTTGTTTCACGAGTCCTCAGAGGTGCAGGCACTTCCCCCTCTCACAGATGAGGAGACAGAGCCCCTAGGGGAATGGAAGTGCCTCACTGGCGCCACACCTGTGACACGTGTCCTCCTGTAGCATTGCTCTTCTGTCAGTTTATTCTGTCAACGTAGGAGGCTTTTAGGTGGCCAACTTCACAGGGAAATAGTGTTAGGTGTAGGATGCCCATGCAGCGGGTGGCAGCCTCCCGGGGGGCAGCGCAAGCCCAGGCAGCGAGGCCGGTGTTGGAGGCAGGTGCCAGCCTGAGCCCTGCCCCTGGCAGCCCCTCGGCCCCCACCACAGCCTTTCACAACCGCAGTTCACGGCCCACCTCGTCCAGGAGCTGGGCACACCCAGGGCTTCCTATCTTCACGTGGTGACCAGAGCCACTGCTTCGGGGTCCCCTCACCCTCCAGCTGTTTGTCCACCATGCAAGGACTGCCCTGTGGGTTTGCAGAGCCCAGGGCATCATAGGTCTTTGGCTGGGACCTTCTCTGAGGACGTAAACTGCTTACCTCTGTGTGTTTTATTCCAAGGGCCCTTCTGATTGAAGAGTTGGGGTGCTTTGGGCGTGGCCCTGGGCCGTTGAGATTGTATTCATTGGGAGCACCTTCAACTTCAGGGAACTCCC
>CM052438.1:22516999-22565245 GCA_028533085.1 Varecia variegata
CAGAATGCCCGTCTTTATCAGTGTGTCCCCTTTACACGACGACAGGATGTTCAAGGCCCCGTCTGCTCCCACAGTCCCACAGCCCGTAGGGGACTGGCTGCAAGCTCAGACCGAGCATTTCTGCCCGCAGAGGCCACCGTGGCCTCTGCCACTTGCAGGGCCCTGTCTGTGAGGGAGGCGCTGCCACAGGAGGGCCCGTCGCGTCTCCCTGGTCTGGAAGCTGCTTGGACACTCACCCAGCGGGTCTGTTGTCAGGCCCACGCACCTGCCGGAGAGGCTGGCATGGTCTCTGCCACAGAGGATGGGTCTGGTGGGAGCTGTGCTGACTGGGCGTCTGTCACTCACCGGGGATTTGTTGAGAACCTTCTGCGACGCTCAGAGAGACAGTGAGAAAGCACACAAATGAGCAGGGTCCGTTGAGATGGTGCTTGGTGCTGGGGGAGGGGATATCTGTAGGACAGGGAGCCACCCCTGCCAAGATGGCCGGGTGGGGCTTCCACATGGAGGCTGGCTGTGGCTGAGGTGTCCTGAGCTGGGTGTGAGCCCAGCGTTTTCTAGGAATGGGGTGGCGGGGGTGTGGGCGGGAAGCAGGAGCCTGGAGAGGAGGGAGAAGAGGTCTGGCATGGGCTGACCCAGCCAGTGGGTAGGGTAGGGCCTTGCAGGCGGTGGGCAGGACGTTGGATTTTATCCAAGGGCACCAGAAGTCATGGCAGGTGTAAGCAGTACAGGGACATCCTCTCATTTAGGTTTTTAGATGATCACTCTGGCTGTAAGGTGGTGGGTGGATTGTGGAGGGACAGGGAGGAAGCAGGGGACAGTTGGAAGCCTATTGTGCGCAAATAAACCTCTACTCATAAAAGTGCCACTCTTGTAAGGGAAGGAAGAGGCTTCGTGCAGAGGCGGCAGTGTGTGCAAAGGCCCTGTGGGCAGGAGCAGCTATGGGGACAAGTGCCAGCTGGGGACACGTAGCCTGTGAGGCCAAGAACACCTGGCCCTGGGTGACCATGGGGTCCTACCACATGAGTGCTAGATGCTGGAGTCTTTTCTCTGAGTTGGGTGACCCCAAAGGAGGTCTAGATGTGGAGCAGCAGATGAAGAGATGGATTCTGGACGTGTGGAATTTGAAGAACTTTCCTTTCTCTTCTCCAAGGCCTGGGCAGCTGTTGGCTTGTGGGACTGATGAACCCACGTAGCCGTGAGGGGCAGCCGAGGGTGTGGCAGACTTTGGCCCCTGAGCTTAGGCCGGGGCTGCAGGACATGCCGTGCACTTTGTGCTCTTCAGGAAGCTCCTAGAATCTCGCGCCGAGAGCCGCACAATTGCTCATACAACTACGATAACATCGCTGTGTCATCATGAAGATGTTTGCTTATTGCAACATCTGTTTTAAAGAGCTGTGAGGATGGGCGGTTGTGTTTAATAGGTCAGAGAGCAACTGATGTTTCAGCTCACAGCAGGCCGCATTCCTGGGGGCCAGCTGGTAAGGAAAGATCCCCGAGATCTGGGCACCAGAGGCCAGCACTGGGACAGCAGAGAAACAGGAGGTTCCCCCCGGCTTTCTGGAGAGTCAGTGTCCTGCTTGGGTCTGGCCAAGTGCGTCCAGCTGTGCTACTGAGGCCCCTCCCAGAGGTGCAGGGCAGGTGGGAGCTGGGCCACTTACTGCCTGGAAACCAAGCCCAGCCTCAGGGCCAACCTAAAAAGACCGTTCTGAATCTACGGGAAGCAGATTAATGGCGCGGTCAGTTTGAATGCTGCTGTTTCAACACTGTTGCCTCCATCCAAAATCATTCATTCTGATGTGGTGCAGTAAGCCCAGGCCCCTTCGCGGCCACCCTCCCCTCAGTCCACACGCAGGGAACACTCAGCATGGATGAACCCAGCCTCGGGCACCTGTTAGCACCGCCCAGCTGCCCCTCAGGACCCAGCCCCCCACGACTCCCCCTCTGATGCTGGGGGAGTGGTGGGCAGCCTGGCCCTCCCTGTGGCTGCTCCTGCTCTTCCCCTGGAGCGGCAGCCTGTGGGCACATCCCGGGTCTCAGGTTCCGGTTCCTCCTGGGAAAGCCCAGAGAGGAGCCCCAGGGCCTGTCTCATGTCCAGACCCCTTCGCAGCCCCCTATGTGACCCGCACACGGTTCTGGAGTCATCTCTGGACCTCTGGGAAGGGGCTGGTGGGCCACACGTGGGGGCGCAGAGGTGGCCTGTGTGGCAGCAGCTGGTGGCAGCCCCATCCCCTTCACCTTAGCCGCCAGGTCCTGTTGGGAGTGCAGTCCAGAGACAGTACTGGCTTACTTCCTCCTTTGTCAGCCTCCTTCCCACCTTCCCATGGCTCTGCTGATTCTGGAATGTTCCTTGCAGCTCCCCCTCCCAACCCTGGGCAGAGCCCCATTGCCAGGGAGCCCCAGCGCAGGGGGCCCTGCCCCTGGGGCCTCACCACGCGCAGGTGGCTGAGCCTTGCGCGCCTGACCCAGGGCGACACCCACTCTTTCTCGGCTGTGGCCCTTCTCGCGGCCACTCCGTCCACTGGAACTCGTCAGAGGTCACCCAGGGCTGTTAAGATTTCCCACGAGGAACTCGTGCTCATGCGGTTAATGTTATCATGAGATTTTGTCCGAGAATACAAACATGTCTTGACGTGGAGGCTTTGTCTATTGAGAGAAAGAATGTGAGTTCCTATTCCCATTTCAGGTCTTTTGTTAAACATTTATAGGCAGCTTTCCCGTTCTCCCCGCCCCCTACCACACAAGTACCAGTTTGTCACACACGGCTGTGAACAGGAGCCCGCACGTGACCCCAGCGTCGCCGTGACCTCACACAGCCCGCGGCCGAGCAGTGACACAGTGTTTCCTGTGAACGGGGAGCCTTCCTGGTCCCACCATTGTTGTTCAACTCTTGCCTGGGAAAAAAACAAACCTTATTTACTGGGGCCAGCGTCGTGTTTGTTTGGAGCCTTGCTGGGAAATGCCATGTCCGAGGCGTCCCCGTGGCAGCCCTGGCCGGGCCGGGCCAGGGCGGGGAGGCCACTTCCCCCTACTTCAGGCTGTGCAAGTCGGTGATTTTTCTCAGCAACCTGCCCCGGCAAAGGGAGCTGTCACCTTGCTACTCAGGGCCGTGCCCGTAGCCCGGCACTGTGGGCACCTGTGTGGCCCGTGTCCCATGACTGTGACTTGTCAGCTCAGGTGCGGGTGACTTGAGACAGAGGCCTTGATTGCCTGATGGGCTTGACCTTTCTTTGCAGCCTAGATTTTACTTTCAGGTGGGTTGGGGACACGAAGCCCTGCTCGTCCCGTTTACCCTCTTAGGCTCGTCCCTCCTCCTTGGCCCGACCAGCCGGTGGCCGCTATAGCCTCCGCTGAGCCCCACGCATGCCTCGCAGCCCCCTGCCCTGCTGACCCCAGCCACGTAGCCTGTGGCTGTCGTCGGGGCGCAGCTGTCGTGCTAGGTGCCCACCGCTTCCAGGGGGAGAGTGGGACGGGCACCGGGCTTGTGTCCCCGAGTGTTGCTGAGCGCAGAGGAGGCTGCAGAGCAGCCAGGCCTCAGGCACACGGGGTCTGCTGGTTGAGGGCACAGCCTCTGGAGCCGGGCCCTGCTCTACTGCGTGGTTGCTCTGTGGCCCGTGCCTCAGTTTCCTCGCCTGGAAGGTGAGAGTGCAGGCACCCGCCTGCTAGGGCCACTGGGAGGACATTTCACTACAGTGGAGCGCAGACTCGCCCCAGGTCACCCTGCGCTTACGCATCAGCATTTAGGGGGGCGTCCTGATGGTGGTGGGGGGGACCGCACGTGATTCTCACAGCAGCTGGGGGGAATGGAAAGTTGCCCCCACCGCTGCGGAGTCTGGGCCGATGAACGCCTTCCCAGGGTTGTCTTGGAACGCACTGGGTGCCGGGCCTGGTACGGAGGCCTTGGGTGTCCGAGGGGTAGGGGGACATGGAGAAAGGGAGCCCGAGGCTGTTGGGCCTGGCCAGAGTCCTGCTGAGGCAGTGCAGCGGGTTCCACCCAGCACCCCACCACCCCGAGTTTCAAAGCTAAAATCACGATACCAGGCCGCAAGGAGCCAGTGAAGGCCTCTGAGCACCCACGCCCACAGCAGCTGTGTGCTCTGAAGGGGCCACCTGCGTCTCAGGCAAGGTGGGCACGGGGCTGAACTAATGGGGATCAGAGAGGAGGTTGGGAGGCCTAACCCAGGGCTGGGGGCAACACGGGAGGAGAGACAGGTGTCAAGAGTCACAGGGGTGAGCAGGGCAGGGCCAGGTGGCTGTGGGAGCCTGAGCTGGGGCAGGGGAGGTCTGTGGGTTGTGGAGCCAGCCAGCACCTGCCGCTCAGGTGAGCAGGGCACTGGGGATGCCCCAGGGCAGTGTGGGGTGGGAGGAGAGCCAGCAGCCCCAGGAATCCCTACCCAGTGGCATCTTCACCCAGCACTTGGTTAGGGTGCCTGCCTCACGCCAGGCACAGCGCCAGGTGGGCTCTTGGTTGTGCCAGCACTCTCTGCCCTTGAGGGGCTCAGAGCCAAGCCCAGGAAATAAAGACTGGCTGTATGGCAGGCAGGTGGCACTGGTGACCTCAAGGGCAGTTTCGGGGCGAGCTGCAGGCAGGAACCAGTCCACAGGAGGTGGAGCCATTGGTAGGGGCTGCAGGGAAGCCACGTGGACCGTAACTGGGGGAAGACGCCCCTGCACCGTGACAGCACATGGTGCCTGTGCAGGCTGGAGCTCTAGAGGGCTGGTGGGGCAGAGGTGGAGAGGGGTCCACAGGACCACCAAGGGACGGAGCTGGATGGGGCAGCCCCTCCACCACCACCCCGTGCCCTCTCTCTTCTTGTCCCCAGGTTAGAAGCCTCACTGTGGCTGGCTGTGAATGGTCAGCATTTTTCCTTTGTGGCAGGTGGGCTTCGTCCCCCACCTGCAGTCCCTCCTCGCCCTTCTGAGACCCAGCCAGAGCTCGGGGCAGTGAGTGCTGCCTCTTGATGGCGTTTTTGTGGACAAGGAGAAAAACCCATTTCTGAATTCATATTTTAATTATGTGACCATTCCATTTCAATTGCTTGGCTGTCCTCATAAAGGAATGATGCAGTCAGTGTGCCAGCTCCTTTCTGTGACCTCTGCCTGCAGTCACTCCTCGGGCTATCCTGGCCGTATCTGAGTCCTTATAGACAGGGGCACTTGGTGGGGAGCGGGTGGGTGCAGCGCCTGTGGGGGTCTCAGAGCTGGGGGGGGGGCTGGTCTGCACTCCATTCCCTAATTCTGGCTCGCCCTCCGCCAGCCCACTCTGCCTTGTCCATCCCCCGCTCCCAGCTGACGGCAAGTGCCTCCATCCTGCAGGGCAGCAGGGACTTTGGGGTGGAGGTGACGGCTCCCGCCTTCAGACCCCAGTGGGACTCACACGGCCCTTCTGCCTGGCCATGGTGCCAGGAGCAGAGACAGGCGAACCGGAAGGTGGCTGCACCCAGGCAGAGGAGGGACCATCGTGTGAGCAAGCCTCCTCTCTGAGCTTTCCTTTCCTCCCCGGCGAAGCGGGGATAATGATACAGGCCTCGCTGGGTGTCTGAGGATCAAATGAGATGCAGCCGTGCTCTGGGGGTTGTATCAGTTGTCCTCAGAGGGATGTGGGGAGCTGTCCCCTGTGCCAGCGAGCCGCAGCCTCCCCTCTGGACTGTGCCAGTGGCTGCAGCTCTCCCCCCCCACACCCGTTACGTGGCCTGTGCCACCCTATACCCTCCTACATGGCAAGCCCGCCGTGGACGGGCAGGGCAGCATGGGGCGTAGCACGAGCTGGCAGTTACCAAATGAGATGCTTTGGTTCGGTAGGTGGCTTTTGCACTTCTCCTGGAGATCTAGCAGGGCACAAGGTATGCATGGCCCCTTTCTTAGGAGCTTCCAGGGTGTCAAAGCCAGGCAGAAAGCAGCCGATTACGACATCTTATACAAGCAAACCAATGCCACCTGCCTGGCAGAGCCGTTATGAGGATCAAGAGAAATAATGACTCACGTAGCCATTCACACCCTGCCAGTAGCTCATGCAGAACAACCTCTCTGCAGTGAAGATTCCAGGTGGAATGTCAGAACAGCTGCCTGGAGCACTGGACAGCAGCAAGGACATGGGACCTGGAGGGAGGCAGACAGCTGGAAGGAGGGCCGGCACGGGCAGCTTTCTCGCTCTCCACGGCCTTGAACCTGCAGATTGGCTTTAGTTGATGCCACACAGGGTGGTGGAAGCTTGGACAGATTCCTGCACTCTTACTGTCTCAAAGAACCTCAGGGAAGAATTAGAATCAAACCCTGTGTATAAACACTGCTATCCCTGGCTGATCCCCGAAATATGCATTTATGGGACAAAAGCTGAAAGAGAGTTGAGCAGAGATTTCTGTCTCTGCCACTGCAGGGAGACAGAGTTTTTTTTTAATTTGCGTCCAGCCAGGTTAATTGTTAAAACTATCAACACATGTCAAGGGGCTGTGAAAGAAAGGAGAAACCCTATAACACATCACTCACTATGTGTAGGCTACAACTCAGTATGACTAGACGATTTTAAAGAGGAAAGAAAAGGTGACCCTTACTCTACAAAAAGGCAGCTTTTTTACTCTACAAAAGGAGACTGAGCCCCCAAGGCGATGGCTCATGTTGGAATCATCAGACAGACAGACACAGCCAGGCTCCAGGACGGAAAGGAAAACACACTCATAATGAAAAGTAGGAACCTCCAGCAGAGAAATAGAAGCTACAGAAAGAGAACCACATGGAAATTTAGATCTGAAAAATACAATATCTTGAGATAAAAAATTAACCAGGTGGAGTTTAGAGTAGATTGGAGATGACAGAAGACAGAGTCAGTGGACTTAAAGATTAATCAGTAGAAATTATCTAATCCGAAGGCCAGAGAGAACAAAGAAACAGAGGGACAGTATCAGAAGAAGGTCCCCTGTGTGTGTGATTGGATCTCAGGAGAGAGGAAATAGAGGATGGGCATAAAATCTTTAAAGTCAGACATAACTGAATTTTTCCTAAATGTGGTGAAAGCCATAAATCTACAGATTCATGAAGCCCGGAGAACCCCAAGCAGGATAAATGTAAAGAAATCCTGACTTAGGCTCGTCACGAACTGCTGAAAACCAACAATACAGAGACAATCTTGAAAGCGGCCAGAGAGAAAAAGCCATGTTTCCTACAAGGCAGCAGTCACATGGGTGACTTCAGTGGCCTTTTGAGAAATAGTGGCGTCTGGAAGATAGTGGGGTTACGTCTTCAAAGTCCTGGGCTGGGGAGAATTAACCCTCAATTCTGTATCCAGCAAAAATATTCTTTTAGAATAAAATAATAATAAAGAGGTTTCAGAAAAAAACCTAAGAGCATTTACCATCAGCAGATCGGCTCTATAAGAAATGCTAAAGAAACTAAAGAAAATTCTTCCCCTTAAGGGAATTCATATCAGATGAAAAATCAGAGTTTTCAAAACGGCAGGAGAAATTCTGAAAATAGTAAAGTGGATTTGCACTCTCTGTGGGTCCCAGGTCCCGTGAGGCGCCAGACCTGGGTGGGGCCCTCCAGGGAGGCACAGTCCCTCAGAAACACAGGTGGCCTCCTACGGTGTGGGAAATGCAGTGGCTGTGGTGCCCAGGGCGGCAGGCACCGTGGGCAGGGGAGCAGGAGGGGCGTGGGGGCCTCCTGGGTGGATGACAGCCCCCACCCAAGGAGTTTGAGCAGTGGCAGGAGGGGGTGCCCCAGGCAGGGAGGTGAGAAGGAGTGAGGTGCTAGAGGAGACCCTCCCCCACGGGGGCCAGGACCCAAGGATAACCTCCGGCAGGGAGGCGTCCTGCACACACACGCTGCAGCCCCGGGCTTGCTGGCACTTACTGGTAAAGTTGTGACACATGTAAAAAAAAAAAAATACCAATGAGAGTGGGAGTCTGTGTGTGCTAGAGTAATAATGCTTTCCCATCTTTCCGAGATTTCCACTGTTGCACGTGCTAAGTAGTTTTGATAAAGAGCCATTTCTGAGAAATAGCTATATATTAATATGTATTAACATATATCATATATTGTTAAACGTGGGCAGGTCGCTGCGGCCCACAGCAGCCGTTGCTTTCCTCTTTGCACAACGTGTGGCGAAAGGCGAGGACCCCGCGGCTGCCATGCAAGTCCCAGCCCGTTCAGAGGAACACACTCAGCAAACTGCTCGTTTCCTGAAACGCCAGTACGTCTGCTGACTCGAAATAGGAGTAAAACGCAACCTTCCTGAAGCTCTGCGTGGTGCGAAGGTCAAAGCAAACACCTTGCATTCCCAGCTGATGCATAAATATTTTAATGGGCACATTAGCAGTGATTTTGAAAGGCGCTTCCCTCCTCCTTTGAAAACGATTTCCTCCTCCCACACAAGTTTGTTTTTCTTACTAGTTCAACACAACATTCCATTTCTCAGTGCCTTTGGCAGCAAAGAACATTGGCCAGATGAATTGCTGGCGTGCCAAAGCACCTTTGTTCTTTAAGTCAGTGTTTTATTGAAGTATGACACGGACAGGTGCACAGAGCCTGTCTCCCACTGGATGAGTGTCAGCAAGTGACCGTAAGCGTGAGGCGACCATCCAGATCGAGGACACACACCCTCCAGTCACTGCCCCTCCCGAGCGCCACCAGCCCGCGACTGCAATAGCAGAGGTTCCTTAATGTGCCCATGGACGTCACATAGCGGACATCACCCTGGCGTGTGCTTGCCTGTGTCTGGCCGCCTGCGTTCACATTGGGAGCAAGATTCAGCCACGTTGTTGCCGCAGCTGCGGCTCATGCAGTCCGGTTGCAGCATGGTGCTCCAGTGCGTGGCCGGCTGTCATCGTTTATTCGCCCAATTGCTGGTGGGCATTTGGGGTTATGTGATAGGGAGGCAGTATGTAGATGAGGGGTGGGGACATAGAGTTTGAAATCAGGCATCCGTGGGTTAAATCCTGGGCTACCACTTTCTAGCTGTGTGGCCTAGGGCGGGTTACCTAACCTCTCTGAGCTTTGGGTTCCACATCTGTAAAACAGGCACAGTCATCCCTGCCTCCCTGGGCAGTTAGGAAGGTTCAGCGTGAGAGTGACTGGTGAGTGCTGGCTGCAACACCTTGGCTGCAGCTAGACACACTCTTGTGCCACCCCCAGCCCTGTTTAGTGGCCACTCAGAGCAACCACCGCTGGGGTAATTGAGCCCCATGTTGGCTGTGTGGACCTTTAGTGGGACCCATTGTGGTACATTTTCAGCCAGTGAGATCCAGAAGTTGTGGGATCTTGGTAGCTCTCTGAAGCTGCTGTCACTGTCCTCTCTCTTGGTGTCTACCGTCTGTGTCAAAGGATGGTGGCTCCATGCCTGCTACCCGAGAGGGGGTCTTCAGCCACGCCCTGAGGCCCTGGTCAGCACCAGTGTGGAGGGGCCTCAGCCTCCCGTGTGCAGCCCTGGGCGAGGTGCCCTGCAGGCGTGTGCGTGGCCTGGCCACCTGATGCTTTACCAGTGAGGGTCTGGTTGATTTCACATCACCCGGCGCTGCAGGAAAAAGAAAGTCTGCCCTGAGATGGCACAACAGTACCCATCGTCTGGTGCTTCTGCAGCCCAGCCGGTGTGTGGTGCCTGCGTGTGTGACGGCCCTCGTGTCCTTGCAGGCCTTCCGGAGCAGTACTACAGCCTCACCTGGTTCCTGAGCCCCGTCCTCGGCCTCATCTTCACGCCCCTCATCGGGTCTGCGAGCGACCGGTGCACTCTGAGCTGGGGCCGCCGGCGACCTTTCATCCTTGCCCTGTGTGTGGGCGTGCTGTTTGGCGTTGCACTTTTCCTCAACGGCTCTGCCATCGGTAAGTGTGTCTGCCGCGCTCTGCATCCAGACACGAAACGGCAGGTCCCGACCCGGGTGACACTTCGCTCAGTCAGATGTGTGTGGTGGTCGGTCGCCTGGGCTGGGGCCTCCGGGGGCCGCTCAGCGGTGACCACCCGCAGGCCCTCTTGGCAGCGCGGCGCCGGCCCCACGTGGGAACGCTGGGGGGGCCTGTTCACAGGGAAACGCTTCCTGTTGTGATCGTTTGTTTTTAGTGCGTATCTGACACCACGTCCTGTTTCCAGCATTATTTCAGAAATTATCTTTTCTTTTTTTGTTCTCCTTTTCTTAGACTTGGTATTGAAAATGTCCAGAACCTAGTTTGATATTTTTTTGTTTCATGTGCTCATGTTTTGCTTTGCCCTTTTTTGTTGTTTTGTTCTTAATTAAAGCAACGGTATGTGGGAAAATATTTTTTGCCCTGAGGACATCCATCAAAACTGTTAAAAACAAAACGTTAATTTGCTGGCGGCAGCTTTTCCAGAGGGAGGAACTTGCTCCGTTCTGAAATAGAGGAACTTGTCCCAGGTCTGCGTCCATTCACATGGAAGTCGGGGTGTTGGAGCGTTCAGGAAGGGAAGCCCCAAAACCCCTCTCTGCGCGGCGAGTGTTGCTCACTTCCCTGAGGCCTGGGTGGGGGTGGGGCTGTGGGCTGGCTTTGTCCCCTGCCCATCCCTGCCCGAGAGTCACCTTCCTGAGTGACACCCCTTGTGTGGCCTTGTGCAGGGAGGCCTCCTCCAGCCAGCTGGTGCCTCTGACTCAGAATTCTGGGGTGCTGCTTCCTTGGCACCTGCCAGGCGCGGTCTTGCTGGCTTTCCTGGCCATCTGCGTCACCTGAGAGCACCGCCCTGTCCGCCCCCCACTCTTACTGAGGTGCAGAGAGAATGATGGGGCTTTCTCAAGGCTGTGTCCTTGGGGTGGTCCTGCCCAGTGTGACAGGAGAATTCCAGCCCCGCATGGACACTGTCTCACACCTGTGGTCCGAGAAGGCCAGCAGGGCACCCCTGGGCAGAAAGCCCCGCTTCTGCCAGATGGCATGTCTGTGTGAAGACGCTTCGCAGCACTCTGGGGCGGGTCCCGGGTCCCAGCCCTCAGCCCCCACTGCCTCTGACCTTTGTCACGAGGGCACTACTTGCCTCACGGGCGGTAGATGGAAACCCGTAGGTTTTGGTTCAGCCTTCAGAATTCGTAATGTGACCTCTGGGTTCACATCTGGGGCAGACTCACCTGAGGCAGGTGATATGTGGTGTGTGAAGCACCTGCTTTCAGGTGCTTGCGCCCCATTCTAAGAGGACCCACAGGTGAGGCAAGGCCACTTGCGTCTTCCTCTTCAGACCACGTCTCCCGGAGCCCAGCTGCTCAGAGGACTGGCTGGAAAAACTCCCGGGATTCTGGGCGTCATTTCCGTTCAGATCTAGACTTCTCCAGGGTACCACAGCGTCCGCCTAGGTTGGCTGGACATCTTGGGTGCACCTGACCTTGGAGTGTCGCCAGCGTTGCCCTTGCAAGGTTAATTCCCTCGAGTAGCGTGGATGGCTGTGCGCCCAACACAGCAGTCACCCTCTCTGTGGTGGCGGGGCAAGAAACGACCATTCGCCCCTTTTCTGTTCTAAAAACGTAAAGGCTGATGAGCTTTTGGACGTGCAGTCAACTGCTGGCGTGCACGGGGAGAACAAGTAACCCTGCAAACCACAGGACAGGGAAAAGCGGAACCCACTTTCTTGACCCAGAGTCTGAGGCAAAGGACCTTGTTGTCTTCCTGGCGCGGTTTCCTGGGCCGTCTCCCCTCCGGGGACAGTTTGCTCTCAGGAGCCTGAGCTGGCTGGCGTGCAGGTCTGACGGCCTCCCCTGTGCTCCCTGCAGGCTTGGCCCTCGGCGATGTCCCCGGCCGGCAGCCCATCGGCATTGTCCTCACGGTGCTGGGGGTGGTGGTCCTGGATTTCAGCGCCGATGCGACCGAGGGGCCCATCCGTGCCTACCTGTTGGACGTGGTGGACAGCGAGGAGCAGGACATGGCCCTCAACATCCACGCCTTCTCTGCCGGTAAAGTACAGCCCTGGCAGGGTGGCGGGGGACGACAGCCTGTGCTCCCTCCTGAGGCCGGCACTGCGGGTCTCGTGCACTGTGTCCCTCCATGTGCGGCTCCTGTGCAGACTGGCAGGCGTGGCAGTGGGTGGGGTCTTGGGGCTGAAAGGTAACCGGGGGCGTCCCCTCCTTGCCACCGAGCAAGACCAGAGGACTGAGGATCTGCGAGGGTAAGTGGGCCCAGGTGTGCCTGGGTGGTGTGCTCCCCAGGTGGATGGGCCCTTCAGCCTGCAGTTTCCACGTCCAGCGGGTGAAGGTCACCCTGTTCACTTAGGAGGGGCATTCAGTACAGAGAGGCACGTGTGGGGTACCTTGTGTCCCATCCTGGTGTAGTCTGCCCTTAATTTATTACGCAGAAAGTCTGTTAGGTGAGCATTATGCAGCCTGGGGGCAGCTGGAGGTTCTTATTTGTTTTCCTACCATTTCCCGTTCTGCGCCCCGAAACCTGTGTCCTGACTGTGAGTGGGGCCCTGCCCCCCGCAGGAGGGTGAAGCCCCTTCAGAGCTGTCCGCCTGCTCACTGCTGCTTCTCCCTCCCCGCAGGCCTGGGCGGGGCCGTGGGCTACGTGCTGGGCGGGCTGGACTGGACGCAGACCTTCCTGGGCGACTGGTTCAGGACACAGAACCAGGTGCTCTTCTTCTTTGCCGCCATCGTGTTCACGGTGTCCGTGGCCCTGCACCTCTTCAGCATCGAGGAGGAGCAGTACAACCCGCAGCAGGAGCGCAGCGCCGAGGAGGATGCCCTGCCCGCCAAGCTGGGCTGCGCCCACCCTGCCACCGCCCGCCTGGGCGCCCTGGACGGGGGCGAGCGGTACGGGGCCGTGCCCACGTTCGCCGACGGGGTGCAGTCGGAGCACGAGCTGCCCCTGGACTGTCCCGAGGTGGGCATCGTGCGGAGCAAGAGCGACTCCGTGCTGCACGTGCCGGACGCCACGCTGGACATGGGGCCCGAGCTGCTCTTCCTGCACGACATCGAGCCCTCCGTCCTCCACGACGCCTCCTACCCCGCCACGCCACGCAGCACCAGCCAGGAGCTGGCCAAGGCCAAGCTGCCCCGCCTGGCCACGTTCCTCAGGGAAGCTGCCAAGGAGGACGAGACCTTGCTTGATAATCACTTGAATGAAGCTAAAGTCCCAAACGGGAGTGGCTCCCCCCCAAAAGACGTCCTCGGCGGCCACAGCAGGGCGGACGCGAAGGCCTCAGCCACGTCTGGCTCCATGAGGCGGCGGAGGCACACGTTCCGCCGGCAAGCCTCCAGCACCTTCTCCTACTACGGCAAAATCGCGTCCCATTGCTACCGCTACCGGCGGGCCAACGCCGTGGTCCTGATCAAGCCGTCCCGCAGCATGAGCGACCTGTACGACATGCAGAAGCGGCAGCGACAGCGGTGCCGGCACAGGAACCAGAGCGGGGCCACCAACTCCAGCGGGGACACAGAGAGTGAAGAGGGGGAGAGCGAGACCACCGTGCGCCTGCTGTGGCTGTCCATGCTGAAGATGCCCCGCGAGCTGCTGCGGCTGTGCATCTGCCACCTCCTCACCTGGTTCTCCGTCATCGCCGAGGCCGTGTTCTACACCGACTTCATGGGCCAGGTCATCTTTGAAGGGGACCCCAAGGTGAGTGTCCGCCACCTGAGCAGGGTTCCCACTGCTGTACGCTGGGTGGGGTGGCCCTCCCTAGCCCGGCCCAAGCAATGGCGACAGCGCAGTGCACTGAGAGCGCTGCCCGGTGTGCAGGTGGGTGCCACGCAGCAGGCAGCGGCTGGGGCGCCCCTCCGTTGATGTGGTCAGGGGCTGTCGTCGGAGCTGCAGATGGGTGTGCAGTGAGGTCCACGGTGAGCAGCTGTGAGTGCCAAGTGCTGACCTCAAGTCTGAACGGGGTGTCACTGGGTTAAGATAATGACCAGACTCAGCAGGCGGCTCTTCTGCTCCCGTGGTATCAGCCAGGCTCACTCCTGTGGCTGCGTTTGCCACACGGGCCGAGGTGGCCGCAGCACATGCTCAGGCCTCCCGTCCCCACGCAGCCCCTCCCCTTTCGCATCTCATCTGGGCTGCTGCTCACGGCGTCGGAGGGGGCCGAGGTGGAGGCTGCAGGAGAGTTGCTTGTCCAAGTGCAGACCAGCCCAGATTTGAGGGTTGGGGCACAGACCTCCCCTCTGGTTGAGGGGTTGCCAGAGTCACCTCACAGACGTCTGGGGGCCACAGGAGAGTGAAAGCAATTTTCCAGATCTGACCCAGGCACGGGGTTGACTCTGCTCCTGGAGCAGTTATCACTTCTCTTAAAATAAACAAAACACCCTCCTAAACCCTGTTCTCCTTCCCGAACAGGCCCCCTCCAACTCCACAGCCTGGCACGCCTACAACGCTGGGGTCAAGATGGGCTGCTGGGGCCTGGTCATTTACGCTGCTACCGGTGCTATTTGCTCAGGTGAGAGTCCTCCAGTCAGGTAAAGTGTCACACCCTGGAGATCACTTAGCAACTGGAAACACAAGGGAACCCTGCACCTTGGAAGGCGGAGGTGTCAGTCAGACCCTGGCCTCTGCCTGAACGGGGCCGCCCCTCGGGGAGAAGCCCTGGCTCTCCTGTCTCCTCGTCTTAGCACAAAGGACGCTGCAGGCTGACCCCAGGAGTGGGGAATCTGAGACCCCCTGGAGGCTGCCCTGTTTGTGCCACCCACTGACACTGCCCAACACTCCTGGTGCCTCTGTTTGGACATGTTGTCCTGGCCCTGCCAGCTCAGATATGGATAAAGGCCTGACCCTGCCTGGGGCTCAGCCGGCAGTCGGAGTGGCAGGAGGAGCAGGGTGGGCAGGTCCCATCTGCCATGGGTAGCAGGCCCCTGCCCCCAGGCGCAGCTGTGTCCTGAAGGGTGGGGCCGGGGTGCCAGGCGTCAGTCCTGGGAGCAGCACACCCAGGCTCACCATCTGGAACTGGGCGTAACCATGGTCACGGGTTGCGTGTGGGCCGGGCTGGATCTGAGGGTGACCAGGGTCAACGCCCTCGGGCAGCCAGCATGCCAATAAACAATGTTGTCACTGCTATAACAGAAGAATTTTGAGGGAGAGAGATTCTCGGCAGGGCATCCTCCCAGAGGAGGTGACATCTGAGCTACCAGGGCAAGAAGAGTGAGGGGAGACCAGAGAGGGACCCATGGGAGTAACCAGTGACAGCACATGTTCCTGAGGCAGGGCTCTTGGTGCCACCCCGCTTCAGACGAGGTCATCCCGGGGTAGGGCCACAGAAGGCTGCAGAGTGGGCCTGGATCAGTGTCCTGGCGGATCAGGGAGGCCCCTGGGAGCTGCAGGAAGGGCCGGGTTTTGGGGTCTGGGACTGAGGAGGGCCGTGAGCTGCAAGTGTGTTCTGGGAACACTTGTGGCTGTGCCCTCCAGGGCTGCGTGGTGGCAGGCAGGGCCAAGAGGAGGTGGCACTTGTCTGTGTCTCAGTGGGCCCAGGTTCACCCTGAGGAAGTGGGGGGTGTCAGGACAAGGGAAGGGGTGGAAGGGGTGGTAGAGGGAGCCTGACAGGAGTGAGCAGCTTACTGTCCCCTCCCTGTCGCCCTGTCTGCAGCCCTGCTACAGAAGTACCTGGACAACTACGACCTGAGTGTCAGGGTGATCTACGTGCTGGGGACACTGGGCTTCTCCGTCGGCACAGCTGTGATGGCCATGTTCCCCAATGTCTACATCGCCATGGTCACCATCAGCACCATGGGCGTGGTCTCCATGAGCATCTCCTACTGCCCCTACGCCCTGCTGGGGCACTACCACGAGATCAAGCAGGTGCGTCTGCGGGGGGGGGCTGGGGTGGGCGGGGGGGGCGACACAGCTTAAGACTTCAAGGGTGGACATTCAAGACACATGTTGTCCCCCTCGGTCCTCACTTCTGAAACGGCCCCTGATGAATCTGACAGAGTTGCCACTTGCCCCTGGTCAGTCCTTGGCCACAAAAGGTCTTGTCCTTCAGCCCCCAGGCCCGCCTAGGACCTGCTTAGAGGTTTCCGGAGGCAGGCGCATGTCACTGCGTCCCGGCTGGGGAGCTGGAGGCTGCCCCTGCCGGTCCAGTCCCCTCCATGCAGTCACGTCCCCCTCGGGACTCCAGTCGATAGAGTGAGCGCCACTTCACTCCAGTTTACACCTCCTGGTGGCCACATTGGAAAGGCGGAGAGGCCGGTGAAATCAATTTTAGTAGCATATTTTATTTAATCCAATATCTGAAACATTACAATACTCGATATAAAAAAGAATTGAGATGTTTCACATTCCCGCCAAGTCTTTGATGTTCAGTGTTTGTTTTGCACGTGCAGCTCAGCTCAGATAGCCTCGTCTCAAATTCTCAGACCTCGGCCCTCATGCCAACCACACTAACCCTTTCAAAGAGAAAGGGAACGAGACCAAAAGGCCCTGTCTCTCTCTTCCCAAACCTAGACTATGTTTATTCTTCCAGTCTCTTTACATGAGTATTAAAGCAAATGTACTAATTAAGTACATACCAAATACAGTAGTAACATCTGAATAGCAGCATTGTTTTTCAAATAAACTTTTTAATTGAAGTCTAACGTGACTACTAAATTGGAAGGAAGAACACACTTGTAGAACCAGCCCCAACCAGAAAGAACAGTGTCAGGGCCCAGAAGCCCCCACGTGCCCCCTCCATCTCCCTCCTCCACTGTCTGTGACTCTTGCCTGTTTCCGAACTCCGGCTGGAATGTGCCTCTGTTCCCTGTGACTCACTTGTGTGCCTGCTGGCGGCAGGACTTCGTGCATTTTCACACCCGCTGCGTGGCACGGTATATAGGTCCACACTGTTTTGATGGGCATCGTGGGGCCAAGGAGGGGCTGTTATATCTGATGCTGCTGTGAGCGACCCCCCACCCCCACCGCCACCCCATGCCGTCTGTCACAGCTGCTTGCAGTCTTCACTGACAGTGTACTTGGAATAGATGGTGTGTGGTTTGAGGCAGAGCATCAGGACTCTTATTTTTTCCCCACATGCGGACGTCCACGTGTCCAGTGCCACCCCCTGCAAAGACCGTCTGCTCTAGCCCCACCCCCACCCCACTCTGCAGTGTCATCTTCATCATACAGCAGGTGTCTACGTACGTGTGTTTCTGCTCTCTGTTCGCTTCCATCCATCTGTCTGCTCTTGGACAAATGTTACACTGTCCTAAAGTAGTTTTGTAAAAGGTCCTGAATCCTGGTAGTATAAGTCCATTAACTTTGTTCTTCAAGATCGTCTTGGATCTTCTCAACCATTTATTTTTCATCTAAATGTTAAACTCAGCTTCTAGCCTTTTTAATCAAGATCAGTTTGGAGACAGTTAATAACTTTGTAGCAGCAAGCCTTTCTACCCATGAATATGACATATCCTTCTATTATTAATTCTCATAGCTCATCTGTAGATTCTTGTGGACCTTCTACATATACAACCACATCGTCTATGTAAGGGAGTTTTATTTCTTCCCTCCTGATCCTTTTATTTATTCTCCTTGCCTTCTTGCAATAGCTAGAACCTCCAAGCTGATATTGAACAGAAGTAGCAAGAGTGTGTTTGCTCTTTCTAACTCAAAGGGGAAGCACTTGATATCTTACTGTGAAGTATGATGCTTTCACTTGTATTTTTCTGGGAATTTGGGCATTTCTTGTGACCTTTCAAATATATTGGCATTAAATTATTCACAATATTCTCTTATGATCTAATATAATAGAACCTATAGTGATATCATTTTTTTCATTCCTGATATTAGTTATCTGAGAGTTTATCAGTTTTGTTTTCAAAGAACTTTTGGTATTCTCAAGCCTCTCTGGTATGTGTTTGCTTCACCTTGTATTAATTACTGCTCTTTACTGTCTCCTACCTTCTATTATCTCGTGGATTAATGTGTTGTTTCTCATTTCTTTTTCAGCCTAATATTTGCATTTGAAGCTACTAATTTCCCTCTATGCACACCTTTAGCTGCACTCTACAAACTTTAATATGTTGTATTTTCTTTTCAATCACTTCAAAGATTTTTTGACTTTTTTGTTGTGGTTTCTTTTTTGAACCATGAATTATTTAAAAGTATGTTGATGAATTTCTAAAATTTGGGGATTTTTCCATTGTCATGTTATTACTGATTCCCAGTATAATTCCTCAGTGGTCAGAGAACATATTCCATATGATTTCTGCCCTTGAAATTAACTGAGACTTCCTTTGTGGCCCAGTATATCATGTGTTGATAAATGTTCCATATGGACTTGAAAAGAATGTGTGTTCTGCACTTAGTGCTGTTTCTGTGTAAGTTAGGCCAAGTTTGTTAATTGCTTAAATCCTCTATCCTTTTACTGCTTTTTGTCTACTTACTTTATGAAAGGTACGTTAAAATCACCCACTGTGACTGTGGTACACGTACATGTATGTGTGCGCATTTAGAATTGCTTTTTTTTTAATCTTCTTGTTGGGTTGACTTTTTTTTCATAATCTCCAGGATAAAGTCATCCTCTTTGGCAATGTTGTCTGATAAATCTGTGTCTTTTTTTTTTTAATCTACTTTCATGGTAAAATCCTGTGTCTGATAACAGTAGTATACACCAGTTTTCATTTATGTCTTTGTTCGAGAAACACAAAGCTGCTCACTGTTGCCATGGGTGCAGCTGCTCTATCGCATGTGGTCACCTGCAGTTGTGCTGTTGGAAGCATCAGCGTAGGCTAGAGCACCCCTGCCCTCCAGCCCCGGCCACAGACCACCAGGGCAAGGGGATCGCCCTGGCTCAACCCGGCCCTGCCACCGCTCCCTGGGCTGGAGGCCAGGCCCCTGGGAGCTCATGTCCTGATTGGGTTGATAAAGTTGCTTCCACTCCTATCCTCTCCTGTGATCTAGAACTTTCTGCCTCTCTTACCTGCATGCTGCTGGGTGCGAGTTGGAGGTTGGGGGAGACTCAGGCAGGAGTAGTTGCAGGAAGCTCAGTGGAAGATAAGTCTTGTTTCCAGACTTCGAGGTTAATATTCACACCCCTGAAATGTTGGATGACGATTAACCTCTCCATGGCTGCTCACGCCCTTGTGTTCTCTTCTCCTGCAGTACGTGCACCACAGCCCTGGGAACTCCAAGCGAGGCTTCGGCATCGACTGCGCCATCCTCTCCTGCCAGGTCTACATCTCCCAGATCCTGGTGGCGTCGGCCCTCGGGGGTGTGGTTGACGCCGTGGGGACTGTCCGCGTCATCCCCATGGTGGCCTCTGTGGGCTCTTTCCTGGGCTTCCTGACGGCCACGTTCCTGGTGATCTATCCCGAGGTGTCGGAGGAGGCCAAGGAAGAGCAGAAAGTCCTGTCCTCCCAGCCAGCCGGCGAAGGCGGGGGCAGCGAGAAGCCCACCATCCTGAAGCTCACGCGGAAGGAAGGCCCGCAGGGGCTGGCGGAGACGGAGTCCATGGTCTGAGCCGCCTCCCATTTATACACGTCCCTCCAGGCTGGCGGGCGGGGTGGGGGTCCGGCCGCAGGCGGGAGCAGAGGCGCTGCAGGGCGGTCCCCTGGCTGTCGCGGACGCGGCGGCACAAACCAGAGTTTCTTCCCACAGCATAGTCAAAATTTAGTAGTCATAGGGTAGGTTTGAGCTACTAGGCAAAAATACCACACTAATTACTTTTTCAACAATTAAAAAATCATTTGAAATATTTTTTTAATTGATAAAGATCTTTAATTTCAACTCTGTCTTTTATTCTGCAGGTATATTATTCTGCATGTTTTTAACGTATAAAACATTTACAATATAGACAATAAGCAATTTAGAAAAAATAAGCTTTTGCATTTCTAAAATTATAATTGAAAATTATAATTGAAAATTAAAGCTGACGTCCGCTGCTATATCTTATCTGAATACTTCAGGTAACAGTAGTGTAGTCAGTGACGAAGTATTTTTATCAAGTTTTCCTCTGTGGATGCCTATAGGCATTTGGACGTCTGTCAGATCTCATCACATTTGTTGGTGCTGCAGCTATTGGAGAGTATTTTTCTTTATGATTATTTTAGAGAAAAAAATTTTTTTTTTCCCAACAATTGTGGTTTTCTTAGAAAAACGGCATCTCTTTTCCTCAGAGAGTTTGACAAATTGTGCCCAGGGTAGCCCCGTCCTTGGGCAGCGGCCAGCGGTTGTGGCCACGCACCAAAGCTGGGAGGAGGCGGGCCCAGAGGGAGCCCTGGGCGGGAGACGGCAGTCTGCAAGGGTGGGTTCTGGACCCCCTGCCCGGCGGGTGGGCCGGGGCAGGACGCGAACTCTCCGATGGGCTCCCCAGTGCGTGTCTGCACACAGGCGTGTCTGCATCCTCAGAGGGGACCCCAACCATCTGGTCTGAAGCGCGCTCCCAGGAGGCCAGGCGGCCCCTCCAGAAGTGTTGACTCTTTCATTGCACTTTGCTTAGTCTGTAAACCGTTTGCCGGGGCACCCTGAGCGCAGAGCTCCCGGCGGGCGCTGCCTCCCAAGTCCTGGCCAAGGCTACCTCGGGTGTGTGGGGCAGCGGCCCCAGAACAGGGAGCGTGTGGGTGCACCAGGGCCGCCTCTCCCACCTCGAAGGGGACCCACATGCCAGAACCTGTCGGAACTCTGTGACTTCCTCCCTGCACACCTGCTCGACGCTGGATCGGAACAGGTGCAAAGAGAAGCAAGTGTCCATCTGAGACCGAGAAAGGCCTGCTTCCCGGAGGGCTCCGCGTGGTGTTTCTGATTCCAGCAAATAAGCAAAACTCGGGGAAGTACAGTCAGTCGTCAAATGCTGCAGCTATCTGGAAATGTTTTCAAACCACAATCTCTTTTATACCGAAGTAGTTTCTGCTCTTATCCGAAATGGTCAGTCTAAGCTTACTGAGATGAGAGAGGCCCCGCACGTCACACAGATAGTTTGTAATACTTTTGCTGCCTCAAGTTGATGTTTTTTAAACAAAGTACTTTGAGATGCATGAGAATCATGCCGCAATATGATCATTCTACAGCAAATATATATATTTCAAGATGAAACTAAAGCAGTTTTTAAATAAATTACTTGAATTTTCTGTGTATTTAAAGGAATGACTGTGTTCAACGTACTTGACGGGCCCCTGGTCTCACCCTGTCTCTTGCCGCTGGTGGCGCCTGCAGGTTGTGCGTTTCGTGTCCGAGTGGCAGCTGGGTGCCTGCTGACGGGAGGTGCGTGCTCCCCGCGATGGGAACCCAGGATCGGAGAGGACCGACTTCAGGACTTCAAGAACATTTCTGTGTGTGAGAAAACTTGAACGGCCTCATGAATCTCGTGCTTGGACAGGGGGAGTCCGACTACTGACAGCGCGGCCGGCGTTGCTGCGAATGCTCCGCTGGCTGGAGCCCCCCCGGCAGGGCGACCTGACCCTTCTCCTCAGAGTAGCGGGCACCTCAGGGGTCCTCGCCCTCGCCGGGCATCCTTGGCAGCTCACTCCTATGCAACTTGATTCCCTTACATGGCTTTAAGATTGTAGGACCCGAGACCTCGCTGAGGTTGCTGGACAGCTTCCCGAGTCGCAGCCCCCGTCTTCGCCGGATTATCCTGCCCTCGTCCCGACAGCTGTGACGCAGATGGAGGCCGGAGAGCAGAGGACCCAGAGCGGGGGTCGTGGTGGCCCGACTCAAGATCTGAATGAACCGGACCAAACCCAGGGGTCCAGCCAGGAGGCCACAGGAGCCAGCGCCTGACAGCTGCGTGTGCAGGAGGCTCAGAGCCCGGCTGCGACTTGATTTTCGGGAAGAAGAGGGCCTTGGTGACCACCGGCTCAACAGCGTGTTAACCTTTGCGATCCCAGCCTTAACTTGACCACAGTCTGAAATAACAGCGCGGGCCTGGTTGAAGTCACTGTTAGAATATTCACACACCGGAACACAATGCAGGCCAGTGAGGCATGGCTGTTCCTCAGTGACAGAAGTAAGTGGCTGTGCACGTTGTAGAATTTTAAAGCTATGAGCCCTTCAGAAGTTTGCAACCAAAGTCTTTCTGACTGTGTAGGTCTGGTCGGTGTGCAGACCCAAAAGGAGGGTAGATGCCTTGGTTTTAGATCAAGGGTTAGTAGCAGAGTTCGTTTCTGAAGCTGCCTTCCTGGGAGGCAGACGTGGGTGACCCTGTCACTCGGGGTGTGGGTCCTGCCTGGACACAGGGAGGACCAGGTAGCCAGATCCTTTTGCCTCCGCCCCTGCCTTGCAATGAGATTATTTCAAGATTGCACTAACTTGAAACTACTAGTGTCATCACCTTGTGTCTTAAGGACAGCCAAGAAGGAGGGCTGGCCGTTTGCAGCTTGCGTTGGTCCGACTGTGGCTCAGGTGTTTGTGTTCTCTAACATTGTACCTCAGATAGGCAGATACGGAGCCTCCCCCAAGCAACCCCCCTGCGCCTGCTTCCTTGAACGGAAAGGCGCTCTGTCTGGTGGCCTTGGCCAAGGGGACTGGCAAAGCTGCGCCCATTCGGTAGGCTGGCCAGGTGGCCGGTGTTGAGGACGCAAGGTGGCATTAGCCTTGTAGGGCCCTCGACCTGGGGGCACCTCCCGGCACTGCATGGGAGTGTAGGGTGTCACTGGGTCCAGTCCTGTGTGGTGCGTGCAGGTGTGTGACCAGAATAGGGTGACCTTGGTCTGATTTGTGCTTTTGTTCCCTATAAAAGTCAGCTATGTAAGGAATCTTTTAACGAGGTGGCCCCTAACACACATGGCAGAGTTTCCGTGTGCAGGGGTATGAGCAGGTGGGAAGGCACAGGGGCCATGGGTGTCTGGCTGCGCCAGTCCGCCTTTGACTTGTCCCCGCAGTCTGTTGGCAGAATGGTACTGGGACGTTCCCCGGTGGCTATGGAGCTAGCAGTGGAGTGTTCCAGTTTTCTAGGGCCCCTGGGAGAAGCACTGAGTCCCATCATGTCCCTAAGGGAGGCAGGACAGCTGAGACCTCCTCAGATTGTTAGTGGCTTCCTGCAGTGCTCAGGTGTGTTTCTTAAGGCCCCGTGTGTGGGGAGAAGTAGGTCTGTGACCACTTAGGACCCCAGAGCTGAACCTTTCATTAAGCAGCTGCAGGATGCAGCCATTGCAGCAAACAGGGGCGGGCGGAGCCCACGCTGACCAGGGCGCGCTGGTTCTCCTGCCATGGGGACCCCGTAGCCTGGGGTGTTTGGGGGCATGTTTGAGAAATACTGTCAGAGATGCCAACTTTTCCCTGCTGTGGCTGATGGTTTGTGCGGCAGCCAGCGACAGTGACACCTAGTGTAGACCAAGTTTGTAAAACACCAAATACTGCTGTTCACACTAGACACTAACCAGCTACGGAAAAGATGCACCAAAATGTCACTTTTCCAAGCTTTGTCACCTCTACCTAAGCTTTTGTCCATCCTTAGCCACCAAAACTGTGAGTGTGCAAGTTACTGTCGCGGACGGGTCCCCCTCGGACAGTTTCCACGTGACGTCAGAAGCTGCTTCTGAGAGACACCAGCTCCCTGCTTCCGAGAGCTCCTGGGGGACTCTGCCCAGCACCCCCCTGGGAATGGTGTCAGTGCAGGCCAGACATGGCCTTGGCCCACATGGCATGTTGGTGGCCCAACCTAAGTCATTCTTGTCACCTCCTTGTGTGAAGCCGGCCATCACCATCCTGGCCGGAGACCCCGGCCCTGGCCAGCCCATCCTGGAGAGCTGAGCACCCCCCTGCGGCTTGGCTCCTCTGCTATCCCCGGGGCTGCAGGGGTGCAGTGGACTGAGACCGGCTCTAGGTGACAATGACCTGTTTGTTAGAAATGCCTCGTTACCAGAGAAACTTCCCAGGCGTCTCGGAACAAAACTATTTAGTTCCATTGTGAACTGGCCACAGGACAACTTTTTTATCAACTTATTAAGTTGGAGCACTGTACTAGCTCTTGCTGATTTAGCAATGATATAAGTGTGTGTTAAACACATAATGTTAAGTTCTATGAAAGGGATCATAGAGTGATAGCGCACATGACTTCATTTTCTATGAGGTGGGCAGAGGTGGCCTTGAGTCTGTGTCTGTTTCTACACAGAGCCCTTGGGTGTTCTGTCTGCCAGGTAATCCGTGTGGCCCGCCATGCTGTCCGCATCGCCTCTGTCCTGCACATGGTTCGGTCTGTGTAGCTCCCTGGTGTTCTCCGTGCACAGACAAACCTCCCTGTGTCTGTCCTCTGTACCTCTGCGGTTGACTCAATAAACTTTTCCCTCCGAGGTGACAGTGTGGGTGTTTCTGTTGCTTCCCCACAGGCCTGCCCTCTGCCCTCCTGGAGCGGGTGGGTCCAGTGGCCAAGGCCTGCAGGTGGGGGTGGGCTCATTCATTCCCCAGGGGTTCCTCCAGCTCGCACACCTGGGGGCCCATCCCTGGACCCCAGCACAGGCCTTCTCCAGCCTGCTCCCTCCACCCTGCCTCCCTCACCTGGCTCAGGTGGAGGCCGCCCACCCCTGCTGCAGAGTTCCCGACTGTCCCTAGAGAACATCTGAGGGGACGCAGCCCAGCTACTGCCAGCCAGCAGCCATGCTGGGCTCTGGACAGCACGTGAGCCAGTGTGTACACCTGGCCTTGGGGGCCCCAGGGGACATACAAGGTCCTGGGGCGGCTGAGAGGGAACGGGTGATCTTGGTCCTCAGGTGCCCTGCTGAGAAGGCTGTCAACCGCCAGTTGGCATTGGAGGAAATGAAGGGGGACCGACTTGCCCAAGGTCATGCAGCTGGTGAGAATTGAACCAGGACAGGCAAGTTCGTTCAGCGCTGCTCTGAGCCTCTCGGTGGGGTGCAGGGGCAAGGTTGGCAGGGTGCTGACTCCAGCGCTGGTGGGCTGGGGCCGTGGGGAGAGGAGGAGCTTTGATGACAGTTGGGGGAGGGGGTTGCTGCAGGCTTCGGTGGGGCCTGCCGGTCCAGGCAAGGGAAGCCTGCAGCCCCCGGGCCTGGGTGCAAGTCCTGGCTCGGTCACTCTCGCCACTTCTTGGGCGGCTTGCGGCAAGATGCGGGCTGGTGGCCCTGTCATGGGCACTTGAGGGGTGCACGAGTTTCCACACCTGGAACAGCGGAGGAGGCTGGACCATCTGGGCTCCACCCGGGACCCTGCCCACAGCCTGGCTGAGTGCATGGCCGCACCTGCCTCTGCCCTCCACAGAGTGCACCCCTAGACCAGGGCTGGGCGTTGGGGACACGGGGTGCTTCCCTCCCAAGTGGAGGGGCAGCAAACTCGGAAGGCTTCCTGCAGTGGGGCGCCGCAGAGATGCCACACCAGGGTGCTGAGCCCTACATCCCGGGGACCCCTCGCCAGATCCCGGTGCTGGTGGGCACAAAGGGCGAATCGGTGCCCCGCAGACCCCTCCCCAGGGGCGTGGGCGCTGTGCACTGAGCCAGGTAGGACGGGCACCCAGCGAGGCGAGGCAGGTGCAGGGGTGTTTGCTTAACCCGCCCGCCTCGGCCACCTCACCTGCCCAGGGGAGGGCTGGTGCGCACACCCCCACTGAGCAACCTACACCCACCCTGAGCGCGGGGAGGGGGCGGGAGGGGACGAGCTGGGGCTGCGCTGCTTTCCTCGCCTGCTTCCAAGGTCCCAAGGCTTGGGGCAAGGAGCAGTCAGTATGTAGAAAATCAGTGCCCCAAACCCGGCCCCAGCCCACAAGGACTTCACATCTTTGTCTCCACAAATACTAATATTAAAACAATTTTTTTTTTTTTTTTTTTTACAAAAGTTGAACCACTATGTGGTGTTTTACAATCTACAGTTTTCTGTTTAGCAGAATATCTCGATCATGCTTCCATATTAGTGCACGTAGAACTACTGCTTTCTTCAATAGCTGCTTAGCATCGCACAGTATGACTATTTTTAATTTTGTTTTTTAACTGAGTTAAGTTTACATACAGTGAAACATACAGGTATTAACTGCAATTCCATGAGTTTTGACAAATGCACACTCCTGTGGAACTAGTCCAGTCTACTTAGGACATTCCCTTCACTCCAGAAAGTTCTCTCTTGACTGCATCCGGTTCATTCCCCACCCACATAGGCAGTACTGTTGACCTTCACCACCATGGATTAGTTTCGTCTGCTTTGAACTTCATAGAAATGGAAACACAGTTTGCAAGTTTTGTGTCTGGCTGTTTTTGAGAGTCACACAAGCTGTGTGCGTCAGCAGTTCCTTGCACTGCCGTGTACTATTCTGTCGGGAGGACATGGCACGTCATTTTCCAGGTGACGGACACTGGGCGTTCCCAGTTTAGGGCTGCTAGGAAAAAAAACATGCTGTGAACATTCTTATAAAAGTCTCTGTATAGACATGTTTTCATTTCTCGTGGGTAAATACATGTGGAATTGGAGAGTGGTAGGTATGTATCTACAAGAAACCGCCAAACAGTTCTCCAAAGTGGTTATGCTACTGTTATCAGCAAAGTATGAGATCTGTTTGCTCCGCATTCTCTCCTGCATTTGCTGCTGTGAGTCTTTTTAACGTCAGCCATTCTGGTGAGCATCAAGTGGCATTTCATAGTGATTTAATTTGCATTTCCCTGATGAATAATGATATTAAGCATCTTTCCAGACTGGCCATGCATATAGCTGTGTTGGTGAAGTGGTTTGTGCCCACTTTTTAATTGAGCTGTTCATCTTGTTACTGATTTGTAGAAGCTCTTTACATAATTTAGATAAAAAATATTTGTCAGATATAGTATTGCAAATATTTTCTCCCAGTCCATGGTTCTCTTTTCATTTTCTTAATTATATATTTTGAAGTCCAATTTATCAATTTTTTTCTTTAGTGTTCAGCATTTTTTGTTCCCTCTAAAAAAAAAATCTTTGTACCAAGATTGCAAAGATATATGTGTTTCTAGAACTTCTGGCTCTACATTTAGGTCAGTGAGCCACCTTGAATTAAATTTTGTATAGTGAGATAAAGGTTGAGTTTCTTGTCTTTTCCATACATGTATCTACTTGTTGCAGCACCATTTGTTGAACAGACTTTCCTTACTGGAATTGTCGTGGAATTTTTTGGTTTTGTACCTTTTGTCCCATCGATCTACTTATCTATACTTATGCCAAATCCTACAGTCTTAATTACTATAGCTTTTTAGTAAAGCTTTTAAAATCATGTGAGTCCTCCAGCTTTGATATTCTTAAAGGTTATCGTGACTATTCTACTTTAAATTTCCATATATATGTTATAATCAAATTCTCCATTAAAAAATCATATTTGGATTGTGATTGGGATTAAGTTGAATCTATCAGGTCAGTTTGGAAAGAGCTAACATCTTTACAATATTTAATCTTCTAATCCTTGAACACGGTATAATTTTTCATTTATTTAGGTCTTTTAAAATTTCTCTCAGCAATGTTTTTGAGTTTTCAGTGTACAGGTCTTTCACACATCTTTCATTAAATTTATTTCTATTTGATGTTTCTTTAATGGCTTTGCAAGTAGTATTTTTAATTTTTCCAATTGTTTGCTGTTAGAATACAGAAATGCAATGATTAGTGTATACTGGCCTTGTATCCAACTACTTGACTAAATTTTCTTACTTTAGTTTTTTCGTTTTGTTGTTTTTGTTTTGTTTTGTTGTTTTTGTTTTGTTTTGTTGTTTTTGTTTTGTTTTGTTGAGACAGGGTCTCGCTGTGTCACCCGGGCTACCAGAGTGCAGTGGCATGATCATAGCTCACTGCAACCTCAAACTCGTGGGCTCAAGCCATCTTCCTGCCTCAGTCTCCCAAGTAGCTGGGATTACAGGTGCAGACCACACGCCCAGCTAAGTTTTTCTATTTTTAGTAGAGATGGGGTCTCATTCTTGCTTAGGCTGGTTTTACTCTAGTTTTAAAATAGATTCTTTAGGATATATGTAAACAATCATGCTGTCTTCAAATAAAGACAGTTTTACCTCTTCCAGTCTAATCCTTATGCCTTTTCTTCCCGCCCCCGCCCCACAGTTGTGGCTGGCAGGGGATCCGAGAATGAGTTACTGTGTCCGAGGAGCGCAAGGATGCAGAGGCCCAGGGTGTTAGAGACAGCAGGTGTGGCAGAGGCGACAGTGTATCAGACCCTGTGTGACAGGCCAGCCGTGTCCACAGGAAGAGCCAGGCTATTGCCCCACCCGTCCTGAGACCACACAGACCACGCTGGGAGACAGGCCCTTTGTCCCCGACTGAGGATCGACTTGCCAGAGTGGGCCTGAGCCTCCAACCTCAGAGCCACCCCTCCCTCCTCCTTCCAGGAGGGACAGTGACACACAGGGACAGGTCACCCATGCTCAACCTGTCCAAGAGTCTTCTATGCCTTTTATTTTTCTTGCCTTATTGCCCTGGCTAGAATCTCCAGTACAATGTTGAATTGGAGGGGTGAACACGAATGTCCCCGTTTTGTTCCCAATCCTGGGGAAACGCAGCCAGTCCTTCATCATTGAGTACGATGTTTGCTGTAGGTTTCTTGTAAATCCTCTTTGTCAGTTTGGGGAAGTTCCCTTCTCAGTTTACCAAGATTTTTTAAATCACGAATGAATACTTTATTTTGTCAGACGTTTTTCTGCATCTATTGAGATGATCATTATGGCTTTCCTCCTTTGTTCTGCTAATGTGTTATATTATATTGATTTTTGAATGCTAAACTAACCTTGCATTTTCCAACCCCACTTGGTCATGATGTGGGTCATGAATACCCCTTGAAAGTATTGCTGGATTCAGTTGGCTGAATTCAAGGGGTCATGAATACCCCTTGAAAGTATTGCTGGATTCAGTTGGCTAACATTTTGTTCAGGAATTTTGCATCTGTGTTCCTGAGGGGAATTGATCTCTGATTTTATTTTCCTGTAAGGTTTTTGTTAGGTTTGTTACAGAGCCATGCTGGTCTCCTACCGTGAGCTGGGAGGTATTCTCTTCTCCCCTGTTCTTTTGAAAGAGTTTCTGTGGAATTTCTATTATTCCATAATTAAGTGTTTGTTAGAGTTCACTAATGAAACCAACTGAGATTTTTTTTTACTACAAAGTCAGTTCCCTTTCTAGGACTCTTTAGATTTTCTCTTCCTCCTTGTGTTGGTTTCATAAAGTTATTTTTCAAGAAATTTGTACATTTCATCTACACTAGTTGTTCATAATATCTTCTGATGTCTGTAAGATTTTTACACCCTCTTTCATTCCTGATATTGGTAATTTGTGTTTTTTCTCTGTTTCTTGATCAGTCTTGATAGGGTTTGTCAATTACAGAACCAGCTTTTGGCTTTGTTAATTGTTTTCCCTTTCATTGATTTTTTGGTCTTTATTATTTCCTTCCTTTACATTAAATACGCTCTTGTTTATCTATATTCTTATAATAGAAATTTAGATTATTGATTTTAAACCTTTGTCGTAATAGACATTTAAAGCTACACGTTTTCTTTTTAGCTGCCTCCCACACATTTTGCTATATTGTGTTTTCACTGTCATTCAGTTCAAAATATTTCTGAATTTCCCTTGTAATTTTTTCTTTGATCTATGGGTTATTTGGAAGTATCTTGTTTAATTTCCAACATAATTTTAATTTAGGGATTTTCAGTTATATTATTACTGTTGATTTCAAATTCCATTTCTGTGTGGTCAAAGAACATATTCTGTAAGATTTAAATCTTTTCAAGTCCATTTTATAGCCCAGCATGTGGTCTGTCTTGATGAACGTTCTGTGTATGTTGGAAAAAAATGAGTATTGTGCTGTTGTTGGGTGTAGTGTTCTGGGTCAAGTCAAGCTGGCTGATGGTGTTGTTGATCATTTGTATCTTTGCTAATTTTTTGTTGTTCTATCAATTGCTCAGGAAAGGGTATTAAAATCTCCAACTATGATTGTGGATTTGTCTGTTTTCTCCTATAGTTCTACCATGTCTGCTTTGTGTATCTAGACTCTCTCTTATTAAGTGCATATATAATACATATAGGATTATTATGTCTTCTTAATGATCTTTTACTATTATTATGCATATCCCTGTTTGTTTCTTATAATATACCTTGAAGTGGGTTTTGTCTATTAATATAGCCATACCAACTTTTTTATGTTTATTGTTTGCATGGTATACTTTTATCCCATTTGTGTTTTTATATATATTTAAATTGTATCTCTTGTAGATAATATATAGTTCAGTCTCATTTTTTTAATCCAGTTTGACAATCTCTTTTAATTGTAGTATTTAGTGCACTTACACTTAATATAATTATCAATATGGTTAGGTTTAAGTCTATAATCTTGCTACTTGTTTTCTATTTGTCATACCTGGTTTTTTGTTCCTCTGTCATTCCTTTCCTGCCTTTTTGATAAATCTATTTTTTTAAACATTCCATTATATAGCCATCCATTGGAAGTGTTAGTGATGCTCAGGATCAACTAAACCATTGTCCTACTTCATGTCACTTGATCCTCCCACCAATCTCTGAACATACCGCCTAAGCCTGCTAACCTCTGGCTGACCACCCTTAAGCCCAGCAGAGCCACAGGAATGTCTCACTGGCCCAGGGCCCAAAGCCACAGAATCCACCCCCTTGACCCTCAAGGAACAATGCAGAGCTGGTGAGATGTACTTTTCTCCATCACCAAAGTAAGGTGAGTCTACCCTCTCCCTTACCCCAGGATTCTCCCCGAATGGGGCAGGGGCTGCTAACACATCTCAGGACCACCAGCCTCAGCCTCCCACTTCTGCACCCTGTTAAGTTAAGACACGAGCTGAAAGGAAAGCTTCATGCTAGAGCAAGAGCAGCTCTTGAGGTCCTCTCAAAGAAAACTGCTCCTGACTTCTTGGAAACAGGAGCATTTATGCCCTGCAGCCCTGCAGCCCTGCAACCTCCACCTTGCTCTGTTGTCCTGGAGACAGGGCGTCCTCACGTGTAAAGTGGGGGCTCCCATCGTCACGGTGTTGAGGACAGTAGTGCACACATGAACCTTTAAAATGCCTAGCAAGCACTTGTTAAGTGGGAGCTATAGGCGTGTCCTGTGGCTGCCAGTGACCACAAATTGGGGGACTTGAGACAATAGAAATTTATTTTCTCACAGCTCTGAAGGCCACAAGTCAAGGTGTCGGCAGGGCCACAATCCCTCTGAAGGCCCTAGGGGAAGATCCTTCCTCACCTCCTCCAGCTTCTAGTGGCTCCAGGTGCCCTGGGCGTGTGGCCACATCACTCCTATCTCTGCCTCCACCTTCACATGGCCTTCTCCTCCGTGTCTGTCCCTGTGTCTGCCTCTCCTTCTTAGGACATTTGTCATTGGATTTAGGGCCCAGCCTAAATCCAGGATGATCTCATCTCAAGATCCTTAATTACTTCTATAAAGACCCTTTTTCCAAATAATGTCATGTTTACAGGTCCCTGGGGTAGGACAGGAACATATCTTTTTCAGGGCCACAATTCACCCACTACAGTTAGCGATCACATTTTACTTCCTTTTCCTTAATATTTTCTTGCACGAGAGCCCATTGAGCAGCCCAGGATGGAATATGCTTTGAGCTGTTCCTGGGTGCCCAGCAGTGCACTGGATGTGTGATGTGACCTCTCAGTCTCCACACCAGCCCTGCAAGATACGGGGGTCCAGGTCAAGTGGCCAGATCCCCAGCAAGGCCCACACCCTGTCCATCTGCCATGCCCAGGGCCCCAGGCTGCCTCCATGTCCCAAGGCACAGAAATCCGGAGCGTCTCCCGTCCTGAGCACTCCGAGGGTCGTGCAGCTGCAGTGTGGGCGAGAGAAACCAGCTCTGTGTCTGTGTCTGTGCGCCTCTGCCTCGCCTTCTGGGGGATGCCACGGCGTTGATGCAAGAAATGCAAACAGCAGAGACCAAGAGGCAGCTCCGCCTGCCCTTCCAACCGTGCCCTCCCCCGCCGCTTGGAGAACACGCCCCTTCATCTTCCCAAGGAGTCCTCAGGAAAAGTCATGCACCTTTAATTCAGATGTTACAGTCACAGTCACTAGGAATCATGTCACCTGGAATCGTGACAGACACAATTCCACGGGCTGTCATTCCAGAACAGCCGATGTGTACACATCTTCCAAGAACGACTCATAAAAGTGTTAGCGGCTGATCATCTTTACAACCCCTGGTCAGCAGCAGAGAGCTGAGCTGGGCTTTTGCTTGGCGCCGTGGAGCAGTGCCAGCCCCAGGAGCAAGAAACACGGAGCGGGGGCTCTGAAATTATACTGAAATATATTTGTTTCTGGTTCAAGATAAACACCTTTCATACCAATTTAATTCAGGTTTCTAAAGCCGAGGCCGGGAAGGCATCACAGTCTGTTTAATGAACTCCAGCTCATGTTGGTCTTTTCCATGACAAATCATTCATAATGGAATCTTTCCAAAGCACAGAGGAAAGAGTGGAAGGCGTCGAAGTGCCCCTTTCGTGTCAGTAAACCCCACTGGCAAGGGGTCTGTGGACATAAACACAGAACCCTGCGCTGACTCAGCACATGTATTCACCTCGTTCTTCTCTATTGTATAAATGACCATTTCCTAAGAGCCTCTGGTTTTCCTGCACTGGTTTCAAATGCAATCACTGTCAAATAAGATCTTGGAAATTATCACCATGAGTTAAAGAAATGAAAAGCCTGTATTAAAATAACTTGATTGGCACTTAGAGTGAATTAAGAGCAAATTCAAAATGGCACTGGATTTGTCAAGACCTCGTCCGCCCGTCCGTGTTGGATAAAGTGAGGAACCTGCACATCAGCGCTTATTGCAAGAATTTATTATCCACAAGCTGAAAATACCTGGTTACATGTGGATTGGCATTAAATAACTTATATATCTGACAGTAAGTATTCACATGTTTACAAAAGCAAAATTCAACCTTTTTGCCCTTTGCTTCTGGCCAAGTCTTCCTTCTAGAAGTCAGGGGAACACCCCCTCTCTGCAAGCACAGCCTCTTGGGGAGCAGGAGGCCACACAGCTCTTCTCTGTACCACATTCCCGCGGTGCCCCAAGAAGTCAGGGGCTATGTAAAACCAAACCTTGGCAGGAAACAGCGGTCAGTGATGTGCTTCTCCATAATGCAGACCCCACTGGAGGCTGGGGCCCTAGTTTCCATCTGGAGGCCCTGCAAGTGCTTCTGAAGCTTGGCTCCATGCCGGATCCCGACAAACACCCCCAGAGACCCTCAGGGTACGCAGGCTCTGCAGTCTAGTCCTGAGGACCCAGGGCAGAGAGTCCAGCGGGGCTCCGGGATCCAGTGTGCGGTGGCTGCGCAGGGGACAGGCCACATGCCCTCACGACGCACTGCCAGGCAGTGCTCCCCCCACAACCACGCCAAGACCTTCCTCGCAGAACATTTAAGGAATGAAACCTCGATATTATAGTAACAATGTGCAAAGGGTCTTTTTTGCAAATATTTATTTACAGCTAGGATCTTTTCAGTTAAATAATAAAGCATCATATACATAAACCACGTGCACATGAGATGCAAATGGAATTGAAATGTACACCAGTATCTGGTAATATCTTTACCAGGAGACCGAATCCCACATGCTATTTTAGATGGAACTTTTTGTTTGTGATCTTTGGTAGGAAAAATGGTCTAAAGTTTTTTTTTTTTTTTTTTTTGGAGACAGAGTCTTGCTGTGTTGTTCAGGAGAGAGTGCAGTGGCATCATCACAGCTCACAGCAACCTCAAACTCCTGGGCTCAAGCAATCCTGCCTCACCCTCCCGAGTAGCTGAGACTGAAGGTGCTCACCATAACGCCTGGCTAATTTTTTTCTATTTTTTGTAGAGACGGGGTCTTGCTGAGGCTGGTCTCGAACTCCTGGCCTTAAGCAATTCTCCTACCTCGGCCTCCCAGAGTGCTAGGATTACAGGAGCGAGCCACTGCACCTGGCATCTAGGTTTCTTCATTATAAAAATTTTGCATTAATTTAAAAGAAGCCAAGTGTGGTATCACATGTCTGTAGTCACAGCTACTCAGGAGGCTGAGGTGGGAGGATCACTTAAGCCCAGGGTTTGAATCCAGTCTGGAGCCTGGGCAGCACAGCAAGACCCCATCTCTAGAAAAGAAAAGGAACCAAGACAGAGCTTGCCTCAGCCGACCCAACCCCTGGCAGGACAAACCTGACCCCAGTGCTGTCGCCTCCCCCTGGGTGGGCCTGGTCACCCCCTCTGACGGGAGACAGAGCAGAAAGTGGTTATCGTAAACTACGCCTTCTCACAGGCCTCGCCGGGCACCAGACGGCCACAGGAGGCCGCAGGGCTCTCCCGTCACGCGCCAGCCCAGCGTCCCCAAGCCGTGAGTAAGGACAGGCGAGTGAGTGAAGGAGGCGAAGGAAAGGCAAACCCAGAGGCATGAGGGTCACCTGTGATTCGGCCACGCTGCTGCCCCCTGGTTGTGGACTCCGGAACTTTCTAGACGACACGCAAGGTAAGTTCTCAGCCCTTCTCGGCAGAGGTCATCGCGGACAAATGCGGCTGCTTGCCTGGGAGGCCCCAGTGTGAAGCCCCTGGTGCAGTTTAATCACAGCGGGAAACTCCCGGAGAGAAGGTGTGGGATGTCGGTCCCTCTCCCCTCTCGTCACGGGCCGTGTGCTGGACATGCCGGTTCCTGCCCTGCCCTGTGTGGCTCTGTCTCCCCCAGCCCCTTAGGGGCTCCTGCTCCCGGGAAAGCTCCGGAAAGCAGGCGAGAGCACGTGGTCCTCGCTCGCAGAGCACGTTCACCCACGTTTACTCGACCTTCCAAATGGCGATCTTGCCCTCGTCCCTGCCCGATCCACTCAGCACGTATCTGTCCTCGGCCGAGCACAGGGTCCTCACGGCATCCGCGTGCGCCACCAGCTCCTTCTCCACACTCTGCGTCTTGGCGTCGATCACGTAGATCTTCCCTTTGGGCTTCCCCTGGGACAGCCCTCTGCTGCCCGCCCAGATCTGCCGGGGACAGACGGGAGGGGCGTCAGCCGGGAAGGGCCCCTCCCAGGGGGCACGGTGCTCCACCTGGCATCCTGGGTGGACGCGTGCACCCCGAAATCCATGCCCTCCTGGGCAGGCCTCTGCCGGCTGAGAGGCGGGCGCCACCTGGCAGGCCCAGAGGACCCTTCTCAGGCCGTAAAACCTAATGGACAGTGTGACTCTGGCTAATGATACTGTGTCGTGTACTTGAAGTTGGCTAACAGGGTAGATCTTAAGTGTTCTCACCACAAAAAGAAAAAACCTAACTCTTGAGATGATAGATATGTTAATGAGCTTGACTGCCGTGATGATTTCACAACGTATATCAAAACATCAAGTTGCAGACCTTAAGTACATCCGATTTTTATTTGTCAGTTACAGCTCAGTAAAGCTGGAAACTAACGGCATTTCCCCTGCCGGGTCTCAGCCTTGCCTGGGAACTGCAGCTCCTGTTCCCCCTCTAATGTCTCCCTTTTGGAATGGCAACATCTGGCCCCTGGCTGTCCCACCACTGCGTCTTGGGAAGGAAGAACTGGTTCCTAGTGGCACAGGTTCGCAGCTGGTGAGGTGCTGCGCCCCACAGGGGACAGTACCCGGAGCCTCGCCCATATCTAAGGTCGCTGGGTCCTGTTTAGATGAGGTTTTGGACTCAGAGTTAATGCTGGAATGATTAAGACTTTGGGGGAGGTTGGGAGAGAGTGGATGGATAGGCCTATGGGACATGTGCATTTGGGGGGTCCAGAGAGCAGCCATTAGTGGGTTGATAGTATCCCCCAAATCCATGTCCTTCCCCAGAACCTCAGAACGTGAGCTTATGTGGAAATGGAGTCTGCAGAGGTAACTAGTTAACATGCGGTTAGGCTGGAGCAGGGTGGGCCCGACCCAGCATGACTGAGGTCCCCATGAGAAGAGAGACAGAGAAGGAGAGAGAACGAATGCTGTGCAACGGTGTGGGCACAGGGTGGGGTGACGCGTCCACAGCCGAGGAGCACCAGGACTGCCGGCAGCACCGTGGGCTGAGAGAGCGGCAGGGACTCCCTCGTCCCACCGAGGCCCAGGAAGGAAGAGCCCTGCTGACACCTTGATTCCAGACCCCCAGCCTCAAGGACTGTGAGAAAATAAGGTCCTGTTGTTTTAAGCCACGCAGTTTGGGGTACTCTGCTATGGCAGCCCTGGGAAACACCGGTTTCCAAGTGCGTTGGCCGCACCACGAAGCCCGAGGTGCGTGACACCCTGTGGGGCCAAGTGGCACCCATTCTGCTCGTTGCCATTAAGGACAGTAGGTTCCCGAAGGTGAGGGCAGAAGCACACGTCAGCGCGGATGGGGCGGGCCCCTCCACCCTACCTGCTGCTTCACCCTGATCATGCAGCTGATCTCGGAGCAGTCCTGCAGGGGCACCCTCTCGGGGGGCTGGGCCAGGTCCTTCAGGCTCCAGATGAAAACCTCGCTGTACCCCGCACAGGCTGCCCACAGCTGCTCCTGCTGGAAGAGAAACCAAGACGTGGGCTGCGGGCCACGGCAGGCAGGGCCATGCGTGCCGGGCGCACAGACGCTGCTGGTACCTCGGGGAGGAGCTGGAAGGTGAGGAAGGACGTGCTCGTCTCCCCCAAGTTCTCCTCGATCTTCAACTCTTGACGAAGAAAGCCGCTCGTGGTCACAGCCACGATGCTGTTGCCAGTACCTGCAGGACAACGGAGCTAGGATGAGGAAGGGCAGAGCGGGCTGGAGACACACGTGAGCACAAAAGGGCTGGTCAGCGTGACATGACCACCGACTCCTGTGACAGGCACCGGCTGGAGTTGGCATTTGTGCCAGGCCTGCCCCACAGCACCTGTGGCGCCCCCTCCCCACCACTCCACGCTGCGGCACGTGGGGCCGTGAGCCCCCCCTCTTTTTACTGATGGGGAAACCACCAGACCCAGCACCCTCTTCCGACCTACACAGCAACTTTCAGCTTTCCCGCCACGGGTGTTCTGGGTTTTCCATCATGTGAAGCCAAACTGGTCCAAACCCGGTTAGCGGCTGTTCGAATTCGAGGCCCTAGCACCCTGCGCCCGTGGAGCACGGCTCTGTGCTGTTCTAAGTGGAACGTTTTTTGCAAACCAAAAGAGTTTCCGCACCTGTGAGAGCGATAAGCCACCAAAATGCACACCGCACAGAGGAGATAAAATCACGTCCGCAGAGAAGACCAAAGTTGTCTTTAAGGAAAAGCTAAGGTATCGCCTGTCTTTCCTCTCTCGGTTTCATCGCACACAGCCCTCCACCCCCTACCCAGGAGCTACAGCCGCACAGCCAGCATGAGGGCTGGGAGGACACACGCCCATTTTGCAGGGAGCCCTCGGGGAGCCCCATCCACACCTCGAGGGAGAAGCCAATTCACAAGCGAAGAGGCCCCAGGGAGCACCAGTGGGGCAGAGGGCGGCCTGGACAGCAGCAGGAAGTGCTGTCACCTAGAGATGCCGTACTGGCTTCATACAGCTGCAGGGGACACGGGATTGGGACCCCACCAGCACTCAGCCTCATCCGAGGAATGGCCCCCTTGGTCCTTGGGCGCCCAGTGGCTCTGAAGCTAAGCCGGGTTTACAGCTCTCCTTCCTGCTTCTAAGTCCGGCTACGTGTTGCTTTTCCTGAGACCTAGTAACCGAAGGCCAGCATCCTGCAGGAAGCCTCGTCCAGATGTGCGACTGTCCACTTGGACTAATGGATGGGGCCCTGCCGGATGCTGCTGCCTGTTGGGGACACTGGGCGGCAGGAGCCACGAGAAGCCTGTCTGCCAAGGGGCTTCAGCCACCCTGGACCTGGGGCGTCCTCTGGCCCCTGGGCTCCTCCTTGGTGTGGGGCTGCCAGCCCCAAAACCACTCCTGGCTCTTCATAAACTCACGGACATGCGCTAATGCTGCCTGGGCCCCGGGGGCTGGGACTCAGGCCAGGACCCTGGCCGTGGCCACGTGCAGGGAACCTGCTGCACATGGAAGGCCAACTGGGGCAGCAGCTGCGGGCAGGCTGGACCACTGTCCCCCCAGGTGGGCCTGGGGAGGGCTTTGTCCCACCCAGGACTGAAGGACAAAGAGAGTAAAGGGGGCAAGGGCAGGAGCAGAGAGAACAGCGTGGGGGAAGGTGGCAGTTCTCGGGGCACCCTACTCTGCTGCTTCACTTCTCACCCCCTTTTGATGCTCTGGTCCTGTCCCGTGTCCCCTTTCACATCTGGGCCAGAGCAGTGCCAGCGGGTGTGGGTTCTGGGTCCCTGTCATTGACACTCGCAGTCAATGTGCACCTGGAGGCTGACAGTGCTTTGGCTTCCAGCCTCTCTTGACCCTTAGCGCTCTTCAGGGTGGGAAGGGTGGTGTTTACAGCTCACTTGACTCCGAGAGGGTGAGGGGTCTGCCCACGGTGACCACACATCTGGTGGCCAAGCCTGGATTGAGCCCAAATGACAGGGAAGCCACAGCCAAGCCGTGAGCACAGCCAGCAAGCTGGCAGCCTCTGAGCACGGGTGATGGGACAGGTGTCCACTTCCCTTCCAGAAAACACCCTGAGCACTCGGCCTTCTAGCCAACAGTCAGGCTTGGTGGTGCCCAGGGGGAGCTGCCCACCTGAAATGCCGTCAGGGGACTGGAGAGGAAGCCCAGGACCACCACCCACCCTGCTCCCAGGTCTCTTTCAGGCTGTGCTCGGCACCCACAGATCCCTGCACAGAACAAAGATGAGGGCATGAGCCGAGCACCTGAACTGATGGCATCTGGGGGTGACCAGGATCTTTGCTTGCCATCCTTGTCTAGATGGAGACTTACAACACTTCATAAGCAAATATTCTCTTTTACCTGAAGAAACCGTACTTTCCTCATTGTTACACAGGAAAACTACTTACTGTATTAAGTAGTTAAGTATTAAGTACTGTATTAAGTAGGAAAATAAAAGGGTTTCTATTCTCAAAGCAAGGCTATCCATCCTCATTCTTATCTCTGTTATCCCCCGGCTATAATCAACAGGCACCTTTCAGCCCAAGGCTTGGTCAGCGACATTAGTCCCAAATGCATCCACAGGTGGACACACACACACGTCTGACGGTCACTGAAGACCAACCACGGCCGAGGGGGTGTGGCCCTCGAAGGAGAAGACACAAACGTGGAGAGCTGCACGCCTGCCCAGCTTCTCCGCAGGGCACCAGGGGGAGGTGAAAGTTCCACCGCACATGGCTGAGGGGCCAACCTAAGGCTGCCAGTATAGCTGGAAATAGAGAGGAAATATCCTCAAAATGAGGGGACCCCAAAATATATGTGTATATATAAATTTTCCTCAACTCCTGGGCTGAGTCCTAAACTGCATATAAACAGCAGAAAGCAGCAGCTGGAATGTTCAAGAGCTGAGAAGACATTTCAGATCTCCAAGTGTACAAAGCAAACGTTAACAGCTGTAAGGGAAAGACGGACTGCGGTCCCAGGATAGCAGAGGACGTCGCCAACTCTCAGTGACAGACAGATCACCTCGAGAACATCAACAAAGAAACACTGGCGCGAAAATGCACACTAGACCAAACAGGCCTAACCGACGTTTCCAGAACGTTCCACCTGCTGCAGAACACGGTTCTTTTCTGCAGCACATGCAGCATTCTCCAGAACAGACCACATCTTAGGCCACAAAGCAAGTCTCAATAAATTTTAAAAAGTAGAAATCATATCCAGTATCTTTTCTGACCACAAAGGAAAAAAAGTAGGAATAAAAAGGAACCTCAGAAACGACACGACACATAGCAATTAAACAACACGCTCCTGAACGACCAGGGGGTCAGTGAAGACATGAAGGAAATGCAGAAATTTCTTGAAACGCATGCAAATGGAAACAACACACCAAACTCTGTGGGATGCAGGGAAGCCGCATGGGGAGGTCGCAGCAGTACGGCAGGTGAACCACCCAGCAGTGCCCTCGAGGAACTAGGACAACGAGAACGAATCAAAACCACAATTAGTAGAAGGAAAGAAATAATAAAAAGCAGAAACAAATGAAATGAAACTAAAACAACACAGGTCAATGAAATGAAAAGTTGTTTTTTGAAAAGGTGAACACCATCAACAAACCTTTACCTAGATTAGGAGAAAAAAGGAGAGAAAACCAAATTAAATAAAATCGGAACCGAAAATGGAGATATAACAACTGAGACCAGAGAAATACAAAACCATATGATTATTTCATAGATGCTGAAAAAGCATTTGATAAAATTCAACACCCCTTTATGATAGAAACCCTCATCAAGATGGGTATAGAAGGAACAAACCTAAAATATAAAAGCCACATATGACAAACCCACAGCTAATATCTTGCCAAACAGGGAAAAATTGAAGGCCTTTCCTCTGAGACCTGGGACAAGACAAGAATACCCACCTTCGCCACTTTTATTCAACATAATACTGAAATCCCTGGCCAGGACAGTTAGGCAAGAGATAGAAATAAAGGGCATCCAAATTGTAAAGGAAGAAGAAAAATTAGCCTTGTTTGCTAATGAGACATGATCTTACACTTAGAAAAACCTAGACTCCACCACGGGGGGTGGAGGGGATGGGTAAATTCACGCCTAATGGGTGCGGTGCGCACTTTCTGGCGGTTGGGCACGCTTGTAGCTCTGACTCAGGCGGTGCACAGGCAATGCATGTAACCAAAGTGTTTGTACCCCCATAACATTCTGAGATTTAAAAAAAAGACTCTACCAAAAAACTGTCAGAAAAGCACAGGATACCATTTCACTCCCACCAGGATGGTTTCAATAATTAAAAAAAAAAATAGGTAAGTTTTTGGTGAGGATGTGGAGAAACTGGAACCCTCATGCTGCCAGTGGGGACGCAAACTGGTACAGCCACTTTGGAGACAGTTAAACAGTCGGCCCAATGTGCACCTACCGGGGAAAGGAGGGCTTGCACCCCAGCAATGAAAGGGAACGTGCTTCTGATGCTTGGAACATCACAGATGGATCCCAAAAACATCATGCTGACTGAAGAAAGCCAGATTTAAAAGAATACATACTCTAGGGTCCATTTATAGAAAGTTCTGGAAAAAACAAATTCACAGTGACAGAACTAAGAACAATCGTACCCCTTCGAGTTGGGGGTGGGGGCGCTGCCTGGAAGGGGGACCTGAAGCTGTGATGGAACTGCTCTGTATCTTGGCTGGTTTGATGGCTATATAGTGTGCTTGTCAAGATGCGACAATCTGTTCGCTTGTTTTGTGCCTTTTACTATATGTAAACTATGCTTCCGTTAAAAAAACACAATGGTGATCATCACTCACATAAGCCGGTACTTGCCAAGGAAGACCTCAAAGTGCTCCGGGACGTTCAGAAACGCAGCATGTGAGCCACCAGGTAGAGCACCTGCCCTCCCATCGCTCCCTGGCAAGATGCCTGGCTCGGTCCTGCAGACGGGCCCCCAGGTCCGAGCAGCGGCACCAGAGACAATCACGTGGCACTGACTCACCAGGCGGGTCCCCCAATGGGGACAGGGGACAGGACCAAGGGCTGAGGGAGGAGCAGCCATAACTTGGGGCACCTGGGCCAGGTGCACCCCCAGAGCAGAGAGAGCAAAGGTGCAGGGCAGGAGCATGGCCAGCATGCCCAGGGTGGGGGGCAGAGAAGCCAGGGGGAGTCGCCGGGAGCCCCTGCAGAGCGGCAAACTCAGATGGAGGAAAGGTCGCTGCACAGCGCAGAAAAGGAGCCAGGTTTTAAAGTAAAAACTAGAAATGGGCAAAGAAAAGGAAGCGAGAGAGGCTTTCGCTTTCACCTGGCGCCCTTTCCCAGGCAGGGACCCCTGGCCCCCACTCCCCCAGGACTTACAGCACCACAGGCGGCCGCCGTGCAGCCTGATGGACGAGAGGCCGCCGCCTGGCAGCTGGAACCGGCTGGTCACCCGCAGCGTGCTCACGTTCCAAGCCAGGACCGTCCCGTCCACGCTACATGAGAAAACCTCCCTGGAGGTTCAAAAGACACATGCAGGTGTTTAATCGAGACCTTGAAAACACCCCCAGCCCTTAAGCCGGGAAGGAACAAAGTTACCATGAGATAAAGTATCCTCAACGTCAATAGCAACACTGAGCATCCTACAAACTTGGCCCGAACAAGGCTTCGTTAAAACGTAAGCAATTCGGCTCCTGGGTATGCCCACCTCTCCCGGGTGTGCTGTGGGCCTCGCGAGGTGGCAGCAAGCAGGACCGTGGCTGCCCACCGACTGAACTCCAGCTCCATCTAAGGGTCCACAGAGGGGCGCACTCCACGCTCAAGTTCACCGTCAGTGCGAGCCACGAGTGAGGGGGCTGTGGGGGTGGGTTGCAGCAGTGCCACGTACCTCCCTTCACCTCCCGAGCTCGTTCACTTGCAGGTGGTACCTCGTACCCCACCTGAACAGGCCTGACACACGGGCCCCTGAAACTAAGGGAGAAGGGGTACGGAGCAGTGGGCCCCCACCCCACCCCCGCATCCAGGGCTGGGGCTGCCTGGGACCCGCCTCCCACCCCGCTGGGCCTCTGCTTGCTCCACGTTGACAGGGAGACCCTGCCTCGTCCTCATCTCCTGGACGGCCACTGTGTGCTGGCCCTGGGCTCACTGCGGGACACTCAGAGCAGAGCAGACGCGGCCCTGGCAGTGAGGGAAGAAACTGTCACGAGTCGGACTTCACCCCCAAAAAGAGACATGTTGTTGTCCTAATCCCCAGGACCTCAGAATGTGACCTGCTTTAGAAATAGGCTCTTTATGGAGGTATCCAAGTGAAAATGACATTGTCAGGGTGGCCCTAACCCAGCACAACTGGTGTCCTTACACACGGGGGGGTTGGGCACAGAGGGAGAACGCTATGAGAAGACAGGGCTGATGGGACAAGGTAAGGGACACCAGGGACTTCAGACAGCCACCAGAGCTGGGACAGTGAGGAGGGGCCTCCCTTGCAGGCCGAGGGAGTGCGGCCCTGCCAGCGCCTTGATGTGGGGCTTCTGGCCTCCAGAACTGTGCAGTGTCTGCTGTTCTAGGCCATCTAGGTTGTGGTGCTGTCATGGCAGCCCCAGGACGCTAATGCAAAAGTAAAATACGTCATTTGCTAGAAAGTGGCAAGTGGTCAGACAAAGCAGGTAGGTAGGTAGGAAGGGGGGTTCTGCCTGGGGAATTTGGATGGGGCCAGAGAAACGACCACCCTGGTTCTCCCAGGGACAAGCAAGAGCAGGAACGCAGGGGACCAGGCCCCCCGGACGGGGTGAGTGGGCGTGGGGGCCCCAGCCTGTAGGCCAGACCCCGGCTCCCCATGGACAACCTCAGGGTGTTGTGGTTCAAATCTCTCGTTTCCCAGGACTTGGTCCCAGGCAGGGTAGGGCTGGAGGCGGAGCAGGGGTTGGGGGGTGAAGGAGCGCAGCCCACGTGATGAGAGTCATGCTGGTCTTTGTGGGGTTCAGAGCCACCTGTCCTGCATGGCCCAGGGAGGGCAGGACCCGACTGGTACGCCCAGCTCTGGGCTTCAGAGGGAAAGAGAAACTGGTGGGTTTTAAAATGAGGGTACTTGGCCAGCCAGGTGCAGTGGCTCACGCCTGTGATCCTAGCACTTTGGGAGGCCAAGGCGAGAGGATCACTTGAGGTCTTAGAAGTTTGAGACCAGCCTGGGTGATAAAAAGACCCTGTCTCTACAAAAAAACAAAAGAAAAATCAGCTGGGTGTGGTGGCGCATGCCTGTGATCCAGCTACTCGAGAGGCTGAGACCGGAGGAGCACTTGAGCCCAGAAGTTAGAGCTGCAGCGAGCTATGATGACTCCACGGCACTGCAGCCTGGGCAACAGAGTGAGATCCCTGACTCAAAAACAAAAACCAAAAAAAAAAAACCTCAGAAAACAAAAAGAATTACGGTACTGGGACTGAAGACCACCACCTGGAAGTGCTTTGCCAGAGCACTCCGAAGCTGGCAGGCTCGGCTGGCAGGACGAGGCCCCCACTTCAGTCCTGGCCAGAGGCTGCAGCTGCTGGCCTGCGGGCGACTTTTCTTGGGGACGGGCTGGGGATACAATGACATCTGTAAAATGGAGGCAACACTGAAAACCGAGGAGAGCCCACACACAACTCCAGACTTCTGATGTCACAGTCGGCCTATCTCCCCAGGAGTGTGACCCTCCTCGGCTGCCACAGGCCACCACGCCCCAGGATGACTCAGCAGGGAAGCGAGTGCCTGCCTTTTACTGCCACGCTTAGCCTGGGACGGTCTCACAGGAGAAACGCGTTTCTCTGCATCCGTGAGCAGAAACAGACCAAGAGCATCACCGGGCTTTCCTCGTTCCAGACCTGCATCCCTCTGCACCCCTCGGAACCTTTGGGAACCCCACCCTCTGCCGACCCTGCCCCACCCAAGAGCCAAACCATTCCTTCTCCCAGCAGAGCCCACCCGCACCTGGGCGCCTTGTTTCCGTCCTGCACAGTCAAGCCCGTGACACTGGAGCGGTGATCTGTGAGCTGCTTGTTGCAGGACATGCTGTGGACATTGATGATGTAGATGACAGAGTCCTCCGAGCCAATCCACACCTGGTTCTGCTCCACCATCGCCATGCAGTTCTGACGGAGGCCAAGGAAACATGAGCACACAGTCCACCCTCCACCTCCGCGGTGCTTATGTTCTACTAATGTGCATTTGCCACCAACACCGAACCAGAGCACCCAGGGGACATGCGGGGTGAGGGTTATAATGTTTTCATCAATCCATCAGTACACAACCTTGTTTTGTGTGTGCTTCTGTTTAAAAGACACCTTATTTATTTCTATTATTTTAGAGGTGGGGTCTGGCTCTGTCACCCAGGCTAGAGTTCAGTGGCACCATCACACCTCTTGGGCTCAAGCAATGCTCCCACCTCAGCCTGCCAAAGCTCTGGGATTGCAGGTGTGAGCCACCGCGGCGGCCAGGACACCTTGTTTGTATACGTCTATTGATTCATTAACATCGAACTCACGGCCAACAGCACCCTCAATCCTGCCTGAACAGAGCACATCAGCCCAGGGGTTTCCTCCAGGGGACACGCCACAGCTCCTTGTGCTTAACACACTAGACAGCACCTCAGCATTATGCTTGAGGGTCACTTTAAACAGCAAAATCACCAACAAAAAGCACAAAAGTGTGAAAACCGTGGCACTAACAGGCCACAGGAAGGACACCTGTCGCCAGCGTGAGCTGAGGCCAGGAGGCAGAGTGCAGCCCGGTCCAATCCCAGCTGGGAACGTGCACATCGGGCAACTCGAGTGTCCCCCCACTCTGCACGTGCACGTCTGTGGGGAACCAGGAAAGCGCCGCGAGTGTCTATGGGGGAGGTTACAGGTGAACTTTAGCGGGTGGTCTAGTTGGCAAATACAGTCTCCCCAACAATGAGATCGACTGTCGACAACAAACTGCCTGAGCCCTTTGTGGCCAGACGGGGTGTTCCCAGGGTTCCGACTTCGCAAAACAGCCAATGGCTACTCGCGGGCTTTCTGAAATCATAAACTGAGGATTCAGACGTGGAAGAGTTATGAAAGGCAGCTAAACAAGTGGCATACGGCTGTCCTCAACTGCCCATCCCGCCAATCCACGCATCCCTGACCCGCTCGGAACCCCCTGGGCAGAGTCAAAGACATTTAGCTGGTGCCTTTGCTTTCTGTTTCTGCTTTAGTTTTGTGAGTACCTTTCCTGTCTTCATCCATGATATGTGCAACATTTTGCTGATAGCTGAACAAATGCCTCAGATTTTCAAATGCAAATAGATGTCAAAGAACAAAAGTTACATCATGTTGAGGGGTGCCAAGGACTAGATGCAGTGCTAGCTTCGGTGGATGTGGTATAGATATCGTACTAGATAGTATCGATGGTGATTAATTGTTACTTCTCTTAAGTCAGAAGAAAGCTCTTATAAAAATTCAATTGTAAGTATTCCCATAATTTAGAAAAGGGCATTAACCTGCTGATTTCAGAATCATTCATTTAAAAGAGCCCTTTCTTTTTAGGCATCTACTTGAGGATTGGTGTAATTTTAGTAAAATATTTTTCGTTAGTGGCCTCAAGATAAGATGTCATAGATAAACTACTTTAAACTTCAAATTTCAGAGGAAGCAGCATTTTCATGAAATATCATCCAAGTTTATTTCTTGTCAAATGGTACGAAATATCTCTATAAAACTAGCAGGAAGATATTTTCACATAACTGGGCTAACTTGTTGCTTTAAATGTTACTGGCCTGATTGGAAGGCAGTAGAGATTGCTAGAAAATGCAACATTTTGGTTTTATTTTAACTAGGATTTTTAAAGTTATTCTACTATTTAAAAGTCTTTGAAATGCTTATAACTAAGAACAAACAGAAAAAACATAAATTTAGAATAAGAACAATTTCCTTAAATTCTTCTACTTTTTTTTTTTTGGTTTGGTCTAAAGCATTATTAGACTTTTTTAAAACGTTCATTTATTATATCGTGGATCCTGTTACTTTATCATCTGAGACCTTTTATTTGAATATGGGGAGGAAATAATTTGGCAATTTCCTATCTTGCTAACATGCAAAGTTTGCCATTCAGGCATATAAGAGTGATCTTCACCCTCTCAGCAAAATGTATTTGAATTCCCAATATTTCTGTTTGGTAGCAGTTTCAAAAGCATGTTCTGTGCCACAGCTTGTCATGTTACCTCTAGATGAGGGAACGCAGCCATCAAAATTGATACTAAACAGTGCCTGACATGTGCTTTGGTATATACACTTCACTAGATCATTCTTTTCACATTACATGTATAAAAAAATAGGTTCTATCACATTCAAGGAGTAAGGCATGATTTCCCTAGCAAGATCCCTGGGGCAGTGGCTTCTTTTATATCCACAGAGTATCTTGAATAGAATAAAGCCCACCAGGTAGTAGATGCATCAATGGGAAAATATTTTGCAAAGTATAAAATGCAATTTAAACGTGGGCCATAAAGAACGCCTGCACACACACAACAGGCAGATGGACGGAGGGTGTGCAGCCACAGCGAGGGGGTCCCGTGCCAGCAAAGCAGGGGAAGATGCCCCGTGAGCCACCCCGAGGGCACACAGAGGGGCAGGAGGGGGAAATGCTCCAGAAATGGTCTCAAGCCGGGAGGGGCTGCCGAGGGCCCCAGGAGACCAGCAAGACGGGGTCCCGGATTCCACACTTGAGCTACCGCAATGGGTGCAAGAGCTGACACTAAGGCGGTGCCCAGAACTTATCACCAAAAATGTATTAACAGCTGTACCTGTAAAATTACCAGAAAAAATTCAGGCTTGCTTTATGGGAAGGAACAATGGGTGATGAGTGGACACTGTGAGTTTTGCTGGACCCCGGCCTCGCTGCTGCCTGGGACACAGGGCGGAGGGATGGCCACCCAGGCTGCCGGAGTGGCAGCTGGACAGCAGCCTTCACACAATCTCGCAGGCGAGGCATGTGGACAACTGACCGCTTTTAGAAGGGGGAGTCAAAGGCGTTCTCTTCTCCCTCAATAAGGATGTGTAAGTAAAAGGCGGGAACCAGCTTACATTTAATTCAAACACTCAAGATAGGAATTAAAGGCCTCCTGCCTACTGAAACCGAGTGATGCTGCGGAATAATGTGCGTCCTGCTGTCGCGTGTGGGTGGACGCGCGCACTCCTCACAGATCTGTGCTGACTTAACACAGCCTGACCTGCATGGCGCTTCGGGTACTCACCAGTTTGGAAGTGCCCACTTTGAAGCAGTGCTGGTGGACCGTCCACGAGGAAGCGTCGTACACAATCACTCTGCCGTTGTTCAGAGCGCACCACAGTTTCGGGTGAGCGTCCTCAACTTTCTCGGCTGGGTCAAGGTGCCCTAAAGAGGAGTGAACACGAAAATGTCTGAAGCAGAAGCTCTTGATGCATCAGCAGGGATTCGTGCCATCCCTTGGGTGTTACTGGGCACCTCCTAAGTGCCAGGCGCCCTGCTAGGTGCTGGAGACGCCAAGATGAGTGAACCTGACACTGCCCCCTCCATCTCGTCGCTTAGTCTTAGGAGCAGCCAGACAGAATCAGAGCCAGGTGCCCTGGGGACACAGGACTGGGGGTTCTGCAGAGCCAGGACCTGAGGGTGAGTGAGGGTCACTAGAGAACAGCGTTCCAGGCAGAGGGCACAGGAGGAGGGGGCGGGTGGGCCCAGGCACAGAAGCGGGGAGCTGGAGAGGCCACTGCAGGACCACAGCGCTGCCACCGATTCACGCCCTCGCCCAGAGTGTGGCGGAGCCCTGCGGCCCACACCTGCACCGACACTACTCGGTGGTGTCGATCTGTTTAGTTTTCGCCACTCTGAGGGTGTGAAGATTCTGGGTTTGTTTAACTGTGGTTTTGTTTGTATTTCCCTAATTGCCAATGAGGCCAATGGCTTTAATTGGCCATTCCATATCCTCTTCTGTGAAGTGTCTATGTCTCTTGCCAATTTTTGAACTGAGTTGTCTCATTCTCCCCAATTTGTAGATGTTCTATTATTGTTTTTTATTGTTTTTTTTTTTTT
>CM052438.1:22565745-22620889 GCA_028533085.1 Varecia variegata
GTGGCGTCAGCCTAGCTCACAGCAACCTCAAACTCCTGGGCTCAAGCAATCCTACTGCCTCAGCCTCCTGAGTAGCTGGGACTACAGGCATGTGCCACCATGCCCGACTAATTTTTTCTATATATATTTTTAGGTGGCCAGATCATTTCTTTCTATTGTTAGTAGAGATGAGGTCTCGCTCTTGCTCAGGCTGGTCTCGAACTCCTGACCTCGAGCGATCCACCCGCCTCGGCCTCCCAAGTGCTAGGATTACAGGCGTGAGCCACCGCACCCGGCCAAAATGTATTCTTAAAATTAATTTCACCCAGTTTCTTTGCACTTTTTAAAATGTAGTTTCTAAAATTACATCTGTGGCTCAAATTCTATTTGTTTTGGGCAGTGTTAGTCCATTTTTAAGGAGTCTCATGAGAAGGAGGTCTGGAAGACAAACTCACGAATGTAGCTCCCTAACATTAATTGAGCACCTACTATGTGTCAGGGATATGGAGACAAGTTGACCAGGTTCCTGCCCTCTGGGACCTCCCAGAGGGGTCAGGAAACCGGCTCCAGGCCACACTCCAAGGCCTCAGAAGCAGGTCTTAGAGCTGCTCCCACGTTCTTGCCCCCAAGCCCGCTGGTAACTGGGTAAATGTGGGTGTTGTTCTTTCCTGCTCAGAGACCCCTGGGTTCTGCCACAACTGGCAGCGAGAAGCAGAGTTTGGAGCCAACCAGGCTCCGGGCTGGATCCTGCCTGGGTGACCCTCACATGCCACTGCATCTCCAAGTTAAGCAGGAGGGGAACAGCCAGTGCAGGTGACGCACCTGTGTGGCGCTGGCACCAGCAGCCGCCTGAGTCAGGCCCCCAACTCCATCCCACCCCGCCCCAGACGCTGAAATGGGGGGATGGTTTACGAAAAGGGCGTCTATGGTTTTGTACTTACTATGGGGGGTTTCTTACAATCACTTTGGACCTATTCTTGTTAAACGCTTTTTAAAGAAATGTAAATGAACTGCCCTTTCCCTTGAGGTGAAATCTTTCTTTAGACTAAAAATCGTTTATGTAAAAATACACTTTCCTTGAATCAGTCCACCTGTCTGTTTAATCCCCAAACTGGTCAGAAAGGCTGTCCTTGTCCCGTCACCACGCCAGCAGTAATTTGGTGACAGACACTGAGTCCCAGGTTGAGTTTTCCCAAAAGCGTTTTATTCTTACCCGATTTCCACTACTTTATCCCGCAAGCTAAGCACCTGCTCTCATTGCACCATATTCGGTAGTAAACACCCCGAAATACTTGACAAGTGTGCAAAACTTTGCAGAGCTCTTTTTTTTTTTTTTTTTTTTTGGAGACAGGGTCTTGCACTGTCACCCCAGCTACAGTGCAGCGATGTCATCACAGCTCACTACAACCTTGAACTCCTGGGCTCAAGTGATCCTCCTGCCTCAGCCTCCCGAGTAGCTGGGACTACAGGTGCGCACCACTGCACCCAGCTAATTTTTCTGTTTTTTTGTAGCGACAAGGGCTCGTTCTTGCTCAGGCTGGTCTCAAACTCCTGACCTCAAGCGAACTAATCAAAGTTTTAGAACCATCTCCGTACTTTCTCTATTATTTAGTTCTCACCATACTTCCTGAGATAAGAACCAGCATCCGCATTTGATACGAGAGAGAACCGGGGCTCCCGGCTGGTCAGTGCCTGTCAGGCCCCGGGTGAGGCACTGGGTCCCAGACATGAACACGCTCCAACCCTGCAGGGGCGCAGCTGGGGTGGGAGGAGGGCGGGCTGCCAGAGCAGGCATGCTTCTCCAAATCTCAGAGCGGGTGTCCGTGGAAGAGAGTGAGGCTGAGTGGCTGCAGGCAGAGGCTTGTTCGAGTGAGTGGGCCTGGCTTGTTCCCAGTCCTGCAAACAGCTGGCCTGCAAGGGACGACATGATGATAGGGTGGGCTGGGATGTGCAGGGAGGGTGGCAGAATGACATGCAGACCCTGCGGCCCAGAGGATAGGTGGACCCAACCCCAGAGGCAATGGGAGCCCGCAGGAGCCTGAGCAGAAGCACCACTGCTGGGCAGAGATAGGCCTGGCAGGTGTGGCCTTGGCCACCTCTGAGCCACCTGTGCTCAGGGACAATTTCTGGTACACCGACACCTTCTCCACCCAGGCAGCCAGTCTCGGCTTCTCCAGCTGAGGAATGACTCCTCCACGGGGTCTCAGGAGCCGGCTCAGCACAGCCCAGGACAGCACAAGTGCCCAGGGCATCGGCCCCAGGGGCAGCCTTACCCAGTGAGGGGCAGCCACCCTAGAAGCATCCTGGGGGTCCTCGTAGGGTCCTGAGGCACAATCTTCCCTATGTTAGTTTCTGTCATTTGCAACCTAAGGAGACCTGCATGAGAAACCAGCTGCCACCTCCAGGGTGGGCCCAGCAGTGGGAGGGAGCTCCCCACAGGATCTGCCTGCCAGGTGCCCGTCCTCTGGGGCCTCAGAAAGGTGCAAAGGGAGGAGTGGGTGGCACCAGGCGGCAGCCAAGGCTGGAGGGAGCCACCAGCCAGCTTTGCTCCCAGCCGGCTTTCCTCCCCACCTGCCGCCCCCAGCCCTGACGCCCAAGCCCACCAGGAGCACTGACGGGGCCTGGCCCACTAACCCCGGGCCGGGAACATGTCCTAGGAAAACCACGGGGAAGAAGGAAGGAGAAGCTTCCAGTGTTAGAGCGTGGTCCATCTCACTAGTCCTCACAGCAACCCTCAGGCATGGGGGGACTGTCCCCATTTCTCAGATGAGAATACTGAGGCCCAGAGAAGTGAAACAACCTGCCCTGATATGAAGCTCCAGGCCTCCTGCTGCAGGGCGTGGGCTTCACTACTGCCCCGGGCAGCCTCTCGGCACAGAAAAGCGTTTATAGCCAGGATCACTGCGTAGTTGTGAAAACCGGAAACCGTCCAGTTCCCTGACAGTGGAGGGCAGTGAGCAAAAGGCACTGAACCCACCAGGGAATCTGGGGTAAGGGTGTGACCCCTGCCCCACCTAAAAACCTGTGCACCAAAAAGCTGTTAAGCCAAAGAGCAGGACCAGAATCCAGTGTTCACCCTGATGATGGCCGTGCACAGGGACACCGACCAGTCATCGAAGCAACACGGCTGCATATGCTCCATCCCAGCGTCCCAGGGCACTGTTCCCACGTGCTGACCCCCAGAAGCCCAGACCCCCCAGGCTCGAATCTCCCCAGAGATGACCCTGCCCTGCCTCACTCTTTCACTTATCTCCCCTTGCGAATGCACCCATGCTGTGTCCCCAGCAGGTGTGCAGATACCTGGTGAGCTCACCTGACCCTGCTAAACCCCGTGAAATAGGCAAGGCAAGACTGGGTCCCCCGGAAGCCTGCCCGAGACAGGATCCCAGTGTAAGTTGTTTATTTGGAAGGTGATCCCTGGGAGCGCAGGAGGACAGTGGGAAGGCCCAGGAAGGAGAAAAGCCAACAGAGGGGGTGTCATGATACGGTGACCAACCACCCGCCTTGCCTGGACTGAAGGGTTTTCTGGTCCTGGGACTTTGGCTGCTGAAAATGAGAGGAGCCTAGACAAACCAGGACAGTTGGTCCCCTAGTTCATTCGCAGGGAGATGGCGTAGAGCCGGCCAGAGCTGCCCCACCCGAGGGGTGAGGGGACTGGGGTATGGCCGAGAGTCAAGGGCAGAGAGTGGCTCCGGCTGGTGTGTGACTCCCCAGCACGTGCGCTCCTCTGGCCAGAGAAAGCCCTCAGTCAGGGCCTCGAGGCCGGCACGAGAGGGCATGATACATGTCCTGGGGACAGTCATTCCTGCTGCATCACAGTTTCCGTCGGGCAGGCTGGGACACAAGCTGTGAGAGGTCCCTCACGGAACTGGATTGGGCTCTAAAACCCTCACCCTGATGCTATTCTGGGCCACCTACAAACTGCTTTGTTAGGATCCTTCTGTAAACTCTATTTTATTTTCTCCCACACAGCCCAATAATAGTCTTTCCCGTTTCTAAAATAACGGCAGTGAACAAGCACCTTGGTGATGATGATATTATTTCCACAACCACTCTGTGAGGGGGGTTTGCTAGACACTTGCGTCCTCACTTTCCCCTTCCTCCTCATTAACAGAACCCTGATGTCACGGGGGACGACAATGTGCCCAGCTAAAAAAACATTTCCCAGCCTTCCTTGAAAATAGTAAGGAGTGAAATGCCATTGCATGGGGCTTCTAAGAAAGTTCTTATTCACTACCCCCTTCCTTCTCTCTCTTTCCTGCTCCCTGGATTGGGAGGTAATGGCTGGCTCTCCAGTCACTATTTTGCACCACGAGGTGGTAAGGATGGCAGAGCAGAAAGACAAAGGGGCTAGGATCTCTGCTGACCATGGACCTCTACACCGGCTGTGGATTGTATGGTTCCAGATTTTTTAATGTGAGAGAGAAACAAACTTTTACCTTGCTTAAGCCATTGTTATTTGAGGTTTTCTGTTATATATTGCCTAATCTAATCCTAATGGCTGCAGAAGGTATAATTCTTATCTCCATATTAAGCACCTATTATAGGCCAGGCTCCACATTGAGATATTAATATATATGGCGTGATATTGTGATATAATAAGAAATATATTAAATATATTTGGTCTCTGCCCCTGGTTCCTGGTACACAGCTCCTAAAACCCTTATAGAATCTCCAGGGTGATGAGTGTTTTTTGTATGCTAATAAGAAGACTGGAGGCGGGGCCTCTGGACAGCCTCAGGAGTGGGGGCAGGTTGCCAGAGGAATGAACCACGTGACTACAGGGTTGGCATGTTTAGCCCCACCACTTCTGATCTCCGGGGAGAGGAGAGGGGTGGAAAGTTGGGTTGATTACCCAGGGCCAGTGACATGATCAACCATGCCCATGTACTGAAGGCTTCTTAAACACCTGAAAGACAGGGTTCCGGAGGCTTCTGGTAGCTGAACACGGGGCGGTTCCCGGAGGGTGGTGCGTCTAGCTAGGGCTCAGGAATTCCACGCCCTCCCCCACGCCTTGCCCCAGGTATCCGTTTCATCTGGCTGTTCACCTGTATCCTTTATAACAAACAGGTGTACGTGTTTCCCTGAGTTCTGCGAGCTGCTCTAGCAAACTGACTGCACCCAAGGAGGGGGTCATGGGATCCCTGATTTACAGCCGGTCAGTCAGAAGCACAGGCCGCAACCTGGGGCTTTCCACTGGCATCTGAAGGGGGGGCAGCCTTGTGGGACTGAGCCCTCAGCCTGTGGGGTCCGTTGCTACCTCCAGTAGACAGCGTCAGAGCTGAATTGGATTAGAGGACACGCAGGGGGCGTCCGCTGGAGAAAACAATTGCTTCGGGTAGCAGCAATCCCCACACGTGTTTTGGTGCAGTGTTCTGTGTTGAGTAGTGAGTGACGTGTGTGAGAACAGGAAAACTGTCTTTTCCTTTCTGACACGATCTTGTTAATTCTCGCGGAAGCTCTTCGAGGTGGGTATCATTGCCCCATTTCACAGGGGAGGCGGCTGAGGTCGCAGGGATGAAAGGGCCCGCCTAAGCAGGTGGCCAGGCCAGAACTGCAGCTCTCCTGACTCTGGTGCCTTTCCTGCCCCAGCCCAGCAGCCTGGAGGAATACACGTTTTAGCGGAGGAAATGCAGGCTTCCGCAACAGGACAGCGAAGAAACAATCGAGGAGTAAATGGAGCTTTCTGACTCCCCTAAAGCACAGTGGGAGAGCTTGTCTGTTCTCAGGTCAACCAGGCATCTGTTCAGGCGTCATTTAAAGTCTCTGAGACTCAGTTTCCTCATCTGCAAAGCGGGTGGAGTGGGGGTGGGGCTGGTGTCAGCCATCGAGACCCCCTCCTAGCTCACCTCTGGGGTTCTAGGTTTCCTCTCACCTGTTTTGTCTGTTTGTTTTAAAAACAATCCAACTAAAAAGTGAGCAAAGGATATAAATAGACATTTCCCCAAAGAAGACATGGCCAACAGGTCTACGAAAAAATGCTCACCATCACTAATCATCAGAGAAACAAAATCAAAACCACAATGAGATATCATCTCACCCCAGTTAACATGGCTACTATAAAAAAGACAAAAATAACAGATGCTGGAGAGGGTGTGGAGAAAAGGGAACTCTTACACACCATTGGTGGGAATGTAAATTAGTGTGGCATTATGGAAAACGGTATGGAGATTTCTCCAAAAACTAAAAATAGAGCCGCCATATGAGCCAGCAATCCCACTACTGGGGATCCACTCAAGGGAAAAGAAATCAGCACCTCAGAGGGATGTCTGCGCTCTCGCGTCCACTGCAGCACTATTCACAATGAGAAAGATACGGAACCAACCCGAGTGCCCAGCAACGGATGGATAAAGAAAATGTGGTATATTTACACAATGGAATATTATTCACCCGCAAAATAGAATGAAATCATGTCATTTGCAGTAAAATGGATGGAACTGGTGGTCGTTATGTTAACTGAAAGGAGCCAGGCACAGAAAGACACGTACCACCTGCGCTCACTCATGCGTGGGAGCTGAGACGTGGATCTTGTGGAGGCAGAAAGTAGAATGACAGTTACAAGGCTGGGATGGGCGTGGGGAGGGGTGCAGAGAGGTTGGTTAGTGGGTACAAACATACAGGTAGACAGAAGGAGTAAGTTCTATGTTTGCTAGCAGAGTAGGGTGACTATAATTAACAATGTATTATTAATATATTTCAAAGTAGCTAGGAGAGAGAACTGGAAATGTTCTCAACACACAGAAGTGGGAAATGCTCACGGTGGTGCTATCCTAAATTCCCTGGCTTGATCACTACGCATTCTATATGAGTAACAAAATATCACATGCACCCCATAAATATGTATAAAGATTATGCATGATTTTTTAAAAACCCTTTCCATTTCATAAGGGAGACAACCCCAGAGGAGCTCCCTGCACCCCTGCCCAGGCTGCCCAGGCTGGGAGGAAAACGTTTTTGTAGTTTGAGAACCTTCTGGATCAGGCAGGAGTCCTGTGGAAGCGAAAGAGGAAGCGTCCTTCTGTTTACCACCCTCTGGTGACGTCACACTTCCTTGCTTTGTGCAGAACCTGTAGGCTGTGTGGCCTGCCTGGTCCCCTGGGAGCACTCACCCGGCACAGCACAAAGCAGCCCCTGGCCAGCTTCCCCGGTCACAGGAGACGCTCGTGTGGGGCCCGTGGTGCTTTCAAAGGGTTTTCTTTTCTCTTTGCAGCAGTCTGGCTGCCCTGGTGGCTCCTCACCTGCCCTTCCCACGGGTCTCCCTTGGTGCAGCCTGAGGGGCGAGGCTGGAGGGCCCTGCAGCCAGGTCTGGGTGTCCTCCAGGGACTCCCGGAAGGCACAGCTTCTAGCACAAGCTCTGGGTTTTGAGAATTTATTTTCTAAACAATGGAATTCTTTGTTTCAAACAAAATCTTAGGCAAATCCAAGTGGAGCTGGGGTTGGGGGTAAGAGCACAATCCTTCCCTGCCCCCTCCTCCTGCCACAGCACCTCTGGGACCCACAGAGTTGCTCAGGGCCCCGGCACACAGTTCTCCCTGGTCTGGACCACATGCGGTCTCCCCCACGTCTCTCCTGAAATAGTCGGTGACAGTAAGAAGGGTCATAGGAATGGCAGGTTATTCAGCCGTTCTGGGGCCATGTTACATACTACATGCCCATCCTGTGGTTTGCTCTGTCCCTGGTGCCTAGGATGCAGACTGACCATGTCACCCACCCCCCTGGCCCCTGCCCTTATCTGGAACCCACCTTGCGGGGATTCGTGGAACTCAGTGACATGGTGTACACAGCACAGAAGGTGCTCCAAAAGGCCAGGTGAGAGAAAGTTCTTAGGACACAAGTAGGTGCCTAATAACCACCTACTCAGACAAGAGTCCCATCTCCCTTGGAAGTCAGGACATCTGAGTTCTGGGCTGGCTCTGTCTGTAACTAATCAAGACCTCCCCAGAGCCTCAGTTTCCCCACTGGTGCTCTGAGGACCCTCCTGGCACTGACGCTGGACTCCATTGCCAGACATAGGGCTTGGTGAGGGCTGCGGCAGCGTGGGATCAGGCTGCCCCCCTGTGTGACCGCGGGCAGAACACTTCCCTCCCGGCCCCAGGTTCCTCCTTGGTCTGGGGAGGGTGGGATCATGTGACCAGACATCAGCTGGTCTGGGACTGTCCTGCACCCTAGCTCTGGCCACAGCCGGGGTCATGGGCCTCTCGAGAGCCCCAGCCCGGCTGCAGGTAGGTCTGCTGGAAGGCCCAAGGCCAGGCCACGATGGCCAGGGGAACACTGGGCAGGAAGTGGACTCCTGTGGGGACATGGGGCAGGGGCTGTGCTGCTCTCTCACAGGCCCGACACCCGAGGAAAGGGGAGGAACCCGGCAGGAGAGACCCCCAAGAGGTTTCGGGCTTTTTCTTCATTTCCAATGTGCTCATGGCTCTCTAAACCGGCGGTTCTCAAGTGTAGGAAATTCTGTCCCCAGGGGACATTTGGCAATTTCTGGAAACACTTCAGTTTGTTGCCACTAGGGGAGTGGGTGCCACTGGTGTGGAGTGGGTGGAGGCCAGGGACACTGCTCAACACCCCACAGTGCACAGGGCGGGCCCCACAGCAGGGAAAGCCAGCCCAAACTGTCGGCTGAGCCAAGGCTGGGAAACCCTGGCCTACACCAAATCCTGCCAACTCACCAAATCCCTGCTTCAATTCCACTTCCTCCAGGAAGCTCTCCTTGGTTTGCCATCTGTCATTAATTAGCCCACTGGCTTTTCGCTGGGTTTTCTGATGTTGTTGTGGTAGTTACAACAACAACCCTCTCCCACGAGGGGAGCAGCATCCACCGTTTCACAAATCAGTCTTCTATTTGTTCACCTTGGTATTGTAAACTGAAACACAACCACAGGGAAACATGCAAAACACGTGTCCGTCCTAGCAAATTATCCTAAAGTGAACCGCTTGGAACCACTCTGGGTCAAGAAAGAGGCCTTTGGGTTTTTTGTTTGTTTGTTTTTTGAGACAGTCTCGCTCTGCAGCCTGGAGTGCCGTGGCATCATCATAGTTCACAGCAGCCTCAAACTCCTGGGCTCTAGCGATCCTCCTGCCTCAGCCTCCCGAGTAGCTGGGACTACAGGCATGCGCCACCACACCCAGCTAATTTTTCTATTTTTAGTAAAGACGGGGTCTCGCTCTTGGCTCAGGTTGGCTTCAAATTCCTGAGCTCAAGCGATCCTCCCGCCTCGGCCTCCCAGAGTGCTGGGATGACAGGCATGAGCCACCGCGCCCGGCCGAAAGAGAACTTTGCTGCCCCTGGAGTCCCCCGTGCACCACCTCTCAACCACAGCCCTGCCCGCCCTTGTGTAAACTCTGTCTTAACTTTTACAGAAATAGCCCCGCTGTGGGTTTTGCTTTACTGTTTTGTCACCCAACTACCCTTCTCTAGATAACACAGTTTAATCTTGTCCTTCCAAACATGTCTGATGTGTCTTTAAGTCTGTTTTCATTTAAAGGCCACTTCTCTAGCCCCTTCTGTTTCTCTGGGGCCGTGTTAGTTCACCCTTGCCACGCGGTCTCACCCGCTCCTGTCCTCTGCGCTCCCTGCACACCGGCAGCTGGACCCAGAAGCTCCATCAGGCTCATCTCTGATCCCGTAGGTGAGTCCAGAGGGGGCCTTGGTTCCCCCTCAGGGCACGGGGAGTGTCCTCTCTCCCTCCTGGTGATGTCAGTCGTCACTGACACGCAGTGCCCGGGCCCACTAATTCATCAGGCTTGCAGAACAATGAAATTCTGACTCTAATGTTTCTTTTTCCTTATTCTTTGGCATCTTCTGCAAAGAGAGGCTTCCTCTCACCTGCTGCTTGCTGCCCAGCGGTACAGCTCCTGCAAGAAATGGGGTTGAAGCACCTGCGTGTTCTCTTCCTCACCAGCTTGGGGATGATGACTTAGTTCCCTCTCTTCCTCCACAGTCCAACAATCAAGGGTTTTTTGTTTAATACCACTACAAACACATGGTTTTAAGCATATTTGAAAATTCCGATCAATGGCAAAGTCTATCATTTTTCAAGCTCCGATTGCCTCATCTTTGGGCAAGGATCCTTCTTCAAGTTGGTTCCAGAGCTCTTCGAGGGGACCCTGGTGTCTCTGACACTTTCTTGCTGTCTGACGTGCCAAAAGCTCTGGGCTCATCCTGTACATTTTCTGCCCTGGGCCTGGAATCGGCCATTTCTCCAAAAAGCCCTGGTTTATTTTTGTAGGAAATTGTATTTCCAGACACAGTGTAGATTCTAGGGATCCTTATTGCTACTGGGTTGGTCTTTTTTCTTAAGGCCTTTCCAGAGGACAGAGCTAGGAAATACACCAACACATTTTTGAAATAGCAAGTGTCCCATGGGTTCACACTGATGTGTCTCATTAGGGTTCAGGTCTGGAGTCTTTTTTTTTTTTTTTTTTTGAGACAGAGTCTGGCTTTGTTGCCCGGGCTAGAGTGAGTGCCGTGGCGTCAGCCTAGCTCACAGCAACCTCAAACTCCTGGGCTTAAGCAATCCTTCTGCCTCAGCCTCCCGAGTAGCTGGGACTACAGACATGCGCCACCATGCCCGGCTAATTTTTTGTATATATATATATTTTAGTTGGCCAGATAATTTCTTTCTATTTTTAGTAGAGACGGGGTCTCACTCTTGCTCAGGCTGCTCTCGAACTCCTGACCTCGAGCGATCCACCCGCCTCGGCCTCCCAAACCTGTCTGTGTTACAATTACTACCCTTGTTACACTCAGAATTCTGGTTAGGATGTCTCATAATTATTCACTTGCTCTATTCATTGCACATTCACAGTCTCAGAATAACAATGCTAATACTAATAACAATACTGGTATTAATACTCTAATATTGATACTGAAAACAACTAAATTTTTTTTCATACGTTCTTCCCATCCTCCATCCGTTTTTATATCTCCGCTATATCTGAATCATCAGAGGAGGCAGCTGTCACACGCCGTACCCCATCCTTTCTGCCTTCACTTGGCCTCGGTTCTACCTTGAACGCTTTTGTTAATGACTCTCCTTGGTTGTCTGAAGGTTAGAACCCTCAGACCCTGACACCCTGGGATAATATTTCCCGGGTTCCTGGGCTGCCGTTTGTACATGCCTTTTGTACTTGAAGTCTGTTTTGATGGCTGCACAGTGTTTGGCTCGCATTTTCCTGAGTATTTTAAATACAGTAAGTTTCTCGTTTTTCTTCTGGCAGAAAGTATTGTTGGAAAGTCTGAAGACTGTCTAATTTCCACTTTCTCCTAAGTCCCTTGTTCTTTTTACCTACATTCCCTAAGGGATTTTTTTTTCTTCTTTTTTAAGGATCAGTAATTTTACTAGAACATGTTTTGGTGTTGGTTATTCTGGGTCTATATTCTCAAATACGTGGTGTACACTTTCCATATGTAGTTCCAAATCTTTTTGTTCTAGGAAAGTTTTCTGAAGGTATCATAGTTAGTGTTCATTTCGTGTTTTTACTGTGTCATCTCGTGGGAAGGCATGAGTCTTATCAAATGTATTGCCGCTGCCTAACTTGGGATCTCCTAGTTTCCCAGACCTCATGGAAGGCGCCTTCCTCTCTGGGTAGACTGAGGCGCAGCCCGCCACCCAGGCAGGCCCCACGGCCTGCTGATTCTGTGGCCAGAACCCTCATTGTCCAGCCACTGCCTGAGTTTGTGGGTCCACCCCACCCCCATCCAACACCCATAGGGCAGCCGGAGCCCTCCGGGGGCTCCCCGACCACTGATGGGAACACGCCCAGCCCCTGGTGTGGCGTCCAAGGCCCCTGGGGAGCACACCCTTGTCTCTCTCCCCATCTGCATCTTGTCTCTCTGTTCACATCAGAGTTGTTGCAGTGAGTGGGTTGATATTCTCAAGATATGAACCACTGTGGGTTTCCCCCAGACTTCCTCCTGCCCACAACCCCCCCCCCATCTGGCCACTCCTGGGGTGAGTGTCTCGAGCCTCTCACCCTGGGAAGGGGTGACCGGGCGATTCGCAGTGAGCCCGCCACCCCAGCCCACCTAAAAAGCGATGCTAGGACAGAGAGGGGCAGCCACCTTAGCTCCCTGGGAAGGAAGCCCCACCCCATCCTAGGCCAAGTCCCTCGTGATGGTGGGGTGGGGATGAGGGAACCCAGAAAGTTTGGGGGAACTGAGAGCAGCAGGGACTGGAACCCCCTCTCCTGCACCTTCTCCTCAGTCCTAAGGCAGCCTAATGGGAGTCTGTGCCTCTCAGAGTGACAGAGCACGTGTCCCCACGGGCCTGAGAGTGGCACAGCAGCAGGCAGACCCACAGGCCTTGCTGTTGGACACAGAGGACACAGCCGTTCCCAGCATGGAGCGACACCCAGAGACAGACGGGGATGGGGGCATCTCGGCAGATGTCAGCCAGGCCCCACCTCCATGCCGACCCCACGGCCTAGATCTAGGACAGAGCCCAGGACAAAAGGGAGGCCCCAGAGGGACTGAGGCTAAGCCGGATGGTTAGCAACACACTGGCCTCAACCCACATCACGTCCAGCCCCGGAGCCATGTGCAGCATTTGGCACGTAGCAGGAGCTGATAAACGTTTGCCCAGCTGGAAATCCCGACTAATGTAAACAGAACAGGCTCAATCTATTTGACAGGTCGAGAGCAAGGAACTCGCCCAGTCACCCGGCAAGAACATGGGGACCCTGAGGTCTGAGCCAGGGACTCCCTGAGCTCAGAGCCCAGCCTGCCACCTCCTCCTCACGAGCAACGCTGAGTGCTGAGCCAGCCCCAGCCCTGGCTGCTGGCCGGTCTGGACAGGCCACCAAGCACCTGAGGCCTAGAGAAGGTGCCCAGCTAATCCCCAGAGAGGGCATCTGTTGGAGAGAGGGGCCTGCGCCCCTCGCTGGAGCCAGGGGGTGGAGTTAAGGCCTGGGCAAGGGCTGCCTGGCTCAGTCTTCAAGGGATTTCAGGAGAGAAGGATGCAGCCCCTGCAGCACAGCGGACCCTTCTGGCCCGTCCACCCCGCACATAAGTACCCGGAAGAGGAGGAGCTTTCAAACCGGTTCCCCAGGGTCTGGCCTGGCCCGGGCCCGCAGCTGTCCACCCTCCTGGCTGAGCCAGGTTCGATTTCCTGCTACTTTGGAGGGTAGGGGTCCTGGGGCACCTGGGCCCTGCCCACTCTAAATTCAAGCCGGCCAGCTACTAGGGGCCACCACTTCATTCGCCAGTACTGGTTGTGCACCTGCTTTGTGTGGGCAGGACCAGGCCCTGCCCCCACGGAGCTGGCATTCTAGCCGGGGGACCAGACACTAAGCAAGACGCGGCATTAAGAGTAACAGCTAAATTGACATGGTGCCAGGTGCCATTCCAAGTGTTTTGTTTATAATACATCTACCTAATTGCCACAGCACCCATGACATACATATATATTGTTCCCACTTTATAGACGGGGAGACTGAGGCACAGAGAAGTGTAGTATCTGCTCAGGGTCACACAGCTAGTACTTGGCCAAACCAGGCTATGAACTCAGAAAGTCTGAACCCAGAGTCCATGATAAATACAGGAAGTAAATATTATGTCACATGTGACAAGTGCAGAGCAGCAGGGTAAAGTGGCGGCAGGAGAGAAGAGTGTGTGTGTCTCTGTGTGTACAGGTATGTATGTGTCTCTGTGCCCATGTATGGGTGTGCTTATGTGTGTATGCAGGTATGTGTGCATGTGTGTGCATGTGTACATGTGCATGTATGTACTGTGTGTGTAGATTGTGTGCATGTTTGTATCCATGTGTCTGTGTGTGCGTGGGGGGTGTATGCATGTTCCTACATGTGTGTATCTGTGCATGTGTGTTTGGGGAGGTAGTTGCTGGTTTCCAGAACTTCAGTCCCGTGGGTGGCTGGTGCCTCTGGTGTGGTCTCTCTCATGCACTTGAGGTGGGCTCGGTGTCTCTGTTTTCTTGCATCCCCAGCACGGCTCCAGCCGGCCCACACAGGCTGCTCCGTCAGGCCTAGTGCTGGAGGGGCTGTGGAGATGGTCCTGGCAGTGAGGAAACCAATAAAGGCAAAACCAACAACACTGGAGCATTAATGGAGCACCTGCTGTGTGCCAGGCACTATGCTCGGTGTCTTGGAGGTGTTCACCCAGTCCTCCTGGTAGCCCAGGGAGTCCTCATCACATCCACACACACGAGGAACCCGGCTCAGAGTGGAAGTAAAGTATGTGACCAGGTCACAGAGACCAGGCTCCTCGCACCAGCAGCCACCTGCTCCCAGACCCAGAGAAGGGACGGGCTCGCTCAAGGGCACACACTCCTCAACGCCAGCGGCCCTACTGCTGCAGATGGAACAAAAGATGGCTCATTCGTTCATTCTTTCATTCTCCTAGACGATGGCAGGTGGTGCGCTGTGAGTCCTGAGGAGCGACCAACCCAGAGGGAGGGGACCACACTGCTGGGGACACATTCAAATCCCAGCTCTGCCTCTGCATCTGTGAAGTGGAGGACCACATGCCTCCCTTGGAAAGCTGCTGTGGGGCCCAGGGGTGGCCAGTCCACGAAGTCCTCATCCATTCTGGCTCCTTCCACCGCACAACCGCATGGCCCCTCCTGACCTCTCCCCTCGGTCCTGTCTCCTCCTGACCTCAGGGGAGTCTTGGTCGTCAGGGCCGGACGGACAGTGGGGTTCTGTGCAGCAAAAGTCAAGTCCGGGCAGTCTACAGAGGTGCTTGGCCACAGCAGCCAGGGCAGGCGTGAGAAGCTGTGCCCCTCTCACTGGCACAGTAGGGAAGGCCCCAGGACAGGGAGCAGGGCCAGAGAGGGGCCTGTGACCCAGCAGGTGACGAAGCTGCAGACTGGCCTTGGCAGTCAGCTGTGGGGTCACACCTGGACGGGCTTGGCAGGGAAGAGATTTGCAATGTGGAGACAGCCTTCTTCACTGCAGTATAAATAAGACACCAGGAGGGAGCTGCCAGAGGCAGCCGTGTTGAGACCACCAGTGTAGACAGCCACACCACGATGCATTGTCAAATGGAGCGATCCGAGACCATCCATTTTTGTTCATCCAGTGTTTTGTTCACTGCTGTACCCCAGGGCCTAACAGTGTCTGGCACACAGTAGGTGCTCAATAAATATGTGCCAAATGACTAAGCAACTGGGTAAGTGAGTAGATGTGATGGCAAGGATTTATACTGCCCGGTGACAGGTGATTTTTTTTCTTTTTATTTTAAAAACTTTTTCACAATAACTACAGTACATATAACTTCTAGTACGAGAAAAACACAGTTATTTCCTAACCTAGTCACCACACAGCTGGGGTAGCCACAAAGACATAAAAGGGGCTTTTGGCCAAAAGCAGCCCTGTGACTCCCTGCCGGGCACCGTGGCCGATGTGATGTCTGCACACGGCCGAGACGTGGCTGTGGCCCAGGACAGAGCAAGAGCTGAGACCTGGGGCTGGGACTTTTCTTCCTTTCTCTCGTTTCCTCCATGGTCATCAGTCAAACTCGGGAAGGAAGATGGGCCGGGGTGTCGCGGAGGTGGGCGCTGTGGGGGCGTGAGGGCTCCAGGGCCAGGCAGCCCCCTTGGCTTCCCAGAACCCCGGTTTTCCCGTCTGTCCAGTAGCTAGTGCTGCAGACCTCTCGTTGTCCAGAGAAGCAGCTGCTGCCTCGGGCTTCACAACCACCATGACTCTGTGAGCCCTCATTTCCTTCCCTTTTTCCCACCCTGCTGCTCACAGGGTTAAGCAAGACTTTGCTGATGCCTATTTAGCATGTGCAAGGTCAGAGCCTGCGGCAGTGGGCACCTCGCCCCTCTGCAAAATGGGCGCAGAAGTGGCCATCTCTCAGGGCTCTGGAGACAGGTGGCTGTGCCCAGAGGACCCTGCATTCCAGCCCTGCCCTCCTGCATGGGACCCTGTACTTCCCCTGTGGCTGTCAGCTCCCCGGCCTTGCGTTGACAGAGTCCTCCCCTCGGGGCCTCTGCTGTCTCCCGCCTCTTCCCTCCCCGTCCTCTCTGGCAGGCCCCTGGCTGGCCCCCAGCAAACCCAGGCCTCCGCTCCTCTCTCTCAAAGCCAAACACAGGGGCTTGAATCACAGTATACCTGTTTATTCCTTAGCAGTTTGGAGCGAAGGGTAACTATGCGGTAGAACCTTAGAGACCGAAGGCCTATCTAAATGCAAAACTCCACCCTGTCCCTGCCTCTGTGCCAGACATCTCACAAATGTGATCTTGTTAAAACATCTTTGTAGGCCAGGCGCGGTGGCTCAAGCCCGTAATCCTAGCACTCTGGGAGGCCGAGGCTGGCGAATTGTTTGAGCTCAGGAGTTCGAGACCAGCCTGAGCAAGAGCAAGACCCCGTCTCTACTAAAAATGGAAAGAAATTATATGGACAGCTAAAAATATATATATAGAAAAAATTAGCCGGGCATGGTGGTGCATGCCTGTAGTCCCAGCTACTCAGGAGGCTGAGGCAGTAGGATCGCTTGAGCCCAGGAGTTTGAGGTTGCTGTGAGCTAGGCTGACGCCACGGCACTCACTCTAACCCGGGCAACAGTGTGAGACTCTGTCTCAAAAAAAAAAAAAAAAAAAAAAAAACATCTTTGTAAGTGGCTCATCCTCGGCTTACTGAAAGGACTTCAAAAAACATTGGGAGGGTGCATATATAGGTAAATGGATGGATGGAGACAGGTGAGTTGGTGGATGGACAGGTAGGTGAGTGGGTGGGTAAGAGTTTAAGTCACCTACTTAGAGCTTGTCAATAGCAGAGTCGCCAAGGGTCCAACCTAAGGTCCAGACTCTTCCCACTTCTCTGAAAGAGGAGGCATGTGCCTTCCTTCACTCACACCCCACAGCATGTCTGCACTCATGGATCTATGCATCAGTGACTCCCACGTTTCTACCCCATCCCAGTTCCTCCCCTGGGATCCCTCCCCGGGAGGTCCCAGCAGCTCCAATCCAGACACTTGGCAGAGTGAGGTTCAGGGACATGTAGCATGTGCCTTGCTCAGGCCCAAGCTCGGAAGAGCCATGTTGGTTTAATGTTCTGCCGTCACCATCATGAATTATCAATAACTTTTATCTTTAAACTTGTATTTTGTAAGTGAAGTCAGATGGAACAATGGTGCGGTGCGTGAGCAGAGGAGACCCGTGTCCTACTTGTATCTGGCTCCTTGCTGCCTGTTTGCACGCAGCATTCAGCCGTGAGCGCAAAATTCCAGCAGACTCGCGGTGCCTGCGTATGGGCGCCCCGGGCTCCCACTGCGTGTCAGCAGAATGCACAAATACCAAAGGTGAGACCAAAACAGTGGCATTAGCTCTGTGCAGGCTGTCCACTGTTGTGGTAAGATGGAAATACGTCTGTGTATACGAGCCACACAATACAAACTGTGTAATTTGGGTGAGTCAGCACACAAGTGAAATACTTTGCACTTAAAGCTGGAATCACACAACATAAATATGGACCAAAAAAAAATCATGCTAATGATTTAATTTTTTAGTTTTTCTTTATTTAGAGCAACATGAAATAGAAAATTGAAAACACCACGACAAGTCAACAGGAAAGAAGGGTGTGGGACCAGCCTGAGCCGAGGCTCTCAACCGTCCGCATGGCTGCATTTCCCCTGGCACAGACCCCGTGGTGGTATCTGGGCTGTGCCTCCATGGGCTCATTCATCCATTCAGTCACCCACTGGCAGCCTGACGCCCACCTTCAGCATGCCCTGGGGTGGGACACTGGGTAGTTCAAGATGCAGATCAAGGTGGGGAGGGAATTATAGGTGAGACCAGGCAGATGGGGGCAAGGCGGAGATGCAGCTGGCACCAGGAACGGCACGCACCATGCAAGGTGAGAAGAGCACACAGAAAGTCCCTTCTCCTCCCTGTGCCTCAGTCTCCTCCAGAGAAAACTAAGTGCATCCCTCCAGGCCCTAGGGCTCACCTCCCAGCAACAGGGACGCTGGCCCACCTGGCCCTTCGTGGGTGGTGTGCGCCCCCTGGAGGCCCCCAGGGGAAGGGACCAGTCAGGTCCCAGCTTCTTTCTCCTGGAGCAAACCCGTCCTGCCAGCACCCTGGAGTGAGGACCGCCCCATAAGCAGCATAAGCGGCAGGGGTGCCGGGTGAGGAGTGCTTTCCATTGAAACTGCAGAAGGGAGCCGAGCCTGACCCTGCAGGGTAAGCTGTGGCCCAGCCCAGGCACAGGAGCAGTACTTTCTCCCCTGGGCTAAGGGTTGTCGTGGGGAGTGAATTCCCAGCCACTTCTGACTCTCTGCATGTGTAGACAAAGCAGAATCCAGTAGACCAAAGCCAGTCTTCCAAACAAGTGCTTCAGCTCCAGCCCTCAGGGGAGAAAGCACCCCAAAGCCAGGGAGGATGTGCACACAAACTCATAAAGTCTGCCTGACCCAGGCAGGGCACCAGCACCAGCTGCTACCATTGCCAGGAGGAAAAGCAAGTGCACAACAATGAGCATAGGCGAACAATCTGGGCCCAACAAAGGTCGGAGAATACATATCAGATTTTCTTGCTGTGCATAAACTCTCACTGGTGAGCACAGTGGATCTGGCATTAGTGACTGCCTCTGGGGGCCCCGGGAAGGAGGATCAGGCCAAGCCACTGTCACTTTTCTGTACTTTCTTTTTAACTTCTTACCATGTACATTTGCCTACTCAAAAAATATAATTACATTAAAAATTAATTTTTCCATGTTCATGGATCAGATGACATACCAGTGTGAAGGTGGCAATATTCCTCTAAATTGATCTACAGTCCCTATCAAAATCCTGGCTGACTTATTTGCAGAAATTGACAAGCTGAGACTAAAATGCATACAGAAATTCAAGGGAATCAGAATAGCCAAAGAAATCCTGAAAAAAGAATAAAATTAGGGAATTCACGCTTTCTTATTATAAAAACACTACAAAGCCACAGTAATCAAGACAGGGTAGTACTGGTGTAAGGAAAGATAAACAGATTAATGGAATAGGATTGAAAGTCTGGAAATAAGCGCTCACATTTATCATCAATTGATTTTTGACAAGGGTGCCAAAACAATTCACTAGGGGGAAAATAATCTTTTCAATAAATGGTGCTGGGACAACTGGGTATTCACAAGCAAATGAGTGCAGCTGGACTTCTACCTCATGCCATATGCAAAAACTAGCTCAAAGTAGATCAAAGACCTAAACGTAAGAGCTAAAACTATAAAACTCTTAGAAGAAAACATAGTGGGAAATCTTCATGACCTTGGGTTAGGCAATGGATTCTTACAGATGACGCCAAAAGCACCGGCAACAAAAGGAAGAAACTAGGTAAACCGGACTTCATTAAAAGTAAAAATGTTCTTCAAAGGACTCCATCAAGAAAGTGAAAAGACAACCCCAGAATGGGAAGGAATATATGCAAATCATACATCTGATAAAGGACATGTATCAAAAACATACAAAAACAAAACAAAACAAAACATACCAAGAACTCTTACAACTTAAAAATAAAAAGGCAAATAATCCAACTTAAAACTGGGCAAAGGATCTGAATAGACATTTATTTCTTCAGAGAAGATATACAAACAGCAAATAGCACATGACAAGACGCTCAGCATCATTAACTATCAGAGAAATGCAAATTAAAACTGAAATGAGATGCCACTTGTATCAGTCTGCTCAGGCTGCCATAACAAACTACCACAGATTGCGTGGCTTAGAAAACAGAAATTTATTTCCTTCTGACTCTGGAGTCTGGGAAGCCCCAAATCAAGGTGTCATTGTGGTAGGTTTCTGGTGAGGCCTCTCCTCCTTTGAGAGAGAGAGAGAGAGAGAAAGAGAGAGAGGAGGAGGAGAGGGAGAGATCTTGTGCCTGCCTCTTCTTATAAGGACAACAGTCCTATACGATTAGGGACCCACCCTTACGGCCTCATTTAACCTTAATTAGCTCCCTAAAGGCCCTATCTCCAATATGGTCACATTGGGGGTTAGGGCTTCAACTTAAAAATTTGGGGGGACACAATTCAGTTCGTCATACCACTCACACATTAGATTGGCTCACTCGAAAAGATAATAACAAGTGTTGTGTAGGTATGGAGATAGTCAGAACCCTCACACACTACTGGTGAGAATGTAAAATGGTGCAGCCACTTTGGAAAGCAGTTTGGCACTTATTCAGTTAAACTCGGGGTTACCATATAACCTAGCAATTCCACACTAGGCATGCGCCCCAGGAAATTGAAAACATATGTCAACACGAAAAGCTTGCACATGAATGTTCATAGCAGCATTATTTATAATAGCCAAAATGTGGAAACAACCCAAATGCCCATCAACTGATAAATGATAAATAAAATATGGACTAGCCACACAATCCAATATTATTTGGCAATAAAATGGAATGAAGTACTGGTACGTACTACAACCCTCAGTGGATAACCATGAAAACATGCTAAGTAGAAGAAGCCTGACCCAAAAGGGCACACCTTGCACAATACCATTCACATGGAATGTCAGAGGAGGTGGGTTCGAGACAGAAGATATATCAGCGGTTGTTTAGGGTTGAGGGTGATGGGGGAATTGGGAGGTGACTGCTAAAGGTACAGGGTTTCTTTTGGGGATCGTGACAATGTTCTAAAATTGATTGTGGTGATGGCTGCACAACTCTGTGAATACACTAAAAACCATTGAATTGTACACTTTAAATGGGTAAATTGTATGGCATATGAATTATACCTCAATGAAGCTGTTCAAAAACAAAACAAAACAAAACCAATCTTGGGAAGAGAGCTTAATTCACCTTACTTTGTTTTGCACAACTGGGTCACAGTTAAAGGATTTAGAACTAGAGGATTTAGAATCTCAGAGGTCAAGGACTCTGATTCATGGGTGACTTTGGTGGTGAACTATTGCTATGACATGTTGTTCAAGAACACCCTGGAAAACTCAGTGGCTTACAATGATAATCGTTTATTCTTACACATAGATCTGCAGATTGGCTGGAGATCAGCGACCTTGGCTGGGCTCAGCTCTGAGCTGCAGCCATGTGACTCTCATCTTTCTGAGCCTATTGGGCAGGGTGGACATTTCTTCGTGTGGTAATGGCGGAAGCACGGAGGGCAAGCCCAACAACACATGCGCATTTAAAGCCTTTGTGTCGCTGACATTCCATTGGTCAAAGCCAGTCATGTGGCCAAGCCAACCATCAATGGTCAAAGAAATATATCCCGCTCGAGTAGCAGAACGGCGAAGTCACGTGGCATACGACACAGACACAGGGAGAGAGGGAGAACGGGGGCAATGACGCAACCTGCCCCGGCGGGTTCCGCGGGAGCTGGCACGGTCTCGCAACTGTGCATGCCTCAGGGTAAGTCAGCAGAAGACGAGGTTTGGAAGCCCAATAAACAGTCTTTTAAAATTATTATTGTGGTAAAATATACATAACATAACATTTACTGGTTTTTATCACTTTTAAGTTCAGTGGCATTAAGTACATTCACAATGTTGTGCAACCATCACCTCCATCCATCTCCAGAACTTTTTTCATCTCCCCAAATTGAAACTTTGTACCCGTCAAACACTAACTCTCCATTTCCCCCTCCCCCAGCCCCTGGCACTCACCATTCCACTTTGTCTCTGTGAATTTGACTACTCTAGGGACCTCATATGAATGGAATCACACAGCATTTATTCTTTTATTTCACTAAGCAGAGTGTCTTCAAGGTTCATACATCTTGGAGCACGTGTTAGAATTTCCTCCCTTTTCAGGGCTGCATAATATATGTTCCAATGTACGGATAGACCACTTGGGTCACGGTCCCCTTTTGGCTACTGTGAATAATGCTTCAGTGAACATGAGGGTACAAATACCTCTTTGAGACCCTGCTTTCAATTCTCTCCATTGGGTAATAAGCCTGGAAGTGGTGTTGCTGGATTGTGCGATAATTGTACATCTAACTTTTTGAGGAAACACCATGTTGTTTTCCACAGAGAAGCCCAAGGATCTTGAGGCTTTCCCAGACAGGGCAGCTGTCCCTGGATGCTCACTGGCCTCACCTGATCACAGACCCCTAGAAAGAACAAGCACCTGCGAGCTGGGCTTGGTGTCAGGCAGAGCTGGGCAAACCCTGGCCCTGCCACTTGTTCTCAGGAGCTCTGTGAGGCTATGTCCCCCACCCCCGGGGCTGGGGAGGCTTCAAGGAGACGGTGTGTGCCCAGGGCCAGCCAGCCGGCTCATCCCCGCCAGGTACCGGGGCCATGGCTGAGTTTGTTGAACTCCCTTCAAAATTCAGCCAGAGAGACAAAACTAGTGTCCCAAAAGCAGAGAGTTTAAAAATCATCCGCCCACGTGTGACACCTCAAAGGGAGCATAAACAAAATCATGAGACATAAACTAAAAAAAAAAAACACCCCACCACTTCCAGCCATCATCTCCAGGCTGCAAACACGAAAAGACGCAAAGGTCGCGAAGGCATATAGGTCCACAAATTAAACAACGGAATGATCACATCTACAAGGCAATTGCACAGCACCACCTCACTGGCTTAGCTGCTCAGCGGCAGGCTGTGAAGACAGTAAGTAAGAGCTGCGTTCAAATCCTAGCTCACCGCTCACCAGCTGAGCCCCCTTGAGCCAGCGGCTTTTCTGCCTTTGTGGACCCAGTTTCCTCCTTTGTAATCTGAGCTGATAATGTGAGATAAGACTAGAGGCTGCTCCACCCCATCAGGGCTCAACCCAGCCTGGAAGATCTGTCGAGCCTCCTGGCTGACCCTCCACACCCCTGACCAGGACCCAGGGCGTTCGGGACCCTCGGTGCCTGCCCCACCTACCTCTCCACATCTTACTCGCCGGCTCCCTCTCCTTGGGCTCTCCCCAAACTGAACCCTCCTCTCCCGCTTCCCAAACGTGAGCATCTCCCCAGCTCCACACCTTCACTGCTGCGGCTGAACTGTGTCTGCCAAAAAGATATTCTCAAGTTTTAACCCCCAGTACCTGTGAACGTGCCCTTATTTGGAAATAGGTCTTTGCAAAGGTCATCAAGTTAAGACGAGGTCATACTGGATTAGGGCGGGCCCCTCATCCAGTTCCTGGTGTCCTTGTAGGAAGAGGGAAATTTGGGAGCGGAGACACACAAGAGAAGGGCATGTGCAGATGGAGGCTGAGACTGGAGCGATGTGTCCATGAGCCAAGGAACGCCAAGGATCGCAGCAGCTACCGGGAACTAGGAAGAGGCTCCTCCCCTGGAGGCTTCAGAGAGATCACGGCCCTGCCAACACCTTGATTTCAAACTCCTGGCCTTCAGAGTTATGAGAGAATCGATTTCTGTTGTTCTAAGCCACTCAGGTTGTGGAGTTTGCTATGCAGCCTGGGAGACTAGCACCCTCACCTGTTCTTCCATGTTAGTCTCAAAGGCTTCTCTTCCTCCAGGAAGAGGGCTGGCGTCTTTCCCACTCCTCCCTCCCACAGCCACTTCTGCAGGTATGTTCCTGCCCCCAATGTTCCTTAGCACTCTGGACCCAACTACAAAAATGTGTCACATGCTTCCCTAAAGTAAAATGTTCCAGGTGACTCCTTGAAGAGTTTCAGGAGATGCTTTAAGGATGACTAACAGTTTGCCAATTGGCCAAGGGCTTGACGGCTTTGTCCCAGTTACTGAGTTCATTTATCCAGTCATGGATTCATTCAACAAGCATTTGCTGAGCTATTTTTACACTGACTTCACCAGAATGTGGCACCTGGGGGCAGGTCAGCACCTTGTTGGTCTCTGGCTGCACTCCCCAACCCTGTCCCCCAGGAGCTAGGAGCCCTGGCTCAGTCTCAGCCCAAGCTCAGCCGTGGTTTATGGATTAAAGGTGTTTTCTAAGGGTGGGTGGGGCATTGGGGACAGGAGCATTTGGCAGAAGGAAGGTGGAGGACAGAGGGGCTCCTGGGTTAGTGAAAGTGGGGCACTGTATTGGAAAGCCCACAGCCTGGGGAGACAGTCCGATTCCAAATCCTGGCTCTGCTATTCCCCAGCTGAGCGGCCTGGCAAGCACTAAGGCCAGATTCTTCACCTATTAAATGTGGGTCCTGCAGTAAGGGGCACCAGCCGGCAGGGGGCACGACCCAAGATGATCTCCCTCCCTGGCCAAGGCAAGGCCAAAGTCACGGCGGCTTTGGAGGCAGGGCCACTCTGCCCTCAGGTCCCCCAGCAGAGCTCCAGGACACAGACACCGTGGGCCACTGGGCAGGGGACCTGTGCGCCGAGGGGAGCAGACTCCCGGAACAGCTCAGGTGCCAGCAGTGTCTGCCCCGGGGGTCACAGTCCAGGGAGGTCTCCTGGGGCCACCGGCAGTGCCAACCCTCATCATGGGGCTCCGATAGTGATAAGACCTGGCGCTTTTTGGCGCCTCCCATGTCCAGGCACATGCTTAACTCATTTCCTCCTCCTGCAGCCCTGCGAGGCAGGCAGGACGATCGTCATCCCATTGTCCACTCGAGGAAGCTGCAGCACAGAAAGGTTTAGGAGCTTGCCCAAGGTCACACAGCTGTAAGTGGCAGAGGTGGGATTTTAACCCAGGTGATGTGACAACACTCATATTCTTAGCAGTTCCTGGGGGTGACCGACATGGAGAAAGGCACGTCGCTGGGAAGAGCTGCTCCCAGGGGAGAGGGAGTGGGCAGGAGGGTGGCGAGGCCCACACCGGCAGGGGCCAGGGCCCAGCAAGCACTGGTGGTTTGAAAGCAGGAGAGTGACGTCAGGTCTGTGTCTGGAACCTTCCCTACAGCCTTGGGGTGGAGCAGGAGCCCGAGGCGTGGCCAGTGCTGTCTCTACGAGGCCACCCAGAAGGCTCAGGACGCCCCGGCTGCTGGGAGCAGGCTCCTCACTCAGGCCACTCTTAGTGACCAGCAATGAAAACCTGCAGAGGGCGGTTTAGTGAGAGGACCCAGATTACTTCCCTGACGGGCAGTGGTGGACTCAGGGCAGGGGAGGGCATGTGACCCATCTGTGTCTCTCCTGTGTGCTCCTCTCAGCCAGCGTCTTCCTCCCTCTCCCTGCAGATGGCCCTTTCTCCCTGGGGCAGTAAGTGTGGCCCCTGACAACTCCCATTCTTGTGTAAAAGTCCCAGGGAGGGAAACCGCTGGCCCCACTGGGGCAGACGCCCATCCCCGGCCTTTAGACTGCGGATGGGGACAGAGTCAGGCAAAACCTTGGCAGGTCCCGGGAAACCAGGCGTGAGCAGCTCCCGGCAGGAAGCCACCAAGTTAGCCCTCAGGAGCCAGCAGACCCCTGCCCCGTCCCAGCCACACTGACACCTGTTTTTAAAACACTAACTTCCCCTAGTCGGTGTGGGTGTTTGTGAGTCGATCCGGGGCACAAGTTTACCAGTGTTGGCTCGCTTGCCTTCAGGAGGGCATAAAGGCATCAGAGAGATCTAGGTTCAAGTCCTGGCTCTGTCACTACAGTAGATTAAATATGGCCACAAATTCTTCGGCATCATTTACTGAGAGGCAGGCCCCGTGCCTGCTCGACCAACAGAAAATGGTGGAAGTGCAGTCGTACTTGTTTCTGAGTCTGGGCTCAAAAATAAAGGCAGGTTCCTGTCTCCTGGAGCACGTGCTCTGGGAACTGGGCTGCCAGACTGTGAGGAAGCCCAAGCCACAGGCCCTCCAGCTGCTGGCTCCGCTGGGCCCCAGTGCACAGCCTGGCCACCCTGCCGGCCACGGGAGCAGCCCAGCTCGGAGGTGGAGCTGCCTTCGCAGACACCGCAGAGCACAGACAAGCCATCCTCACTGAGTCCTGCCCCACCTGCAGACTGGGTAACAAAATGAAATGATTTAAGTCACTGAGTTTTGGAGTGGTTTGTTACATGACAATAGATCACTACAACCCTTATCCATGTGACTCTTGGCAAAATATTTAAGTTCTCCGAAATGTATATCCCCATCTCGAGAGTGGAGATAATATCTACCTTGCAGGGTTCCGGAACACTCGGCACCGAATGGTCACCTGATGACCGTGAGCTGTTCTTGCCTCCTGGGGTGCGAGCCTGAGTCTGATGCTGTCCTAGCACCTCACACTGCGTTGAATAAATGACTCCCCATTTCAAGGGTGAGGAAACCAAGGAGAGGTGAGGACACTCGCCAAGGTCACACACTAGCAAGCAGCAAGACGGAAACCGAGGTGGGTTAACTGCAGCCCCCAAACTTTCCAGACACAGTGCTGACGCTATAAGGCACGCTTCCCAAGGGTGGTCTTCCTTCTCTTTATCCCCTCATGTCTTCTGGTCCTGCTCAGTTTCCTTCCTCTTCCAGAAGCCTCCTTCTTCCTTTTCAGGAAATCCCATTTCCTCAAGAATGGCTACAGCGATGCTCCTGTCACCAGGTTAAAGGGAAGTGGGCAAATCCAGTAGAGCAGGCCTTGGCACAACTTTCCCAACTCACTGCAGGTCCTGCTCCATGGTGGCCCTGCCGCCCCTGGCCCTGGGATCTCCTGGCCTGGGCAATGCCCCCTCCTCTGCCTTGCTTGGAATCTTCCAGCACCTCCTGTCCCTGTGGAGAGAGCGCGAGGTTTTGGAGTCAAGGACCTAGACCCAAACTGAACTCTAGCAGGTAACCTCCGGAGAGCCGCAGCCTCGGCAGTCTTTCGTCCCTAATAGGGAGATGACAGTGTTCTCTCCCGGGGTCATGGTGAGGGTCAGATGGGGTGGAGACATGACAGCTGCTCATGTGCTGTCGAGGGGGGTGTGGGGTTTTGGGGTGCTGGGGGGTGCCTGTCCAGGAGCCCTGTCTTCCTCGACCAGGAGGACAGAGGCCATTCCCCGAGGGTTTGTGGTCCCTGCGTCCTCCAGCCAGGAGAGGGACCCTCTCGCTTCACAGCGCAGGACACAGATGAACCAGGCTGAGTCCTAGGCCTGATTGCGGGTGGACGGGGGACAGAAACATCAGTGCACAGTGTGTCGTCTCTCTTTTCCCCTGGTTCATCTGGATGGAGGTTTATAAACAGTATTGATCTACAGAACCAGCTTTAGTGTTTTTTTATTTTCTTGATTTCCTTTCTGATCTAGGTCTCCTGGATCCTGTGTCTTCCTGAAGATTCCGTGCTGGCCTCGGAGCTGGGAGTACGGCCCTTCCGTGGCAGAGCACTGGGCCAGAGGAGCATCCTCAGCACCGTGTCTGCAACAGAAGGCTTGGTGGCCTCAATGACGTGTGCTGAGGGGACGGGGAATCACAGCCTCTGGAGGGGGAAGGGGCTTGCAGGGGCCACGCAGCACTCCTGTGAGGGGCTCCATGCAGGGCAGGTCTGGTGATCACAGCTGTGTGTGACAAGAGCAGTGACCGGAGAAGGAAGGTGTCAGGAGAGGATGCTGATCAACCACAACCTTAAAGCCAGGTGTGGACTCCCCAACTAGTGCAGGGGTCGAAGCGCGGGGCCCCAGTGGGGGCATCTCGGTTCTCGCCCCACTGCCTCCTCTCCAGGAGTCCTCACTCCCACCCAGCAGCCCCAGCGCTGAGGAGGTGGGTCCTGGGGGGAGGGGAGGGGCAGGGGAGGGGGAAATGGCCTGAGACAGCCCCAGATCTGGGGGGGCACAGGGTCAGAGAGCTTTCACAGGCACAGGCAGGGCTCTGCACACAGGACTCGTTTGGCTTCACTGCATCTTGGGGCAGGTACTGCCGTGAGTCCCTGTGTACTGATGGGGAAACTGAGGCATGGAGCAGTTGAGCAATTCAACCAAGGACCCCTGCTGAGCCGGAGGTGGGTCTTAATGGGTGATCCAGCTTCCCAGGGGGACTTTAGCTCCCTCTGTATGGCCTGAAGGGACAGGGGCCCTGAAGGAGGAACCAGGCAGCTCCCCCATACCTGGCCTTCTCCATCTACAGCCACCCGGGCCCTCCCTGGGTGCTGCCCTGGCCCCACATCCCAGGCCCCTGCCTCTTACCTTCCCATCCCAGTTGCTGGTGGCTCCAGTGCCTTCCCAAGGACAAGCTGTCTTTGCCCTCCCCTTTCTTGGCTCCCACAGCTCTTGGGGTTTGGGCCAAATTCCTGGTCACCTGAGACGTCCTCATCTGTCCCCGCACCTCATCCCTCTTCCCGCCCCCAGCTGCAGGTGTGCATGCCACTCCTTGGCTGTGGACTCCCCAAGGGCAGGACAGCCCCATCTGTTTCTGTGTCCTCAGCACACAGCAGCTCAGCTGGGAAAAGTGAAACGAACCCTCCTGGATTGGGTTCCTTTGGGCCCCCACGTCTGAGTCCCCTCCCCCGTGCCACCTTGCCCTGGGGATCCCCGTCCCACACCTGCTGCCCAGACCTGCCCCGGCCTGCGTCCCACCCACTCTCTCCCAGACGGCTGCACAGCTGCCGGCACACGCCCGCTGGGACGGCCCTCAGGGCTGCACGTCACCTCCGACTCAACACACCGAAGGCTCTTCCGGGCATCTGAGTGCCCACCTGGTGACTGCACCCCTGTGTCCAATGGGCCCCCCAACCACCTGGCCTGTCCCCACCCTTCCCTGCCTGGCTGAAGACCCTGGGGCTACAGACAGGAGTCATGGGGTTGTGACAGGATGAGGTTCGGGGTCCCTCAGGCTGAGGGGGGCCTGCGGGGCTGCAGCAGAGGTGGGGCAGCGTCAGGGAGCCGGGGTCACCTGGCCCAGCTCTGTTTCTCAAGTTGATGCAGGAAGTCAGTTGGGAGGTTTGCAGAAACCTGAATCACTTTTCCTTTCAAGGTAAAAACCACAGACACACACACACACACACACACACACACACACACACACACGTACTCACACTGCCAGGGAAGGCAGGCAGGCAGGAAGAAGCCAGATGAAGAATAAATAATGGCACTTTGTAATCTAAGCCACAGACAGATGGCAAGGGAAGGCCAGGAGTTCTCCACACAAGGCCCCTGCCCCAATATAGCACGGTCCCCCGCCGGGGTCGCAGGCTGGGAGGGACAGAGAGCAGACGCACAGATGTCAGGGTAAGGGGGCCCCTTGCTGGGCCAGAATGAGGCCTGCTCTGACCCTGTGTTTCTGAGCCTGCATGACTGGGACAGGGACACAGCTGTTCTACTCTAACTGTGCCCCTTCCCGGCACTAAGGCAGCCTCATGTGCTCTGCTGGGGCCAGCAGGCTGCAGCCGGCGGGAGGGCGTTAGTGTGATGGAAGGGGGGGAGGGTGTCAGGGCAAGTGGCCGAGGGGCATTGGGGGGCAGTCAGAGACACCCAGAGGTCACTGTGAAAGGAGGCTCGGGCTGCGGGCAGGCAGGGCTCCATTTCTAGCTCCGCCCTTTTCCTGCTCTGTGCCCTCCAAGAAGTCACTGGCTCTCTGTGCTGCAGTAGCCCCTGCTGTAAAAGGGGCCACAGCTGCTCCTCTCAGGGCTGTGGGGTGACTGTGGGCGCACCCTCCTGCCCCAGGGCTTTCTGCCCCCAATCACCACCCTGCCTCACAGTCCTCCGAGCCCTCGGGACTCCTCTATGGACTGGGGAGGGGGCCCTTGCTCTCCTGGGCTCCTTTCCAAATTGTGTCTGTCACAGCCCCAGCAGGAAACAGATGGCACATGCAAACAGTTTTCAGGAAGGTCTTTGGCAGAGGGACTGTTGACAGGTCTGAGAGACCTGTTAAGAGAACCAACAAGGGAGGCAGAACCCCAGAAACAAAGACTGTCCAAGGTCACCCAGGCAGTCGGCACAGAGCCTGAGTGGAGTATCGTTTTACTTTGTGTATAAAGATACAGCTGTCAACAGACGCTTTTTACTGAATATATAATTTTTTCTTAATTTTTAAGAAAATGTCCAGGCTGTCTGGGCACCCACCCACAGCTCTCATGTGCAACGAGAGCCCTCTCGTAATGACCTCCCGGCTTGCTGTAAGAACCAAGCACGGCCAGGTGTGTGGAGGAGCCTGGCACGGTGTTTAAGATAAGCAGGGGCTCAGCAGACGCAACTTGGGCAGAGCACCCAGCCACTTGCATACAGTAGAGGCTTAATAAGTGTGGACAGAATGAATGAGCAGATTCATCACTGAGGGGGGAAGGAGAGAGGAAAGGTGGTGCTACGGACTGAATTGTGTCCCCTTCCACATTCAGGTGTTGAAGCCAAGACCCCTAGTGTGGCTGTATTTAGAGTAAGGAAGTAATTAAGGTTAAATGAAGTCCCACAACAGGGGCCCTGGTCTGATTAGGGTCCTTATCGGAAGAGACACTACAGAGCTCACTTGCACTCCAGCCCTTGAAGACATAGCGAGAAGGTGGCCACCTACAAGCCAGCAAGGAGCCCTCACCAGGGACCCAATCAGCGGCACCCTGTGTTTGGACTTCCCAGCCTCCAGAACCGTGAGAAATAAGGTCTGTCCTTTAAGCCACCCAGGCTGTGGTGGTGTGTCATGGCAGCCTGAGCTGACTGGTACAGGGGAGGAGGAGGAGGGGGATCAAGGGGGGAAGAACCAAGGATGACGTGCGTGTTGGTTTCCCTGCACTGCTGCAACAAACCGCCATCTGGGTGGCTTAAACAACACGCATTTATTCTCTCACAGCTCTGGAGATCGGAAATCTGAAATCAGTCTCACTGGCCAAAGTCAAGATGGTGGCAGGGCCACACTTCCTCCAGAGCTGCAAGGGGAAAATCTGTTTCCATGCCCTTCCCAGCTTCTAGAGCTGTGCCCCTTCAGTTTCTTGGACCCCGGCCCCTTCTTCCATCTTCGCAGTCAGCAGGGCAGCATCCTGCCGCAGTGGGCACATTACCCTCTTCTGTGTCAGATCACTCCCCACTGCCCTCTTATAATCACACTCATGATTGCCTTTAGGGCCCACCCAGATAATCCAGGATAATGTCCTCATCTCAAAGTCCTTAATTAGTCCCACCTGTAAAGTCTCTTTGCCATATAAGGTAACATTCACAGGTTTCAGGGATTAGGACCGGGACATCTTTGGGGGCCATTTATTAGCCTACCAGAGTGCACAAATGGCTGTGGGGCCACCACGACTTTGTCCATAGCTGCCATCTATGAAGGACTGCCACAGTTTTCCCACTCAGCCTGGATGCAGCCTCAGAAGCCTTCTTAACCCAACCCTCCAGGGCCATTACCAATAGTTCAGAGTTGGTACACAAGATGGGACCTAGGTCCCCTGCCTATATGAGGCATTGGAAATCCCTCCTGCTTCTCCCAGGGTGCAAGGCCCTTGGGGACCAACTCTACATCCAAGCATGCCAGCCCTTGGGGACCCGAGCACCAAGTTCTGGGCCTGCCTGGGCCACTCTCCCTTGATCCTCGCCCAGGAAGTCAGGGGCCTCCCACTTCCAGGCCCAACAGGACAGACCCTTAGGAGTTCCCAGTGTGACACACACAGTGCCCTGAGAGAGAGGACCCTGACCCCAACTGGTCCCTGCCTGCAGGACAGCAGAAAGGCCACACCCAGACCGTTCAGGACAAGGTTTTTCCAAATCCAATTCTAGATCCAGGGGCTGAACGAGTACTTTAATTACAATGTGTGCTGAGAATGAATTGTTCTCTACAATATGATGTAAAAGAAATGTCAAATTTCTGAAAGCCCTCTTCTGCAAGGCTGGTGGGAAATTCAGCACATTCATCCCAGGACTCCTGCCCCTCATTCAGTGAACCCTCAGGGCTGGGCTGGGCCCCACCCCCACACCCATGGGCCCTGGCCATGCCATGGGAGCACCCGCATCCCTGCAGTTCCCCAGCTCCTGGGCTAGGCCTGGGCACCCTTGTAGGGTCCTTGCCAAAGTGAAGGCCACATCCCGAGGAGCACCTGCCCCCTCCCAGGCACCTGAGGACAGGAACAGGGCCCGAGGTTCTGTCTCCCTCCCGTCCCCAGGGAAGCTCTCAAGACATCCCTCTGCCCTGAGTCCCCACTCCACCCATCTGCAGAGTGAGCCCCTTCAAGACCCAGGACTCGCCCCTCCACCCTGTGCAGGGGGAGACAAGGCGCCACCACCAGTTTGTTTTTCTCTCCCTAACTGACTCTCTTACAGATGTCTTCCTAGGATATAAACCCAGAGTGCAAATCCCCTTTCTGTTCAAAATACAAAAAAAGAAAAGAGACAAAATCAGAAAAGCAAAGATCAGGCACTGAGCTCTTAGGATGTTTGAAATCCGGAAGTACAGTCCCTGCAGGGAGGAGCCCCTGTCACTGCCCCACCACGGGAGGACCCAGGGTGGATATGTCCGAGAGAGGATGGTTACCCCTGTGTCAGTCAGAGTCTTCCAGACAGACAGACCAAAAGGACACGGATACACAGATACATGAGAAGGGATTTATTAGGGGGATTGGGTCACCAGATTATGGAGGCTGAGAAGTCCCGGGACAGCCTCCTGCAGGCGGAGACCCAGGGAGCTCAGTGCACGACAGGAAGCCTCAGACCAGGGGAGCCGAGGGTGTAACTCTCAGTCCAAGGCCAGAGGCCTGAGCACCCAGGGGGCCACTGGTGTAAGTCTTGGAGTCCAAGGCTGGGAAGCCTGGAGTTCTGGTGTCCCAGCTCCAGAAGGGAGAGAGGGAATCACCTTCTCTCTCGTTTTTTGTTCTACCAGGGCCACAGCTGATTGGATGGTGCCTGCCTATGCTGAGGGCAGATCATCGCCACTCAGTCCCGACTGAGACGCCAGTCTCCTCTGCAAACACCCTCACGGACACACTTGCTTTACTAGTTTGCTAGGTATGCCTCAATTCGGTCAAGTTGACATCTAAGATTAACATACTGCCCCCACCCGTGGTGGGCCCTCCCTCTCCCCAGCAGGTGGGGGCCGGGCCAGGTAGGGGATGGGTCCAACTAAGCAGCCTTTGGGAGGCCTGGGGGGGGCACGTGCCCCAAACTCGTAAGCCAGAAGAGTCGATATCAAGGCTCAGATAGGAAGTTCAAGACCAGGTTGATGGAAGATGCCAGGCAGAGAGAGAGAGCAGGGAGCCGGGAAGACTGGGGCTAAGATGCAGGCGAGCGGAAGGAAGTGGCTTCGAGGCACTGCCCACCCCGAGATGAATCCACGGTAGGTTTGCAGGGGTCTGGTGGGACCCAGGGCCCTGTTTGCTGCCACATTTCTTGGTCCTGTCTGGTTTTGACATAGTTTTCAGGGCAGACTCTATCAGGCCCGTATTGTCAACTGCCCCATCCCCAACTCATCGCATTCCTGTCCCATCTGGGTTTGGGCCATAATCCCGAAAGACAATCCCAAACACCATAATTTCAAAAGTTGAAATCCCACAATATAAAAATCCCTAGTCTAAAATCCAAAAAAATCACAATCATGAAAGACTGAAATCTCAAAAATATAATTCTGGAAAAAATAATTTAAAAATTTATTTAAAAGACATTTATGTACATTTTTAAAAGTGGATTTATTTGAGAAACATAAAAACATGACAACACTTCAGAGGCCACTTTGCACAGTAAAATAGGCAATAATAACATATTAATACATATTTTTGCAAGCATAAGCGCTCAGGTGCGCCAATGACAACCACACAGGTGTAACAGGAGCAGAGGAAATGTAAAATGTATAAATGCAATCACTCTGGCTGGTACTGTGTGCACCCAGCTGTATCACTGGGGCATCTGAAAACCACAACACACAACCTAAGTCTTTTGACGAGATGGATCAAAAACCACAGCCCAAAGAGCTGACATGTGGAGCAACTTCATCTTTCCCAAATGCTGATGTACAAAAAGAGAATCTCTTCATTTGCTGAGGAAGTTTCAATGTTTTTACATATATACACGATGCTTACACACACAGTCAATGTTGTGATAAGGCACTTTCATGGACTCAAATTTCTAATGTCCACAGCAGCAGGAGAAAGCCCATCCCAGCTCTCAGAGGGAGACCAATCGCCTTCTCTGGTTGTTCTCTCCTGGTCCCAGCCAATGGGATGGTGCCTGCCAGCACTGAGGGCAGATCATCCTCACTTCGTCCCACCTCGTCCACTCAGACTCACATGCTAACCTCCTCCAGAAACAGCCTCACAGACACACCCCAAATAGTGCTTTCCTAGGTTTCTCAGTTTCCTGAATCCAGTCAAGTTGACACCTAAAATGAAGTCCACAAGTCCACTCTTTGTCAGCTTGGCACCCATATGCATCTCCTTTAACCACACTTGATTCCCAAATAAATACAGTAACAAGGTAACAGTTCTGCCTAACATGATGCAATTAACATGGTGCAACTATTGTGTGCAACCGAAAACGTGCTAATCCTTTCCTCAAAATTTGGCTTTCAGGATTTCAGCATTTGGGATTTTAATCTTCTGGGACTGTGATTTTGGGGATTTTAGACTTTAGGGATTTAGAGTTTAGGGATTTTGACCTTTCGGATTTCAGTTATTCGGGATTGTCTTTTGGGATTACCATTGACACCAGTGCCATCCACCTGAGTTGGCACCTTTGGAGCCAGCTAGAACTGGATTTGCTACATCCCCATTTGGGAGAATAGTTATAGATCCCGCCAGCCTATCCTTTCCACTCCCCTGCCCATCATTCATCTACCGCCTACTCCCCACCCAGTCCAACCCAGCTTCCTTTGTCCTTGGTCATAATCCTTTGTTCTCACTAAGTTGTCCACATGTGAATAGGCTCAACAAGTATAATCTATCCACCTACTCCTTTATCCATCTACCTCCCATCCACCCATCTACCCATCCACCTATTTACTCAACTACCTACCTATGCACTCACCATTTGTCCTCTACCTGTGCATCCACATCCATGCCCTCACCCATCTGTCTACTCACCTATTCACCTGCCCGTCTCCCAACTCAGCTATCTCCCCACCTACACACCCATCCATCCCCCAGCCCCCACCTACCTAGCCACCCATCACATTCTTTCTTTCATCAAATGCTCTGACCAGCCACTGTGTGGCAGGTGTTGTTCCTGGGGGGTAGCAATGTGACAACAGCATGAACAGGCAGGTGTTGTTGGGACTCAGAAAACAAGACCCAAAATGAAAGCCTCAGAAGCAGAAGTGTCTCTCTGACTTTTTCCTGCCCTCCTCTCAGTCCCCCTCTCCCCGAAGCTGGCCATAGGAAGAGGAATCCCATTTCCCCAAGGCAGGTCATAGAAACCAGAACTCCTTTTCCCCAAAACCAGCCATAAAACCCCCAAATATTCCTCTAACCACCCCCTCCTGCCTTTCTGTGTAAAAACCGGCCATAAAGAACTTATCTGACCTACCTTGTTTGACTGTAGGTCATAAGACTCCTATTCCAGAGAGGACCCTGCCCCACATCCAGAAGGAAGGATGCTGCTCAGAGAGGCCCAGAAGAATCTAGACAGACACACCTTGCTGGGTTTTCCCACTTGGTCTGTTAGCATTAGACCATACTCTTTTTGTCCAATCGTATTTCTACACAGCTGTCCCTAGTTTATTGAACCAAAGCATAAAAATGGACAATTTCCCCGTATCTTTAGGTCTTCATTCTGAAGGCTCCCATGTCACTTAGAAGAGTGATCAAATAAATTTGTATGCCTTTTCCCCTATTAATCTGCCTTTTCTAATTTGATTTTTCAGCAAAACTTCAGAGGGCGAAGGGGAAGCTTTCTCTTGGGCCCTCGGTTGTTCAGGCAGTGGTGGCGGAGGGAAGGTGCCCACCTCTGCCGGTGGGGATGTTGGGAATGCTTCTTAGATGACAGCACATTTGGGTTTGTTATAAAGAAATATCTGAGACTGGGTAATTTAGAAAGAAAAGAGGTTTATTGGGCTGACAGTTCTGCAGACTGTACAAGAAGCGTTGTACCAGCATCTGCTTCCAGTGAGGGCTTCAGCGAACTTCCAATCAAGGTGGAAGGTGAAGGGGCAGCAGGTGTGTCACACGTGAGAGAAGGAGCAAGACAGAGTGGGGGTGCCACACTCTCATGTGAGCTACTAGAGTGAGAACTCACTCACTATCAAGAGGATGGCACCAAGCCGTTCATGAAGGATTTGCCCACATGACCCAAACACCTCCCATTCAGCCCCACCTCCAACATTGGAGATCAAAGCTCAACATGAGATTGGGATGGACATTCAAACCATATCAGGCTTCAACTATTAACAATTCATGGGTCGATGTTTCCCAGGGTGTGGGAAGAACAGCAGGAGCAGAAGTGTGCAGGTGTGACAGCATTAGGAATAGCAGGTACAGGGGAGCACAGGTGTGACAGCATTAGGTATGCCAGGTTCAGGGGGCACAGATGTCATAGTATTAGATACAGCAGGTGTAAAGTTGCACAGATGTGACCACACTGGGAATAACAGGTGTAGGGTTGTACAGGTGCCACCGCACTAGGAACAGAAGTGCACAGGTGTGGCCACACTGGGAATAGCAGGTGTTGGGGTGCACAGGTGCGACCGCACTAGGAACAGAAGTGCACAGGTGTGGCCACACTGGGAATAGCAGGTGTTGGGGTGCACAGGTGCGACTGCACTAGGAACAGAAGTGCACAGGTGTGGCCACAATGGGAATAGCAGGCACAGGGGTGCGCAGGTGCAACAGCACTGGGAATAGCAGGCACAGGGGTGCATGGGTTGAACAGTTTGGGAGCTGGGATGTTCTCTGGCTGGATAGAGTGAGGGGCAGCCTGAAGAGGGATTGAATGGGACAGGTGGATTAAGGTCAGACTGTAAAGGCCTGTGAACTTGGCCACGGGAAGCATCCAGAACAACTGAATTGGGGACTGCTGAGGCCCCACCTCAACCCAACGTCCCCTCTCCTACTATCGCTACCTGGCCACATCTCCCTTAGCTCCTGTCTGGACCACCTCTTGCCCAGCCGCACTACCCCACACTCGGCCAAGTCTTTTTGCCCCTACCTTCACCCCACCTCTCTACACCCCCATGCTGGCCACATGGAGCCCCTGAGAGTCCCCGAAGCACCGTCTGCTGCACCTGCTTGTCTTCCCACATGCTGTCCCGCACCCTGGGGCACATGCCCTTGCTCTTGTTTTGAGCAAAACTCCCTCATGGTCCACCTCAAGTGAGTCCTCCCCTACCCCTTCCCCACTCTCAAGGGCAGTGGGCATTCCCACCCCGCCCTCCAGCTTGACTGCACCTTGAGCACCCTACTGACCTGCCTCCATCGTTTTAGCACCAATGTCTGTCAACAGGCCTGTGCCCCCTGATGGGCAGTAGACCTTGGAGGCAGAAACAGTGCCTTGTCCATCTGTAAATCTGGTGTTTAACAAGGTGCCCAGTACACAGCAGGTGCTCAATACACATGTTAAAAGTGAACAAAAGGAATGTTAAAAAATAACTTTCAATTGCAAAAGCCTTATAACCCTTATAACTCCTATCTCAACCTTAGTTGCTACTTCTAACAGTGTTATTTGTTGTGACAGCTGAGCCCAGAGGCCTTCGAGGTCAGGCCTGTGAGTGAAGATCCCGGGAGGAAGACAATAGGGACTACTGGGGCCTGTGGTCAAAACACACATTTTAAAAGTAAAACAAAATATTCTGCATAAAAGAAAATCATCACAGGTCACAATTGCCCTTTGAGCCCCCAAGATTTGACCCAAGAAAACAGAGCTCAGAATTGCTGTCAGGTGGGTTAAAACTCATTTGCTATCTCACAGCTGGGTGGCCCTGGGCAAGTCACTTCCCCTCTCTGAACCTCAGCTTTCCCATCAGTCAAGTGGGCCTGACAAGGATGCATGAGGTCATGCTGCATGCCACCATGCCCTCGCACCAGGCCCGCACTGTTCTGCCTGGTGGCCAGGAGAGAGGGCAGGCCTGAGCCAGGCCCTGCCAGCTTCCCTGAGAGCCACAGGCCCTCCCTGGCCTGCAACTTAAACTAGGCCCCTGTCTTCCCTCTCCTCCACACCCATGCGTACCATCTATCAAGCACGTCCCTGGTGAAAGGTGCAGGGCCAAGCACACTCATTTGCTTCCTCTGGTCTCCACGAGGGAAGTGCTGGAATGTCATCCACAGAGAAGGATGTGGAGACACAGAGTGGTAAAGGCACTGCTGGGGTCACTTGGTCAGTAACCGGTGGAGACTTACATGTGGGGTGCCTGACTCTGGAGCCCCTACAGCCCTGGACCGAGACCGTGGCTGACTTTGGAAGCCCTGGAGCTGCACAAAGACCGACGCCTGGGCCCTCCCCCGAGGTGCTGACTTCACCGTCTGGGCCGCTGCCTGGGCTGGGGTGTTCCAAGCTTTCTGGGAGATGGGCAGGGGAGGGACGCTGCCCCGTGTAATCTCCCCACACAGCCCTCCGGGGTGGGGTGAGGTCCCATCCCGTCCTGTCTGTCCCTGCCTCTGCCCGGTGCTGGCTCACAGACCTGCTCAGGGCCCCTTTGTGGGTTCACTGCAACCCTCCACGTTCGCTGAATGCCGCCCTGCTCCCCCACCCAGGCTGCCCAAAGGGGCCTGGTCTTGGGTTGATAGTGTCCCCCCGAAGACTCATGTCCACTCGGGACCTCAGAATGTGACCTAATTTGGAAATAGAGACTTTGCAGGCATTATGAGTTAAAATGAGGTCATACTGGGTTAGGATGGGCCGTGACCCAGTGACTGGTGTCCTTATAAGAAGAGAGGACACAGAATCACGCAGGGGAGGCGGCCACGTGAAGATGGAGACAGAGACCGGAGTGATGCAGCCACCAGCCAAGGTGTGCTCGGAGCTCCCAGGAGTGGGAGAGGCAGGTAGGGTCCCTCCCCCAGAGCCTTCAGGGGCCCTGGCCCTGCTGACACCTGATCTCAGCCTTCTAGTCTCCAGAGCTGTGAGAGAATAAATTCTGATGTTTTAAGCCAGTTTGTGCCAAGTTTTAATAATAGCCCTAGGAAACAAATATGGGGCTCATCCCGCTTCCTGCTTTGGCTGAATTCTGGAAACAGCGAAAGCCCTGGTTCTTAGGGGGTGGGGCTTGGGGTGGGGCATGAGAATGAGCCACCCAGACCTGCATCTCCAGGGCAGCTGAGGACTCGGCTGGTGGCTCTGAAAGCCATCCTTGCCTCCCGCTGCCGCTGCCGCTGGGGGTGCTCCTAGGCGGGGACACCGGGACAGGCCTGTTCCTGAGAGGCACAGGCCGGCGCTGGATAGGCCACTTTGGCTCAAGGATTCCCCAATGGCCTCGCCAAACCTTCTGACTGCAGGGTGGTCCTCCCTCTCCCCTTCCCCACACCAGGTCTGGCCTCTCAGGAACCTGCGCAGCCACCACCTTGTCGGTATCATTATCCCTGTACCATAGACGCCCAAACCGAGGCTCAGAGAGGGGAAGCGACTTGCCCAGGGCCACAGAGCTGCCCTCTGCTGCCCCCACTGTCAGATGAGCCCTGGTTGCCATGGTGCTGGAGGGAGGAGGAGCAGATTCCTGAGATGCGTCCAGAAATACACACCAGCCCCTCCTTCCTCACTCCCTTTCTCTGAAGGAATGTCAAAGCCTCCTTTTGTGCAGCCCCAGGGCCAGGGCCACTTCCTCCCAAAGCAGGGAGGGAACAGAGGAGGTCAGGAGGCAGAGGGCCCAGGAAATGAGTCAGGTGACCCCAACCCAGCTGGGGGCCCTGACTTCCTGGGCCAAGGGCTCCAACCCTATAGGGTCTCCTCACCAGCCCCTACAGTGATGGCCCGCTGGCGGTTCCCAGGGCGGGCAGGTTCTTCCCTGCCTTCCTCACCCAGGGGAAGCTCCAGCTCCATGTCCACTGGGAAGCCTTCCCCGAGTCTCTGGTACCTGCCTCCTCACGGCCACTTTCTTATGTATCACGGCGGTTTTGGCAGGCCTGACACTCTTACTGGGCTGTCAAGATGATCAAAAGAATGAATGAATGTGAGCTGATGAGCCTGACACTCTTACTGGGCTGTCAAGATGATCAAAAGAATGAATGAATGTGAGCTGATGAGATGTAAGTCCCCCCAGATATCCTCCTACACTCACACCGCACCCAAACCCAGGCACGTTGGTCCTGCTTGTTGTTGCATCCACAAGTCCTGGCACAGATCTCGGCCCTTTGGGGCCTTTCAGGTTCCTGGCCTGTGCCAGGCTCCTCCCTGGGGGTCCAAGCTCTCTCAGCTTCGTTCTCCAAGGGTCCAGAGTGGGTGCTCTGAGAATGTGTGGGAATGAACAAACGAATGTCAGGTTCACCTTGGGTTCAGGAAGCTTTTATAAAGACACACATTCAGCAAAACCTCTCTGGGACTTGGAGCACGGGAAGGCCCACTGCAAAGCGTATGTCTCAGGGTAGGCGCAAGATGGAAAGGGCTAGTGAGTATTTACCCAGTCCCGAGCTGGGCATTTATAGCCAGTCCTCGGTCAGCCCTTGTGACCACCCTGGCAGTTAGGTCAAAGAGCTGCCAATGAGAGACCAGTGAAGAGACGGAAGGTCAGAGAGGCGAAGTCCTGGCCACAGTTCAGCTCTCTGTGCTGCTGTGGAACGGGCCTGACCAGTACCGCCACCTGGGCACGGAGGGAGAGGGGCACAGACAGCTCTGAGAGGGGCCTGGGGGCTGGAGAGCACCTGAGACCTTGGCCACAGGTCACCGAGGGCTCCCTTAGGTGGCCCCGGCTCAGGTTGGGGAGAAACAAGTCAGACCCGTCACGCTCCCAAAACTTCCCCCTGAAAACAAACATCTCCAGCAGGGGTTACCTCTGAAAACAGAAAGGGGACGTGGGTGGAAGTGTTTACTTTGCATGATTCCGTAACAATTTGAATTTTTACCAAGAGCATGGATTATATGTATTTTTTTAATGAAAAGAAAATAAACATCTGACTACCCGAGGTCTCCACCTTCCTGGAAACTCCTGCCCCTGGAGGGTGGTGGGGGCTGTAACAAAGCCCTAGTGATTCTGTCTTGCATCAGCCCTCAACCGACCTTGGGAGCACACCACGAGCTAGGCCCCACAACCCAGGGGGACGACTTACTCACTCATTTGCTCATTCATTCCTTCACCGCTCTGCGCCAGGCCTTGCTCTGGGTTCTGTGCAGAAAATCAGGCCTCTACCCCCCAAAAGTTGCCAGTCTAATGGAGACATGCACAAGAACCACACACCAGAAAACAAAGTGGTGGCACTGATGAAAAATGTGATGTGGGCGCAGCCAGGGAGGGCTGCACAAAGGTGGTGACCTTTGAGTTGGGCCTCGGAGAGTGAGTAGGAGTTTGGCAGAAGGAAAAGAGCTGGGGAAGATGTTCCAGGCAGCAAGAACAGTGTGAGCAAAAATGTGGTGTGTGACCCAGGTACCAGGAGGAGTTTGGGGCAAATGAAACATGGGGTGTAGGGCCGTAGGGGGAAGGAGATCAGGCTGGAGATGAGGGTAGAACCCAAACTGTCAAAGTGCCCGAATGCCTAGCAAGGGGCGTAGAGTTTTTCCTCTGGGCTGATGACTTGAAATTGCTTGCTGAGGGGAAGGCTTCTGGTTTTAGATTCTGATCCAGTGGGCCAGGGTGGGCCTGGACTTCTACATTCTTTGAAAAAGCTTCCCAGATGACCCTGATGTGCCCCAGGGTTGACACCCACTGCTGCAGTTGGGGCCATTGAAAATGCAGGGGCAGGAAGTGACAGAGTCCCACTGTAGCCTTGGTGTGAGGATGAGGTGTGGAGACAGCGAGAAGAACGTGGTGCTGTAGTCCTGGCCGGCCACTCTAAGGGCCGAGCTGGGGTGGCTGCAGTGAGGGCAGAGAGAAGGGGCTGGGTTTGGAAATACAGAGGAAGTGAACATGGTGGGGACCCACAATGTCTGGGTTGGGGACAGAGCAGGGACAGGTGCCTGAGGCAAAGGCCACTGTGCCCCACCAGCTCTGCACCCCCAGCATTGAGCCCTCAGCTCCTCCATGTCCCAGTGCAAGGGAACCACTAATGACCCCAGGCCACTGTCCTTAGATGCATGGCCTCAGAGCATCCTCCTCCGGAAGGCTACAGGATGGGGTGTTCCCTCCTGCTTAGAGCAATGTCCCTGCATGTTTCTGGTTAGGATGGCCACAGGAGCCATTCCCATGGGAGATTCTGAAGGCGGAGGTGAAAGAGCCGCAGGTTCTTCACTGATCTCTGGGCCACCTCTTTGGTGTGAGGCAGCGGGGGCTACAACTGGCCCACCTTTCCCCATCCCATTCCTGTGCCGGGAATGTGTGTTTAGCTGCATGACAAAGGCAGGGCGCCCACACCACCCAGGTCACAGGCCACTGACCCGGGTTCAGCCCACCCCAACGGGCTCCAGCTCACATGTGTGGTTCCGGCTTGTTCTTGCTCTTGCCTGTGTGTCATCCATCGTCCCTCCCTGCCTACCTGTCCTGTGGACTTAGAGCTCCAGTGAGACTGGGGACAGCAGCCTTACAGGGACCGCAAGACCTCCCAGCACTGCGTGAGGCCCAATCCTGTGCTCATGTCACAGACACCTGCCCCGCGGTCTCTGCTTCTCAGCTTGAGTCTTCACCTGTGTCTCTCCCTTTTCCACACGCAGGAGGCACAGCTGAGGTCGCTGACTTAGTGGGGGACAGAGTTAGTCACCCCCTCCCTACCCAGCACACATACACATGCACACAGTTAGCTTTGGGAATAAAGGGGTAAACAGAAGCACAACTTATGGTGGGGTGCTCAGTGCTCCCCATAACCGCCCTGCCATGAGGTGGCATCGGCCACATTTTCAGGGGAATAAACTGAGGTTGGGGAAAACAGTGATCTGCCTGAGGCCGCAGGGATAAGGGGCAGAGCTGGGACTTGAACTCAGGTCATCCTGACTCCAAAACCCCATGCCTGGTGTCAGGCCACACGGCCAGCTGTCCCTTAGTGCCAGCCAGGGGCTCATTCTCCCCAAAGCCCCTTACTCATCCACTCAGCACACCTTCCAGGGCCCAGCCTTGCGACTGGACACAAAGGCGCTGAGCTGTGTTTTGGGGTGTTTTCTCCAAAGGCAGTGGGTGTCCTGAGCCTCCTGGCTCCAGCCCCTCCCTTCCTTCCCTGTGTGCTGAGGAAGCGCTCAGAGGCCTGGGGTGGAAACAGCAAAACTTGGCTGTTCCCCAGGCTCACATCCTGGCTGCCCCATCAACCTGCAGGGCAGGTGGGGTGGGGTAGGGTCTCAGGCGAGCCTCAAGTGAGGGGAGGACCACACCCCTCACAGGATCAAGGAAGATCTGGAGTGCGAGGCCCTGGGCACAGGGCGGGGCCCAAAACTGGAGCCCGGAGGAAGGTGCACGCCCTTCCTGCAGCCTCCACGGGCGCCTGGACTCAGGCACCTTCTGCCTCATGCTATTCGGAGGCAGCTCAACAGGGATTTTCCATACCCCCTGCGTCTGCTACCAGTCATTATAGCAAGCAAGGTGATTACACGGTGATTGCAGCCTGCGTCCTCTGACTTCTCAATGAGCTGTGGGTGCTTACGCAGAAAGGGCTCTACTCTCTGCAACTCAGGGATGTGCAGGCTGTAAGGGCCTGTAGGGCTAGCCTTGAGCAGTGGCTTCCAAACTGCTTTTAACCCCCTTGCTGCTGAATACTGTCTGCAAACAGTGCCTTACACGGACATCTGATCTATGAAACAGGTAAAAGTTGAGCTACCTGGTTGAAGCAAGATGTTGAAGAGGGTCTGGGAGAAGAGTCCAGAGTTTCGAGTCCCATTTGTCTTGTAGCTCTGGATCCTGGAGATGGGGGCCGGGGTGGTCCTGGCAGCAGGCTCAGGGTGGCCAGAACAGAGGCGGAGCGGGAAGCAGCCACTCCTTACAAACTGGTAATGAAGGATTTCAACATCTTAAGAACTGTGTGTTGGTGCCAGCGTGGAGGGCCAGTTAGTTAACTCATCTTTCACGGCAAGTAGTCAGTCTATGCAAACAACACAGAGTATGTCCTTGAAAAAATAATGACTTCAACCTGTTAATGTTTCCACAGTTTCTTTTCTTAAACTTAGAGGGATGTTTTTAGGAAACTATCTCTTGTTGTATAGAAGAAATATTACGTGACTCACACCTGTAATCCCAGCACTTTGGGAGGCTGAGGTGGGAGGATCACTTGAACACAGGAGTTCAAGACTAGTCAGCAACATAGTGAGACACTATCTCTACAAAAAAAATTTTTAAATTGGCCAGGCTTGGTGGCATGCACCTGTAGTCCCAGCTACTGAGGAGGCTGAGGCAGGACTCACTTGAGCCCAGGAGTTCAAGGCTGCAGGGCTCTCTGATTGTGCCATTGTACTCCAGCCTGAGCAACAGCGTGAGACCCCGTTAAAAAAAAAAAAGAGGAAGAAATATGTATATGATATCAACAATTCATTAACTTTCCTTCTATTTCTTTCTGTTACATTCAAGTAAAATTAAATTTAAAATAGTTTCCAAAACAGGAGTCTTCTGGTTTTGTAAAAGTATTTCTGCTCATCTGTTTCTTCATCCATTCTTCTGTTTGTGTATTTGCAGACAGAGTTGTCCAGCGTGATGTCACCTAATATTAATGGCTATTTCTACCTGGTGGGATTTGGATTGTTTTTTCACTATCATCTTTGAGATTTTCAGCATGTTTTGATTTCCTTATATATAATAAATAGGTATTACTTTTTTTTAAATTGTGATTTGCTTTAAATTGAAAATTTTTGATGTTTTTTTTCCTTACAAAGAATGACTGGAAGAAAACATATTAAGACTGCCGACCAGAATTAATTCTGGAAGCACTGGAACCATGGATGACTGCTATTTCTTATTTTTACTCTTTTTTTTTTTTTTTTTTGGTCTTTTTTAAGTTTCTAAAAGCAAAGGAAGACAATTTTACTTTTAAAATAAGGGAAGAAAAAGATATGGAGATTGTGAAACAAAAGCAGCTGACAGAACAGCTTGGCAATGAATTATTCATTCAATAAATATTTATTAAACAACTTGATGTCAGGTTCCAATGTTTACTGTCATTTTATGACTTTAAGTTTTTGGTTACTACATTCTAAAACTTCTCTCTTTTCTCATAGATTTTTCCTGCAATTATCACATGCTGCCATTAGATGGCAGTAGGCATATCAGTATGTATTCTGGGACATGCATGTGTCACCGAGTCTCAGGAGACTTCAGTCAAGCCACATGCTACAGATTTATAAGTTCTCATTGATGACATATGTTTTTGTTGTTATAATTTATAACAATTTTTTTAAAGTTGGGAACATTACAGCTGACAACGTAATTAAGGCTCCCTCAAATACAGGAAGGCTGTCCTTTTGGGTTTTCACGGAGGCTTCTTTACGTAGGCATGATTGACACATGGACAACCGTGTTGAAATGTGACTGGACAAAAAGGGCATGATCTAAACTCAGCAAGGCCTGTCTATTCAGATAATTCTTGGCCTCTCTATGTAGCATTCCCTCCTCCAGAGTATGGGGCAGAGACCTCTCCAGAAGGTGAAAGGGCAGGAAGAAGTCAGAGAGATTCTGTTTACTGTAAGAAGGGCTATGGGGAGTTATAAGCACGGAACCATGGACAAAAACATATATGATATCTCATGATATCGCACCCCCCCTTCTAGGATCTTGGCCGCTGAATTCCAAATGGCCTTAGTCACTCTACACAACTCTTAGATTTGCATTTTTTCCAAATTTCATAGTTGTTTTCTGCAGGAGGGTTGGTTTGTTACAAGCTACTCCGTCATAATTGGCAGCAGAAATTAAGACACAATGTTGTGAATGCCTGTGTACCCAACTAGGTGTCAGTCCCTCAAGGACAGGGACTGAGTCTCCTTCTCTTGGTGTAGACATGGCCACCACCAGGAAGTCTTCTCAGAGCTCAAGGCCAGATCAGATGCCCCCCTTCGCACCTACAGCTTTGCACTTGCAGGCCCTGCAGTGACCCCGACTTCAGCACACATTCCATGATTGCTGCTGCTCTTCTAGTCATGTGTCCCCACTAGATGTGAGCAAACATGTGCTGAGCAAATGCTGACTCTCGGCTCTCCAGGGCCCAGAACGGTAGGGCTAAACACCACCCACTCAGCACTGACTCCCCACAGTCCACAGAGACCACAAGAGCCTGAGAAGAAGCAGCAAACATCAGGGCAAAGAGGGCACCAGGTGACTGAGGGAACCCTGCCAGCCTTTGGAGTTTTTATGAATGACTCTTGGAAACAACTTCTCAGGGCCTCCTGGCCAGGTGCCAGCTGGCTGTCCCAGCTTCAGAGCAGCTGCTCAGGGATGCCCTGGCTGGAGAGCGGGCAAGCTTGTGTCTGCGTGTACCGGAGCAGACAGGAGAGTGCCTTTGGAGGAGGCTGTGGATGTGCCATCTGGTGAAAATGAGCCTTCTGCATCTGCAATACCACGATGGTAGGTAATATTCATTCAGCACTTACATGACACCCACTCTGCTCAAATGATCTCAGTGACATCTGCCAGGTGATGGCAAAATGATTATCTCTGATTTACCCATAAGGAGAATGAGGCACAGAGAATTTAAGGACTGGTCACGTATGAAGTGGTAGAGCGGGGCTTTGAGCCTAGGCAGCCTGACTCCCAGGCAACGGGCATGGCCATCAGGTTTTGCCACCTCCTGGCATGGCTGCAGGAAAGGTTCAAAGTCCTCTACGTGGGGGTGAATTTCTGAAACTGTTATCAGCTTTTGGTTTATGGCTCTGAGCTGCCCCTTCCATAGTCCCCTCATCAGCCTCTTTGCTGCCACAACCCCTCCTTTCCAACCACCACCCACTGCAACCGTGATCAGATCAAGTCACTGCAGCGTGGTCAAGGACATTCAACACAGAATCAGGCTAAACCTCCCAAGGCCGTCGTGAGCAAACTCATTCCTTATCCCTCGTTATAATCACTACCTCATGGCAACACACACACACAGGCACATCCTCATATGCATGATTGTATGCACACATGTACAGACACACATGTGTACATGCAGGTAAGCATGCATGCACACAGTCACACACAGAAACGCTCACCATATCCTGTTTCCATGGAGTCACCCTGCATCTCCCCACCCACTGCCTTTCTGGGGGCTCATGGCTCCAGCTCTCACCCACTCTACAGAGCAGGAAGCTAGAAGGAGTCTCCTTCCAGGCTTCTCATTTTGTGAGAACAATAAGTCCCTAATGGTTAAGCCACTATGGCTGGTTGCTGGTTTGTAGCTCACTAAAATCCTAATTGGCACAAAGACCAGTTCATGGGACACCTCTTCCAGTAAGCCTTCCCAGATTGCCAGGTTTAATCTGATGCTCTGTATTCTTATCACATGTGGTTGGTTCCTTCATCATCACAGTTGATATACATTGTGTCTCCAGATCACCAAGTACACCTGCCCATCACCCACAGTAAAATATAAACATCCTGGGACAGACCTACCTTGCTTGCTTAGGTATCTTAGCCAGTGCCTGTCAAGATGTTTCAGCATGATGTAGAAGAATGAGCAGAGGAATCACTCATAGAGCTTGGGCTCGAGTCCTAGCTATGTTGTCTTAGCTCTGTGGTACTGAGTTACCTCTTTAAGCTGCTGTTTCTGTATCTATAAAACTATAATCATATTCATTTCCTGGGTGTTGTGATGTTCAAATGAGTTAATCAGTATGAAAAAGTTTTGGGGGATAAAAAAGCACCACTGTACAAATGGAAATTATCATCAATATCCATTTCTGATAAGGGTTGTTGAATCAGAGCCTTGCCATTCACTTACGACCACAAATAGCAACACACACACACACCCCACAGGCATGAGCACATCTCTTAAGCCAAAGCAACTTGAACTTCCCTTGGAGGCCACCCAAGCTAACCTTAACCACAGATAGTTCATGCTTGATGACATGGTGCTGATTTGAGAACTACTCAGGCTTCTATATGTTGTTTTCTTTGGGCCAAACACAGTGTCATCACATCATATATTAACATCTGGAGCTCCTGCTCCCCCACCCCCGAAGACACGAGGGAGGCCTTTATATGGCTTAACAAGTGCGAGAACTGGAAACAAAACCTTCTAACCCAGGTTGTCTAACTCGGGATTTGGAGAAAGACATGCGGGCCCCTCCCAGCAGCCTGGAGCAGGAAGAGGAGCCCCACTCCAGGCCTGTACCTGGGCCTGCCAGGAGGCAGAAAGCCAAGCCTGGCCCAGGCTGGCTCGTGTTAGGCAACCAGGGGGCCGAGCCCAGAGTCAAAGGGCCCTATCCCTCTCTCTGTCATGATTTGGAAATAGTTAGTATCTAGGTTGCTTGTTCATTCAACAGATACTGCTTGAGCACCTACTCTGTGTCAGGTCCTACATTTGGCCCTGGGGACACAGACTGAACCCTATGTCCAAAGAGCTCCAAGACCGTGAAGTATTAGGGAAGGAATGGAAAAGAAACAAGTACCTGTTAGGTATCCTCCTTGGGCCACGCTCTGTATTTGATGCTTTCAAAAATTTCATTTAATTCCTACACCAACCCTTCAAGGTATTTACTTATATAAATAGGTTTGGCCAACTTTACCAGCTTAAGGTACAAATAAAGTCTATTTTTAATATTCAAATTACTCTTACCAGCACCTCCCAGATTAGCAGGAAGACCATCACAGCTCTCTTTCTGTGTTTCTTTCTCTCTCTGTCCCTCCCTCCCTCATGCTCCTGCTTAGAGAGAAGAGAACCTCAGAGCAGCCCTTTTGGTGGCCTGGGTTGCACCTGCCATCACTAACACACGTGGTCGGATGCTGTTCTTACCCAGAAGTGTGATCCTGCACATCTGGTCTAGCAGATCCCCAGGGCTGCCACCTCCTGTCGGGGGCTCCTGCCCTTTCTCAACCATGGTCAGCAAAGCCCCCAGACAGACCACGGTCGTTCTCCAGGGCACACAACTCAGCACCACCCACCTTGGCAGGGCAAGTACAACCCAAGCCCCAACTCTCTCCAGACCCACCTTGTTCCTCTCATGCCCCAACTTACTCAGACTGGCAGGAAATTCAACATCTCCATCTTGGGGCTTCTCCTGCCTTGACTATCGGAGAACAAATGCTGTGTTCTAGGGGCCAGTTCAAATTTGGGTCTGAATTTCCCAACAGCAAATGCACAGAGAGATACTTGTGGTATCAGTATTATACCCACTGAAAAGGAGAAAAACAAGATGACTCAGGATGAAGTGACTTGGCTAAAGCCATGTGGCTGGGAAGTGGCAAGACCAGGAGTCAACCCCAGGCCTGTCAGATTCCAAGTGTGGGCTCTTTCCTACTCCACTGCTGTCCCAGTCAGGTCCCCCAAAATCAGATCCAAGACAAGGCTTTGGGTTTAACTACTTGGTCTCAGAGGAGACATCAGCACTGTTGGGGGAGTGGGGAGGTAAGACAGGCAAGGGAGGAGGTGAGTAAAGGGTGCCCTAATGCACAGGTGACCACTGTGGGCTACCAGGGCTCAAGTCCAGTGGGCACCTCTAGGAGACTGTAGAACACACCTGGAGTGGCCCCACAGAGGAACGAGGGAGCTGGGGTATTTATCCACCAACTCCTGCCCCTCATTGGTTGAGGACACTCCTGGGGAGTGTGACTGCTAAGGACTTCCCGCCTGGCCTGCTCCAGGGCGTGGAAGCTTCTGCAGCCAGAGGACTGCTCAAGCAGAGGCAAGTCTGCAACAACTGCCCTCCATCAGGGGTACAGGTAGGGCCCAGTAGTGGGGAGTCAAGGAGCAGACACCAGTGCTGGGCATGCGGGTGGCATGATCCAGGAGGCTGTGCCACGTGCAGGACAGGCCCTGGGGCAATATTCATTAAAGGAGGGCAAGGGGGCAGCGGGGACACAGCCCCTGGGCAGCTTTGGAGCAGGACTCCAGAGTCAGAGTAGATTCGAGGGAACTGGGTGGAGCCAGCTGAATGATGGGAATAGGGACAGCTGTCCTTTTTCCTGGCAGGGAGACCCAGTGGACAGGGGTCTAATGGGGCAGAGAAGGGTGGGACCCTGTGGGCTCTGGCCAAGCTGGGACAGGTCATGTCCCAAGGACAGAGCCAGGAGAGCCCCGGGCAAGTCCTGAGCACTGGGATGAGAACACACATTGGTTAGGAAGGTGTTTAGCTTCAAAGAACAAAACCTTGAATACAAGCAGCCTAAACAAGTAGGGTCTGGTGTTGGCGCTTAGCATGAACTCTGGGAGCAGAGAGCAGCTGTCCTAGCCTCAATAGCTCAACACTGCCAGCTGACATCTAGATCATCCTCTTCGCCCTTGTCTTAGAGTCAGTAAGATTGCAGCCATCCCAACCATCACGCTGGGTTTCAAGGTAAACAGAAAGGATCAGGGTTGTAGCAGCATCTGAAGTTTTCCTGGCAATGACCCCAAAGACTCCTGCTCACTGGCCAGACCTGAGTCACATGGCTGGGAACACCATGAAGAAAAGTGAGATGAGATTTATGAAACAGCTGGACAGGAGGCAGAGAGGGAGAGCAGCCCAGGCGAGCATTGAAGACAGGGTGGGTATTGGCTTCTGGGCTCCTCCCCACTGGGCAGGCCACGGCAAGGGCACGAGCCGGCGCAGGACCCGGTGTTTCTCCTGGTGCTCAGGAGGAGCTTATTACGACTGTGGCATAAACAATCACCCTGGAACCTAGTCGCTTAAAATAACACCAAAGACACACAAAAACCAAACAACCCCATTATGGGCAAAGGGCTTAAACATACGTTTCCCCAAAGAAGATATCTGAATGGCCAGCAAGCACAGGAAAAGATGCTCAACATCATTAGTTACCAGGGAAATGCCAATCAAATCCACATGAGATGTCACCTCATACCCATTAGGATGGCTATTATCAAAAGAACAGAAAAGAGTGCTGGTGAGGATATGGAGAAGCTGGAACCTTTGCATACCATTGCAGAGAGTGTAAAATGCCACAGCTGCCATGGAAAACAGTATGGTGGCTCCTCAAAAAATTAAAAATAGAATTCTTGGTTTATATCCCAAAGAACTGGAAGCAGGAACTCTAACAGATACTTGCACAACCATCATGGCAGCATTATTCACAATAGCCAAAAGGGAGAAGCAATGCAAGGTTTCCATCTACACATGAACAGATAAACAAAATGTGGAATACACATGCAATGGAATATTATTTGGCCTTAAAAAGGAAGGAGATTCTGACACATGCTACAACAGGGATGAACCTTGAGGGATTATGCTAAGTGAAATAAGTTAGTCACAAAAGGACAAATGTTGTGTGCTTCTACTTATATGAGGTACCTATGGTAGTCACATTCACAGAGACGGAAGTAGAATGGTGGTTACCAGCGACTGTGGGGAGGAAGGAATAGGGAGTTAGTGTTTAATGGGGACAGAGTTTCAGTTTGGGAGGATGAAATAGTTCTAGAGACAGATGGTGGTGATGGTTGCACAACAATGTGAATGTACTTAATGCCACCAAAATGTACACTTAAAAATGATTAAGATGGCAAATTTTATGTTATAGATATTCTACCGCAATTAAAACAACCATAATCGTTTTATCATCTCTCACAGTCCCTGTGGGTGAAGAGTTTGGGAAGGGTTTGGCTGGGTAGTTCTGGATGGTTCTGGCTTGAGGTCTTTCATCACACCCTTAATGCCTTGAGGGCAGGAGCCAAGTCACAGCCATCTGACCTACTAACTGACTGCTTCATCAGTGCTCGTCCAGCCTGGGGAGCCTCTGGGAGGGCTCAGACCCTGGACAGCCAGGCAGCAGAGGGGCCCTGGGGCCCGAGGCCCACTGCCAAGAAGGAAGTGCCACACAATAGCTCCGGAGAGGCCTGTGCCTCTCACAGCCAGATCTGCACTTCCAGGGACAAAGGAGACTTCCTCTGTAGGAAATGATACCCGTGGGAGGGCTTCCGGTGGGAGTAAGCTGAGAAGGGGTTGGGGAGGAGGGCAGGAGGAGGTGAGTTCTGGGTACTCACTGGGCCTCGTCCCTGGGCACCAAAGCCTGCCCGCAGAAAGCCAACCCACAGGCCACTGAGAACTTCTCGTTCTCCTGGAGTCAGTCTTTGAGCCTAGAGGTCAGAGGCCACGATGTTAGAGTCACCAAAACACTCCTCTGAATCCCAGCTCCACATTTACGGGCTGTGTGACCTTGCGCCCTGCGGCCACTCGCTTTCCTCTCTGGAAAAGGAATTCCATGCTCATGGTGCATCTAGGTGCTGAGGATGTAATTGCAAGACCCAGACCCAGGCTTACCCTCAGGCACATCAATGCTCTCCTGGGCAAAACAGACAAAAATAAACAAACAGAGACAAATAAAAATAAATAACCATGAATCCCAAGTGTGAGGCAGTTCAGGTGTTGATTAATCTCACCCCCTCACCTCGACATTTGGAGTCAATTAGGAAACAGAGTCGCCAGGTGGGAAGGGCTGAAACGTCAGCTCTGGTGCTGGAAAGCGGAAGTGAGAAGCTGTTGGAGAAGTCGTTCTGACTCAGAACCAGATGGGATCTTGCTCTTTCCCCCTGAATCAAACATAACCATCCAGGAAGGAGCCAAGCAGGGCAGCCAGAACAGGGCAGGCACCCAGCAGGGAGAGCTGGCCAAAGGGAGCCGCCCCGAGGGCCACGTGGACTCAGGATCTCGCCCCAGGGGTGAAGTGGGCTGCCTCCATGGAAACCCGAGGAGCGGGCGAGAGGCTTCCCCATGGCAGTAACAGGTGTTAGGAAGGAGCCAAACGGGGGCTGAGATCTGGGCTAGAGCAGGTGGTAACCCAGCCAGTGACTGGACGGTAAGGCAGAGCCATCTGTTGGGTGTACGTGTGGACGTCTTTTCTAGAAAGAAGGACCAACAGATGCACAGACCAAGGGGGGAGGACCCTGCTCAATGACCCACACACAGACTGAAGAGGAAGGACCTCCATGAATCCCAGGCCGGCCCAGAGTTCACCTCTAAACAGGGACATCTCGAGAAGCCTGTGAACACGTGCATGTCCACCATCAGCTGATGTGGAGGCTTAGGAGAGGGTGCCTTCCTGCCACCCTTTCCTGTGACCCTCTGCTTGGAACAAGGCCAAGGGGAGGACACGAAGAGGAGCCAGGAGAGTATAAGGAAGCAGAGCAGAGAGGGGAGGAATGTGGGGACAAGAGGAGAGGGAGGGAGCTGGGACTTAGAAAGGGGATAAAAAACAGTGGGGGGTGGGGTGAGGGCCAGAGCAGAGGGGAGCAGGCGATGGTAGCCTGTAAAGCTGCACTGGGAGGCTCTGAGCTGGGGTATAAGATGTGCCCGTCCCCAAAAGCTCAAGGTCTTGCCGTGCTGATCCCCACCCCCGCCCCTGCAGTTGCAGAGAGCAGGCCAGCAGCCCTCCCAGGTGAGGCAGGGTCAGACCATTGTCCCCATGTGTAGCAGGCTAAATTATGTTCCCCCAAAAGATATGTTCAAGTCCTAACACTTCAGTTCCTGAAACTGTGACCTTATTTGGAAAAGGTCATTGCATATGCAAGTTAAGGATCTGGAGATGACATCCCGCTGGATTTGGGGTGAGACTTGAGCCCAGTGATGGGTGTCCGTATTAGAGAGGAAGACACAAAGGGAATACCAAGTGAAGAAGGAGGCAGAACAAGCCAAGGAAAGCCAGGAGCCATCAAAAGCTTGAGGAAGCAAGAAAGAGGTCTCCTCTAGAGCCTTCGGAGGGAGCACGGCTCTGCGACATCCGGACTTCAGACTTCCAGCCTCATCAACTGGGAATAAATTTCTGTTGTTTTCAGCCACCCAGTTTGTGGGTATTTGTTACAGCAGCTTTGGAAACAAATACACTGTGGGACACCACAGGCCACTCCAGGGTCCTTCCAGGCTACCAGCGAGTGACAGAAACGCAGGTCTCCTCGACAACACCTCGGCGCCCTCCTCCCACCCCTCTGCCTCTGGAAAAGTCAGAGGGAACTCAGCCAGGGCATCTGGGAAGGAGGAGGAGGGAAGACCAACAGGAGCTTTACAGGTGACCCCGCTGACCCTGCCGGGCTGGTGGCTGATGAAGCTGCAGCCTGTGTTGCTGGGCCACCTCAGACCTACAGACCTCAAGGGGAAGCAATCTCGGTGAAAGTGCAGCCTGCGGTTAGCGGTCAGGCGAGGAGGAAGTGGGTAAGCTGCTAAGCTCTTGTGGCCCGGGCACTGCAGCCCTGCGGGTGTGACTCTTCCCAGCAAAGCTAGCAGCAGAGGCGAATGTGGCCAGGATGCTAATCAAGCTAAGCTTCTGGGCCCCTTCACTTGCACAGACCCCTTCGAAAGCCCTGTACCTGTTTTTGTATTTTTCTTGAAGGGGATGCCCCTGCCCCCCAGCTGTATAAGCATCGGGTCTACAAACCCTGGATCCCTCCCCACACCAGGGCCTCAAAGGTACACTGCTCACACAGAGCCAGTGGTGTTGACGTTTTCCTGGGTTTTCTGTCGTCCGACCATCCAGCCATCCGTTCTTTATGCAATCATCCATTTGCGCTCCAGGCAGCCAACCAGCCGAAATTATTGAGCCTCTGCCATGGGTACACTCCCCACTCTCAAGCAGCTCATGATTTGAGGCAGGAGGAACAGGGCGCACAGGAAGATGAGAAGCAAACAAACTGGCACTAGCCTGATGAGCATGAGGCATGAGGCAAGCTGAAAGAACTGTGGAGGGGACAGCTGGCTCTATCTGGAAGTCAGGACAGCCCCACCACGTAGGGGACCTCACATCTGAGTTTTGAAGGATGTGTAGGAGTTCACCATCAGACAAGAGAGAGGGCAGCTTAAGCAGAGGGAACAGCATGGGTAAAGGTGCACGGCAGTGCAAGGCACCTGGGCACTTGCAGGTGACTTCGCCTTCCTGCCTGATGAAAAGGGGGAGAGGGAAGGCCTGTGAGTGGAGAGCGTTGGGGCCCTGAGGGAATGTGGTAGTGTCCTAGGGCTCTCATAACCAAGTCCCACAAACTTGATGCCTCAAAACAACAGAAATTTGTCTTACAGTTCTGGAGACTAGAAGTCAGAAGTCAAGGTGTCAGCAGGCCTTGCTCTGTCTGAAGGCTCCAGGGAGGATTCTTCCTGTTTCTTCCAGTGGCTGGCGTCATGCTTGGCATTCCTTTGCTTGCAGCTGTGCCGCTCCACTCGCTGCCTCTGCTGTCACATGGTGTTCCTATGTGTCTGTCTCATCTCCTCTTCTTGTAAAGACACCTGTCATATTAGATTAGGGCCCCCATTTGGGTCTAACTTGATTATATCTGCAAAGACCCTATTTCTTTTTTTTTTTTTTTTTTGAGACAGAGTCTCACTTTGTTGCCCAGGCTAGAGTGAGTGCCATGGCGTCAGCCTAGCTCACAGCAACCTCAAACTCCTGGGCTTAAGCGATCCTACTGCCTCAGCCTCCCGAGTAGCTGGGACTACAGGCATGCGCCACCATGCCCGGCTAATTTTTTCTATATATATTTTAGTTGGCCAGATAATT
>CM052438.1:22620989-22647699 GCA_028533085.1 Varecia variegata
GACCCTATTTCTAAATAAGATCACAGTCACAGGTATTGGGAGTTAGGGGCTCAACAAATCTTTTGGGGAGACACAATTCCACTCACTAGAGGGAAGAAGAATCAACAGGACTTGCTGTTGATGAGATGACGTGAGCACGGGGGGCGTGGAAAGCAGAGAGGAGCTGAGGAGTCCCTGGGGTTAGGAGGAAGCTCCGACCCACACGTGCTGGGTCGATGGCCCTGGCCAGGAACTGGGGTTTCTGAGATGAGCTGGACACAGTCCACGGCCTCCAGGAGCTCCGGTCAAGCAGGGAGGCAGGAAACCCAGGCTTGCCAGGTACAGTGATGAGCACGTCTTGGGGACACTGGGCAGGGACACAGGAGCTGCCTGAGGGGCAGGGCAGGCCCCAGAGAAGTGCCAGTAGGACCAAGAATGCCTGTCATAATCTCTAACGGATGGTGCCCAGGTGTGCCTGTCCAGCCACCTGTTATTTAGGGCAGCCCTCTCCAACCCTCCCCTGCCCCCACCTCTACCTGAGCCTTACTTTCCCTTGTTCCTGGTGTCCCTTCAAAGCTTCCATAGCTTTAGGCAGCAGGTAAAGGAAAACCTTTCCCAGCTGATCTGCCTCTGCCCTGCCCCCATAAGCTCCAAGCCTGATTCCCTTGGCCTCCTGAATTTCACCTTGGCCTTGGGCTCTTGGGCCCCAGTTCCCCCCAGGGACTCCGGGCGGCTGCCCTACCCACTCTTGGTTCCCAGAGATGGTCCCCACCAGACCCTCTTCCAGGTCCACACCTTCAAGACCTTGTCTGACCCCAGAACTTGGCAGCCTCCAAGTAGGGTGGGTGGCCCAGGTGAAGCATCTGAACACTCCTTCTGGTGTTCTCTCATCCATTTTGCACTGAGGCAAACTGACACCTGGGAGCCTGCATCTCCCTCCAGCCTCATCTGTTCTCACTCTGGCAGCTGGTAGCAGGACTCAGGCTTGGAGAAAGGGGAGACCCTAAGTAGGTCCTGAACCTGGGCAGTGGGCCCAGGGCTCCAAGAGAGCTGTGTTGGAAACAACAGGTGGGGACAGGGTGCTGATGACACATGTTGGAGACAAGCTACTGCCGCACATCACACCACTAATGGATTCCAGCTCACTCCCATCCAGATTTTCTTTTTTTTTTTTTTTTTGAGACAGAGTCTCGCTTTGTTGCCCAGGCTAGAGTGAGTGCCGTGGCGTCAGCCTAGCTCACAGCAACCTCAAACTCCTGGGCTTAAGCAATCCTTCTGCCTCAGCCTCCCGAGTAGCTGGGACTACAGGCATGCGCCACCATGCCCGGCTAATTTTTTCTATATATATTTTTAGTTGGCCACATAATTTCTTTCTATTTTTAGTAGAGACAGGGTCTCACTCTTGCTCAGGCTGGTCTCGAATTCCTGACCTCGAGCGATCCACCCGCCTCGGCCTCCCAAAGTGCTAGGATTACAGGCGTGAGCCACCGCACCCGGCCCCATCCAGATTTTCTTGCTTTAATCCTTGATGATGTGTGCTGGGTCCTTGTGGTCTGCTAGGCTGGACTTCAACCCTCCAAGACCACTGGACCCTGTCCATGGCAGGGTCCCCTAGAAGCACCCAGCCAAGATCTCCTCAGAGTGCACGTGAGAGCTACAGAGGCGCGTCTGAAACAGGGCATCTGTGAGTCTGCCTTGACCCCTTAATTAAGGTCAAGAGTGCACACCTGCTTTACTTCTTTCTTCCTCTTCCACTAGGTGGACAACCTGGGGCACTTAGCACCTCTCAGCATGGTTTCACATCTTTAAAAAAGAAGGAACAGTCGCCCCTCAGTATCTGCAGGAGTTTGACTCTAGGATCCCCCTCAGATACCAAAATCCAAGGATGCTCAAATCGCTTATATAAATGACATATTATTTGCATATAACCTACACACATCTTCCCATATACTTTAAATAATCTCTAGGTTACTTACAATACCTAATACAACATAAATGCTATGTAAATAGTTGTTATACTGTATTTTTGAAATTTGTATTTTTTTACTGCTGTATTGCTGTTTTTTATTGTGTTTTTTTCCTAAATACTTTCAATTCACTGTTGGTCAAATCTGACTTGCAGAAATGGAGGGCCAATGTGGTACTTCTTAATTGTGGTACTTCTCCTAAGTTTGTTGCAAAGAATAAATGAGACAATACATGTGAAGCACTTGGCACAGTTCCTACCAGATGTTATATATTCCATAGGAAAACTATTATTAGAACAAAAGGCAAGCCCATGAAAACCCAAGCCCCAGATGGTTAAATTTATTGGGGCCTTTAATTAAAATACACACAAATTTTTTCATCTATGGAAAGTAGACTTCTAAGATTGATGGGCTTGAAAATGGAATCGTGGATATACACTAACTGGACCATTTTTTGTATGGTGAGTCCCTTTCCTATGGATGGTCTACTTCCTATTACTCAACTCTACCTCTCCCGCTCACTCAAATCTAGTCCCCCCTTTTGCTTCATTTTCTCATTTTGTCAGTCACATTGGAGCAGAAAAATGCATACTTTGAAGGGATTTCAAATGCACCCACTGTTTATTCTTATGCCACTTAAATGTCACCTCTACTATGTACATAAGCCTGGTTGAGATGAGCACTTAGAATGGGCAACATTTGGAGGGTTTGGCCTCACAGATGGTTGGCTTTCTGGGTTGGCAAATTCTAGTCTGGCTTCCTTTGCTGTTGTCAGGGAGTTGCCGTTGCCATGGCATTTGTGTGTGTGTGAGGGAGAGGATCGTGCATCTCGTTGGCTTCTGGAACACTCATCCAGAGCCTCGGAACAAGGTGGTGGGAAGAATATCTGCAGAGAGAATAAAAGAGACTGCAGAGTGTAGGAAGGAGCCATTCTGGGCTCCTGTACCCTGCGTTCATGGAGGCCGGGGGAAGAGAGAGCGGTGCCTTGGGCGTCTCTAAACTAGGATATGGAGTGAGGCGTAGTGCAAATTTGGGCAGGGGTGGTTGCAAGGCATGCTGGGGCCTCGGCATGGGGGCAGGGGAAGTCAGATTGAGGGGCTTTTAGTGGTTCTATGCCTGTCCCCCGACAACAGCCACTTCCCCAATCAACAGCCCAGGTGACATTTTTAAAACATAAATTATAACATTCTTCTGTTCAAAACCCTTCAGTGGTTTCAATTACCCTCAAAATAGAATCTAAACTCCCTTCATGGCCTACAGAGCACCATGTGATCTGAACTCCACCTCTCTGTTCTCATTTCTTCTCTCTTCCAGCTTCACTCACTGCACTCCAGCCCACTGTTCCTCATATTTGGCAAGTTCATTTCCACCTCAGGGCCTTTGCACTGGCAGTCTCTTCTGCCTGGAAATCTTTTTCTTTGGGTCTTCATGGGAGGGCTCCTCCTTGTCATTCAGATCTCAGGTCCAATGTCACCACCTCAGAGAGCCCCCCGCCTCATATAAAATGTAGTAGATCCCCCGGATCTACATTTTCTTCATGTCACCTACAGTTGTGATCTGTTGTCTGTTATCCATCTCTCCTGATAGAAAGCAGAGGTTTGCCTGTTTCCAAAGAACCTAAATCAACATGTGGCACATAAAAGAAGCCAGCATTTGTTAATGGATTCTAACTTAATGACATTAGCATTGGGACCCATGTTCTCTTTCCCTCAAAGCCAGTGCCCTTAACTCTGTGGAATGAACAAGATGCAAAGGCCTGGGTGGGTATCACCCAGCCCTTTAGGAGGGGCAGACGGTACCATGGAAGCCCTCAGCGATAGCCACCTTTCTGAGGGGACTTCATTTCTGGAGATCAATTCTTTGATGCTTAGTTTAGCTGAAATCATCAAGCTGTGTCATACAAAAGGAGACTCTTCTAGAATCCTGCTATGGTTTGAATGTGTCCCTCTAAAAGCATGTGTTAGAAACTTAATCTGTGATGCAACAGTGCTGGAAGGTGGAGCCTAATGGGAGGTGTTTAGGTCCTGAGGGCTTCCCCCTCATGCATGGATTAATGCCAATCATAAAAGGGCTTAAGTGGGGGGATGGAATAAAAAAATAAAAATAAAAGGGCTTGAGGCTGTGAGTTGGTTCTCTTGCTCTCTCTGGCCCTTTCTTGTCCTTTCACCTTCTGCCATGAGACGATGCAGCAAGGAGGCTCTTGCCAGATGCCAGACCTTAATATTGGACTTCCAAGCCTCCAGAACTGTGAGAAATGAATTTCTTTATAAATAATGGAGTCTGTGGGATTGTTACAACAACATAAAATGGACTAACACAAATCCTGACCTTGTTCTTGACAGCAGACCCTAAGTTTTAAGTTTCTCCAGACTTATGATTTCCTCATCACCTCCTCATTATATGTCCAGCAGATCAGTAAACATGATCCCTGAACCCCTGCCACACTTTTCCACCGCCCAGACTTTGGAGCCCAGGTTTCGGCCATGTTCCATACCCAGGCCAGACTGACTGGACCCTGGAGAGCTGGGATACCCTATAAGCAGAACTCTAAATCTGTGGAAGCTGGTCTCTTTGCCCTAGGGGAGCTCCTACTGGGGTGGGGATTCAGGAAGCTGCACTTTAACATGTAGCCCAAGTGCCTGATGCAGGTGAGCAAAACCACCACCACCCAAGCAGCACCGCTCATCTGATGGCTGAAGAAAAGCTTGGAAAGTGAGGCGGGGTCCCAAGTGGAGGTCTAGCTTCCTTGAAATTGATAAAGGAAAATAGCAAGTACAAGACCATGCCAGGGCAGGAGAGGGTGGGAACGTCTGTGCTCAGATCCAAGGGTCGGGGGTAGAGTGGAAAATTTGAGAAGAGAGGAAATGAGGTGGCAGGATGGGATGGGCAAGGTAGGAAGGAAGAGAGAGGGTCCAGGGTATGACTGTTCTGGAAGGGAGCACCTGAGTTAAAGCTAGGCACGAGTAAGAAATAAAGCCTCATGCTCGAGGAAGCACCCATTTCTTCTGTGCTTACTGCTTACCAGCGGCCTGCTAATTTCTTCACCTACTGTTATCTCATTGAATCCTTGCATCAATTCTAGAGGTAGGTGTAATCGGCTATTCTTTTCTATAAGACATGAAAACTGAGGTACAGAAAGGTAAGCAATGTGTTTAAGGGTTTCGAAGAGAGTAAATGTTAGAGTCAAGATTCCAGCCCACGTCAGTCTGATTTACAAATCCATGTAATTAACAGAGGCTTTATTTCCACTCCTCTCAACAAATAATACTACCAGGATACAAAGATGAATAAGGCAGTATTTCTGCCCTCAAGGAGTTTTATATCCAGCGCCGGTAGCAGGACATATACACAGAAATAGAGGACACGAGAGACTGCAGAGGGTGGGCAGTAGCTGGCCCAGGCTGCGCCTTTTGGCTCCCAAGGCCGAGAGCCCTCAAGCAGCTGAAATGCGCCGCTGCCATGCGCAGGCTGCTTGGGGACTGTCTCTACTGTGCTCGGCTCTGATCCCAGGCCTCTCTCGGCCTCCCCTGCAGATGGCTGACTTACTTGGACGGCCCGCTGGGCTCTGCAATCTGGTTTCTCCGCACATCGTGCTGGATTCTAGGTACCACAGTCCCCAGACAGCGAGGTCACTGACTCCCGGATGCGCTGCCCTAGCCGAACCTCCAGTCCTTGGGCGCGGGCTGTGAGGCCCGGAGAAGGGCAGCGCTTCAGGACAGCGAGCAGGAGCATCAGACGTGGGGTCACCAGGGACGTGGGGGGACGCCCGGGGCAGCAGGGGTGACCTGCGGAAAGGGCCGACGGCTTCCCGTGCTTTTCCGCGTCAGCCCGCCACGACACACTCCAGCGTAGGTTCATGAGGTGACCGAACAGCGCCTTCCCAGACCGATATCCTGCCGCCTTCCCAGCCTCCCCTGCGTCTCTGGCGCGGTCATGTGACCCAGTCCTCGCTAAGGGGGCCTGAGCAGAAGTGCGCAGGGGTTTCTGGGCGGAGATCGTCGGAGGGTTGTCCGGCTGTGTGTGATACCCTCCCTGTTGAATCCGCGACGACTGCAGCCCGGGACCAAAGCCGAGCGCGGAGATTCCAGACGTGGAGGGAAAAGAGGGAAAGAGCTAGGGCCAGGGTGGACGTCGTGGTGTGAACGGATGTTGATCATGAAGCATCCTGGCTGAGCCACCTGCGCCGGCTCCCCAGGCCGGCCTGGTAGCTGCCTGTGCCGCCGCGCTTGGTGGGGCATCGAGAACGGGAAACCTCTTTGACCCCGCTGATGCTTCAGTCGCGTGTGCATCAGATTGACGCTGGCTGCCACATACCTCCTCCGCATCTTCTTATCACATCTTGCCGACCATCAGAGCAGCAGATCACCCTTTAAGAATTGTCAAAAGTCACCACTCTGGGAAAATAACTTTTCTGACTCTCCTTCATCCCCATCCCCAAACTATCCACTACTCATCCATCTTCAGCGACAAGCGGTGAGTTTCAGGCAACCAGTGAGCAGAAGGCCCTGCCCTGACTTTGGCGGGGAGCTGAGGAGCCTGACTCTGGAGTTTTCTTTCTAAATACAGAACAGAAAGCTTGGCTGGAAGCCCTTTACTGCTCAGTTTGCATATTTATCTGTACGTAAATCAAACACAGTAAGACCACCGATGAAGTATAACTGTGACACCTAACGTGAAGAGAGGAAGGAAGCACTTTCCATAAACCTCCATGCATCCTTCTTGTTGTCTCCACATGATGCTGATGACTAAACAGGTCATTGAAGCTGTTGCGTAATTTGTAACGAAAGCATATTTTTATTTTTCTGCTATAAAAGACAAGCATTTATATCCTGGATTTAGATCAAATGTGTAAAATTCTCTTGTCTTGGAATTCATTTCTTTATTTCTCAGAGGTAACATTTATGGCCCTTCTATGTACGGGGTTCTGCAACAAGTGCTAGGAAGAGTTTAAATGAAGGGAAAGCAATGAATGGTTGGATAACCTCATAATCAAAATATTAATAGCAATCATGCAATGAGTTTCTATTAGGCGCCATATTTGTTTCATGTAATTCTCTTAAGGTCCTTATAGTAACATGCATTTGGCTGCAGATAACAGAAAATCCAGCCCTCTGGCTTAACCAAGAAAAGATCATTTTCTCACCTAACAAGTTCTTCAGAGATCAGCCATCCAGGGCTGGTGTAGTGACTTAACAACCTTGTCAGGGATCCAGGACCCAGTCTTTTTCTGTCTTTCCATTCTGCCATCTATGGTGTGTTGGTTTTTGTCCTCATGCTGGTTGCTTCAAGGACACAAGATGACAACTCCATCTTCAAGCCCAGGTCCACCTTATAAACAAGAACAAGGTCCACAGCCACCATTAGCAACAAAGAGATTTTGGAGAAACATGTATTATTATCTTTAGCTGGGCACATTGCCATCCTGCACAAATGAGGATCTATTGGTAATAAAAAAGGGGAGAATGGACCCTCGGGGAGAAACTAGATTCATCCAAGCTATGCAATGGATATAATCCTCCTCTTACAAATGAAGCTCAGTGAGATTAAGTCACCTGCCCAGGTCACACAGCCAACAAGGGAATGAGCTAAAATTTGAAAGTGGATTTGAATGATTCCAGAGCCCACGCTTTTTGCACTGTGAATTTGGATAACAGAAACATAAAATGCATGTCAACAGACAGTAGGCTACAAGTGTAAGTGCAGCATCTCCAAAGCCGTGACCCACACAGTCTGGTCCCAGAGTTCTGTCATAGCCAAAAGAACACAATCCAGCATCCACTGGAAATTTCAAACCATTCAAGTCCTCTACCTGTACTTGTCACATACCAGAAAGGTGACACAGAGTTCATAGACATGCTTCTGAAGTCCCCGTTTTTTTCCTCTCATTCATTGCCTTCATCCTAGCTAGCTATTGTATCACTTTGTGCTCAGCCCCCTCCCCCAAGCATCCCTGCTTCTCTTTCTTCCCCTTCTGCTTTTTACCTGACTATAAAACCTTAAAGAATCCATCTGGTCTGCCTGAAGGGTAGGGAAAGAGAGCAAAGAACATGGCCCAACAGAATTCTTTGTGGGATAGAGGAGGCAGTCAGCTAGGATCACTCATATGTCAATAAATGTTTGCATTCATATGTTATAGTGTAACCCAACACTGAAAAAATTCTAGCCACTTTCTACCATTGTCCTAAAGCCACTATAAATGCTGTCCAGGAAATAAATACTACAGACTTAACACTGTGCCTCTAGTAAATAAATGAATATATATTTAACAACCTGCCTGCAATACTGTCCTCACAGTTCAACATAGCTGGCTCATTCGCGTCACTCTGGTTTTTGCTCAGAAGTTATCTTTTCAGAAAAGACTTCCCTGCCTCCACCATGTCAACCCAACCGAGCCCCTCACCATGCATGACAAGGCCCTAATTTGTTTTCTTATAGAACTTTGCAAAGTCTGAAATGATCTACATGACCTATTTGTTAGTGTGTATGTAACAAATATCTGCATGATGTCCATTAGTGTGTATGTAACATGTTCTATCTCCACAACTAGTTCAATCCACAGCTCATTGTAGCCACCAATAATACTGGATGCATAAATTAGTGAATTTGTATGTTCTGAAATGATGGCAGAGTTTCAGAGCGGGTCAGTTGGAGAGAGATTTGTTCATTCCCATGTGACCCTGGGAAAATAACCTAGCCCAATTTCCCAGTCTGTGAAATGGGCATAGTGATAATTATCCAGAGAAGGGGTCTCTGAAGCATCCATGGAGTCTCTGCACAGGGCTCAACCAGCCCATTCTTCCTTTATCTGGGGAAGGCTGAGTCAGCTGGGTCACTGTGTTGCTCCACTCTGGAGGGCACCACTCAGTTTCTAGGGATGGAGGACGGTCTGGAGCCACAAGGATGGGCAAGGAAGCTGTTGGAGGTCATAGGATGGAACTGGTGAGGGGCATGAGGGGCTTGTCTGAGGGAAAGGAGCTGGGAGGTAACTTGGGGCTAGGCATGTCCCTGTCTGTTCCTTGTCCTCCCTCCTGGCCTGGTCTCCCTCTACTTCTCTGTGCTTATTACGTTCCCTGGGTTGCCAGGACCAGGACCAGGACCAGGACTGGGACACAGAACAGCCAGGAGAGTCATGGCAAGGACAGGAACCGTGGTAGAGCCTCTGGGCCTGGCTCATGCCTGGGCAGCAGGCCTTTATTGATCCTGCACCTCGAGGTGACTCAGTGTCTCTCTGTCTCCAAGGACTCTTGCTGCCATCAGCCAGCTGGGAGATTGGGCTTACTCACACCGGGCTTCCTATACCTCCTGCTTTGTCATAGCTTCTTTTGCTTACTCATGCCTGTATCTCCCTCATGGCCATCCTGGCCCCTCCTGCCTCAGGGCTTTCTTTCTGTGTATCCTTTTAGCTCTAGCTCCCACCAGCAACCCTGGTGTTCTCTCCAGATCTCCCAGTCCTGATTCCTGAAACAGATAAGCTGGTCAATTGTCCTGGTTTGCACAGCTTCTCAGGTGCAGCCAGGTCAACAGCCATGGCCAGACCACAGGCTTGTCTCTAAGCGTGACTTGCCCACCCTGCCCTGCTCCTGCCAGCTAGGGCTTTGCTGAGGCCAGGGCCATGCTGCCTAAGGAGCACCCAAGACAGTTTCCCTCAGAAGGGAAGGAGCATGCAGGCAACATGATAGATGTGTCTGGTACACCCCTCTACCTGCCTAATGCTCCAATCAGCACCTTAATCTCCCATAAGAACCCCTCACCTGCCCTGCCTCAGCACCTTTGCTCGTGTGCTGCCTTCTCCCTGGAGTGCTCACCTGCCCTGTCACCCCAGCTCAGATGCCACCTTCTCAGTGGGATCCTTCCAGATCACCACAGTCAAACGTCACTTCTCCCTTCTTGGAACCACTTTGTCCCACTTCCCTGGGAGTATCTCATGACACTTTGACTTGTTGTAATCATTTGTGTGGGTAGACAGAGTAATGGTCCCCAAAAGATGTCCACACTCTAATCCCTGGGCCCTATGAATATGTGACCTTACATGGCAAAAGGGACTTGCTGATGTGATTAAGGATCTTGAGATCAGATTGTTATCTAGTGGGCCCAATATAAACAAAAGGGTTCTTATAAGAGGGAGGTAAGAGGGTCAAAGTCAGAAAAGGAGGTGCAATGATAACTAGAGGTTGGAGTGGTGCATTCTGAAGATGGAGGAAGGGGCCATGAGCCAAGAAATGAAGGCAGCCTCTAGATGTTGAGAAAAGTGAAGAAATAAATTTCCCCCTGGAGCCTCCAGAAGGAACACAGTCCTGCCAACACCTTGATTTTAGCCATGAGACCCACATTAGACTTCCAACTTCCAGAACTGTAAGATAATAAATTTGTGTTGTTTTAAGCCTCTAAGTTTATGGTAATTTGTTACAGCAGCAATAGGAAATTAATGCAATTAGCATATGTGGGATTTTTTTTCCTATACTACATTATTGGCTTCTTCCAGGCAGGGACTGTGTCTTATACATCTTTGTACATTTTTGTACACATTTTTAAAATATCTCTTAATGATTACACTAATCTATTAGTTATTAACCATACCAATTGTTCATTCATCACTTCCCCCGCTGCTCTGGGCTTCTCCCACTGGAACAGCCTTGGGAGGAAACATTTCCTAGAGGAAAGGACGACATTTTCCCTGGAGCATCAGCATCATTCCATCCCCCAAATGAAGAGCTTTTGAAATATTTTTATAATAAGATAAAAATGATTCTTTTATGCAATACAATTCACATCTATTGTCAGGAAATGTTATGGAACATCAAGGAAATGTCAAGTCATTTTGGACTCCATTTCTGGCCACCTGATAAGGTTTGAGAACTGGCCAAAAATACAAGATCTAAGCTTCTGTGGCTTGTGTGCAAAGCCATTCAGTCTGGCCTGTCCCCCTCCAGACTCCTCAGTGGCCTTTGCCTGCCACGAAGCCTCTGCTCTCGGCCTGCCTGATGCTGGGATTCCCTCCAGAAAGATCGTTCCAAGCTGAAGAATCTTAGCAAATCTTTTCCCCCAAGCCTAGAGAGACTTTTCCAGCCCTGGCCCAGCCTTGCTCTTTCTGGAAAATTCACCTCAATTGCCATATTCCCTAGGAAACGTCCTCCTGCACACAGAGATCAGTGGATGGTGGCTCCAAGTGGAGGCTGAGAAAGTTTACAATTTGAGCCGCATGGTCTCCGTGCCATGCTGTTTTCCCCGACGAGAGGCAAGGGGCCAAGGCAGAGCTGTTCCCTCCTGCTGGGGACAGCACTGAGCAGAGTGTAAGGTTGTGGCTTCTCCATGTTGCCCCAGCCACAGCAGGCCAGCTATATAACTTGGGAGGCTCAACGCAAAGTGGAAATGTGGCATTCCAGCTGGGGGCGGGGGGGAAGAATGGAAAAATTATCTCCCCTTCCCATGGGGCCATCACACCGACCCATGGTGGAGGGTACCCCCCAAAAGATGCCACCTCAGCACCTGGACATGTTTGGTACCTGGATCAGAGGTGGATGCCATGCTGCTGCTAACCAAGGATGGGGATAGCCACTACCATGCCCCAGCCTGGAAACTGTGGGGTGCAGGCCCATTCCCTGCCAGGGGTTAGGGCAGGAAGGGTGAGGCTGAACCTGGCCCAGGGCACTAGGAAGCAGGAAGACAAGAAGGTGACAGAGGATGGGGCCATGTGTGTGCTGAAGCTCCAAGACCTTGGCATGAACTCCACTGTCTTACCAGACTTCACCTACAAAACACAGATTCAAGGATAATATTAATATTATTAAGAATTTCAAGATAGTTACTGCAGAACATTAAACCCCAATCATGTCTCCCTTCTGAGCACAGGGCCCTCTGTGACTGCTCCGGTCACACACCTCCAGGAAGCCAGCCCTGGAGCCCACTCTATTCTGGCGACCTGCTTCCTGCAACTGTGGCCCTGCCCAACCATCAGGGTGGCAGCTGGGGGCCAGGCCCAGGCTCCTCCCCAGCAGTGCTCAGGATAAACTCCGAGAGGGCTCGTCCAGCACACTCTGGGCGGCCAGCATTTCGCTGGGCCATACTGGCCCAAGAGAACAACCAGGAAATCTGTCCACCCCACCCCACATGCCAGCTTGCCGAGCTGCACCCCCTGCACCTAAAGAAACCTCCACCGAGCTGTTGCCCATGCCAGCAGGCACTTTACCCCGATGGAAAAACTGGGGTTCAGAGGCTCAAGGCCACAGAACTGGAGGGAGGCTGAGCTGGGCCACACCCTGGAGCTGCTGGACCTGAAAAGCTGCACTCATAACGTTCCCTTCCCCCTTTCTGTGTTTGCAAGGCCACAGCCCAGCTTCCTTCCTTGCTGGGCTGCTGTTGCTGCTGCTATTTTTCCCCTTGCCATATGTACCCGTTCACTAAATTTACGTTAATTATTCGGGAGAAAAATGAGCAGGTGCTTCTGAATAGCTAATACATCTCCACGTGCATTAAGAAAGCGATGTGCTTTCTTTTAAGGCAGGTGGCAGTCCTGGGCCCACTGCTTAGACTTGGCCTATCTTTGGTTTGGAGCTACATATTCCCCCTTTGCTCTTTTGGTATGTTTCCATGTGTATTTTGATGGCCAGTTGGTAATTTCTGCCTCTGGGCACGCAGACCAGCATGGAGCTGCCCTGACACTCCCTCTGCCTCACTCAAGCCTTCCCCATCCTGCTCATGGCCACCCTGATCTGAGCTGATGGGAAGGTCAGCTGAACCCAGAGCTCCAGGAAGCACAAACTCCTTATCTATTTCCTCCCAGCCATTGCTTTGTCTTAAAATAGGAATCCAACACTAATATGTTTTACAGGTCAACATGCTTTGTGCATTGAATAAATGTTACAGAATGCATTGACAGAGGCTACAGATACTGAAGCAGCTGGTAGGAGTAGGGATGCAGGAGCCAGATCATCTGGGTTCAAACCCTGGCTGCTCTGCACCTATTAGCTGTGGGTCCTTGGGCCAGTTACCCTCTCTGGGCCTCAGTGTCCTCATCTGTAAAATGGGGGTAAGAGTAGTAATGATCTCATAGGGTTATCTTGAGGTCTAAATGGGTTAAGACTAGTAAAGCAATTAAACAGGGCCTAGCACGGGTAAGTGCTATACAAGTATTTGTTAAACAAATGATGCTTTCTTCTTTCCCTTCTGAGTTCTGGACCAAATGAGAAAGATGCTGGAGATCCAGTTATTAGCTTTAAGGCCGAATTTGGGAAGAAGGCTTGACTCACAGCCACTCTCATATATTCCAGCACAAATTAAACTTATCCCCGACCCCAGGTTTACCAGGCACTGTCCTGTAAGCACGAAGGTTAGTGACCAGAGGACAGAGAAAGCCAAAAAGGGAAGGAGGGGTGGAACTGAGCATGCTCAGTGCTGACTCCCAGGCCACAGCTCCAATCAGGCCACTCCTCCCAAAAGAGGGCACAGGAGAGGCCAGAGCTGTCCGGCCCTTCTCCCAAACCGAGGGGTGGAGAGCAGGGGACAGTGGGGGAGCGTTCCTGTCTACCAAGGACTACTAATGGTTGTCATTCAGCAAACACCTGCTGTGAACCTTCTGTGTCTTATTGCTCTCTCCTCACAACAATCTTACAAGGAAGCATCGCTATTCTATGTTTCCGATAAAGGCACTGAGACTCACAAAAGTTAGGTGACTTGTCCAGGGTTACACACTAGGAAGCAGCAGAGCTAAGATGCAACCGTCTGGGGTTCTGAAGCACGCTCTTTCTCTCCACCACCTAACTCTGGTTCCACTTGAGTAAAGTGCTGGTTAACTCTGGTTCTGGGAAGAGAAAGCAGAATTTGGTAACAGGCAGTGAGTACTGTCCCTTTTCTTTGGGAGAGAATAAGCGTTAGGCATTGACACTTTGTCACGGACTCACAGACACAATGTGGGAGGTGCTGGTGTACAGCCACGCTCTTCTCTTACATGTGTCGAAACACTGGCTGGGGAGGGGTTGTCCTCATAGGAGAGACAGGGTCCCCACCAGTGAGTCCTGCAGGCCCAGGGTTCCAGGAACCTTCTGCCTCTGAGGCCCACACACAGTGTGACAGTTGCTGTCCTGAGGGAAGTACAGGAAGAGCAGGAGCAAAGAGTAAGGACCTCTGAGATCTGTTGGGGAGACACGGTGACTTGCCAGGTGGACAAGCTCAGAGAGGGCACACCAAACAGTAGGACCAGCAAGCAGAAGGGCAAGAGGCATGAGAGAAGAGACTTGGTTGTGGTTACTTGGGTATAACAACAGAAATGGACTCTGGCTGACTTTAACACAAAAGGAATGTACTGGGAAGATATAGCTTAGCTCTCACGGTCAAAGGAAGAAGCAAAGGACTAACCCTTGGAGATCCAGGTGGGTGCCATCTGCCCCCTGAGGTCTGGATTCTGGACTCTCCGGATGGTGAAGGGGAGCCACCGAGAGTCTGAATTGGCTTTGTCTTCTTGCAAGAGGCCTGTGTGGAAAACGATTGTAATAATATCGGACAGAGGGAAGAAAGCCTGACTTGGGATGCCTTTGATAATGGAGGAAGGGGTGGATGAGAAACGACTGAGGAAGTAGAATGAACAAGGACTGGTAACAGGTGGGAAGAAGGGGATACGGGCAGAGGAGCTGGGGGAGGGTCTGGGTAGGACACATATTCCAGGAGTAAGAGCAGCCTTGTGGAAGGGGGTGGGGGGCTTCTGCCTGGGGTGTGTAGAGCTTGACATGCCAGTTGGACCCCTGGGTCCAGAACTCTGGGCAGAGGCATGGCCCAGGGTCCAGATCTGGGGTCATCAGTGCAGGATGACTGAGGAGCACGAGTGAGAATTGCCAGCAGGAACCCCAGAAGGAGGAGGAAGAGCTGGGCCTGAGGTCAAATCCTCACCACCCCGGGCCCCCAAGGCCCAGACCCCTGCAGTGCCCACTGGGGTCTGCACATGTCTTCAGGCCCCGCTGGTGCCTAGTTAATGCTCTATAGACACTCAGGTCCTAAGTGACCTCAGCTTTTTGCTCTTCCGTGGCCTGGCACTCAGCACATAGTAGGTGCTCAGTGAATACTTACACCTGGACTTATCAATTGGAAGGATACAGTGGATGCAGAAGGTGATCTCAGTATGCCAGGCCTCATATGTCTTCAGTGATGACCAGTAAGGCAGCATCTACAGCTGTGCACACTCTCTGCCTCCCAACCCTTTAAGGCAAACAACTATGTTTATTTGAACAAGAATCCTCAACTTGGCTTATCAGCAAATAGAAAGGGAATATGGGCTGACACATCCCTTCTAGCTCTCAAATCCTATGTTCTCTTGAGAAGTACAAACAAATCCACACATTTCAATACAGGCCACCCACTCGCACCAAAGGGGGTGGTTCCCAGGGTGCTGAGTACACAGGGTTCTGGCTGGGTTTGGATTGAAGTGTTGTCCCACAACCCCTCATTCACGAACACCTTGTGCCTACTGTGATCCTAATTCAGCATCCTTTGTTCCAAATGCCCTTGTCAAGGGTGCCTCTGCCAGGTCGGCTTTTCGAAGACTGATTTGGGGCTCTGGTCTAATCTACATAGAATCTCAGTTGGTTTGTAACACCAAGTGCCTTGCAATTTGTCTGTCTTCAAAATCTGCCTGCTGCTGTAAGTCAGTCTGTCGGAGGTGGGGACATTTTCCTGAAGCACTGTTTTAAAACAGGCAAGATGATTTATTTATTGCACACCCACCACCAGCTTTGCACTCTATGTGAGAGTACGGCTTCGTCCTTGCCCTTGGAGAGCTGCCGGTGGGGACTGCTAATAGCCTGTCACAGACTACATGTTACCCTTTTGTGAATTTGTAGTAGGCAGACCAGGAAAGTGAGGCTGAGGAAGGTGAAGCAGCTTATGACTACCAGGTCTGTGCTCTTTCCTCTGAGATGAAGGAGAACCCACGTGGACTTTGCACCGAGAACAGACAGCTGCTGGCCCGTGGGGGCTGGCTGAGGTCCAGCTCTTTTCCTGTCCCTGAGGCATAGGTGGTATTTCCACCCTGCTGAGTCACCTGGGTTTTTTCCAGGTGGAGCTGGTAATTACCAACCATGGCTAACCCAGAGTCTCTTAGTGCCTGGTGGAGGCGGCTCTGGGCTGCAAATTTGAAACAAGTGTCTATGTATGGATCCTCAAAGCGCATTTACAGAACGTTCAGAGAGTCCTGGAAATCCTATTGGACACGTCAGATGAATTACAAACTATGGAAAGGTATTAAAAGAATAATGACCACTAACATTTGTGCACTCCTGTGTCCAATCAACAAACATTTTAAGTGCCTTCTACTAGACGGTGTCTGTGACAGGGAGATGTACCATGAACGAGACACCAGCATATATTGTTTACACCTCATAACAATCCCATGAGGCAATATCATGATGATCTCCATTGTAAACACTGAGAAACTCAATTTTAGAGAGCTCATGTCCTTTGTTTCTTGTCCTAGGGAGTTTACAGGTTAGGCAAACTTGTATTTCTTTACAAGTCAAGAAATACAAAGCAGAGTCAAAGGGCCAAAGGAAACACACTGTATACATAACTGGGAGCAATGAGTCATTAGGGAAACTTTCATTCAGTCTTTCAACAAACACTGGATTCAGCACGAGGTAAGCCCTGTTCTTACCTGGGTTCTGTCCAGAACTTTTGTGTTTCCCACGTGTCTCTATGCTAATTTGCTGAATGCCACCAGTCATTTACCTTGCCGTGTTACCTTGCTAAGTTTCCAACTTAGTATGTTTATGCTGGTTACAAACTCTATTGACACAGATGTTGTAGGAACAACTAGATACCATCCACAGAGTGTTATGGTTTTTAAGGGAATTGGGTGCCAGGCATGTCATACTAGGTATAAATAATACAGAGATGAGAACAGTCCTTGCTTTCAGGAACACCTAGGCTGGAGGCAGGTGTGGGGAGGGGGCGAGAGAATGATCAGAGAATAATTAAAACATAGGATGATACAGCTATGCATGGGGCCCTTTGGGAGCATAGAGGACAGCATGGAATCCAGGCTAGGGAACTTGAGCTGGGGCCTCCTGGAGGAAGTGACAACTGAGCTAAGTTGAGAACAGATCAGGCGGACTGGCCAAGCCAAGAGATGGGTCGAGGGCCTTTGCTGCAGCAGGGACAGCTTAAGCAGAGGCACGGAGGCTGGGAAGGGTGGCAAATGACTTCCACGAGTACAGCTGAGAGTTGTGAGTGGGGTGAGGGAAGAGGCAGCTAGAGCAGTGGGTGGAGGCCAGATTTAGAAGGACCATGAGTGCCAGGTGAGTGGGCCTTGGCACGCACGTGGGCTGCTGCTGAATGAAGGTTGAGTCTGCTCCATCCTGGCCATGGGAGCCTGGGAACAGGACAGAGGGACCCGAGCTAAAGAGCAGTCCCTGATTATTCTAGGTCTGCCTGCAAAAAGCTGTACAGACCCTGGATTTAGTGCAAGGTAATCTCCATTCTGAGTTAGATTCTGCCCAGAACTCCTGCACCCACACACTTCTGGTATTAATTTGCTGAATGTCACAAGTGAGTCACTTACCTTGCCTCAGTCTCCCTCTTTGGGTGACCACACTGGTTACCAACCCTGTTGACAAGGATGTTGTGAGAACAATGAGATGCCATCGGCAGAGTGTTAAGAGTTTTCGGGGGAGTGGGTGCAGGCCTTTCCCCTGTAATTTATTTGTAGCTCCAGTGCTGGTGAACTCCTCCCAAGGCTGCTGCTGAAGTATATGCAATGCCTGTGCATTGTCACATGCATTAATTATCTGGTGATGGTTATAAACTACCACTTGCTTTGGCTAGATAACTTTAAAGAAAAGGGCTTTATCACTGTCACAGTTAAATGCAATGGCGTAAAGCTGGAGAAGATGAAAAGGAGAACAGCCCAAGCTAAAGAATAAATGACATTTCAGAAAAAGCAGAAGTAGAGATGAAGACCAGTTGTAATTTAAAATGACAACATGTCGGAGGACAAAATTACTGGCTTCTGGGTTGTTTCATGTTAGAAAGAGGCAGGCACACGCAGAGCCAGACAAGAGATCCAATGGCAAGGAGCAAAAAGTTTGAGCCTGGACAGTGTCTTAACCTCTCTGTGCCTCAGTTTTCTCATCTATAAAATGGGCTAACAATAACATCTAATGTGAAAGTGATGATGAGAGAATATGAACTCACAGGTCTGGTATCTAATCATGATCATTAAGATTCATGGCAGAGGAAACAAAAAGTAGGTATAGAATTACTAGGTGCTTAGAATGAATTTCATTTTGTTGGACTAAAATGGAGCTTTGTTTTAAATGTCCCTGTCTTATTTGTTTCCAAATGCTGACTATTTTATCTCATCAAATGAGATAGCACGTAGACAGACAGTAGTGTGTGTGTTAATATTTACCAACAGGCTCTGGGTGGGGAGGACCCTGATTTGTGGTATTTGCCAATTTCCATCATGTGAATATTTCCACCATGACCAGTTTCAAGCTACCGATGTGACGTTACTGAATGCAGAGTTGGGAAAAGATTCATGGTGGCTCATCATTACCTTGGAAATAGTATTGTGTAGATACAATAGACAATGGCATAGATAATAGTAGTATGTGGTAAAATAATTAGGAAGTGATGAGTTGTGAATATTTATTACCTTTGTTTTTAATAGAACTTAGTGATAAGTTTTTATAATTTTTAATAGTGGCTGTGTTTAACAGTTAGCTCTCCCGGGTCAGCAGAGCTGCTCTGACACAGCACTGCGTGCACTGCACCTGGTGCGGAGTCTCGTACGCAGTGACAGTTCAAGATCTGTTCATCTCTCTTCTCCAGCTCTGGCAGTGTCCCACTGCCTGTTCCCTGGCTTGGTGCAACTAAAAGTATGGAAATGTCTAGAGAGGTGAGAGTGAAAGAGAGAAGAGGGGAAAAAGACGGTGGAAGAGAATGCAAGAGGAGCCACAGGAAGATGAAGCATGAGCTGGGTCTGGAAGGTTCTTGACCCTTCAGAGATGGAGAATTTCTGTAAGAGGAATCAAAGTGTGGATCCATGGGGGATGTTGGTCTTTTGTGTCCTACACCAATCCTCTTCCCACAGTATGAGACTCCCAAGGAGTAGACAGGACTCTACCTCCCACCAGAGAAACTCTCCCCCTAGCTCCCCCTCCTTCCTCCCCCTGGCACCTGGGGCATAGTCCTGTGAGATCAGCTGGCCAGTCGGAAGTAGCTATCTGGGAGCTTAAATTGTGAGCAGTGATGGTAAGGTAAGATCTCTGTAAGAATCGATTCCTGGTGGTACATGGCAGGGCAGTGGGTCCTTCTCTAACAATTTCTCTTGCCTCAGCCCAGAAAGCCCGGGCTCCTGCCCAGCATCCTGCTTCCCCAGCTTCCCTCTGGCTCACTGAGCCCCCGGCATCCTTCTGTGGCAGATCCTCCAGGTGCCTCCTCAATGTCATTCTCCCCAATTTTTTTCAGATTTGCAATTTGCGGGCCAAAAGACTTCATTTCCCAAATTCCCTTGAAGTTGATGTGGCCATATGAGTAGATATCTTCTGAAGGGATGCACAGAGGTATTAGGTGGAACTTTCAGGAAAGTATGCCATTTGGCCTCTCCTCCTTCTTCCTTCCTGCTTCATGGAATGTGGAAGTAATGGCTGGAACTCTAGAAGCTATCCTAGACTATGAGATGATCTTGAGAATGTATGGTGGGGCAGAATGTATGAAACACAGAAAGAGCCTGGGGGGCTCTGATGAATTTATGGAATCTCCGTATCAGTTTTCTTCTTTCTACCCCAGAATAAACCCCTGTGTGTTTTCACTATTGCAGTAGGGACTCTGTTCATCACAGCTGAAGCTAATCCTATCGATACACCTTCCAGCAAAACTACTTTTGGCTTAAGACCAGCAGGGTTGGTTTCTGTGGCTCGTAGCCTCACCAAGTCACATTCCCATTTCTCTCTCCCACAGTCTCAAGCCCCACATTCAGGCCCACGGTTTCTTGTCTGCCTTGCATTCCTCCCCAGAGGACATGTCATCTCCCATGTGCCTCTGCCTGTGCTGTGCCCTCCGCCAGGACGTCCTTCCCTGACCTTGTCTGCTTTTAAGACTGGACGCAAACATCACCTCTGTGACAATATAGCTTGGATGGCTCTGTGTCATAATTACCTACTTACTTGTCTGCTCCCTGCCAGACGGTGAACAACCTGGTGTTTAGCATGCTGTGCGGCACGTCCTAGGAGCTCAGCACATGTGGTTTGAATGAGGGAATGAACACTAGAGACATGGGAGGTGATTTCAAGCTTTGTAACTAGATCCATCAATCTCTTCCCACAGGCCTGCTGCCTACCTGGCTCTTTGCATGCATGGAGGAGATTTCTGTGCATCATCTGGGCTAATTTCCTGCCATGAGGCAGTGCTGCCCCTAATCCATGCCAAACACAGGCCTGATTTTGAATGGACGATGCCCAACTTGAAGGCGTTTGGGACATGAATAATGTCCCTAAAAGCAACAGAAGAAAGTAGTAATGGATTATGACCCAATGCAAAATAAAATAAGTATCTATGGGTCCTTACTGATAAAATGATTGAATAAATTAACAAATGAGGGAGAAGAGACAAATCTCCCATGCAGAATTCCAAATTATTTATGTAGATACTCTCCCCTCAAGGAGAGAGAGCATGACTCTTCATTCTTTATGCGTAGCTGTACATAGTGACTTCCTCCCAGAGTGTACTGTTGGAAAGGGGAGGGAAATTGCATGTTGGAGCAACCCGACAGATACTACTTCAGTTGGGTGATCAAGGTCAACAGCAACAATCACAATTCATGTTGGCAGTGTGTGCCCTTGATATGATGTGATGACGCTGGCACTTCATCTCTGTGGTCTTCTTCCCAATAACCTGTAAGTCCAGTCTTTTCATGGGGAAAACATCAGACAAATTCCAATAGTGGGTCATCCTACAAAAGTACTTAACCAGTACTCCTCAAAACTTAATGAAAAAACAAAGAAATTCTGCTGGGCTTGGTAGTGTGTGCCTGTAGTCCTGCCTACCTGGGAGGCTGAGCCGAGAGGATCACTTGAGGAGTTTGAGGCTGCAGTGAGCTATGATGACGCCCCTGCATTCCAGCCTGGGCAACAGAGTGAAGTGAGACCCTGTCTCAAAAAAACAAAACAAAACAAAAAAAAACCCTGCTCCTTTACTACAGGCAGTTTGAGAAACGTTGCTCTAGATCATTCAGAATATTGAGAATTAGTACAAGTTAAGATTATGACTGAAATAGAAAATACAAAAATGAAGCTCAGAAAAAGAAAAAACAAAGCTGAGAAGAAGAAAAAAATGAGAACTCTTCTAAGTCGCAGTCTGTTTAAATTTTAAAAACTGGAAACAATGAAAGTGTTTTGCCTTCTGTTGAACATGAATCCCACAACATTTGCAAAGAGGACATTGCTTTAGTGAGCAGCTAATACTGACCCAAGCAATGAAAATGATCAAGAAAGTGAATTTTATCAATTCCATAACTGGAACAGGTCTGACTGTGTCCCTGCAATGTCTTTGCTAAACAAAGACGTGCTGACAGTTCACAGCAGGGTGTATGCACATGGGTCTTACCTGTACCCTTCCTGGTGGCTCTGGGGCATGTATGAAGCTGCACAGCTGGCTGGGAGGCAAAAGAACCCAGCAACAGAGAACACAATTTCAGAGCCAAATAAGTTGGGTTTGAATCCTGGTTCCACCAGGTACCTGCTGAGTAGACCTGACCTGGGTAACCACCACCTTCTAGGCTTAGTTTACCCATCTGTAAAGTGTGCTTAGTAATACTTATCTAAGGTGGTTGTGAAAATTAAATGAGACAAGGAATGGTTTGGGATAGAATTCCCCAGAAAAGGTGGACCTTTCAGTCTCTAAAGGCTGATGCAGGGACAGTAGCAGGTACAAATATGTGGTAGCTCTGCAGGAATTGTGATTTGAGCCCTAGCCGCAAGTGCCAGCCCAATGGAGTATCTCAGGTTAGGAGGGCGTGGGGATTCCTGGTCTGGACCTCCTGAGCCTTATAGCAGGCAGGGTTTCCCTTTGTGTGCTATGTGTATATATTTTTGGGGATGGGGTGCGTGGCAGGGGGTTGGGGGTGGGCATGGGGCCCAAGCCAAGGAGAAATATCCCTGGGACAAACCCCCACAGGTGAGATCCTACTGTAGGTAGCTCAGCCTACAGGTAGGGCCTGCTCACTTCCACTTAGGGAGAACTTGAGGGGTGGGGCTGGGTAGAGGTGAGACCTGGAAGAGGCCTCTTAGTGCCCCTGTGGCAGAAGGCCCTGAAACACCCTAGTGGGGCACAGTGGGGGAGTTTTGTGTGAGAAGGAGGGGTGGGGGCACCCTGCTTCAGCCAGGCATGCTCCCCACCTGGGGCCAATTGTTGCCATGTCCCCACGGGAGAGGGGCACCCACTGCAGGCTCTGCTGGCACCGCTGCTGGGCGTGACTCCTGCCTCCATCTCTACGTCCCTACATTAAATTTCTGTGGAAAGTGAAATTTCACACTTGTAGTAAGACCTGCATAAACAGTCTAGTTATCCTGTGAGCCCAGAATGTTCCTGAATATGATCATAGATGTGTTTTTCTCTCTCCTGGGCAAGTTGCACATTGTAGTTGTGCAACTTGGTGGCTGTGGCGACAGCCCGGGAGGGCAGGGCCCACCTCATCTTTACACAGGACAGAATCTGAAGAAGGGAATCTGCTTCCAGGTCCCTCCCTCTCACTGCTCTTGATCTGGCCCTGCTTCCCCTTTGGGCATCCTCTGCCTGCCTGCCTTCTGCTCTTCCCCCTCTCCCCATTTTACAGATGAGGAAGTTGAGACTCGGAGAGATTGAGTAGCATGCTTAGGGCACCTGGGTTGTCACGTGGAGGAGCTGGGATTACAACCCAGGTCTATGGGACTCCCTTTTCCATTCCACTGCCCTCTGCTCCCTCCTCCCTGACCAGTCTCCAGATTCTTAACACTTGAGGGCTAGCATCTCCATGCAACATGACAGGCCCCTAGCTCCAAGGGGCACATCTTACTAGACTTGAAGGTGCCCCAGCACCTGTCTCCTGGGCCTCACTTTCTCTCATTCTAGTTTCTCCAGATGGATCGGCAGGCTGGTCAGTTCCATGATGTGGGTGGTAGAGTCTTCTGGGTGACATCAGCTTCCACACCCCCATTACTGTGCATCCACCCCCTGGCTGGAAATGTGTGTTTCTACTTCCCTGCCATGAGTGAGCCCCTGCTGAGAGGGAGCCCTTACCAGACCAGGGAGGCAGGGGGCTTTTCAAGGGAGAACTGCTCCCGGGGCTTGGTGCAGCTGCTCTGCCAACATACAGGAAGCCCTTCCTGAAGGCTTCCCATGCAAGGTCAGTGCTCAGCCCATCTGGTGCAGTGCAGGAAGGGGAGAAGTCAACTGGTGTTCTCTGCTTTGTTTTTCATATGGGGTTTGAGTGACTGTGCTGGGGAGAGGAAGGAGCACAGGCTTTGCAGTTGGACAGATGCAGCCTTGAATTCCAGCCCTGCTATCTGACTCATTGCTCCTTTTTTTCTGAGACATAGTTTTCTTACCTATACAGTGGGGGTGATAATAGTGTCCGCAAAGCAGGGTTGCTATTAGAGACAGTGTGTACAAGGTCTGACCCACAGATACCCAGTAAAAGTCAGCCTTCTTTGACACTGTTCTGGTGGTCCTTTGAATATCCCATCATCATCCAGATTATTAGTAATCCATAAAGTAATGTTATAGCTAATCAATAATACATATGCCAAGCACTCTTTTATGAGGATGGCTTATTTCCTCCCCACAACAACCTGATTTTATGTAGATCTTTTATAAGTCCCATTTTACAGATGAGAAATTGAGGCTCAGGGACGTTATACAATCTGCCCAGGGTCTGACAGCCAGTGAATGGCTGAACTTGTGCCTGGGTCTGTGCCAACGTTCGTCTGACTCCTAAGCCTGAGTTCTTAGGCACCATAAAGTATGCCCAAGCAGTAAGGTAAGACAAACCATTGTTTCCTGTTTGTCTCCCTTTTCTCTCGTTTGTATCTGTTTGCCCTTCTCATTTGCATCACTTCTTCCTGCCCTTTCCTGATTTTCGTCTTTTATTAAGCAGAAAGAATAATCAAAGCTGCCCTTTAAGAACATCACTTTCAGATGTATCATGGCAGAGGACAGGAAACCAAATGTATCAGTTATGTACTGTTGTGTAATTACTCCCAAACCTACAGACTTAAAACCACATGTATTTTATTTGCTCACAATTCTTTGTTTTGACAATTTGGGCTGGATTCAGCTGGGCAGTTCTTCTGTTGGTCTCTCCAGGTCTCCTGTGGCTGCAATTGGCTGAATGCTTGACTGGGGCTGGGTGGTCTAGTGTAGCCTCCCTCACATGTCTGTCGGTTGACAGCTTGTTGGCAAGGGTGTCTCAGTGCTCTTCCACATGGCCTCCTCATGAGGCTAGGTTGGGAGGAAGAGGATGAAAATGAAAGCTGCATGATTTCTTGAGGCTCAGGCTCAGAATTTGTACATTGTCATTTGTGACACCTTCTTTTGGTCAAAGCAAGTTACAAGATCCATCTACATTCAAGGGGTGAATAACTAGATTCTACCTTTTCTTGGGAGAAGCCTCAAAGAATTGGTGGCCATTCTTAGTCTACCACACTAACTGCAACCTCTTCCCCCAAAGATAACCTTAATGCAATCCCTTTTTTCCTCTCACTCCCCTCCTCCATCTTCATCTCCCATGCTCTCTTTTAAATAATCTCTCACCACACATCACCCAAAGCTTCATTCACTCACTCAACAAATATTTATTGTGTGCCAGGGACCCAATAGTGAACAAAATAAAGTCCATGCTCTAATGAATCTAATATTCTAGTGGAGAGAGCAGACAATCAAGAAATAAACAAGAACATAGTGTTGGGCTGTGGTGAACAATAGGTGCTTTGGAGAACAGAGCAGAGTAAGGGGTGGGAGTGTGTGTGGGAGGATGGCAGGGCAGCGGGTGGTTCCTATTATATACAGGGTGGTCAGCTGACATCAATGAGGTGACATCTAAGCAGAGGCTTGAAAAAAGTGAGGGAGCAAGAAGTTCCAGGAAGAGCAAATTGCAAGTGCAAAGGCCCTGAGGCTGATGTCGAAAGACACAATTCTGTAGGTAGTAAAAAACAATGAACAGAAAGCCCAAAAAACTCAATTTTAATACGTTTCATTAAAGAATAAAAACAAAACATCTGAATCTGATAACACCTAAGCAAAAGCATTTTATTTTACCTGATTCTGTTATAATAAGAGCCAAATTATAACTCCTGATAACGTAATGTGACTCGTGTCACCTCTCTGAGCGTCAGGGTGTTCAGCTTTCAGAAGGACTGTGTGCCTGTCCTGCCTCCTGGCTTGTGGTTAGCATCAAAAACGACACCATAAAAATGAAAGTTGCTCTGCTTCTGGTTTCATTTCCTACCGCAAGGTTGCCTGAGTGATTTTTTTTAAAGAACACAAATCGGTTATCCCTTCCGGCTTAAAACCCTCCAAAAGATCCAAGAATAAACTCCACACACCTAAGCAAGGCCCCTCAACATCCGCATTTTTCAGTCTTTCCAACCTCACCTTTTGTCATTTCTTCCAACCCCACCCACAACACGTTCCAGTCATAACCAATCAGCTCCTCTCCCAAACTGGCTCCCATCTCAAAAGCCCTTCTCCTGGCAATTGGGATTCTTCCCTCCTTTCTCTACCTGGAGAAGGCCTTCTCCAGTCTGAAGACTTCGGGGACAACTGGGCACTAGTATTAGTGACCCCAGGTCAGTTCCTTGCTGGCATTTATTTAGGTAGTGTTTCAGGCCGTCTTCCAAGATCAAATCACAGCCCAGTCCAGCATCAGCTACGATGCCAACAGAATTTCTGAGCCTCAGTTTCCTTATCTGCAAAAAGGGCCCAAGAACACCTCATTAAGGTCGGTGCGACGCCTGGAGAGCGCTCAGGCAAGGCGCGGGGGCACACATCGAGTGCCGACTGCGGGGGTTCTAACTCTGCGGCCCGGCTGTAGGGATGCCGAGGAGGGAGGTCCTCCAGAGGGGCCACGTTTGGGATTTGGCGGCAGGGAAGGGCTTTACAATCCTGCCCGCCAAGAGTGCCGCCAATGGGACCCCCAGGACGCCCGCTCGGCTGGGCGACCCCCACCACTGTCCAGCCCAGGGCTTTCCCCAGCCAGCCGCCACGCCCTCGCGCAGCCTCCGGCCACCCCGAAACTCCGGCCCAGCAATCCCAGAGCGGACTTTGGGAGCGGAGCGTGGCAGCGTGCTGGGCATGCGCGGGTCGCGGCGCGCATGCCTGGTCCTCCCGGGAGGCGGAAGCTCGGGACGAAGGCGCAGCCGGGCGTGAGCCTTCAAGTGGGGGCGCGCGCCTCAGCCGGCTGCCGCGCACGCGCGCGGGCTCGCGCCGACTCAGCACGGCCCCGAGGGCGCGAGCCCGCCGCCGCCCGGCCGGGACCGCTGTGCGCCCGCGGCGTGAGGTGTGGGAGGGCGCGCGGACGCCGTAGCCCGGCGCCGCCCCGTCGTCGTCTGCCTTCGCCTCACCGCGCCGAGCCGCGGTCCGAGTGAGTGCGGGGCGCGGGCCGGGGGCTGGGCGGGTGGCGGGCCGACTCCTTCTCCGAACTGGTCGTGGGCAGGGCCGCGGCCCCGAGGGCGGAGGGGCAGAGCGGGGCCGGACCAGCCAGTCCTGGTGGCGGATGCGGCGGAGACCGGCCCCTCCCGCGCCCCCCC
>CM052438.1:22647799-22675152 GCA_028533085.1 Varecia variegata
AAACGGAGGTTCGCGGCGGCCCCGGCCTCCCTCCCGGGGCGCGGCCCCACGGGCAGAGAAGGGTGGTGAGCTCCGAGGGGTCTGCGGGTGGCCGAGCTTCGAGCCCACTGCGTCCCCGAAAGCAAACCGCTCAAGTTTGATGGAGTCTTGTGGTTTTCTTCGCTATAGTCCTAGAGCCCTCACTTGAGTCATTGTGCTGCACAAGTTTCCTCCTCTTCCCCGCCCCCAGCCCCCAACTCTGCTGCGGTGGGTTAGGTGGGAGTATTTGCGGGATTTCTCTCTGGGTTCCTTTTGTAATTCTTTCTCAGAAGAAGGGGTGTGTGTGTGTGTGTTTAATTGGTTTCATTTAATTGCAGGATTTTGTAGCTAAATGCACTGAGGGTAAAGTTTTTTTTTTCCTTTTTTTTTTTGAGCCATTTCAACAGTGTCTCATTCTTGCATAGTTAGTCTGCAGCTGGGTTTTTGGCAGTGAGACTAAGATAATAGTAATATTGTAGTAATTATGGGAACTGGTTGAAATACGTTCAAGCTGAAGGCAGTGCAAGAGTTTGGGGATTTGTATTTAAGACTTGACCATCACTGGGATTTTTACTTAGAATGTAAACATTTTCATGGTTGGAAAAACAGACCATTACTATTTGAAATGAAATACCAGAGCCTCAACCTTAATATTTATTTGTAAAACGGGTAATGAAAATAGTCTCCTCTTCGAAAGAGATTTGAGCACTCTGATTAGTTGTCCTGTGTTTGAAAAACCTCTGAAAATTGGGACGCAGATGTGTGAATGAACTAATTAAAAGATACATAAAAATACTCAACTTTTTTTGAGATATTTTCATCCAGTTGTACTATTGACTTAATTCAAAAAACACTGGGATATTCAAACAGGAAACTTTTAAAGGACGTTTGTTTTCCAGTATTTTATGGCTTTAATTGTTTTACATTTGTTTCTATGCTTAGTGAGGAAAAACTAGCTGAACATACCATCTCTTTTGAACACTTTGGTTTACTAAATGTTGCAGAAATATCAAGATCAATATTCTCTAAAGAATTTCTTTCAGGTCACTATCAAATAATCCAGTTTTATAATGAACACGGGCAAAGATTATTTAAAACACGTGTTCCCTTTTAAAGGCACCCACAGTCACATAAGACTTAGTATAGACACTGATTAGAAGGACCTATACATCGGATTCAGAGGTGATAGATACATCAAGAAGCAAATACTTGGATAAGTAAACACATTGAATTCAAACTTAGTTTTTACAGAATACAGGGGCAAATTCCCTAGAGGACATAGGACTTAAAAAGCCTCTTTTGAGGCTGGCAGCCCATAGAAAGTGAATAATTATTGGGAGTGGAGTTCTATAAATGCAGCAGTGAAGATCATTAGAAGGTTTTTTCTTTTCTTTTTTTTGAGACAGTTTCACTCTGTTGCCCAGGCTAGAGTGCCGTGGCGTCAGCCTAGCTCACAGCAACCTCAAACTCCTGGGCTCAAGCAATCCTCCTGCCTCAGCCTCCTGAAGAGCTAGGACATCAGGCATGCGACACCATGCCCGGCTAATTTTTTCTATATTTTTAGTTGTCTGGTTAATTTCTTTCTATTTTTTAGTAGAGACGGGGTCTCACTCTTGCTCAGGCTGGTCTCGAACACCTGAGCTCAAATGATCCTCCCGCCTCAGCCTCCCAGAGTGTTAAGATTACAGGCATGAGCCACTGCGCCCAGCCATTAGAATGTTTTTTAACTAAAATAGTTTTTAATTAAAATTCTTTATGAAAAGCCCCATGCCTATTGTTGGAAATTACATAACTTATCCCTCAATCCTCAAAACCATGTTCTTTAGTTTGATAGCTTTCCTTGCCAAGAAATTGGAGAAATTGTCTAACTATAATAAGAAAATTCTATTGTTAAAAGTAGCCTCTTAAAAAATATTGATTAGCTCATGTGGAAAAAATTATATTCTATAATGTGGTAAAAAATAATTTTGAAAATGGCTGTCCTTTCTTGGATGCTAATTTGATTTAGAGAGGTAGGATCTTAGTTCACATCTCTAAAGATTTTGGAAAAATTTTCTACTCTATTTTGTGGTGTTATAGTTTTTATAAAATAAAATTGTCTTAAGGGTTACAAAAGATGCAGTTCAAATTGTTATACAACTGTAAATCTGTCAGTTTTGAAATTAGACATTTTCAGTTAGATACGTCCTAAACTGACCTAGATTTAGACCTGGATTAATTCTTGTTTTAAACTGCAATAACAAAGTTCTGTTTTTAAAAACCACATTTGTGAAGTGAATTATTTTTGCTAGTAAAATCTGAGAACAGTTTAGTTTCTGTAGTACAGGCATATCTTGGAGATATTGTGGGTTTGGTTCCAATTGTGGGTTTAGGTCCAGAATACCTCAACAAAGCGAATTATCACAGTAAAACAAGTCACACGAATGTGTTTCCCATTGCATATGAAAGTTATATTTACACTATAGTGTATTAAGTGTGCAATAACATTATGTTAAGCAAAACAATGTACAATCTTAATTTAAAAATACTTTATTGCTGAAAAATGCAGACTGTCATCTGAGCCTTCAGCAAGTTGTAATCTTTCTGCTGTTGGAAAGTCTTGCCTCAATGTTGATGGCTGCTGACTGACCAAGGTAGTGGTTGCTGAAGATTGGGGCGGTTGTGGCAATTTCTTAGATAACAACGAAGTTTGCCTTATCTATCATCTCCCTTCCATGAAAGATTTCTCTGTAGTGTGGGATGCTAATTGATAGCATTTTACCCACAGTAGAACTTTCAAAATTGGAGTCAGTCCTCTCAAACCCTGCTGCTGCTTTATCAACTAAGTTTATGTAATATTCTAAATCCTCTGTTGTCATTTCAACAATGTTGACAGGATCTTTAGCAGGAATAGATTCCATCTCAAGAAACCACTTTTTTTGCTCACCTGTAAGAAACAACTCCTCATGTGTTCAAGTTTGATGATGAGATTGCAACAATTCAGTCGCATCTTCAGGCTCCACTTCTAGTTCTCTTGCTCTTTCCAACACATCTGCAGTGACTTATGCCCTTGAAGTCTTGAGCCCCTCAAAGTTATCCATGAGGGTTGGAATCAATCTCTTTCAGACTCCTGTTAATGGTAGTATTTTGACCTCCTCCCATGAATCATGAATGTTAATGGCATCTAGAATGGTAAATGCTTTCCAGAAGGTTTTCAATGTACTTTACTGAGATTCCATCAGAGGAATCACTATCTACAGCAGTTACAGCCTTATGAAATATATTTGTTAAGAATAAGACTTGAAAGTCAAAATTACTCCTTGATCCCTGGGCTGCAGAATGGATGTTGTTAGCAGGCATGAAAACTTTCATTTCCTTGTACATCGCATCTCAGTCAAAGCTCTTGTGTGAACAGGTGCATTGTCAATGAGCAGTAATCTTTTGAAAGGAATCTTTTTTTTCTGAGCAGTAGGTCTCGACAGTGGGCTTAAAATATTGAGTAAACTACTGAAAACATATGTGCTGTCATCCAGGCTTGTTTGTTCCATTTCTGTAGCACAGGCAGAGTAGATTTAGCATCATTCTTAAGGACCCTGGGATTTTTGGAATGGTAGATGAGCATTGGCTTCAGCTGCGTTATCCCCTAACAGGAGTCCTTTGAAGCTTTGAAGCCAGGCATTGACTTCACTTCTCGAGCCAGGAAAGTCCTAGATGGCATTTTCTTCCAGTAGAAGGCTGTTTCATCTACACTGAAAATGTGGTGGTAGCATAGCCACCTTCATCAGTGATGTTAGCTACATCTTCTGGATAACTTGTTAAAGCTTCTTCATCAGCACTTGCTGCTTCACTTTGCACTTTTGTGTTATGGAGATGACTTCTTTCCTTTGACCTCATGAACCAACCTCTGGTAGCTTCTAGCTTTTTTTCTGTAGCTTCCTCACCTCTCTCAGCCTTCACAGAATTGAAGAGAGAGGCCTTGTTCTGGATTAGGCTGTGGCTTAAGGGAGTATTGTGGCTGGTTTGATCTTCTGTCCAGACCACTAAGACTTTCTCCATATCGGCAGTGAGGCTATTTTGCTTTATTATCATTTTTGTGTTCACTGGAGTAGCACTTATATTTCCTTCAAGAACTTTTCCTTTGCATTGGTAACTTCGCTGTTTGTGTAAGAGGCCTAGCTTTTGGCTTTTCTTGGCTTTCGACATGCCTTCTTCACTAAGCTTAATTATTTCTAGGTTTTGATTTAAAGTGGGAGAGGTAAAAAAAAAAAATAAAGTGGGAGAGATAGGACTCTTCCTTTCTCTTGAACACTTAAAGGGCATTGTAGGGTTATTAATTGGCCGAATTTCAATATTTTTTTGTCTTGGGGAATAAGAACGCCCCAGGAGAGGGAGAGAAAGGGGGAACAGCTCCTGGTTGTTACAGCAGTCAGAACATGCACAACATTTATTAAGTTTGCTGTGTTATATAGGTGCAGTTCATGGTGTCCCAAAACAATTACAACAGTAACATCAAAGATCGCTGATCGGCCGGGCACAGTGGCTCACGCCTATAATCCTAGCACTTGGGAGGCCGAGGCGGGCGGATTGTTTGAGCTCTGGAGTTCGAGACCAGCCTGAGCAAGAGCGAGACCCCTGTCTCTACTAAAAATAGAAAGAAATGATCTGGCCAACTAAAAATATATGTAGAAAAAATTAGCCGGGCATGGTGGCGCATGCCTGTAGTCCCAGCTACTGGGGAGGCTGAGGCAGGATCGATTAAGCCCAGGAGTTTGAGGTTGCTGTGAGCTAGACTGACGCCACGGCACTCACTCTAGCCCGGGCAACAAAGCAAGACTCTGTCTCAAAAAAAAAAAAAAGATCACTGATCACAGATCACTGTAACATATAATAATAATGGAAAAGTTTGAAATATTGCGAGAATTACCAAATGTGACATAGAGACACAAAGTGAACATATGTTGGAAAAATAGCCCTGATAGACTTGCTTGAGGCAGGATTGCCACAGACCTTCTTCAGCTTGTAAAAAACGCACTGTGAAGAGAGCAGTAAAGTGAAGCACAATAAAATGAGGTATGCCTATACTTTATTTTGCTTCAAGCTCCAGTTTAAGAACACATTTTCAGTGTGTTCTGAGGGACACTGAGGTGGGAGGATTGCTTGAGTCTAGTAGTTCTGGGCTGTAGTGTGCAATGCCAATCAGATGTCTGCACTTCGTTTGGCATCAGTATAGTAACTTCCCCCAAGAGGGGGGACCACTGGGTTGCTTAAGGAGGGGTGAATTGACCCAGGTTGGAAATAGAGCAGGTGAAAACGCCCCTGTTGATTATTAGTGGGATTGCACCTGTGACTAGCCACTGCACTCCGGCCTGAGCAACAGTGAGACCCTGTCTCTTGAAAACACATTTTTAAAAAAATTTTGTTTATTTATTTAGACATGGTCTCACTCTGTTGCCCAGGCTGGAATGCAGTGGTGCGATCCTAGCTCCCTGCAACCTCAAAATCCTGGGCTCAAGTGATCCTCCTGCCTCAGCCTCTGGGGGTAGGGTTGTGGGGACAACACATTCTCACCACCATTTCCCCTTACTAAAGTTTCTTAAGTAATTAGCAATAACTTGCTGTGGGGGTCTTTGAGAATTTTTACCGAAAGCTGTATAAATTATTTAAAATGCAAGTTTTAAGTGACCTTACTTGAATCAATAGTAATATACTTCAGGAAGTTTATGAATGCATCTGAGCATCCAAATGTTGCTTATCAATCCTGAGACTGGGATGGAAAATGGTGAAAAGCAGTTTCAGCTTGTCCTTTGGTGCACCTGCGGCTTACTGATCTCATCACACTGCATTGGGAAGTTATTTTTTGACCTCTCTTCTGTAAATTGTTCTTAATAGTGGATTATTTGAGCCTTTTCTTGCTTTTTCTTTCTATGGACATTTTGGGAAAGGTTAATTTCCTTTATTTCATGACTACCAAAAGGCAGCCTAGTGCAAGAGAAATGACATTTGTGTCTACCAGTTTCTGGTATTGATTTCTAGGAATTGTGCCAAATTTTATTCAAAACTGCTTAAATGTGTTTCTGATTATAAAGCAGTAGAGGAACCCCCTCTGTATCTATAACAGTTTTTTTAGTGGGTTCTATGATGGAAATAAAATTCAGATAAACATACATGTTTCAACTTTCAGTTTAAATGGAATTTCCAGCAATGCTGTTAATTATAGCTTGATTTGCATAAACACTAATGAAATGGTTTATAGACAAAAGTAGGAAATAGATGTTTTTGCCTTTATGGCACTATTTCCGGTCTTTAGCAGTTGGAAGCTTCAGAAAAGCACTAGTTGTATCACCACAAAGTTTACCTTTTTTTTTTTTTTTTTTTTTTTAAAGACAATGTCTTGGTCTGTTACCCAGGCTAGAGTGCATGCAGTGGTGTCATCATAGTTCACTGCAGCCTCAAACTCCCAGGCTCAAGCAATACTCCTGCGTCAGCCTCCGGAATAGCTGGGTCTATAGGTCTATGCCACCACACCTGGCTAATTTTCTATTTTTTGTAGAGGTGAGGTCTCACTGTGTTGCTCAGACTGGTCTTGAACCCCTGGCCTCAAGCAGTTCTCCCACCTGGGCCTCCCAAAGTGCTAGGATTATAGGCGTGAGCCATTGTGCCCAGCTTCACATGTTTACCTATTTTTAAGAACACGAAGGTGTTTCCTTACAAACTTTAATTAAATTTTATCTATTTAATTAAAACATAATCCTAGCTAAATCTTACTGATATGTTTCCATTTACTATAAACTCATTTTTCAGAAACAAATGACTAAAATCATACAGTTGAATTTTATCCAACAATAGGTTAAGAAGAATAACATTTACTGGGCACCCACGTGGGTAACAAGTGTTATTGGTGTTATTGTCTTTTTATAGGTAAATTATATCTGGGACAGCCTCTGTACTGTTTCATTTGTTACACACCACGTGCCAAACCTGAGCTGAGTGTTATAATGCTTTATCTCCTTTATTCCTCAGGAGAACTGTTGAATTGTAGGTGCTATTTATATCCTCATTTTACAGATGAAACGCTGGAAGTTTAGAATTAGAGTAGCTCGCCCAGGGTCACTCAGCTCACAAGTGGTGGATCCTGGGCAGCCAGCTCCTAACAGCATGTGGCCTCCGGGACTGGAAAAGTCACAGTAGTCTTAATACTTAACCCAGTTTCCTGAAGTAGGAGTAAGTAGTATGCAAGTATAAATTACTGTGCCTGGAAAGTTTTAAGTAATGCCGTTTTCTGTTTGAATCTGACACTTTGAGAACATGAAATTGTGATCTGGCCAACATAGTATTAACAAGCATTTTAATGACTGTATCACAATTGTTTATTTTGTTTTTTAGTATTAACCTGCTTAATTATCTGAATCAATTCAGAATTAAATAAAAATATATAATGACTGGAGCACTGGTTGATGCTTCTTATTTGCCAGAGGACATGCTTTAGTAATCTCCACGTTTTCCATTGGTGATTTTTCTTGGGATGGTGTTTATGATGGGAACGCAGTTCTGTAGGAAGCAAGGAAAAAAATTGCATATTTCTCCTCACACAGGTTGAGCCCCTTGTGGTAAATCCTAGCATTTATAATCTCTAACAAATTCCTGCTCTATAAATGTTTCTGAAATGAATGTATTCATTTTCACCAATTTAGAATTTTCCATCCTGCTTTTAAGACTTGACATACTCTCTACTCCATTATTTGGGACCAGTGGATCAAAACCAAAGCTCAGAAGAACCTAAAAAGTCATGTTTATGGATTGTTTATGCCTAGGATCTCTTTTCTGCACCCATATTCTTTATTAAAATTCCTGCATTTTGTGGTTTGGATTCTGCTGTGACCCGTAGATGCTTGTTGTGTCTACTTCTCTCTTGACCAAAGCACTATACCTTTGCTGGACTGATGAAAGAGCTTAATGCCTTTTTTTTTTTTTTTTTTTTTGAGACAGAGTCTCTCTCTGTTGCCCGGGCTAGAGGGCCAGAGTGCCGTGGAGTCAGCCTAGCTCACAGCAACCTCAAACTCCTGGGCTCAAGTGATCCTCCTGCCTCAGCCTCCCGAGTAGCTGGGACTACAGGCATGTGCCACCATGCCCGGCTAATTTTTTTCTATATATTTTTAGCTGTCCAGATCATTTCTTTCCATTTTTAGTAGAGATGGGGTCTCGCTCTTGCTCAGGCTGGTCTCGAACTCCTGACCTCGAGCGATCCTCCCGCCTTGGCCTCCCATAGTGCTAGGATTACAGGCGTGAGCCACTGCACCTGGCCTTAATGGTTTTATATGTTATGTATTTTTTAGGGATTGTGTGTTGTCATGTGAGAATGTAAGCTCTGTGAGGGCAGAAACTTGGTTTTATACACTATTGAAACTCTAGTGTCTGACATAATAGTATTTATTGAGTAAGTCAGTGAAAGAACCCAGGCACATTTATTATTGGAGAACTGTTTGTTGTGTCAGTCAGCTGTCTGTTGTTGCCTTGGTAAAGAATATCATTTAAAAACACATAGGAGACTTAATACCAGGGAAGAAAGAACTAGGATTATCTGTGTTTTTACCTTTGTCTCCTTTATTTTTAAATAACTACTGTCATCAGACTTGGGCCAGGAAAAAAATACTGCTCTGCCCCTTTACAGTTTTGAAATTTTCTTTTTTTCTAGAAGTCAATCCTGTAGGAATTGATCTTGTGTTCATTAGGATTTATTCTGAGTTCTGAAGACACATAAAATTGCTCAAGGTGACACAAAATGAGTAGGATTTTTGATTACTGATACAGAAGCTCTAGTATATCTTTTAGTAATCAGCTGGATTCACTCGATGCCTTACAAGGTTTTAACATTATGCACCGAAACCATTTGAAAGAACCATCTTCCTCATACTGAAGTGCCAATTATACAATATGCCAGCTCATCCTTGACCTTGTTCAAAGAGTCTTTTACTGCCATGCTACTGTTCAGATAAAATATTTTGAAAGTGACAGGTCAAAATACCCTCACTCAAGTAAGGATAGTCAACATTTGGGTACAAAATCTCTTCCTTCCTGAGATTTTGGAGTTTGCTTCTCCTTGGTGTTCCTGTATAGTCTTGCTATATTGTGAGGGGGTAACTCATACACACACATTCCAGCAAACTCCAGGACGTTTTCAATGTTTCACAAAGTAGTAACAGGACTGCAGCATCACCATCATCTAGATGTTTGCCAGAAATGCAAGTGAGCCCCTACCTCTGACCTGCTGAATCAAACTCTGGGGGTGGGACCCAGTGCTTTGATGCATGCTAATGTTTGTGAACCACTGCTTTAGAGTTTTCAGATAAATGAAGGTCATAGCAGACAAAAATCAGTCTTGAGATATGTGTGTGATCTCTTCTTGACTGCTTCATTTTGCTAGAGAGATTGCCCTTACTTCAGGAATCTAAATATGTTAGGATTTTCAGAATCTTGGGAAGACCTCACAGCTACTTTTGTTTAGGGATTTTGATGTTTTATGCTGAGGTTGCTTAATTCTTTTGAATCCTGGTTTGAAGTTTAAATGAACAATATTACGCTGAAATAGTTTGAATGGATCCTGGATTTGTGGCTTTTGGCAAATAGCTGGATAGTGGATACATATTAGTGCTTAAGGCAGAAATTCCTTAGTGGTTTTGTTTTGGTGCTGAAAAGTTGGTTAGCATGTACTAGTGTTGGTGGTTGCCAAGTCTTGGGGTGATGACTAATGAAGCTGCATTTCGTGAACTGATTTTTATGCCTAGTATTGAGTTTTTATCTAAATTTAATACGTTCTTTGGTCCTTTCCATTTTTCCTAAGAAAAAGGCTAAATAAAAGTCTATAAAGATGAAATTGGTGATGTGCCTTGTATCTATTATGTCTTATGCAAAATTAGATGTATTGCTTGGCAAAGAGAATATTGTAAGCTCAGGGACAGGGATTCTATATTATTCTTTAAGCATATTTGAGGCCCACCCCCGTTTGCTCATACAACTATTGTAGGTGGTTAGTAAGTAATTTGTTTAATGAATGAAGAAGAGTCCCCTTTTGCCAAGGTTCTCTGGGTTATCAGTGTGTTGGTAATTGAGGAATAGAGGTAAATGAGAGTACTGAAAAAAGTTTCAGAAAAGATTTGAAGGGAATCAAGTAAAAAGACTAAAGTGAATGGCTTTGTGGAGGTTTTGTTGTAAGGGGTGTTTAAATATATCAGAGTTGTTACAAAGATAGAGAAGAGTTAGAGATAAACTGATGAAATTAATCTCAAAACAATGAGAAGAATGTTTCCATGTGAATTTCCCCCATCATCAACTGTGCAGCTTAATGAAAGCAAAAATAATATAAATTAGATAGTGGGGAAAAGCTATCTGGAAGAATTACTTTCTCCTCAAAATTGGTCAAGTGGAGTTATAATTTATAGTCAGTTACAGACAATAACCAGTATTAAATGTACTTCTAAGAGTGCTTGGCCTAGAGTAGCTTTTCAATAAATGTTAGTAAATGATTCTCCTGTTACTTGTCACTACAAAGTTAGGCTCCAGCCACTGGCCATTCTTCTCTTATTACTTCTTCAGCACGGCTCCCTCTTTGGTCTTGTTTTTTTAAGTACATTTACTGGCCATTTGGATATTTTTCTATTAGGTCTTCTGTTTTTTTTTTCTTCTTTGATTTGTAGCTTCTTTATATATTCAGAATACATGTCCTTTGTTATATATTTTGCCACTATCTCCTCCCGCTTTGTGGTGTTTAGTTTCACTGACTCTTAATGACGTTTTTGGGATAAACAGAAGTTTAATGTAGTCCAGTTTATTGGTCTTTTCCTTTATAGTTAGTGCTTTTTGTGTCTTTCCTACCCTGAGGTCATGAACTAATTCCTCTGTTATTTTCTAAGTGTTTTACAATTTTGCCTTTCATCTTTAACTTACAGTTTACTTGGAATTGGTTTTGGTGTATAGAATAAAGAAGGGCCAGTTTTATTAAACGTGGACATCTAGTTGTCTCAACACCATTTACTGAAAAGAGTATCTTTTTCTCTGAAGTTCTATGATGCTGCCTTTGTTGTAAATCAGGGGTCTATATATGTGTGTGTCTGTTTTTAGACTCTATTTGATTTCACTAGTACTAAGTTGTTTAGATTATTATAGCTTTATGTTTAGGAAGAGCTCAAACTGTGCTTTTCCTGTGCTCGAAAATCAGCACAGAAGATGGCCTTTTTTTTTCTTTTTGAGACAGGGTCTTGCTTGTCTTCCAGGCTAGAGTGCAGTGGCATTATCATATGTCACTGCACCCTCAAACTTCTGGGCTCAAGCAGTCATCCTGCATCAGCCTCCCAAGTAGCTGGGACTTCAGGCATGTGCCACCATGCTCTCCAGCTTTTCTATTTTTTGTAGAGACAGGGTCTTGCTCTTGCTCAGGCTGGTGTCAAAGTCCTGGCTTCAGGCGATCGTCCTGCCTTGGCCTCCCAAAGTGCTAAAATGACAGGTGGGAGCCACCATGTCTGGTGGACATGGAAGACTTTCGTGACCCTAAAATACATGGGGGTTTCTCCCCACCAGTTAGCAAGCAAGCAAGCAGTTCTGCAGCGGACACCAGCTGGGTGTCCTCCAATTCAATTCCAACACTATGTACCTGGAAATAGTGTCAGATCCCACAGGTCAAGGGTTTGGTCCCCAAGACTCCCCCACCTCCTTCACACATGAGTCACAGGTCTGAGCCTCCAGAAGTCCTGACTGACTGGCTTCAAGTTTGGGTTCCCATAATCTCCTCTTTGAGTTCGATTAATTTGCTGGAGTGGCTCACAGAACTCAGGGGAGCATGTTTATTGTTTTATTCTAAAGGATATTACAAAGGATACAGGTGAAGAGACGGGCAGGGTGAGGTATGGGGGAAGTGGTGGAGCTTCCATACCCTCCATGATTGCCCCACCTTCCAGGAACTTTCACAAGTTCAGCTATCCAGAAGCTCTCTATGCCTTGTCCTCTTGAGTTGTTATGGAGCCTTCATTATGCAGGCATGATTGATTAAATCATTGGCCTTTGGTGATCAGCCTGACCTTTAGCCCCTCTTCCCTTCTCAGAGGTTGGGTCTTTCTGGGTAGCAGGTCCATCCTGAAGCTATTAGTCAATATTAGCATACAAAAGGACATCACTTTGGAGATTGCAAGGATTTTAGGAGTTGTATGCCAGGAAACCAAATACATGTTTCACAACATCACACTTTATAATAAGTCTTATTGTGAAACTCTTCTCAGTTGATTCTCTTACATGGTACCTTGACTATTCTTGACCCTTTGTAGATCTGTATATGTTTTGGAATTATTTGTCAGCTTCCAAAATAATTCTTCCAGATGTTTGGTATTACATTGAATGTATAAACCTATTTGTGGAGAATTGTTTCCAGTTTTGGGTTATTACAAATAAAGTCTTATGAATATTTTTGGACATAGGCTTTCATGTCTCTTGGGAATGATTGGCCCTAGGGACTGGAATGGCTGGATCATTTGGTATGTATATGTGTAACTTTTTAAGAAGGTGTGAAACTGTCTTCTAGAGTGTTTGTACCATTTTACATTCCTAGCAGCCCTGTATGAGAGTTCTGATTGTTCTACATCATTAGGACAATGATTGGTGTGATCAGTCTTGGTAAATTTTAGACATTTTAATAGGTTTGTAATGGTATTTCATTGTGGTTTTACTTTGCATTTCCCAAAGGACTAATAGTGTTGAACATCTTTTCATATGGTTATTTACCATCCATGTATCTTCTTTGGTCAAATGTTCAAATCTTTTGCCCATTTGAAAAGTTGTTTTCCAATTTTTGTTGGGTTTTGAGAGTTCTCTATATATTCTGGATACAAGTCCTTTATCAGATACATACTATACTTTTCTCCCAGGTTGTGGCTTGATTTTACATTCTCTTATCAGTATCTTGAAAAGCAAAAGTTACACATTTTGATGGTTTCTCACTTATGAGTTCTATGGGTTGTGGTTTTTGGTGTCCTGTTTAGGAATTGTTTAATCCTAGGCCACAAAGGTTTTCTTCTGTTTTTTTCCCCTAGAAGTTTTGGAGTTTTAGGTTTTACATTTAGATCTATGATTCATTTTGAGTTAGTTTTTGTTTACAGGATAAGATATGGATCCAGATGATTTGTAGGACTCTTGAGGCCTAGAATGAAGGTAGCTTCCTTTAGAGAACACTTGTTTTTGCTTCAGCCAGTCTGAGATCACCTTAAGCCAAATTTTCACCTTGGCTTGAGGTTCTTTGGACCACCCAGAGCTGTAACTCTAATGGAGAGATGGTTCACTTCTGGTTTATCCTTAGGTGTGTAGCCTTTGGGGTCTTGCTTACTGTGGTAGCGTTTCTGGTTATATGCTTTGGAGAACGCAACCTTTGATTCCTGTCCTTCCCTGCACTGTGGTAAAAATGGCAGTTGAACATTTTCAGAACTGGCAAATGCCTTCTGGGCAAAGGTGGTTTCTGTGCATGTTTGTCTTTTTGGGTTCCTGGTTTCCGTTTAATTTTGACCTTGTATTTCCTTCTTGTCTTTTCAGTTTCTGGTTGGTTTTAAGATTTTAAAAATATTCTATCCATCTTTTTTAGTCTTTTTCAGGAGGAGGATTGGACCATACAACATAGCCTGCAGTTAAGAAGCCAAGGAAAATTCCTTTTCACTCTAGTGTCTAGACCTGAACCTGATGTCTGAGACGGTAGCCACTAGCCACATGTGGCTATTTAAATTGAAATTAATTACAGTTAAATGAAATTAAAAGTCCCGTTCCTCAGTCACACTAGACCCATTTCAGGTGCTCTGTAGCTACATGTGGCTAGTGGCTACCACACTGGACAATGTGTGTACAGAACATTTTCATCATTGCAGAAACTTCTATTGGATAAGTGCTGGCTACAGTATGAAACTGTCATCAGGGACTTGCACTGTTACACAGATCTGCATTTGAGAACCACTAATATGGGTATCCTTGCTGTTTAAAGTTTGAATTTTTTTTTGGAATCTCTACAGCTGGACAAATGATGGAGCTACTTTAATAGGCTTATTGTGAAACCTATCCCTAAGGTACAGTGTGGGTTCTCAGACTGGTTTAGGTGGTGAAATGTGAAGCTGTGGTATACTGAATAGAAAACCATTACATATTGCTATTTTAACTTACGTAGACCTGTCAGATTTAACTGATAGTTTTAGTGGAAACATTTATTGTGTGTTGATCTGTGTCTCAGACCCAGTGGCTCCCACCGCTCCTGCCTGCACATCCCACCATCCCTGTCCTCAGCCTGTCACAGTGCTGTGCAAGGCTGCAAGGCACTGCCGGGACTGGCAGGAGGACCACAGCACCCACTGTTGAGGGACAATAGGAATTAGTTTGGTGAAGTGAGGAAGATTGGAGGGAAAGTTCTAGGGAGAAGAAGAGCACAGGCAGAGCCTAGATGTTGGTGGGAACTTGCAGAAATTAGTTTAATGCATCTTAAATTTGATTTCTAGCATCAAGAGAGGTAGCAGAAACCACAGATTTAAGAAAATGTCACGAGAGGAAAACCTACGCCAGGATATTCCATTCATTCACTCAATGTAGGGACCTCTTTAGCTCACAGGGCACCAGTGTTTTAAGAATATGTCCACAGTTGTTAGGATCAGAAGACAAGCCTGAACCAGTCTCAGCTGTCCCTTTCTGCTTACTTAACCATGCTCTGGATTTCGCCTGATAGTTCCTGGGCACATTTCAAGGAACTTGGGGAATGTTGGCTATAGCCATTGCCTTGTTGTGTATTACTCTTGGAGGAAGGGTTCAGATGTGTCAGTAAGTTGGGCTGTTCAAGAGGGGAGGTAAAGATAGAATGGGACTAAGGATGGGCATAGGGGAAAGGTCAGGCCACTTTTCATGGCCACCTGGGGAATGGCCTGCCAGCATTTCTCTACCTTCAGGTTTGGGATCACAGCTTAGTTTTGTGGTACCAGGATACGTATTTGAACTAGATAAACTACCTCAAAATAGAGTGTATGCAGGTACTATATCAAGTTTTCTCAAACGTTAATGTGTACTTATATTACCTCAGGGCTCTTGTTAGATCTTAGGTTCTAATTCAGTCTATTTGGGGAGGGCTCAGACTTGCATTTCTAGCAAGTTCCCAGGTAATGCTAGTGCTGGTGGTCTATGGACCCCATTTTGAGTAGCAAGACATTGGTTTTCAAAGTATGGTCATAAGATGGCACTGAGTCTCAATTTGAAAGTAACCATTGTGGAGTGAGATGGTTAAGGGCATGACGTTGGTGTCAGAATCCTTGCTCTGTGATCCTGGGTTCATATGTTAACTTTTCCAATCTCCATTTCCTTGCATGGCACTATGATTGCACTAGTCTTATTAAATGTTTCAGGAAAGATAATAGTTATTAAATGTTTCTAGGTTACCCCAGAGTTTAGAAAACCAAAACCAAACCAAAACCAAAAATAAAAGTTTGCCAATTTTCAAGGTATTCAATTCTTCCTGCATCTTTGTTCAATTTGTAAAATTGCGGCATAAATAGAATGGGATGTTTGTGTTCATTTGCTGCTTTATACACGGGAAAAAGAGAGGCGCAGCTTTCCTTCCTGCCTGCCTTCCTATAAGGGCTGGGACAGTGATGAACCAGCCTTCCTATGCCGGCAGAGTATTCCACCATCCATCTTCATAAAGACTGGCACGTGGACAAGTTTACTAGTTACAAAGCCTTTCTTAAACATTAAATTAGAGAAGTAGGTATTTGTATTGGGGCTTCAACAAGGACTCAGAAGACTTCATAATACAATACAACTTCATAGTTTTCGTTTAGATGAATGTCCTTTCATTTTCTTAGGCCATTGATGAAAGCCTTAATACAGATTTTTAAAAGCATCTTTGTTTTTTTAGTTGCCAGTAGTAAGGATGATGGAAAACTATATTTCGTACTAAGGGTTTTGAAAGATACATAAATGAGAATTGTATGACTTTTCTATTAAATACTCATTTAATAGAAAATTAATAATTAAAATATATATCTTCAATTTTATTTTAAAACTATGAGTTTTCAGACCTATGTAAAACCAGAATGTTATAACGAATTCCCTGTGTATTTTTTACCACCTTCAACCATTATCATTATTTAATTGTTAACTCTTTTCAAATGTAGCAGCAGTTCCTATTTAAGAAAGTCGTGAAGTCACTTGATTTGGGAACATACATGCTAACATTGGACAGCTGCTGAGATGTAACATAATTCATGACACATTTCTTATAAAAAGATAGGTAAGGAATTGAATGTAGCTCTGCTGCTTTTTTAAGATTCTGCAGTGAGTGGGTGATGCAGCTGGCTGTCCAGTATGTTAATGATCCAGTGGCTCCACAGACTTGGAGCCCTTAGCTAGGTTTGTTTCTTTCCTTCCTTTCCTGTCCTGTCCTTAATTAAAACTGTACTTGAGTCAAAATAAACTGTAGCCTGCTTTGCTTTGCTTTGCTTTGCTTTGCTATAGTGGTTTAATGCTCCTGATTGCAGTACGTGTCTGTTTTTAAAACTGAGTCATTAGGATAGAGAAGAAGTGTGGAGCTTTAATAGGGCAATATTTATCAGAGAAATATGCTTGATATGTTTTCAAAAAATCATTTTATTAAACTCTGAAGACATATAAAAGGTCATATATAAAATGTGTGTAAGGTATAGATTCTGAGAACTAGAGGAAGAATACCCAAGTTAGCCTGGGCTAAGTTCCCAGTTATGCTCTAGGTAAGGAGCCAGCAAACTTTCTTTTTAAAAGGCCGGACAGTAAACATTTTAGGCTTTGTGGGCTAACTGTGACAAAAGTACTTAGTTCTGTTGCTATAGGGCAAAAGCAGCCATGGACAGTATGTAAAGGAATGAGCTGCCTGTGTCCAGTACAACTTTATTTCTAGACATAGAAATTTTTTTTTTGTAATTGCAAATTTGTCAGTTGTGTTGATGATCAGTACAGACATTTCAGTTTGTACACAATTCTTAAAAATGCATACCAAAAATCTAAAAAGCCATTTATTGTAATTCTTTTTTAAACAGTTACTCCAGTGACTTTCCAGCTTAAAATTTGGAGGCAAATTTTCCTTAAGAGGATATCAAGTACCAGTATCTTCATATGTTGATAAGCTGTTACATAAGTCCCACCAATTTGTAATTTGTCATCATATATATAACATACTCAAATTTTCAATCTTTTGCAGCGCATTGACAAAGTTATTAGGAAAACAGGACTACCATGACCAAAGATGTTACAGAGTATACACAATTCTTATAGGAGAGCCATGATCAAGGAGTGGTTTTCTTTAGGAAACAAGTCTACTAAAAAACAACAGGGGAATAGAAGTAATTCAAAATGTTTAAGACATTAAATGCAGGCTTGTGACTCCACATTGCCATTTAGTATGCTCTGTATTATAGGATATAAAAACTAACCCCCATCTTTGGAGTATTAAGCTGACACCCGAGACAGTCAAAGCCTCCCATAATTCAACATCCCACACTATTTTCTGGTTGTGCCAAAAAATTATCAGTGTATAATTTCACCTCTTAAAAAAAAACATTTACCCTTAAAAAATGGGATGAGTTGGGATTCCTTCCTTAAAAATGTTTCTAGAGCTACTAAAAAAACTTGCATTTCCAAAATAGTTGATAAAAATATTCCTCTGGATTGTGCAAGAAGGGAGATAAGGACCACTATAAAACACGGTGTATGATACTAATCAAACTTGGCTTCTCTCTCTCCAGCTTCAGCAGAGACTGGACTCTTCCTCAGTTTTACTTTCTCCATGTTCTATAGGTAAATCTTTAGTTTCTTGGTTAGCCACTTCCTCCTGTTTTTCCTTTGCTTCCTTTTTCCCTTTTGGTTGCACTTTTTTGTCTGAAGATTTATCCTTTGCCATTGCCTTTTTTGGTTTTATTTCCACTTTTGCCGCAGCAGGTTTAGCTGACAACCGCACGGATCACTTTCTGGACTCTTCCTTCACCACACCTTCAGCCAAGCTGACCTCCCTCTTGGGCATCTTGGTGGTGGGGAGGGCACATGCTGGGTGCCTGTGGGCTGCAGTGCACCATGGCCAGAGAGCCTTCTTGAAGCTGGTCTGCCTGGCCATTGCCCACCGCCCAAGCTGCTGAGCAGAAATTTGAATTTCATATAATTTTCACATGCTGTGGAACATTCTTTTAATTTCTTTAATCATGTACCATTCTTAGCTCATGGGTTGTAACAAAAACAAATGGGGCCAAAGTGGCCTGTAGGTGGTAGTTTGCTGCTCTGGTATAGAGGGTAATAACAGCAAACCGCGTGCACCTACTGCCCAACCTAAACAGTGGGGCACCCCATTACTGTCCACGGCCCACCCATGTGTGCTCCCGGGTCACATCCCCTTCCCTCCTCTGTCAGAGGTGGCTCTGACCCCCTCTTCATGTTAGTGCCACTGTGTTCATGAAGCCTGTGTCACCTCTTCATTCTTCTACAAGCCATTTTCACCATCGGATATTGTTTGTATTTCATTTTTTAGTTTCTTTCTCACTTGGCTATGATGTAAATTCTATGAAGGCAAAATGTCTCTCTATTCACTGTTGTATCCCCAGTATTTAAAATAGCAGTCATTGAATGAATATTGTGTTTATAATTTTTTAGCTTTGTTTTGAGCTTTATATTAAGCTCAAAACATCACACGAGATGTTTTGTTATATGATACGCTTCCCCCCTCCACTCAGCTCTCTGATTCTGACTCATCTGAGGTGCTGTATATTGTTAGTGTTCATTCATTTTTCTCTGTTGTGTAATCTATTCTACAGTTGATGGGCATTTGGGTTGTTTCCAGTCTTTTGCTGCTACAAACACTGCTGCTCATGTATGAACACTCTTGTTGTCCATGGATGTGAATGTATCTAGCCTATATTTCTAGGAGTGTGATTGCTGGGTTAGTATTGAGCCTGACTACTGCCAAATTGCTTTCCATAGTAGTTGTACCAATTTAAATCCCCATTAATACAATGAGTCCTGGTTGCTCCACATCCTTATCAGTAATTTATTTTGTCTGACTTTTTTGCCATTCTTTTGGGTATGTCATGATATCTTATTGTGGCTTCAATTTGAACTTCCCTTACTACTAATGATGTTGAGCCTCTTTTAATATATTTGCCATCTGTTTTGTCTTCAATGAAGGACCTGTGAAGTCTTTGGCCTGATTTTCTTTTTCTCTCTTTTTTCTTACTGGCTTGTAGCTGTTCTTCATGTGTGGATTACAGTCCATCATTATATGTTATGAATATTTTCCAGTTTGTGGTTTGTCTTTTTACCTTTGAGGTGTCTTGGAACTAAAGTTCTTAATTTTAGTATAATAAACTTTATTAGTCTTTTCCTTTATGATTAAATTTTTTTCTTTTAGGAATCTTTGTTTATCTGAGGGCCAAGTTTTGATATGAAATATTTTTGTTTAGTTCATAAAGCATTTATTCCATTCAATAAATATTTAATATTGAGACATTTCCCCATTTCTAAGATTCCATCATTTTAAAGTGCTTTATAGATTGCAGACAAATGAAATTTTTCTCAGTGTATCTTGTGGCTTATTTCTAAAATTGGATTGTAGCCAGAAAACGTGTTCTATATGGTTCCAATTCTTTGAAATTAATGTTATCTTAAATAGACCATATTGTAGTTGAATTTGGCTAAGATCTTGATCCTAAGTCAGAAACTTTTGGACACTTAGCTACTTAAACTCCAGGTATGCATAATTTATACTTGATTATGGAAAAAGATTAGGCTAATAGATTATTAGGCTTTTTTTTTTAAAGTAGAATTTTTTATATTTCTTCTCTGCCTCTGGAAACACTTGTGTTGTTCCCTGGCTGAAGTTGAGGTGTTAATGTACATTATCAGCTTTTGGACTCTGTTCTACCCAAACTGAAGCTTAAAGACAAGTGACTACCTCAACTGCCAGTTTGTTTTAGCTTAGCTGACAGAAAAGGGGTTCATGCTGTGACTGCAGCTGCCTTCCTTTCAGTGGCATTTGTTAATTATGTTGTTTAATTTTGTGATGCTTTCTCAAGGACTGACTCTTAAAAAAAAAAAAAGCAAGAAAAAAAATTTTCAGTTCGTGGTTATTCCAAGACTTTTTAGCTTAGTGCTTATTTTGGGTGTCCATTTCACTCCCTCCCCCCTACCCCAGAAAGTAGCATTAACTTATCAAAGTTAAATGGTCAGAAGTTAAATTTTATTCCTCTCCTAAAGTCTCAGGCATTAGTAGTTAAAAGTGTCTAGGTATTGTTTTTGTGGAGAAGCAGGACTGTTTAATAGAAAAAAAACATTTTATGTAAGAAACAGAAGATGTGGGTTTAAATATTGGCTCTCTGCCTTTAGCCACGTGACTTTTGGCAAGTTACTTAGTTTCTGTGCTTCTCAGTGTGCTCTTATGAAGTATAGTATCATCTCAGCCTTTGAGGTTATATGTGCGGTTACTATGTAAAGTGGTATACAAATGTAAGGTGATAATAGTAGTATTTTTAATAGATTTAAATAGTGTTTTACTGCTAAAGGCCTGATCCTTTCTGTTTATGTGTTTCCCCAGTTCTTGAGCTGGTTCATTCAGTTAGTTCATTTGTTCAGCATTTATTAAATGCTGTTTTTGTACTGGTACGGTATTAAGCCCTAAAGGTATAGACAGGAGAGGAGTGAGACTTAAACAGTTCAGTGGCATTTGGCATGGTACTGCAGTTGTGTCATACCGGTATGCCCTGAACCTGGAGCAAGTCTCTAGTGATGCTCAAGCTCAGGAGTTGGCAAACTTTTTCTGTTAAAGGCCAGAAAGTAAACATTTCAGTCTTTGAGAGCCACATACAGCCTATTGTATATTCTCCCTCCCTGTCTTTCACACCCATCCTTCCCAACTGAGTGGGGGTGCTGCAGGCAGTCAGGGCTCTGGGCTGGGGTGGACAGTGGAGCCATCTTGTGCCTCGGCCAGCAGGGAGGTCCTGGGGAGGGGCACGAAAAGGATTAGAATCTGAGGAGCTGAGGCTGGAGAGAGCCTGAGCCCAAAGAGGAGCTGCCCTGGTCCTGTGCCCACTCCACAACCCCTGGGAGGCCCCAGCAGCCAGGAGGGGGGAGGAGGAGGAGCTGGCACTGGTTGGGGTGACCTGGGGAATGGTGCCATTGAAGAATTGGAGCTAAAGCCATCAAAGCTCGAGTTAAGGAGATGGAGGAAGAAGCTGAGAAGCTAAAGGAGCAATAGAACAAAGTAGAGAAGCAGAAGAACATGAGCAGTGTTAGTGATCATGTCCACTGAAGAGAAGGTGGCAGCTGATGCCCATTCCATCTGTGTTGGCAGTGTGACTGTGTTGCAGCAGAAGAGCTGGAAGCTCACTTTTGTTGCTGTGGTTCATTTGACTGTGTTGCCATATTCTGTGACAAATTCAGTGGCCATCCTCAAGGGTTTGCACTTAGAGAGTTCTTGAAAAGTCAGGACTTCCCTGGCCTTAGATGAGTTCGTATTTAGAAGAAGACAAATCAAAGTGATCCCAAAACAAACCAACAGACCAGGCATCATAAGCACAACAGACTGAGTTTCTCACAAGCCCACTACTGTGCCTGGACCACCAACTGCTTGCTCTCAATTTTATGGTGGTTTTGAAAGCAGGCCCCAGGGTTGGGTCTACATGGCCAGGCTAGAGTGACATCATGGTATTCCCCTTATTAAAAAAGTGTGTATTAGGAGGAGAGAGAGGGGGGAAAAGGAAAAAAGTTAAAAAAAAAAAATATATATATATATTAGAACCATTCTTTGCCCAGGAACTATACAAAAACTGGCTGTGGACCAGATGTGGTGACTCCTTTGTAGAAGTTAGTTCAGTGGAAGATGGGAAGCAGTAAGGGGATTCCACTATGTGCAAAGGCATGGAGATGTGAGATACTGGAGTTTTGTGGAACTGAATGCTTTTTACCATGTATGGAGTATAGGTCGGGTTGGGTGGAGGAGATAAAGTTGATATTAGGCAGGATCAAAGCAGTTTGCGCTTGATTCTGATACAAATTTTTCATGTTGTAGAAGAAAAACAGATTTATATGGCAGGAGGATGTCACAGGATCAGTAAAGAAGGCATTACAGTGATCCACATTAGAAGGGGGAAGTAACCCAATGTTTGTCATTAAGGAAGTGGCTCGCCTGCTGTCATCTAGCTAGTAAAGTGAAAGGGGCAAAGTTCAGAGGTCTGATTTAATAGTCTGTATGTTCTTTTAATTATATAATTAGGTTGTACAAATAAATGAAGACGGTCTTAATTAAGGGCACGACTGAGGAAATGGAGAGTAGGGAGTGATTTGAAGCCTATTTCTGAGTTAATCTACAGGCTTGACTAGTACAGGAAATGTCAGGACTGAGAGAGGAGTCCAGGGTAATTCCAGAATGGCTCCCAGATTTCTCCTTTGGTGATGCGTTTGTGGAGCTCTTTTGCTCTTAAATTTTTTCCTGGAATATACTAGTGATGAAACATTGCCTTAAGGAGGAAACATTGTCTTGTAGGTCCATGAACCCCTGAAATTATGAGCAGAATTGTGTAATGGATGTGAATTGTTTGTCACTGAGGAGAGAGGATTCTAGCACTTTCATTAGATTATCAAAAGAGAACCCCAACCAGAAGGAGGACCCACTCCTTGTTGTTAGATTATATGCATCTGGTGCACTCTGAAGATTTGTGGTGGTAAAGTAAAGCTAATCATCCAAATCCCAGGAATTTACTTTAAATGCAGTACATGCCAATCTGCCAAGTAAAATGTAAACACATGCAGTTGTTTTCAAAGTTACACTGTATCAGCCAACAATTAAAAAGTTTTTTCCTGGCTTCCCCTCCTCCACCATAAGATAAAACAAGACACATTTTTGGTACATAGAAGGCCAGTCAGGAACTCTGGTGTGAATGTCTTCAGCATGCCATTGAACATTAGACAAAGCTAAAGTTTATAGAGTACTAAGCATATCTTAATAGTCACATGGCTATGAGAGACCATGAGAGTCACTTTTAAGTGGGGTATGCCAATACCAGAAATGAGTATAGTTTCTTCAGTGGGCTTAAAAATGTATGAATAGTGAGCTGTAAGACAATTCCTAAATTGTGTTGTCATGGTGAGCCTTTAGGTGAGCAAAAGCCAGAGAAGCAGAGCAGCAGTTAAAGAATTGTCAAGATATGAGCATCAGGTCAATTCATCTCATGTTCTGGAGCCCTCACAGGATTGGTTCATATTTGGTGTCAGTATTACATGTAATTTAGGGATTACAAACTACAGATAATAGTAATTCCTGCAGAGATTTGGTGAACTTGGTGAGATAAGGCTGCTCTATATGGAGTAGAATTGAGAGAGGAGAGGTTGGAGATGGGATTATCTCTGAGAAAGTTTCTCCTTTCCTGTTGAGAAAAACTGTGACATCTGTTAATGACAGTGTCATGAATGGCAAAGATAAAAGAAATGATGGAATCTAGTGTTGGTATAGAAGTCAAAAGTAAAAATCTAGACTGTTTCAGATAATACTCTCAGATTTCAGACTGGGGATAATTGTGATTCCAATGTAGGCAAAAAGTTTCGAATCTACTTTGCTTAGGTCATAGCAACGTTTATGTGGCAGTTTTGCTTTCTGTTTGGAAAAAATAGCATTAGTCATATCCTAAGGAATTCACTTTAGAAATCAGGTAGCAGAAGTAACTTAGTTTAAATGCACGTTGTCTACATGTGGATTAATTTTTGACAGCTTGTGGTTTATCATGTAATTTGCGAAGAGTTGATGTCTTTGATTTTCATCTATCCTGTGAATCTGCCTTTTTGACCATTTTATTGGAAAGCATTCAAACTTTTCCCCTGGATTTTTGACCCTCTTATTCTAGAATTTTCGGGGTGGATCTAAATTTAGGGTTCAGAGCTCTTAACCCAGAGAGGGTAAATGATCATTTGATGGTGAATTAGGGGGAGACCTCTCAAGAGAATCTTACCTGTCTTGACCAAGCTTTACTTAGCTTGACTGTGCTTGACTTACCTGAATGTGACCCTTGTAGTAGGTGAGAAGAGTGTGAACACAGCTTATGAAACTCAACTTTTCTATTACATGGTAGAGAGGAGATTGAAATAATTGACACTGTGGACAGATGAGTGTTAGAAATGGGTATGATTAAATCTGTTCCCAAACTTTTTCCAAGTAACTTGTGGTTTCCAGTCACTTACTTATTTCCAGATTTTCTTAGATATTTGAGAATTGACAAATAAGACTTACATATTCATATATTCTAAGTTTTAAAATACTAAAATAGTGCTAGTTCTTCCCACCTGGTTATCAAATTTAAAGGGTTTTTGTGAGGAGCTCTTGAGCATCTACTTTGCGGCAAACACTACTAGGTGATGGTGATTTGGTGAAAAGAGACAGGGTCCCTGCCCTCAGGAAGATGTCAGGCTCATCGGAGGTTCTGAAAGTACAGATTGAATATCCCTTATCTGAAATGCTTGGGACCAGAAGTGTTTCAGATTTTTTATTTTTTCGGATTTTGGAATATTTGCATTATGCTTGGTTGAGCATCCCAAATCCAAAAATTTGAAATCCAAAATGCTCCAGTGAGCATTTCCTTTGAATGTCATGTTGGTGCTGGAAATGTTTTGAGGTTTGGAGCATTTTGGGTTTAGGATTTTTGAATTTGGGGTGCTCAACCTGTAGTGTATGTAAGAATCACTAAGGAGAGGATATTAAAAATGCAAGTTTCTGGGGCTGTTCCCTAGAGTTGTTGAATTATCACACTAGCATCCCTTGGCTGGGCGTGTTGGCTCACGCCTGTAATCCTAGCACTTTGGGAGGCCAAGTCAGGATTGCTTGAGGCCAGGAGTTCGAGACCACCCTGGCAACAACATAGAGAGACTCCACCTCAACAAAATATAAACTATTAGCCAGGCATGGCGGCACAGGTCTGTAGTCCCAGCTACCTGGGAGGATCACCTGAGCCCAGGTGTTTGAGGTTACAGTGAGCTGTGATCCGGCCACTGCACTCCAGCCTAGATGACAGAGTGAGACCTTGTCTCTAAAAAAATGAAACAACAAAAACTACTAGTGTTCCCACATGTTGAGAAACACTGCTCTAGTTAGTATTGATGAATATTTGTTGTGAATCATAAAGACCTGCAGTTTGGGAGGTATCCCCAGGACTATTGCCAAGTTCAGTGATTTGCTAGGACTCAGAACTAAGAAAAGCTGTTCTACTCAGGGTTACAGTTTATTACAGTGAAATGATACAGTCTAAAACCAGCAAAAGGAAGGCACATAGGGAGGAGTCCAGGAGAAACCAGGTGTGACCTTTCATTTGTCCTCTCTCAGTGGAGTTCTGTGGACATTGCTTATTTTGCCCTGCAATGATGTGTACACAGAGAGTATTGCAAATCAGGGAAGCTCACCTGAGCCTTGGTGTCCATCCAGAGTATTTATTGGAGGTCATCATGTAGGAATGACTGACCTTAATCTCCAGCCCGTCCAGAGGTCAAGCCTGGTATCCTGTGGTTTAAGGTCCCCATGTAAACAAAGATGGCCTTATCAGGCAGGAGATTCTAAGGGCTTAGAGGTTAGCTCCCAGGAGCTGGGCAAAGGGCCAACTCTTTCTTTGGGCAAGGCTAATCTTTTACTGCAGGAGCCTTAGAAAAGCAAATTATTATTTCTGTCATTACTAGGGAGTTCAAGAAATTATTATTGCTTTTAGGTAGAAGATTATGTTGCAACCATATGCAGTATCATTTATCACAAAACTAAAATATTAGCATGTCTGCACACAGGGGAGGATGTCTGCAGGAGTATATAGTTGACACCTGTCCTGTCTGATGTTTCTATCAGGGATTTGAATAAAGAACAGGAGTCATGCTGGGAGACAGCTCATTTTTCGAATTAGAATTTTAAAATATTTAAACAGGTTGTAATAAAGTGCTAAAATCAGTAAGGTAAAATTTATCTGGAATAAATATAAAATGGCAGACTTAGTTTAAAAAGAAAATCCACTGAGAAAGTTAAAGATGGATGAAACATGTCTTAACTCTACCTGTATGCAGAAGACCTAGGGGTTTAGTTGACTAAAATAGGAGGGGTTGGTTGGTGAACTTCTCTGTAAAGGAGCAGATGGTAAATATTTTGTTTTGCAGACAAATAGGCAAAACAAGGATATTATGTAGGTACTTAAATAACAAGAAAGCAAACAAATTTCCACAAGTTTTCATTGGTAGAATTCAAAATATGATAATTGAGTACAATTTTTTGTAATACAGGTCTAATGAGAAGAATGGAATTCTTTTTTGGGGAAGAAGTGGATAACGTTTTTGCTTAATTAGATTTTGACGTTAGAGTTCCCTCTTATCAATGTCAATTACAAATGTTCATCTCCTCATGCTCATCTGCAAGGAGATTTTATGTATTTCATCTTTGAAAATCTCTTCATACTGGTAGATACTCCCAGTTATACTTATATCAGTCCAGGAGTATATTATTTTAATTGAGTATATTCATTGCTTAGAAGGCATTTATAGAATTCTATTAGATTCTTCTTAATAATTGCCATTTAACATGTCATTACATTGCAGATTAATCACTTCCTATTGATGGAAGCACCTCAATTACACAGTTAAATGGATTTTGAAATATGTAAATTTTCTTTGTACTTGCATCGGGTTCGAAAAATGCAGTAGTTTGAACTCAGAAAATATATCTGCAGCAAATTTGCTTGGGAGTGGAAATTTCACTTCTTGTTTTAACTTTTGACAGTTTGATTCAAATAGCTGTCATTGAGGTGACTTCACTTGCAGTATAAGTTCCTCATATAAGCATTGTTTTGACTTGTAAATTTAGGGTGAATTCATTAAGAAACTTTATCAAGTTTGTAGCAAAAACTGATTCCAAAGCTATTCCATGTTTGATAACTGTTAATAGAGGGAGGATCTTCTCTTCAAAAAAAATTTGTCTTGCCTCTGAGGTCAAAAAGTCATAGTTAAACCTACCACTGACCGTTTAACTGCTAAACTGCTATATGGTAGGACAAGTCAAGATATTTAGCTTCTATTTCTGACAGAAATTCAAGGAACTGATTATGGTTAAATCCACAAGAATTAATGAAGTTCACTATTGGTTAATAGTTCAGTAACAGTTGATAGATTCAAATACTTCCACAGAGACCTGTTGATGAGTAATACAGTGAATAACCATAGGCTTTAAACATCTTACATTTTTATAATCTTTGTAAATTTGTCCAGCTTATCCTTCTTCTGCTTCCTATATATATATATATATATATATATATTTTTTTTTTTTTTTTTTTTTTTTG
>CM052438.1:22675652-22711418 GCA_028533085.1 Varecia variegata
CTCTGTTGCCCGGGCTAGAGTGAGTGCTGTGGCGGGCTAGAGTGAGTGCTGTGGCGTCAGCCTAGCTCACAGCAACCTCAAACTCCTGGGCTCAAGCGATCCTTCTGCCTCAGCCTCCCGAGTGGCTGGGACTACAGGCATGCACTACCATGCCCGGCTAATTTTTTCTATATATATTTTTAGTTGGCCAGATAATTTGTTTCTATTTTTTAATAGAGACGGGGTCTCGCTCTTGCTCAGGCTGGTCTCGAACTCCTCACCTTGAGCGATCCACCTGCCTGGGCCTCCCAGAGTGCTAGGATAAGTTTTTTTTTGTTTTTTTTTGACACATTTTTCTGCCTGTTGCAGTCAGATGTGGGTTAAGTCATCATGATTCATGTAAGATGAGGGGCCATTTAGGGTTTTGAGTAGAGAATTGATGATACTGATTTAGATTTGACTCTGTCTGCAGTGTTGAGATGAGAAGTAGGCACTAGAGCTGTAAGGGTAGAAACAGGGGACCTATCAGGTGGCTGTTGCATTTGGGTGAATGGTGATGGTGGCTCAAGTCCGGGTGGTGGTGGAGGACATGGAGCAAACTGGATGGTTTCTGGGCATATTCGCCAGGAAGAGCCAACATTATTTTCTGAGAAGACTGGATTGGGAGATTGGGAGTGTGGGAGGAAGAGAGGAGTAAAGGATGATATCCATTGATTTTTGGCCTGGGCAGCTGGAAGGAGGGAGTTGTTATAAACTGAGATAGAGAAGACTGTGTGTAAAGAAGGCTTGGAGGGGGAAGATCAGTACCTGAACTTTGAGATGTCTGTTGGGCATTTTATTCACTTATCTTTGATGATGCTTCACTTCTCTAAAGGATCTAGAAGCTGGTCCCAACATAGAGTGTATCCATCAGGATTTGATCAGGAAAACAGAAGCCACTCTAGACACTTTTTTTTATACAAAGAATTATTATATAACCCTTCACTATTGTTGGAAGGGCTGGAGAGTTGAAGGTTACCACAGCAGCTCTTTACTGTGAGTGCTTCCTGGGAGCTCATCTGGAATCGGCAGTGATCTCAGCGATTGGAGCCACTGCTGCTGTGGTTGAAGCAGGTGGTTCCTGGGGTCTCTCTCTGAAGCCGCTGGGCATAATCAGTAGGCGCTGCTCTAGGTCTTAGTTGCCAAAGTATGCGAATTCTTTTTTTCCCCCTATCTGCAGCTATGCTTCTGCCTGCAGCTGCCTCCAGAGAATAGTTTTCTTTCATTTTTGCAATCTTGCATCAATGCCTCTTATTCCTTGACTCTCACCCTGAGTTGTAGCAGGAAGGGGTTTCTGGGAAATTTAGTTCTGGCTTTTCTGTGATGGTTAGGAGAATGTAGAAGGTGGTGACAGTGATGTGAAGTTGACAACAGTCAGCCCAACACAGCCAGGCAACTGGATTAACAAATTTGGATTTTGGAAGAGGTTAATGTAGAGATAGCATTTAAAGTGAGCTTGCCTAAGCGATAAGCATAGGTAAGAGAAGAAAGGACAGAGCCTTGGGGAACTCTAATATTAACAGGTTTGAGAGGACAAGAAGAATAGCTGTAGGGACTTAAACTACCTGTGAGGTAAAAAGAAAGGAGAAGATGGTGTCCTGGAAACCAAGGGAAGTGATAAGCTTTGTCAGTTGCTGCTGACAGGGCAAGTAATATCCGAGTATTGACCATTGGATTTACCAATATGGAGGTCATTGATAATTTTGGATAGAGAAGTTTTGGTGGAGGGGTGGGAGGCAGAGCCGGTGAGTTTAAGAGATAAAGAGAAGAGAAGAATTTGTCATAGAGAATTATTATGTGTGTGTGCTGGTTTATAGGATTATTTGTGTAATAGCTGTTTTAAAGTCTTTGTAGGATGATTCCAGCACTTGTGTCATCTCAGTATTGGCTTGTCTTGGTTTTTTTCCATAGGCGTTGAGATTTTCCTGGTTCCTCCTAAGCTGAGCAAGTTTGGATTGTAGTCCCTACTTTTTTGGATGTTAGGACACTCTGGATCTTGTTTAATTTGTGGATTTGGTAGTAGTTTGTCCAGTCTTCTTCCTTGATCCACCTGCTGCTGTTTACTTTTTAGAGTCATCACATAGCTTCTGCAGTTATTCTGTCCAGGTTTTCTAATTACTTTCAAGGGGAAAGACAAGGTGGAGTGTGCTTATTCCTACTTTGCAAACTGCTTCTGTTACTCAGGTAATGGTTACCCCTTTCAGCTGGCCCATAATACTCAAATGAATGTGTATCCCTTGATCAGTTACTTCTCTTAGCCCCTGCAGGAGATGCTGCTCCTAATTACTTCTTGAATTTACTTTGTAGATAGATCTACTTTCAATGTCTCTTCCCATATAGTTTCTTTTGGTATCTTTCTCAGGTAGAAACATGACTCTTACCATGTACCATGATAGCCATTAGTTCTTTTGAGTATGATTGAAGGGTTGTCTTGTCTTGAAAGTATTGACTGTGCCTATAAGTTAGGTTCAGTAGAATAGTTTCTTTAACATTTTAAGCCTTTCACACAGTAGAATTTTGTGGGGATATTTATTATTTGCAGTGCAGAATAGAACAGTCGTAAAGAGCACAGGCTATGGACAGATTGTGTGTTGAATTCAGATCTGATCTTTGTACCCTGTGTGATATTGACCAAGTTACTTAACCTCTCTAAATCTATTGTTTTCATCTGTTAGAGATTATCATACCTCTTTTATAAATGTGATATAACATATAGTTCTTAGTACATGGCTAGTCATACAAATAATTTATTTTTTAGGGCAGAATCAAACTGCTGTTCAGCAAGTACAGTTCCTAACAATGTAGTTATTTCTACTGTGGGAATTTAAAGGCTAATCTTGATTATTCCCTGATTTATATTGATCTAAGAACTGGAAAGCAATTATATTTGTCATTTGCTCTGTATACAAAATGGGCAATTTATTGTTCATACTGGTTTTTCAAAATTCTGTAATTTTATAGCTTCTTTTCTCTTAATGTATTCATTTAGTCAGTAGCTTAGTACTAGTTAGATAGCAAACCCTGTACCAAGCATGGGCTTAGAGATGAAGAAGACAATACCCCCACCTTTGAGGAGCTCCACAATGTAGTATTAGAATATTTTTGGCTAGAAAATTATTCTCAAGCATAAAGAAGCTTTTGTTTGGTCAGATGATTTTCATAATCATATTCACATTCTTGATATATTTTTTGGTTTTTCAGAAAGTTACTTCTGGCCTGTGTTCTTTTAGAATACAGGTTACAGCTTGTCTAAGTGCAGAAACTATTGGTAGACTGAGCTTAGAAGAAAGGAAACCCGTATGAAGTGATTTGTATGGTTTGGACATTGGAGAGCTTGAGAAATGACTGAAGTTGTCAGAATGTCATGGGTTAAGAAGTAGTGGGTTTGTGCCCTGTTTGACACTTAGCATCAAACAGACATTTTCTTTCCCAGGGGCTCAGCCTACTTGTTTAATTCTAGCCAGATATCTTAAAATTCGTCAACATGTTGTATTGAATGTTACTCAGCTCTAGAAAGAATTTATTGTCATGCTTGCTTTGGAAAGCCCAGATTATGTTTATTGTTTTAACAATAATATTGCATGGTTAACTTGAGAGTCCAGAATAGCAGCATGATTTTGGGTGCTGATAAACTAGTATTTGAATCCCTGATCTCTTCTTTGTTTGCTGTATGACCTTGGAAAACTTCTTTAAGACTTAGTTTCCTTATATGTAAAATTGGAAATAATAACAGTAACCAGTTAGGGCTGTGAGGATTAATGAGCTAACATACCAAGCACTCCACAAATGTGAAACTGTTACAGTGAACGATGATCAGGATGATTATTTCAAGTTGGTGAGAGATGAATGATAGAGGGCTGTCCAAGTTGGATTGTGCATTGAAATGAGAATATTGTAAGCAAGGTGATGAAAGGAAATATTCTATGTGATAATGAAGCACAGATTTAGAGTGTTTGATGTGTGGAAAATTTTAGTTTGCAGGTTAGAAGGGGAAAAGTGTTCAGAGCAGCCCAAGTATCTATCTATACCTATCATAAAGTACACTCATTCATGCAAAAAGGGTAGGGAATATCCATCTTAAAAATATCTTCAGAGAGTTGAGAACATATGTGATTGTTTAATAAGCCAAGTTTCATTTTTTTAATCCATCTGGAGCAAAAGAATTTAAGCATTTTAATTTTACAACTTAGGAAATAGCTACCTTATGACCTATTTGAACTAGTTCAAATTTTCATGCTTGTATTTTATCAGTCATAGTTACAATACATAGGTTTGTATTTTTAATGAGAGTGTATTAAAATCATGGGATAAGTAGGAGAATTAGAACAGCATGCATTAAGTTGCCTGCTGCTAAAAAAAAAAAAAAAGCGGGCAGTAGGCCTAGTGTTGATAGAATAGAGTTTTGTTACTTGCTTAAATTCTCCCTAAAATACGTAAAATAAAGCAAAAAAGCAGCTATCAGAATGGGAGTAAGGCACTCAAACCAGCATATCCATTCCTTTATTCATTCAGTCATTTGTGCATCAAGTAAATGTTTATTGATTATCATGTGTACTAGATGCTGTTTTAGATACAGTGCATACTATTGAATATACAGTGATGAACGAAACCCAGACCTGGGGTGCAACAGGGATAGTTTGTCTTGCATTTAGCAAAGAGAAGAAAGCCAGTTCCAAGAGAGTTTGGAGATTTCAACAAATGATGTTTTTAGGTTTAATATCTCTAACAATAAAAAGGCAAAAAAGGCAGCACATAAAGAGCAAGTGCTTCCAGCTCAACTACCTGGAGCTTTTTTGACCTTCACTTTGGTTTTATTTAATAGTGCTCAAATTATTTACCTCGTGTGTACACCCTGAAGCTGCAGAGCTGAAAGAGGCTATCACTGTCCCTCGACTCTTGCTATTTAGAGGAAGAGATTGACAGATAAGGCAAGATTTAACATCCACTTTAATAAGTGTGTTAAACAGGAAGCTACACCACAAGATTCCTTTGGGACAGGGCTATGTCTCTTGTTCACTGCTGTGCATATCCAATGCCTTGTACAAATGCATGGCTCGGTCAGTTAATCACTGAGTAAATATTAATTACCTATGTTGAGTGAAGAATGCCATGTGAGTACAGGAGAGAGGCATCTAACCTGGGGGCAGAGGAGGTGATTCCCACCACATGTGCATCCAGTTTAGCAATGGGAAGAAGATCCAGATGGAGGGAGCCACAGATGACATAGAGGTATGAGAGAAAGTACAGGTTATTCTGTAAACTTGAAAATAGTTAAGTTTTGCTGGAGTATAGGATTCATAGACAGTGGTGAGACATGTTTGACTGGAGAGTTAGACTGGGCTTGATCAATAAGGGTCATATTAAGGAGTTTGGATTTTCTTTTCTCTAAAAGTAATAATGTTTTTTTCCTAAATACTAACAAGTCAGATTTCCTAATGCCCAGGCTGACACTTTTTGCAAATTACATGGTGATAAAATAATTACTATCTGCCCTTTTACTGAATAAGTTTGCTGACCTCTAGTCTGTAGTAGTATTCTGTTGGAAGGATCCAGTATGCAGTTAGATATATGGGTTTGCAGTTCAGCAAGAGTTGTGGGCTAGAAGTTTAAATTTGTTATTCCTCAGGAGTTCAGAAATAGCTGAGGCTATGTATGGAGGGAGTTGCCTCAGAAATACTTAGTGTAAAGGAAAGGATGCCCTGGAGAGCACTTAAAGGTCAAGCAGAGGAAGGCTAGGTGGGCAGGATGTGTTGAAGAGCAAGGAAGTTTGTAGGATCACCATGAGAAAGGAGTGTCACTCATGCTGGGAAAGGGGGATGGACATTAGCACCATTTTCTGCACTGTAGATAAGGTGAGGGCAGAGATGTGTCCATGGACTTCCACAGCACCAATAGTGTCTCCAAGTGTTTAACGTGTTTCAATTTCAGCTCACTAGAGCTACATGTGCTGTACAGTGGCCCTCCTCATGGTCCTTGCAGAGCATGGGTCTGTTTGTGGAGGATGGTGTGGCTTTTGGCATTCTGGGATGCTCACACACAAGCTTTCTTTAGATCTTTACTGTGGAACTGCTGTCATCTGTAAAGTCTGAAGTGCCACACAATACAGATAGAGTTTGTTGAAATGAATAAAAATAACCACAGATATTCTTGAGTTTAAAGATACTGACTTGATAAATCACAAAGAGGAGGAGGTTTTCCCAAATACCACCACCACAATTAGGTTGTATAAACACCACCACCATGGTTAGGTTGTGTAGTTGAAGGGATAAACCTTTAATTGTTTTCCTTTGCTTTCTTTTATCTAAAATTTCCTTAGTGGGCTTTAATCCTTGCCTTTAAAAGAATGTTTACTAGTACTTTTTGTCAGATGAGCTCTTAATGTTAACTTGATGGGACTGATTTGTTTGAAATTGTAGTGCCAAATCGTAAAGGAAACTTTGCATTTTTAGAGTTTGAAGTTTTACCTGGAGGTATAGTAGCTGCATTATTTTTAGGATTGGACACATTTCTTACAAATAGCAAATGTAATAAAAAAGTGTGTGGCTAATATAGTTGGCTGTTTGATACCATCCATAAGCTAAGCAAAGTGTAGTTTAGTTATTTTCATAAATGTCTTCAAGGGAAGTAAATAAAGAGGGAATGGATAACTTGCTCACAGTGACCAAACCAGTTAGTGATAAAACTAGAACTGGAATTCAGGTTTCGTGAACCTATATGTTCAGGAGTTTGTTTTTTTTTAAGGGAATGAGTTTCACTCTGTTTGCCCAGGCTGGAGTGCAGTGGTGTGATCATACCTCACTGCAGCCTCCAACTCCTAAGCTTGAACAGTCCTACTGCCTCAGCCTCCCCAGTAGCTAGGACTACAGGTGCATGCCATTATGCCTGGTTGATTTGTTTTTGAAAAATTTTTTTGTACAGACAGGGTATTACTGTTTCTAGGCTGGTCTCAATTTCTTGGGCTCAAGTGATCCTCCTGCCTCAGCCTCGCAAAAGTGCTAGGATTACAGGTGTGAGCCACTGTGCCAGGCCTCAGCCCCCTGAGCAGCAAGTTGCTAGGACAACTGGTGCACGCCACTATGCCCAGCTAATTTTTTTTTTTTTTTTTTTTTTTTTTTTGAGACAGAGTCTTGCTCTGTTGCCCGGGCTAGAGTGCTGTGGCGTCAGCCTAGCTCACAGCAACCTCAAACCTCCTGGGCTTAAGCAATCTTTCTGCCTCAGCCTCCCGAGTAGCTGGGACTACAGGCATGTGCCACCATGCCTGGCTAATTTTTCTACATATATATTTTTAGCTGTCCTTATAATTTCTTTCTATTTTTAGTAGAGACGGGGGTCTTGCTCTTGCTCAGGCTGGTCTTGAACTCCTGACCTCAAGTGATCCTCCCGCCTCGGCCTCCCAGAGTGCTAGGATTACAGGCATGAGCCACCGTGCCCGGCCTCCCAGCTAATTTTTTTAAAAAATTTATTTTGTAGAGATGGAGTCTCGCTGTGTTGCCCAGGATGGGCTTGAACTCCTGTCCTCAAATGATGCTCCAAAAGTGCTACTATTTCAGGCGTGAGCTACTGCATGTGGACACCCATATAGTTCTATAACAATTTTCGTTTAGATCTATATTTAGATTTTTAATGATTTTGATGATGTTAAACATTGCTCACTATTGAGCCAATTAATGTAGTATGATTACATTTTTTTTCAACTTTTTGTTTTTCCTCTTTTTTTGGACTTAAATTTGCCATGTTTTTCTCCTGTTTGCTTAGTATTCTCAGTCTGGCTAAGAGTTCTCACTCTAACAGCTCTGTAAGTAAGGGCTCTCAATAAAAATTTCCACGCTGTCAAGTGTGTTCATTCTGTCTTCACCCCCAGGCACATCCCTCCTGGAGCCTTCCTTCTCTTGCTTCAGTCTGGAGAGGTTGCTCTCTAAATCTGCTGTAAATGGTACCAGAGTGGAAGAACCTGTGGTATTGGCGCAGATAAGGTGGGAACAAGGTAGGAAATGCTGATTGAGAAAACTTTGTGATGGCGAGTCGAGAGGAAAGGAGATGATTTCTTCCTGGGGGAGCATGTCAGAGAAAGGCTCTAGTTGAGAGAGGGGCATTCTAGGTTGAGAAAACCAAGCAAAAAAAAGCATGGAGAGGGTAAAAGTGAGCAGTTATTTTTTGTTTATTTGAAAAATCTATGTTGTGGCTCCTTGCAAGACTGTACATATTAAGTTGCAGACTGTGCCCTGAAGAGCTTTAAACAGGGTTTATTTGAGAAATGTAACATTAAAAAATTTTTTTTTCTTTTTAAGAGATAGGGTTTCATTTTGTTGCTGGAGTCTTTTAGCTCAATGCAGCCTTGAATTTCTGGGGTCAAACATTCCTTCTATCTCAGTCTCCTGAGTAGTAGGTGGTGGGACTACAAGTGTGCACCACTATGCCTGGCCCTTTTTTTTTTTTTTGGTAGCGAAGAGGTCTGGCTGTGTTGCTCGGGCTGGTCTTGAACTCCTGGTCTCAAGCAGCCCTCCTGGCTTGGCCCCCCAAAGTGCTGGGATTATAGGCTGATGGTACATTTTAAATGTTGTCCTAAAATCTGAATATAGGGTATATCAGGAACACTTGAATCCAAGTAATAATCTTAAACTGTTTGTTTCATATACTGATGCATGGAAAAATCCTTTAGAACATCTGTCACAGAAACTTAGTAAACTTGGCATCTGACTGTCCAAGCCATCAGTGCAGGAATGAGTACTGTAGCACCACTTCAGTTTTCAGGCAAGAACAAGATAAATGACAACAGGAATTTTAAGAAGACTGCTATGTGTTTAGCTAAATTGGGGAGAAGGCAAGCAGGGGAGTTAGAAAAAATGTCATTGAGGCTTGCAAGCCCAACTTTCATCTATATGGCATAGAGGAAAAATAAGCCATCAGTATTGAGATACTGAAACACCAAGAGCTAATGGATCGGTTCCTTTGAAAAGAAGCATTGTTCAGTTTGAAATGCTGAGGCAGAATGTTAATAAATGCCTTCATGATTGCAGATTCCAGTGTGCCTTTTATGTAAACACCTGGGATTACAATGGGCAGGGCCCTACGTTCAATTCAGAGGGTCCACTATGTACAAGTGTTGCCTGCTGTCTGAAATTTTGACTTTTTACTCAAAATTTTGTGAAGAGCACATCTTTCTGGTCTTATGTTCATTTGAGATTCAGGAATTAAGGGTGAAGGAAATAGTTACCATAATAGCTGTTACTTATGTGTCGTTGTGTGAATTTGAATCTGATTTAATTCTTTACAGCAACTCAGGTAGAGATTACTGTTCCCGTTTTACTGATAAGAACTGGGATTAGAGAAGTTAAGAAATCAGTCTGAGGTTCCATGTGGGACAGTATCAGGGCTTCCTTTTCTTTACATTAAAGCTTAGCCCTTACACTTAGCCGTAATGCACAGGCAGGGGGTCATATTTAACAGGAGAATAGTGCCACCTACTGACCTGTCAGTGACCCTTTCCAGCATTACACTTTTCAAATATATCAAACATGTTAAAATGTGTTATCACTGTTTCTGTAAAGCATTGCAAGTAATTCTCAGTCATTTGTGTTCCTGGCTCAATATTGAGGGAATAATGTGATTTTATCAAATACTTGTAAAAACTGGGAAGATTGTAGTTTCCTGACCCTACAAGTAGGCAGACAACTCTCCATAAGATTCTTACCTTCAGAGAAAAGGAGAGGAGGGATTGGTGTTTTTTCTTTCTACCTGTCTGTGCACATAATAGTCTGTTTTTTTTAGGGGGACAAACTGTTGTGAATTGAGGTGACAAGGAGATATTTTTGTCTAGTACTCATGAATTCTAAGTGGCTTAACAAAATACACAAACTTTTTAGTGTTTCTTCTTTGATAAACCATCTATTAAAAAGGATAGGTGTTTGAATAAACATTTCAATTAAAAAAATGGCCAGAAGATTTGAACAATTAGCATACAAAAAGATGCTCAACATCAGCAGTCGTTAGGAAATACAGATTACCAACCACATGGGATGCCATTGCAACCTTATCAAAACGGCCGATGTTAAAACCAAAGAGAAGGTGACAGTGCCAAAGTGACAAGGTTGTGGAACAGTTAGAACTCTCGTACTTTGTTGGTGGTAGTGCAAAATGTTGTGATCGCTTTGGAAACCAGTTTGGCAGTTTCTTTTAAAGTTGAACATAAGCTTATCCAACCCAGAAATTCTACTCCTAGGTCTTTAACTGAGAGAAATAAAAACATTTGTCCAAACAAAGACATATATCAATATTTATACAGCTTTATAATCACTGGAGACAACTCAAATGTCTATCAGTTGGTGAGTGGATAAACAGATTTTGGTATACCTATGCAGTGGAATCCTATTCATCAATAAAAAGGAATAAACTGGTGACACAGATGATAAAATGGGTGAATTCCCAAAGCAGTATTCCAAGTGAAAACACAAAACTCCATGTAACTATGATTCCATTTATGTAACATTTTGGTAAAGGCAAATCTGTAAGATCAGAAATCACATCAGTGGTTGCCTAGGGCTGAGGGTGGGAGAAGAGATTTGAGTACAAAAGAGCATGAGGACACTTTTGGGGTGATGGAAATAGTATGTGTCTTCATTGTTGTGGTGGCTGCACAACTGAATGTGATTGTCAAAACTCATCAAACTGACGTTTTTACTGTGTGCAAATTATAGTTCAAGAAACAAAAGTTTAAAAAGAGAAGAAAAAGGTGACTTTTAATGTATGCACACATATGTACACTCAGTCGAGCTTGATTTTTCTTTCTAGTTGGATTAAAATCTGTCAGGATTAAATATCATGGAAATTTAAGTGAAATAGATTTCAGCATAGACACTGTTTCTGAAAACGTATAATCTTGGAGTCTTTGGTTGATTTATGTAATCTGATTTATTCATGGCCTAAAGGCTTTATAATGACATTTGTCTTTGTATAATGAGATCATATATTATAGAGGTTATATAATTAGCTATAAATAGAAAATGTTTTAAAAGTTAAATTATTTTAGGATTCTTCTGTGTTGTTCAAGCTCTTGTAGCTCTGGAGAAAAATAGTTGTGTGAGCTTTCTAAATTAAGAAAATATTCTTTCTGATATTGATAAGGTTATGGTCTTTAGCTCTTTTTTAATGAGCTATAACTGTAGGGTACAATTATATTTTAAAATGCTAGAAATAATTTTAGAGTGTACACAGTAAATAAAAGTTAGCTTCACTGAACTTACGACTTAGTTATGATTTAAGTTTCTTAAAAGTATTCATGAGGGCCAGGCATAGTGGCTCACACCTATAATATTAGCACTTTGGGAGGCCAAGGTGGGAGGATTGCTTGAGACCAGGAGTTGGAGACCAGCCTGAGGTACATATCAAGACCTTGTCTCTACAAAAAAAAAATAGAAAAATTAGCCACGCGTGGTGGTACGAAGCTACTGAGGAGGCCGAGGAAGGAGGATCGCTTAAGCCCAGGAGTTTGAGATTACAGTGAGTTATGATGACACCACTGCACTCTAGCCTGGGCAATAGAGTGAGACCCTGTCTCCAAAAAAGTACACGTGAGAGTTGCTTGTTACTGTTATACTTTGTGGTACTTGTTGATGTCCTGTGAAATAACTATTGTTACTGAAAGCTCAGCACTTGTCCTTGAGGCTGCATCAGAACTAGAACAAGTGGTTTGAGGAGGAAAGAGAAGTTTATTACTTAGCTGGCAAAAGAGGAAAATGGTAGACTCTCATCTAAAAAAATCCAAATTTTTCCAAACATAAGCAGAAATACAGAGCTTTTAAAGGGAGAGCCTTCAGTTCTAGGCTATTATTAATGATTCTAGTGGTCCCATCTCTGTGGAACCTCGGCCCACCTGGGAGGCTGGCTTTGGCCTTGGATGGCTGAGCTAACTCCTGTAACACCAAGAACAAAAGACATTCTCCCTGCCAGGCTGCAGTTCCCAAAAAGAGTGGAGAAAGTTTTTTTTTTTTTTTTTTTTTTTTTTGAGGCTAGAGTGCCGGGCTAGAGTGCCGTGGCGTCAGCCTAGCTCACAGCAACCTCAAACTCCTGGGCTTAAGCAATCCTACTGCCTCAGCCTCCCGAGTAGCTGGGACTACAGGCATGTGCCACCATGCCCGGCTAATTTTTTGTATATATATTTTTAGTTGGCCAGATAATTTCTTTGTATTTTCAGTAGAGACGGGGTCTTGCTCTTGCTCAGACTGCCTGGGCCTCCCAGAGTGCTAGGATTATAGGTGTGAGCCACCGCGCCTGGCCTGGAGAAAGTTTTAAAGAGACAGAAAACATCTTTGCTGTTTGCCCCCCCTGCCCCCGCTCTGTTACACTAGCTGTTCAGCATTTATTCCCAATCAACATTGCTTAAAAAGCCACAACAGTGGGTAGGAGGGGAATTAAAGTAGAAAGTTGTGTGTGTACTAATTTCATTTACAGGTCAATTTTTTATTTGACTTTAGAAAAGTCAAATTTTAAATGATGAGCTCTTTATCATTTTGTGGTCTGAGGATATACTATAATGTGTGCTAATAATAGAATCAGTGATATAATGAGGTTCATTATAATAGGGCTTCCCCGAGCTGCTTTTTGTTTCTTAAATACATATGCTCTTCTGTAAGCCTACCTTACTTTCTCCAGTAGATGAGACCTGTTTATGGTGCCCATTGTATGGTGATCCCACAGTAAATACCTGTTGGTAGCCTCCTTGGCAGTTGGTGTTTGGGAACAGAAGAGAGATTACTAATTGTTCTGCTTTACATTTTTTATTGTCTCACTGTATCCCTTTATTTTTCTCTGGGAATCCTTCATTAACTTAACCCTGGTTTTGAAGGCTTAAAAGAGTGCTTGTATGCTTCTTATAATTGGTGACATTTCCAGTTGCTGTAGGCCAAGTGATAGTCGTGGTACAGTTGTCATTGCCTGCAATTGCATGAACTTGGGATAGCTGTTCATATTATGTTCATTCCAGTTGAATTATGTGTGTTACTATTATACTCCACATGTTGAGTTTAATTGCCATTAAACGTCTTTGAAAAGGTTATGTTGTGACTTGCTATTGTATATGCAGAATGGCACAAAAACAGAGGTGGAGCATAAATTAAAAAACAAATTTAACCATGTTTATTTTCCTGTTGTCTGATTGATTGAGACAGGTTTCACTTTGTCACCCAGGCTGGAGAGCAGTGGCACATCATAGCTCACTGTAACTTCGAACTCCTGAGCTCAAACAATTCCCTGGCCTCAGCCTCTCAAGTAGCTAGGACTACAGGTGTGTACCACCACACCAGACTAATTTTTTAGAACATTTTTTGTAGAGACGGAGTCTCATTATGTTCCCCAGGCTGGTCTCGAACTCCGGGTCTCAAGAGATCCTCTAGCCTCAGCGTCTCAGAGTGTCAGATTACAAGGTATGAGCCACCACACCTGGCCTATTTTCTTTTCCTGTTTTAAGTGGATACTTTATTAACATGTCATTCTAAACATAACATAAAGACAGCCTACATACTAGAATACCAAACCCCATAAGAAGTTCAAGAGTACATTTAGGGCTATTTTAAGAAATGTAAATACCTTGACTTCTGTTATTACATCAGATGAAAAAAATCAAAGAATAGTTTCATCTCCTGCTGTGATTAACAACAAAACCAAGTAGAAAAATGAGAGAGCATATTTAAAAAAAAAAAGATACCCAAGCACTTTTTGAAGGACGTATTCTCTTCACTATCATATGTACTCACACAAACTACTCAATAATCTAATGTTTCCTCCATTTTTAAAAAAGGATAAAACAGAGCCTGTTTTAAAACAGGCTTTCTCTGTCTGCCTGTATCACCACCTTGTCTTGGGGAAGGCTCTTCCATATCTTCTCTATTTATTAAGGTCAATGGACTACAGTACTGTAGTAGGTCGGTGTAGGGGATGTATAGTGGTGGAGGAGTAATGCACTGTAATGGTGACCCACTCTTGGAATGAGACAGTGTCACTGTTTTCTGTAGAGAACAGTGCAGTTACTAGATAAAGAGAAATGGTGCTAGACAGGCATCCCTGCATATGTCCCTTATGGAACTGTCCAAGTTTTACAGGGTGTCACTTATGTGCCTGATTGTTTACTCTTAGAAAAAGAAAATTCCTTATGTATAGGCTGTGCCCTTTCTATAGATAGTATTTAAGGAGATAAGGCTACCTTGTTGAAGGTCACACTATAAGTTGAAGAACTTCATTTGCATAAAATTGTGTCTTAACTCCAGGAAATATCAGTTTTTAGCCTTGCAAGTAACTGATTTTAAATGTTGGACAAATTAAACACTATGATTTTGGGAAGGGGGATAATGTTGCTAAGAAAGGTAAACTTTTTTGCCCAAGGAAGATATTATCTGTTAGTATTTGGCTTTGAGGATGGCAAGTACAAGTAATTATCAAAAATCAGTAGAAAAGAACACATCTTGGTAGAGGGAGAGGGAGAGAGATATTTTTTTTTCAGAAGCGAACTTTACATTCAGAAAATAGGAATAAGTCTGTAACAGATGGTCAGAAAATTTCACCAATATTATAGTAGAGACTTAGCAAAATATAGGCATGATAAACATTATTTGTTTAAAACTTTGAGGCCGTTTGGCAGGGAGGTTAGGGAAGTGTTATTTCCTATCGGTGGTTAGATCTCTTAGAGTGTTAGAGGCCATTGTAATTGGGCTTTCATTCTGAGTGAGATGGGAAGCCATTGAAAGATCTGGAGCAGAGAGGTGACCCAAGTTTTAAGAGACTTGTTCTGGTGGTTGTGTTCAGAAGGGACAAAAGGTAGGGGCATGGCAGTGTGGAAGAAGGGAGGATTAGACCATATCAGTCATTCAGGAAGGGATGTGTACGGCGTTCCACCAGGGTGGTAGCAGTGCAGTTGGTGAGAAGTGGGTGGATTCTAGATATATTAGAATGTGGAGCTGACATGATTTGGTCATGGATTGGATATAGAGTTTCTAAGAAAATGGAATCAAGAATGATGCCAGTGTGTTTTCATTAGCTACTAGGAGGATGGAATTGCTGTTTACTTTAAACATTTTTTTTTTTTTATTTTTTAGAGATAAGGTCTTGCTATGTTGCCCAGGCTGGAGTGCAGTGCCTGTGCACAGGTGCAAGCATAGCAAACTACAACCTTGAACTCCTGGGCTCAAGTGATCCTCCTGCCTCTACCCCCCAAGTAGCTGAGACTACAGGCACATGCCATCGTGCCCAGTGCTATTTACTGATTTGGGAAAACTTGTCTGAGGATTAGGTTTTGGGGGAAAGTTTCTTGTAATTGCAAACAAGGTAGGAACAAAGAATTTCTAGATTTATGATTTCTTTTCTGTATTGTTTATAGTTCCTTTAGGAATTTTACTTTATTTGTTTTTATTTCTCATTTTCTTGGTTGATTTTTCTAGAATTATTGTTCCAGATATCAACTGGTGGCTTTGTTAAATATATTTATTTTTGTCTTTTAGCTCTAATTCGTTTATATTTATTGACTCCTTTTCTTTATCTTCCTTTTTTCTGGAACATTAATCTTTCTCTTGTAATTCCTGAAAATCTCTACTCATTGCTTTTTAGAGGCTTTCTAATTAGGTTTTTTAAAAATTGAGATATAATTCACATAACCGTACAATTCACCTGTTTAAAGTGTATAATCACCACTATCAATTTTAGAGCATTTCTGCCACCCCAAAAAGAAAGCCCGTACCCACCACCAGTCACTCTTCCTTACTCCCTACTCCCAGCCTTAGGAAATCTGTAATCAACTTTCTGTATTATTATAGATTTGCCTATTCTGGACATTTCACAGAAAGAGAATCATACAGTATGTGATCTTTTGTGTTTGTCTTCTTACACTTAGCATAATGTTTCAAGGTTTATCCATGTTGTAGCATGTGCCAGTCCTTCATTCCTTTTTATTGCTGAGTAATATTTGACAATAAATATACTACAGTTGCCTTTGGGGTTTAGCCTGCCAAAACCCTGCCAGACTTTTCTGTCCTGGCAGCAGTTTTTTGAGGATGCACAGCCCAGATTCTCACCCTACTTCTTGTTCCCAGAATTGGTAAATAAATACCAAAGGTAAAAGTAGTTGCAGAAGACGAGCTCAAATTCTGTGGTTCTTCATCCTCGAAGTTTTAGCTGCTCTCGTTTTCTCTGGCTTCCTTAGCAGCTCTCTGCTGCTGTCATACAGATGATTTTTGTATTTTATGCACTTGTAAAATTTTTCTAGAGGAAATGCTGTTCTTCCGCCAGCTGTTGCATCTGTCTTGAATTGAGAAATCTCCCCAAATCTATTTTTTATTAAAGTTGTTAGCAGTGAATTCCTGGTTAAAAAAGACAGGGGGAAGAACTCTTTTAATAGGATAGTCATGTACAAACTCTTCCCTCTTTTGTCTTCTGTCATGCCCTGATGAGAGCCAATTTTGAGTTGTTGCTACTGTTAGAATCCTTGGACAGAGTAAGAGTGAATGTGAATATATGATTTTTGCTGTATCGTAGGAAATGCAAATATCCATAATCAAGCATTGATTTTGTTAACAAATTTTTATGGCTTGCCTCTTTTAAAGTTTATACATTTAAAACTTCAAGAATTTCCTGGTCCATTGTAAAAAAGTGCATTGTAATTGTTTCAATTAAAGTAAATGTGAGGTTTCAGTCAAGTCTGGTTGGCAAAAATAAAAAAAAATAATAAAGTAGATGAGGCTTTGATAATTTTAATTACTATGGCTCTGGTCTTTGAAAAAAGAAATGTTAAATGTCTTTATTGTTCTCAGAATGGAACTTATAAAATTGAGAGATTGTGTTTAACAGGCACTGAGCAGAAATGTTTCTAGTTTCCCAAACGGCTGAGGAGACATGCCATGGGAGTCATGGGGAGGAGGAGGATGGGGCCAGTGGGAGAGAATGGAAAGTGGAAATGGGTATGTCTGGGCAAGGCTGGGACTAGGGGGAGGCACAAAATCTAAGTCGTCACCAAAAATCAAGATAATAGTTTTAATGTAGTATTTTTAAAAATTAAAAATGAATGCAAACAATCCAGGGTTAACAAGATAGCAATTTTTTTTTCTTTTTTAGAAAGGATCTTGCTCTGTCACTCAGGCTGGAGTACAGGGGCATCTTCTTAGCTCACTGCAACCTCAAACTCCTGGGCTCAGTGATCCCCCTACCTCAGCCTCCTGAGTAGCTGGGACTACATGCCCACAACGCCACGCCTGGTTAAATTTTCTATTTTTCGTATAGATGGAGTGTTGCCCTTGCTCAGGCTGGTCTCCTGACCTCAAGCAATCCTCCTGCCTTGGCCTCCCAAAATGTTAGGATTTGAGCCACTGGGCCTGGCCCCAAATTTTAAATAAAGATGGGGTCAGTAGTACCTGTTTTCCTTTTGTCTCATGCTCCAATGCACACAGCACTGTTCCTAATTCTGTCTTCTAACTACTTGGGTTTTAATTTTCTCATTTTTTTTTTGACATCTTAATGTAAAATTATAGACAGCTGATATTTTTTCCGTTTAATTATTTAAGCACTTAAAGTTATAAATTTCCCTCTTAAGTACTCTTTCAGGTGCATGCTAAAGATTTTGATCTTAACATTTTTATTCTGTTTGAGACATTTTCTGATTTCTCTTTTGATACATGATTTGACCCATGTATTATTTTTAGAAAGATACTGTTTATTGCTAAGTACTAGAGACTTTACTGGATATTGTTTCTTTAAAATATTTGCTTTTTATGTTCATTTATTATTTTGAACAGAAAATATGAAGCATGGTACAAAATTTAAATGGGTATGCAATGAATCATAGATCTCCCCCTCTTAACCTTTTTTCTTCCCATCAAATTCTCTTTAGATGGAGTCACTGTTGCTAATTGTGTAACCTTCTAGAGGTGTTCTGTGCTTATACAAGTAGGTGCATATGTAGATGTATTCTTTTGCTTTATACCAACATATTGCACGCTACACACTCTTCTGTACCTTTTTAAAAATTACTTAGAAATACATCTTGAAAATCCTTGCATTTTATGATGGGGAGCTGCTTTATTCTTTTTAATAATGTTACTTTTCATTAGTAAGTATTTTTTCAATGTCAATGAAAAATTTTCAGAAAACACCCTTTTTTTAAATGCTTGCATAGTCATTCACTTTGATGTTCCAAGCTTTATTTATTGATTTCCCCTCCTATGGAGCACGTAGGCTATTCTCAGTTTTACAGTATGACAAACCTGTCGGTTACTTAAGCCTCAAACTGCCTTAAACCTTAGAGGTAATGTATTAGAGGTTTATTAGACCAATCTACCAGTAGCTAGAACTATGGGTACTCTAATTTATGTCCTTGTCTTCTCATGGGTTGTGAACTCCTTAGGGAATAGGAATCTGTTCCAATTATTTTGGGCTCCCTAGTGCTTAATTTATTGCACAAGCACAAAAGATGCAAACAGTAATGACGTGGAGCCTTTTTTATGTCCAAGATATTCTTAAAGCCCTTTATGTTTATAATATCATTTAATTCTCATAACAACTGTGAAAGGTCGATGCCATTTTAAACTTTATTTAACTAATGAGAAAATTAAGCTATAAGGAGAAGTTTAAAAAATAAAAAACCAAACATACCTAGAGTCACACACTAATACTGTGTGGCAGAGTTTAGAATTCAGGAAACACATGAAATTAAGTAAACATCCAGGCTCTGTGGCTCACACCTGTAATCCTAGCACTTTGGGAGGCCAAGGTGGGAGGATTGCTTGAGGCCAGGAGTTTGAGACCAGCCTGAGCAAGAGCGAGACCCTGTCTTTACAAAAAAAAGAAAACTTAGCTGGGCGTGGTGGCATGTGCCCTATAGTCCCAGCTACTCAGGAGGCTAAGGGAGGACGATCACTTGAACCCAGGAGTTTGAGGTTTCGGGGAGCTATGATGATGCCATTGCACCTCACCCTTGGTGACAAAGCAAGACCTTGTCTCAAAGGAAAAAACAAAAAGGCTGAATGGACCTTTCAAATTTAAGGCAGTGGAAAAGATAAAATGATTTCAGCTTTGGAGTTACATGTGGCTTTGACTTGTTTACTTTTACAAAGTCTAATTGTATCACAAGTCCTTTACCTATCTAACCTCAGTTTTCTTTTTCTTGAAAATGGTAATATTGGTAATTATCTCAAAGTTTATTATGGGTTTACATTTTAAAAAGCATACACATAAAGCCCCCTCGTACAGTGCTGGGCCAGTTTAAGTCCTTAGTCCATGACTGGTTATTGTCTCTCTTTCCTGCCTCTTTTGCTTTAGGCTTATTCTTATTCCTAATCTCTTGAAGCTTTTCTCCTTATCTATAAAAGTAGATATATTTAGGTCATTAAATATGAAATTCTGATTTCTAATCAAAAGTTTAGTTTATTATTTATCTCGAACAAGCAGTACAATTAATCAGAGTATGCACCTGAACTATCAACATAGTTTTACCATCTTAACAGTAGCTAGTTTATGCCAGCAGCGAAGAAGCTTGGAGAGTGAGTGGCAGTGAAATCACGAAAGGTGTTTTCCACAGCTCATTGAGAATTGAATATTTTTCCTTGCAAGTAGTAGTCCAAAGCCTGGATGAAGGGGTAGTCAGTTGGTGCAAGGTCTGGTGAATACAGTGGATGACAGAGAGTTTCCAAGTCCAGCTTCTGCAGTTTGAGCAGCATTGTTTGTGTGACATGTGGTCCAGTGTCATCTTGCAAGAGGATTGACCTGTATCAGTTGACCAGTCTTGTCTGCTTAATCGCAGGCATCCTCATTTCGTCCAACCGGTTGCAGTAGACATCCGCTGTAATCGATTGACCAGGTTTCATGAAGCTGTAGTGGATGATACTAGCGCTGGACCGTCAAACACACACCATTAGCTTTTTTTTGATGAATATTCAGCTTTGGACTGTTTGGACGCTTCATCTTTATTCAACCATTGTGCCAAATGCTTGCAATTGTCAAAAAGAATTCATTTTTCATCACATGTACCAATACCGTGTAGAAATGATTCACCTTTACATTGTGACAGCAAAGAAAGACAAGCTTTGAGTTGATTTCTCCTTTGACACTTGTTTAATTCATGCAGTACCCATCTATCCAGCTTCTTTACCTTGCCGATTTGTTTCAAGTGGTCTAATATTGTTGGAATAGTAATGCCAAACTTTGCTGATTCCCAAGGAGGTTGAGCTGGATTTGCTTCCACTATAGCTTTTAGCTCATCATTATCCACCTGTCTCATGTCGCCCATGTGGCTCATGTTCAAGGTTAAAATCACCACAAGGGAACTTCTCAAACCATCGACGCACTGTGCATTCATTAGCCACATCCTTCCCAAACGCTTCATTACTATTTTGAGCTCTCTGCACTGCATTGGTTCCACGACGGAATTCATATTCGAAAATAACACAGATTTTTGGCTTATCCATAGTTTCACAAAAATTGCTCTAAAAAAAATTTGAAAGATAATCACAAGCCAAACCATGTGTTTGAAAGACTAAGGATGTACCTTCACAATAAAAATAAGTAGTGTCAAAGTGAAATATCAGATATCAGCTGTCAAATTTAATACTTAAGGAAATTGGACATTTCATACTTAGTAACCTAAGTATATCATGTCTGCAGGTTTGTTGTAAAATATAAATGAGATTCACTCTTTTTAAATGATTTTAATATTTTTGGAAGTTTTAAAAATTGTGATTAGAAATAAAAAACACTCAACATAAAATTTACCAGTTCTTAAACGTACGGTTCATTGGCGTTAAGTACATCATTTTTTGTGAAACAGATCTTTGGAATTTTTTCATCTTGAAAATCTGAAACTTTATGCCCATTAAACAATGGCTTCCCTTTTCCTCTCTCGCTCCAGCCCTGGTGACCATTCTACTTTCCGTCTCTATGAATTTGGCTACTTTAGATACCTCATGTAAGTGGAATTATATGGTAGTTGTTCTTTTCTGACTGGCTTATTCACTTAGCATAATGTCCTCAAGGTTCATCAATATTGTAGCATGTGCCAGAATTTCCTTCTTCTTTTAAGGCTTAATAATATTTTGTTGTATGTATGTGTGCACATATCCCACATTTTGTTTATCCCTTCATCTGTGGATTGACACCTGGGTTGGTTCCATGTTTTGGCTATTGTGAATGTTGGTGCTATGAATATGGGTATGCAAATATCTATTTGAGACCCTGCTTTCAATTCTTTTGTATATATACCCAGAAGTGGGATTGCTGAATTACATGGTAGTTCCAGTATTACTTGTTTGAGGAACTTCCATACTGTTTTCTGAAGCAGTTGTACCATTCCTACCAGTAATTTACAAGGGTTTTAGTTTCTGTATATCCTCATCAACACTTTTCTGTTTTTCAAAAAATAGTATGCATGATCATGGGTGTTAGATTGTTTTTAACATTTTTTAATGATATAAATTTTCAGATAGAACTGGAAAAAATCCATAAATTTCTTTCTTTCTTTTTTTTTTGGAGACAGGGAGTCTCACTCTGTTGCCCGGGCTAGAGTGCCGTGGCGTAAGCTTAGCTCACAGCAACCTCAAACTCCTGGGCTTAAGCGATCCTACTGCCTCAGCCTCCCGAGTAGCTGGGACTACAGGCATGTGCCACCATGCCCATAAATTTCTTGATAAGCTGGAATGATATCCATTGATGCCAGCACAACAAAACCAAAAGCATAGAGTAAGGAAATTGACAAAGAAAGCCAACCACTATATGGCTGTTTGGAAAGAAAGGAAGGTATCTTATTTATATATGTTGCTTGGAATGTGATGGTAGTAAGGGATGGATCCATACTAGATGCTGCTAGTATAGAGTCAAGATGTAGAAATCCTACCAGAAAAAAAAAACGAATAAAAAAAAAAAAAGATGTAGAAATGGTTTGCTTTTTCAAGCCATAATGAGGGATAATTTAAAGTGTATATTGTTGATTTTTTGCTTTTTATAGCTGAGAAACACAGGTTGTAGAAGGATCACACTCACCACAAGGGGTCCTCCTGATACCATCAGTCCTTTGCACTATACAGTGTGTTTGCAAAGCTGGCTTTCTCACAAGCAACCCAGGGCCTTTACAAACTCGTCAGTGGTTTTCTCTGCTTCAGTTAGCTTGGGAAGTTAACCTAACTTGGAAAGGCACAGTTGTTTGATACTATTGCTATTTGCTAAATAAGGTGAGTGATCAAACTATGGATTAATTGGACTTGCAGGGTAAAAAGATTCATGGTGACGGAAATGATGAAACAAGTGGGATGTGTGTATATGTGTGTACAGTAAAACAAAAGTCGTGTACTTGTTTTGGACAATGTTATAAAATAACCACGTGATTGCCTTTTGATATATGTGTTATTATGGTCAATGATAAGCCAAACCCTCTGTTTTATAACATATGAACAGGTTGAAAATTTTGCAGAGCTGCTTGTGCTGTCATCATTGTGCCTCTGCCACTACATTTGGAAAACTGATGCAACACCTTACAGATTATAGGAACCTTAAAAAAATATTTTATGGCACTTAACCTCCCAACAGCTTCTAAATCTGGAATTTAGTATGTTTCAATGTTGCTTAATTCAGTGGTTTTATTTATTTATTAGTGATATTAATGCATATCTCAAGTACCAGCTATCTGTCTAGCAGGCACTGTGATAGCTCTTATCTGAATTTGTACTGGGACAGGATTGCTGACACTGGAGTAACTATGTCATGAGCCTCAGGATTTGGTGAATTATGGAGTTGTGTGAGGATGAGAGCAGTTTGTCTATTCCATATTATTTTCTGTGTTTCTTCTCTTCCGTTCTTTGTCCCTTTTGTCCTCCGTGTGATTCATTCATCCTTCATAGGCCAACTGGGGCGTGTTTCTAGACTCTTCTGTGAAAACCTTTAGCAGTGGTCCTCAACCTTTTTGGCACCAGGGCTGGGTTTCATGGAAGACAATTTTTCCACGGATGGGTTGGGAGTGGGAGGTGTGGTGGAGCTCTGCGGCCTGGTCCGTAACAGGCTGTGGACTGGTACTGGTCCGTGGCCTGGGGGTTGAGGACCAAAGCTTTATAGCGGTATTGCATGCAGTAGTCTGTGTGGTCCGGCTGATGCCTGAGTGCCTGGTGCGTATCCTAGCTCTGCTGGTGACCTATTAGTTGGGATGTTAGGTATGTTACTTAATTTCTCTGTTCTTCCGTTCATGTGTCACATGTGGATTGTATTATCATCTACGTTGCTGGAATTATTAGTGAGAAAATAGGTGTAAAGTACTGCAGCAAATTAATAAAGAATACAGACTCTGAAGACTCCCTGAGTTTGGTTTCCAGTTTTGCTACTCAAGAGCTGTGTGACCTTGTGACACAGCCTCTCTGTGATTCAGTTTCCTCATTTGTAAAATGGGGGTAATAGTATCTATGTCATGGGGTTGGTTGTTAAAGATAACTAGATGAGTCAGTATTTTAAAAGTACATGGAACAGGTTTGGCACATAGTAAGCATTAACTTGGTATCATCGTTATTATTTTAATTATAATTGGTATTGCTGTTATGCTGTTTTGTGGCTGGCACATAGTCAGTACTCAATAAGTGATAGATATTTCTACTGTCCTCATTTCACAGATGAAGCTGTGGTTCAGGATGGTGAAATGATTCTCTCTTTGTCTCGCAGGTAGAACTGGGGCACCTCTGCATCTTCCAGTTACAAATTCAGTGGCTGCCTCAGCTTCCCCAGAGCTCCTCAAGAGTAACGGAAGGGAGGTATAGTAATTGTTATAAAACTTTGCAAGGAAAGTGAATAATACCAATACTGTCACCTTTTGGAATTGGTTGTATTTTGAGACCTATTGTCTGTTTGTCTTCACAAGGTGATTATATCCCTTATTGTAACTAATGTTTCTTTAATCTTTACCAAGTCGTAATTTTTGTTGTTAGACTAAAATTTTTGAAAAATCACTTGTTTTTGTGGTGGAAACAGACACAATGATAAAAGTGATAATTAGTAATCTTAACAGAATTAAGCTAAGTATAGGATACCTAACATTTGAAAGTTAGGGTATGTTGTAATTATCACTTGCTAATATTAGGGAGGAACCATATGGTAAAAGTGTTGGAAGTTATTTAAATCTGTATCTCCTGATTAAACATAAAAGAGATAAGAGAAGATAAATTTAGACATATACTATATCATATGAATAATATTTTCTTTTACATTCCTTCTCTTGACTGACTTAAAAGCATTTACCAGTGCTTTACTTTTCCAAGAAGTACTGACTTGATGATTGGTATTCCTTAATGAAAGCAAACAAATAAAACCACGATAGCTATACTAGAAATGTGAAAGTCAAACCTGTATTTTTGTAGACTGCTTTTGGTGACATGTCCAAGATGCTTGTTTCTTAATAGTTCATTCCCGGTGACCTCCTCATTAAGGCCAGGTTTTTGTAGGTCAGCCGGATTGGACAAAATTGTACATCATATGAAGGGGTTTGGAGTTCCCTTTTCTGCTTACTGATCTTGCTTGTGGCATTGTTTGCTAGCCTGATGATTTTTATCTAATCTCATGTACTATTTTCATTTTTGGTCTACTGAAATTTGCAGTGGAAATTCTAATAGTATCAGAGTACAATTGTGTAATTCATTTTTTATGTGGGATGGGGAGAGGCAGTCTGTAAGATATTCCTAGACTTTATGTCAGGTTTTTTTTTTGCCATTCTCATATTCTTGAAAAAGCAAGGTTTTTATAATGCTTATTTAATGTATTCATTCAATAAATATTTATCAAGCCTCTGTAATGTGCTAAGATCTGGAGGTGAAGCAGTGCCCGGCTGTAGGCAGGCCATGTCGTCACTGACATCTAGAATATCTACATAACTTCTCTGCGGCCATGGCTTCAAAGAAAACAGAAATTCTCTCTGCCATCCTCTCCTTACCTAGAGGTCATAGGAGGCTGTATGGAACATGGCCTACACATGTTACCGTACGTACAGAATAGAAAATTCCCACCTGTTATAGAGCTTGCACTGTAGTGGAGGCAGCCAGAGAATAAACTTAATGTATAAATAAATCATGAGGTATTTTAGAAGGTGTAAGTGCTGTGGGAAAAAAACGAAGCAGGTAAGTGGATGGGCGGTGCAATCTTAGATGTGGTGGTCAGGATATGCCTTGAGCAGGCGCCATTTGAGCAAAGACTTGGCAGAGGAAAGGGAGCAAGCCATGTGGATAACTGGGGGCAAGAGCGCCCCACTCAGAGGGACAGGCCATGCAGAGTCCCTGAGTCGGGCAGAGAACTGCAAGAAGGGCAGCGTGGTTGGAGCTGAGGAGATCAGGGGATGTGAAGAGATGAGGCCAAGACCAAGGTGGTGTTGGCAGAGATGAACCGTGTCACGCAGGGCCTTGCCGACCATTCTATGTAGGTAGGTGAGTTTGGGGCAGAGGAGTGAAATAGTGAGATTGATGTTTTGAAAGGATCAGTGAAGGGTGGTGGGTCAGAGAACAGGTAGGAGGCCTTCAGGCAGCCTGGGCTGGAGTGAGGCAGGAAATGTAATGAGCAATACAGATTTTGGCTTTATTTTGAAGGTGAAGTTAATGGGTTTTGCCGACAGATTGCATTGAAGCAAGAGACAGAGAAGTCATGGGTGACTAAGGTTTTAGGTCTCAACAAACATGCGGTAATATCTTTCTTATAAATGTTAATTAAGAGTTTACTTGTTAAGTAGGACTTACCAGAGTTGCTTTTGACTATGCTGATACTCAAAGAGTCTGATTTAAATATTACAGAACTTTTTAATGAATGGTGGCTTTTATATTAGTATATAGAATTTTATAAATAAGAGAACATAGAAGACTGCTTACTCTTTTCACTTATGTTGCCATTAACTATAGGTTATTTCTGTTCTTTTCATGATGTCACAGGTTTAGGAATTTAAAAGCATAATTTGTCTTTAATATTTAACAGGAGGAAAATAAGTAATTACATCAGCAAACTAGCTGGTACTTCACATCATTTTTCAGCTCTTTGACCTTAGGCAAGTTGCTTGACTTCTCTGAACTATATTTTCCTCTTCTGTGAAAACAAGGAAGTAGCTACTTCATTGAGATTGTGTTATGGATTAAATACAATTATTTTATATATAACTAGTTATAGTTGCTTAGTAAAAGGTACAGGTTATTATTGGCAGTGTCACCTTCATCCTCTTCGGCACTTTCTTCTCAGTGGCCTGGATTGGTTCCTAACCTTTCCATAGCTGCTTCTACAGTCTGAGCTCTACTTAGTCACCTTGGTCTCTGGCTTGTCGGAATTTATGTTCTTTCATATCTTATCTTTCCATATTCTCAGGATGTTGTACATCAGGAGATAAGGATATTTGGATATTGAAATGAGTTATAAATTATTTGGAGGGGTAAGAGAGAAAAGCCCCATCCACAGGTTACTTTACAGTCAAAAGCTAGGCTCATCCCTCTCCCTCATTCTCCACAGTCACTTTTCCCAAGTTTGTCCTCTGTCACTGCAACTGCATGAGCTCCAGCCACCACTGCCCCTTGCTTGCACCACTTTGCTTTCTGCTCAGCTGGTTGGTGCTATGGTTTGAAGACCCTGGCATCATAGATGAGGATGTGGGCTTGGTGACTCCTGTGCCTCTTCCTAGTTGTAGGACTCTGTCCTTTATTGGTGTTCTTTAACACACAACACACTGCCACACTAGAAAAAAAACTTTTCCTTGGAGCCACAGTATTTTATTACAAAAATAGAATAAAAACTTCAAAAACAAAATGATCCTTTCTATTTTAATGAAAAATTTGTTATTTTTTATTGTTTTCTGTGCGTGAGTTATATGCAACTTGAAAAACAGTTCATGTGGCTCCCAGGGTGAAGAGATATGTGAGTCACATATACTTCATGAGGCCCTAGGCTCAAAACTAGCGTGAATTAAATACAACTTACATGGCAGTTAATGTGTTAAAGGAGGTGTGATAGTACTAAGTTTGCTTAGATGTGAAAATTAGATGTAGTCAGTATTTAGTGTATAGAATATAGCAGGTGACTTGTCTTTATACTAGTCACCTAGTAAATAATAGCTTTTATTTTTTAACTTTTGAGAGTCATAACTCCAAGATGGACTCACAGTTTGCTTGGATTATTTGTACAGTCTGTTAGTTGATGGCTCAGATTAAACCCCAAGCCATGCTCATGGGAATAAGTCAGATAATATGTGCTTATGGATGTGCTTTTATCCTTCCCATCGTGGCAGTGATCCTTTATGGTCCTGGTCTCTCCTCGATAATAGTAGAAACTAGGGATATTTTTCATGCATTCTAATCCATCAATTTGCCTGTTTATTCTTTCTCTATCTTACTTGCTTGTATTTTTCTGGAGCCTCTTTATTCCCAGTGTTGCCTGGGGTTAGAGTTCATGCTGGTGAATGATGTGTTTTCACTGGAGCATAGAAGAGGTCACTTGAACTCTGGCTGCTATTAGGAGCCTGAAAGTAAACCTGGAGACAAAACCATCATCCAGAGTAGCATGTTAGAAATGACGCCACTGTCCTGGGGCATCACTGTACACAAATATACCCCTTGGTCTCCTCAGCTTGTGTTCGGCTCTTGTTTTCAGAAGTTAGTGAATTCATAAACAGAGCCTCAGTCATTTTCACAGTTTAAAGCATTTGATTTTGGATTAGTTTATAGAATTGTATTACTAACAAAATTACCCATATATTAGGAAAGCTAGAACTGTATAGAGCTTCAGTTTGTATTATGTATGCTCAAAGAACAAAGGCACCAGGAGTCTAATTACTTACTATCTTACTGCTAAAGTGGAATGTGTTCAAATAGCTAAATTTTCGAGATGACCTTGACTATCTCACAGTTTGAATGGAAAAACCCAGTAGCTTTGTATTAAAAAAAGTTGCTAGTACAGATTGTAAGGGTATTTTTCTGCCCTACTTTTGCAGTATGAATTTATCACTCACTTATATTTTGAAGCTAAGAAGAGAAATCATGCATTTTGGATCCCTCAGTATTTCCTAAGCTAATTTTAAAGAATTTGGCTACCTCAAATTATTGTTTTTGTGTTTTCTAGATAGTTTTATAAATTTATAAACTTATATGAAAGTATAAATCAGGAAAAATATTTTACTGCAAAAATATTTGGGTTCCTACAGACATAATTATTTACCAACTTGTTTTTAATGTTGATCAGGATTTTTTTCCCAAAATTATTCCTATTTCATGAACATAATTATTTTAACCTTAAGGTCAGAATTAGGTTGGTCAGATGACAAAGGCATGACTTTGAAAACAAAAATGGTTTGAGGAGCCATCTACAGACATGATCTGGGTCAGACTTGATTTGCAGCTTACTCAATTTTAGAATCTGCTGTCAGTTTTGTAAACAGAAGTCTGCTGGATGAATTGAACAGAAGGGTGAGATTAGCATATTAATAAGGTACTGGCTACTGGCTGCCTTTTTCTCCTCCCTCTTCTCCCTCCTTTTCTTTCCTTTCTCTCTCCTTCCCTGAATGAATTTAGGAACACAGACCCACGGGGTCACATTACTAGCTGGCTTCATTCTGTTCAGTAGCTTAATCTGGCCAGGATGGTCTGTGTTTCAGATTGCGGAAGCATGAGAAGATTCTGTAACTGAGAGGCATTCTTCAAGCTGCTGGAAAATATTACAGAAGGAACACCTCCCAAATTTTGCTTCAAGCTCTGAAAAAAGGAGCACACAGGGGAAGCTTAGTCTTACTTGTGGATCGAAGCAAATACTATCGGAGCGATGAACTGGGACTTTGTGTGCGGACTCCTGGCTTGATCTTTATAGGATTGGGTGTATGTTGTTGGAACTGGCAGGCCAAGAGGCCCTGAAACCAGCAGGTGCCATCTGTATGGAGAAAAGCGGCTGTAGTCCATTTCCAATGTGTTGGGCTAAAGGTATAAGTAACTTAAAAATCTGTTCAGTTTTTATTTTATATAAATTCATGCTTTTGCATTAAAAAAGTAGATAAGAATTTTTCAGAATTTATTTCAAAAGATTTACAATTAAATTTGAGGAAAAACAGGATTTGGTATGGTATGGGTTTGCAACTATTGCATATAACCAATTAGATAGGTTTTCATATAGTAAGTAAAAATATTTTTATGGAAATGCATTTTAAGTGAGTTAAACTATCTTTTTAATGCTCTGTCCCATGTCTCTTAAAAGTTTTAATTTTTCTTTCAGTCAAGACACCTGTATTATGTGATATGGAAGTTTACATAGGGCTGTAGAAAATAAGAGTAACAGATTCTTTTTTTATTTTAAAAATTAGTTTTCTTTACTCACTGTAAAGATTGTATATTTAATTTGAAACTTCATATTATTGTGAGGTGGCCTTATCACTAAGGATCAGGAATACTGTGAATAAACAATTTTGTACTTAAATGTTGTTAGGTTTTCACTCGAGTAAAACTAAATATAAAATAGGGGATTTTCATTGTAACATTCAAGATAGTATTTGGAAAGCATATTTAGAAGTTAAAAATGCTATATAATGTCTGCATGACTAAAACCAAATAAATTTAGCTATTTTGCTCAAAGTAGTAGTGAATGTTTAACTTAGGAGATAAAGTTCTTAATGAAAAATTTAATAAAAATATTGTTATTTCAAATATATTTAAATGTCATGTTAATCCACTTAGGAAGGACTTTTAAAAGGAGGCACCTACACTGGGTAAAAAAACTACAGTTTTATAAGTGGTAGTATAGACTGATTCAATTTAATTTTTAGGGTAAAAATTTCAGTACCACCAGGATATTGATGTGTTAGCACCAAACTACAATTTCACCATTAAATTGATTTTCATTTATCTAGTTGTCATTGTCTTTTATTGATTCTTTCCTAGGCTTTTGAACATTTATAAAACATATTAGAATTGTTTCAGTAACATGGTGTCTGAACAAAGCACTTGTCACTATTATAAAATTAGATTTTCGAAGTAAGAATTTTGCCAAGTTAAATTCCAGATTGTGAATTTTAAAGCACATTAGGTATGGGACCTTTTTAAAATTACGATTTCTCAGCATTAGGACTGTATAGTATAAATGAGCATGATCAATAATGAGTACTCAGAGGCAAAGAGTTCTATACTTTCTGAAAATTTTTGTCTTTTCCTAGACTTGCTGGGGTTCGCTTACATAATGCCACTTCCATTGTGTGATAGCTGTCTGTTAGCATTGATCATTAATGATGAGGATCTCTGATTTCCCTCACAAGGTCTAAGCCAGATTCAGATCTACAATAGCAATGGGATATTAAATTATCAGCTACTAGATCTCTTTTTATTCAAAGCGACCTTAGAAATGTGAACTTTGGAAGAAAAGAGAGATTGTAGTGTTTTTGCTCAGTCCAAAACGATTGATTGAAGCAACTTATTTTTCAGTTGCATTTGCTGTCTATCAGAGCAAATTAGAGCTATTTTTAACTGAAATATGCATTTATGATAGCGGTGGGGGTTGGGTGAGAGAGAGCAAACCTCAAAAGTATAGAAGATGGAAAAAATAGGGACAACATCAAGGGTCAGAATCCATTTCATTTGCAGAGCCGGAGCAAGCCATCTCCTGGAATGAATGGTCTTGCTTTTGAATGGTTCAAAAGGAGGTTCTGACAGCGCAGAATGTTATCCTGTGCCCTTCTCTGGGCTGAGCACACTGCCTCCACTGTGCTCACCTAGTACACAGCTGTCTCAGTAAACTTCCTTTCTGCCTCCTCGTTTTACTCTTGTATCAGGACAGGAAGGCAGGAAACCTGTTTTTATGCTGGTTAATTTTTCTTATGTGAGAAGGACAAAGATGTTGATGTATAAGAATTGACTGAATTAGTTATTTTCAAGTACAAAAGTTACAACTTGTAGATAAAGACAAAGTAAAAAGCTCAAATCCAAAGAATATATAAATCTCTATCTGCAGTTGGACATTCTAAACCACACATTTGATTTTATCAATCACATTAACCTCAAAAAACATAGCAGTGCCCCAATTTAAGACAAAAAATACCAGTATAAGCTAAAAATAATAGAGTAGAAATATATTTGTATACTTTGAACTGAAACCTTTAAGATATCCTTAAAACACTCTGAAGTCTTTTCTATAACAAAGTTTATTGTACTATTGAATTTGGTATAAAGAATCTACCTTAGATCCTATCCAAGGAAGGTTATGTTTTAAAGTATTTAAAAAGGACCTTGTTATAATATGTGTTCACCTATATCATGATTTCTGGTCTTTAAGACAGTATTAATTCAGAGTATTAAATTAAATGTAAATGTTCACAGTGTGTCAGGTTGCAAGGCTATTGAGTGCAGACACCCTTTTGGGGGAGTTCTTTGATTATATGAGTATGTACATTATTTGATTTTTTTGGAAGGCTGGGAAGGATAAAAGAGGTGTCAGACTTGGTTGTTGGGGTATGTTGATTTCTTCTGTTTCAGTAGTAGATTGAGTTTGAATATATTAATATTATTTAATAGTACGTGTAATTCTGGATCCTGTGGTTAAAGCGATGCTCATTCTGTATTAGTATGTTAAACACCACCCATCCATCCATCAGTCTTTGCAAATAGCTCTGTGTACAGCCCATCTTCTTGTATGTGTTTCAGACTTTAATGGGCAACTATTTCTTGATATCTACTTTTGTGTTTTTCATAAGCATCTGATACTTTGCCTCTTAATTGCTGCCCCTGAATCTTCCCTATTTTAATAAGGAATGTACCCTTATCCACTCAGCTATTCACATATCCAGGGTGCCTCTTTGGTACCTCCTTTTATGTATAACGAATCTATCTTTTTTTTTTTTTTGCTTTTTTTTTTTTTTTTCAGAGGCAGGCTCTCACTTTGTTGTCTAGGCTGCAGTGCAGTGTTCTGATCATAGCTCACTACAGCCTCCAACTCCTGGGCTCAAGTGATCCACCTCAGCTTCCCAAGTAGCTGGGACTACAGGCATGCTTCACTATACTGGGCTAATTTATTTTTTGTATCACTGTGTTGCACAGGCTGGTCTCTAACTCCTGGCCTCAAGCAATCCTCTTTACTCAGCTTCCTAACCACCTTTTTATCCTGATGATTCTACCTCCAAAATACGTCTTGATTTTCTCGATTTCTCTCCCTCTCTGTTGTCATGTTACTCTCTTCTCTTTCTGGGCTATGGGAGTAACCTCCTTCCTGTCTGCTCTTCCTGTTTCCACACATGGCTCATCCTTCATGTATCTTCCAGAGTGATTTTGTAAAAACACAAATCTCATGTTACATTCCTGCTTAAAACTCTTCAGTGTCTTCTCATTAGACTTGGATAAAACCCCACATCTTTAACAAGGTCTACAAAGTCTCACCTGATCTGGTCTCTTCTTTCCTTCTCCAACTTGGGGCCATTGGCCTCTTGCCCATTAACAGTGCAGTTATTTTTGCTTTTCAGTGCCTCAAACACCCAAAATTCTTCCTCTCAGGCCTTTTACACCTGTTGTTGCCTTTTCCTGGAACCATCATCTCTGCATTCTCTGGCTAGCTAACTCCTGCTTATCTTTTAGGTCTCAGCTTAAGTGAGCTCTCATTCCTCTCAATCTATACCAGCTTTTCTCTGATGTTCTTCCTGTATCCTTTTCTTCTGGTCTTGCACACCATTTATTGATCTGTCATTATATATTTTACTAGTTTGATTTCTCTCTTCCGCTAGACTGTAAACTTAACATAGTCAAGGATGATGTCAGGTTTTTTTTCCTGCTTGGCAGATAGTTGGCACAAATGGTCATGACTTTAATGAATTCATTATTTTAATGAATGAATAAATTCTATTATATATAGTGTTAGGTTTGATGATTTTTAAAGGCTCTTTCAGAGCTAAAATCATGTGATTAATGTATATTGTTTTGTAGGCAAATCTAGTTTTAGAATCACTGAACTGTCAGAAAAAAGCTTCTATATCAAAATTCTGGCTGTTCTAATTTCATTGTGTTTGGGTTTTGCTTTTCTTCTTAGGGTAAAAGTTGTATATGCAGGGTTTAACATGGTACTTTGCCCCATGGCATGTTAAAAGAGAGCTATGCGTTTTACAATAACAGCTAAAACTTACTCAGCACAGACTGTGTGTCTTGCACTGTCCTGAACATTACACATGCACACAAACACATATTATCCCATTTAATTCTCACAAAAGCCTTCTGAGATAGGAATTACTATCATTCCCATTTTACAGATGAGATAATTAAGGCACTGAGAAATTATGTAACTTGGCAATGGTTGCTCAGCTAATTAAAAGCACAGCCAGGTTCTGAACAGTGGGAAGCTGACTCTAGTGCCTGTATTCTTAATCATTACACACACATTCTTAATCTACACACACCCAAATGGACAAATGATAGGATCATAACAGAATTTGATTGTTGTTTTGTGCAATTTTTCCATGTTGATATAAGAACCATACCGTGTACTTTGAGATATTTTTCTTTGGTCACCATTCATTCATTCCACAAATACTTAATGAGCACCTAGTATAATATGTGCCAGACCCAGTGTATTTGGCATATGCCAGTGAGTAAAAGACAAAGATTCCTACTCCCTGATGGAGTCAGTCTTCTAGTGAGGGGAAACAGTGAAAGATAAAAATAAGTAAATTAATGTGGCAGAAGGTGCTAAATGTTCCAGTGAGGATGAGGTCAGATGACAATCTAGGCAGGCTGCATTGTAACAGCGCATTTTATTGAAGACCTGAAGGAAATGAAGGAGTTAGCCACATGGGTATCTGGGAGAAAAAAGTTCCAGGCATATTGTGTCAGCAGGCCAAAGGCTCTTGGTGGTGGGGAGAATGGCTCTGTGGCCAGAACAGAGCAAGTGAGGGGATATGGTTCTCTTCCTGAGTCTTTCTTGTCTATTGGGTTGCTCTTTTACCAGAGACACAGGTGTGGTATAAAAGGAAGGCCTACCAAAAATAAGCCATAATTTGGAGATCAGTTCTAATCCACATTCCTTAAAAATACTTCAATGAGAGGAGTGACTTGGCCTTTGAATATCTTCTCTTAGGAAAACTCATGCTTCATTCTGGTTCCCTTAGCAGATGGGTTTTTGCTTCTGGTATCTTAGCAGAGAAACTATGGTGAACTCTCCCTTCTCATTTCTAATTTGAGTATTAGTAACATTAACTCCCTCACCCACAAATGTAGTGGTATTAATATTTCTTTATCTCATATTTTTTCATTTGTCCCTATTATTAGTACTTTGAAGAAGAAGAGACTGCTCATTTTCCCCAATTTTTTTCCTCTTTCTGTATAGTTTTACAGCTTTTAACTTGGTTGCCTGGTTTTTGCTCAGACATGACCTGTCAATGAGAAAGGATAACCGTGTGCCCCAGTTTATGTTTAGTGTCCCAGTATTCCATCCATTTAGCACCCCCTCCAACACCATAAGAGTCCTGATTTGGACAGTAAATTATATGGAAACCTAAGGTGTGTCCTTTGACCACTCTATTTAAAATAGAATCATACCCCTGCCATCACCATACTCCTCATCTGTTCTCTCTTATCTTTCTTTTTTGCACTTACCACCTTCTAACTTACTGTATAATTTACCTACTTGTTCATATTGTTTGCTTTCCCTCAGTGAAGTATACACCCCATGAGGCAAGGAACCCATCTGTCCTGTTGATTGCTGCGTTACCAGTGCCTGACATGTAGTAGACTCTTCCACTGAGAGGATGAATGAATTAAGTCATCTTGTCTGCTTGGAGCAACAGAGGTTTAAGTCAATTAGAAGTAAATGAGAGGGTGATGGGGATTTTTGTAGAAATTAACACTTGAATTCTTTCTAGTGCTTTAATGGTTAGTGACACTGATTTTTTTTGAGGGGGGGGGAAGTTCACAAGTCTTGATTTCAAATTCATCTATAATTATTTAAACTACAAGGAATTTACTGTAAATTCAACAGTTTTCTGTATTTCTTTATCAGTTTTCAGTTAGAGAAAAGTTAACATTAAAACAATTATCACTGAATATTTTCATTTTGTACTTAAGTAATATTTGCATATTTTTATAATTTTTTTATTTGTAGCTCACATAATTTTATATTTGAGTTTGAGTGTATATTACCTTTAACTAGAAAAGTAAACTAATACACATGTATTTTATTTTATACCTTTCTTCCTGAAAAGTTGTATAAAATGAGTCATATTTTAAATGTTTCATAAAAGTTTGTTGAAAAGAAACCAATGGTAGTAAATTTTTTGAGTAAAAAGATAATTTAACCTTTGGTTCATTTTGTGGTAGCTTTGGTTCATTTTCCATGTCCTTATTCTCATAGATCTTGGTTAATTTTTTGTCACGTGTTCACAGTACTCAGTTGAATTTGTAGGCTCATGGATAGGATGGATGTCTCAGCAGTTACAACAGTTTCTAGAGTTCTGTTAATTTTTTTCTTTCCTTTTTTTTTTTAACTGGAGCTGTGTTGAATCTATGGATCAATTTAAGAGAACTGACCTATGAACAATGTTGAGACTTCTGATTCAAGAACATTGTGTATTGATCCAGTTATTACATTTAGATCTTTGATTTCTCTTAACAATGTGTTGTAGACCTTAGTGTGGAGGTCTTAATGTTTTTGATGATGTTGTAAATGATATTTTGTGGTTTTTAAGTTTAATTTTCCACTTTTTACGGCCTAGTATATAGAAATAGATGGTCTTGTTAGTGTATCTTGTGATCTTACTATACATTCACTTTTTAGTTTTGTGGTTTATTT